>OZ038394.1:1971898-2586898 GCA_964036045.1 Eutreptiella sp. 'Long Island Sound 2002'
CCCTCCCCTACCTCACTCCCTACCCGCCCTACCCCCCCCCACCTCCCCCCACCTACCTTCCCCCCCTACTTCCCCCCCTAGCCCCCACAGCTACCCCCTCCCCCCTCCCCTCCCTCCCTCCCTACTCCCCCGCCGACCTCCCCCCTATTCCACCCCCCTACTCCCCGCCCCTACTCCCCCCTCTACCTGCCCCTACCCCCAAGGTGGGGGGGGGGGGGCGACGTCGTGCGAAATATGCATCGCGATGACCACAAGGGAGGGAAGCCCCCATCGTGACGACCACAAGGGCAGGGAAGCCCCCATTGCGATGACCACAAGGGAGGGAAGCCCCCATCGCGGCGATCACAAGGGACAGAAGCCTGCATCGCGAAGACCACAAGGGAGGGCAGCCCATGATTTGGCAATGTCTATTCTGGACTGACTCAAAAGCAAACCCGGGCTGGTGTTTCAACTCAATGCAGGCACCGTTCACAGTACCCTGGCAGCCCACCACCTGCTTTCAGTGAACTGCCAACCCTATTGACTAGCAGCAGTGACCACGTCAGTTTGGCACCAAAATAGGGCGCATGGATGGCTATTCAGGTCCTACCTCGTAGCCTACTCCCAGTCATTTTGACCTGCCATGACTTGCTGAAAATTGTGTCAGCAAACAGCATGTTGTCCCAAGCTATTGTTTTGCAGTTTCGGCTGTTGTCATGGGCATGCCTGCGGAATATCTATGGTGAGAAACAGGCTGTTGCATTGGTGTGGGGCTCACGGGAGGATGCACAAATGACGGAGGCGGTGGTTGGGAACCAATGCTGTTCTTTTTGGCTGAAGGGGTTCTAGACTGCTTTGTTTCACGGGCCCTAAGTCAAATTGCAGCATCACAGCAGACAAGAAGAGGAACCCCCCCCCCCCCCCCCTAGCTATACAGGGGAACCACCCGTACCTGTGTTTAAGGTGAAAGTGAGCCCCATCAGCCGCTCCTTCCAGCCTCGCCTTCAAGGCAGGTGGGATTTAAGCCAATGATGCATGCTTTGGGTGACGATAAATGTTGGGAGGTATCACCACCATCAGCCACACATTTGTCCAATCTGCATCAGGTCAATTGACCATTACTGTTGAATGGCCATCTTCAATGCCATCACAGCGCTTGATCCTGTGCTCTCTATAACTCCGAGGACCAGGGCAGGGAGGGAAGAAGGTTGGGATTTCATACCACATTGGTTCTACAAAATGCTACCGCGCACACCAGTAGAGCGTAGGGTGGCCTCTGTGGGTCGATGAGGTGGCCAATAACACAACAACCAAAAGCTCCAGAGTTTGCAAAGCACACCATACCGCACCACACCACACAGCAGAGTGTCCACAAGTGCACACAGATGTTCAGACATTTTCGATGAACAGCAGTCCGCGTAGATGCACACAGGGATGCACAGGTCTAAACAAAGGTTACCCCACTTTCATTCACTGAATGCTGTGTCCCATGACCCCCACATCAGGGTTTCCGCCAAAAAGGGTTCAGGGCTCCACAGGGCAAGACCAATCTTCCCCCGACCCAGGAATATTCTGACCTCAGACTGACTCCAACTGCCCCAATCTGCAGTGGGATTCTTCTTTCCTTCAGTGGGTTGTGCCTCTGGCGCCCTTCAGTTGGCGCCAATGGAAATGTTGGTTGGGGTCGCAAAGAGCTGCACCCTTCCTGCCGACAGGGGTTCTTTTTGGGCCGGTGGCAGGAAGCCCCTCGTAATGCGTAGTCCCCAACTGCCATTTCCATGCACCGGGTTTCATTCTTGGCACACACAGCCAACCTCTAACCGCCAAACCATCGCAGCCCAACGCTCAAGTGCCACCAGTTGCTGCCCAAATGTCAGTGATTGCCAATCTGTTGTCGTAACGATAAGGCTTATGTACCAAACTGGTCCTGCCCAAAACCCCCAAGTTGAAGTTGGCATTGTCCAAGTCTGCGTCGAAAGATCAGTCCCGCACCACTCGGTAACCCTCCGCCTGTTCATCTTCCCGGCAAGCTTGCTTGACTGCCATTGTCAGCCCCACCTGCTGAGGTGTCGCGGTGTTTAGCTGAACAGTCTCCAAGCTCCGTACACTGGATCCACATAGCTGTGGACCATGCTTGATTCCTTCGTAACCCTTTGTACCTTCACATGCACCATCTTTGGTGAGAAGTTGGCTGGGCTCAGTGCCTGGCACGAATCTGGAGTGGCAAACATAGCGCCACGGGACTCCATCAAGCTTGGTGGTGTCGTTCCCATGCAGGACACAAAGGACTATTCAGAGGACAAACGCTCTTCGGGACGTGAATGGGATTGATGAAGTGCAAGTTGTTGTTGCCAGTATTGACATACCGCGGCACAGTGTGCATTGCTGTGTTCATGTTGTTGTGCTTTGTATCCCCACTATGTGTCTGTTATTCTTTTGCCCTCCAATACGACTAGGTACAAATAGATGGGTGTGTGAGCCACCTCGTTGTGCGGGCGGTACAATTGTGTTGAGTGTTGTTTTGATACATTTCAGAAGTTCAGACAATGTCGAAGGGAGTACCTCTTAGCCGCTTAACGAACCCCATGCCCCCATTCTGTGGTTTAGGCAAATTCGTGATCCAGGGTGTGACCAATTGATACACAGCAGACATCGAGCCCCCGAGTAGCGACTTTGCACAACAGCAGCCATGAGTCAAATGTCGACAACCATCACTGAACAATCAAGTGGTGGCCAAAACGGCCAAGTTGTCAATTGCGCCATATCTTTGGGGGGCTATGTACACTGCCCACATACCATGCATAGTCTGTGCAGCAATCATGTCACATCATTGTCAGTATTATCCGGCTGCAAAAAAGCTACATGTTCGGATAAGATCCCTTGGTCGTAAAGAGGACACCCACTGCGCCATTTTTTGTGCCCCCCCCCCCCCTCTTTTTGCAACTTTCAACACATTCATGATACCAAAGGCAAACCTTACTACCTGCTGTATGCACTTTTGACTTTGGAACAAATGCCGTTGCCCACATGCACATTGTTCACATCCTTTGCGCGCCCATTGTTCGGGCAGAATGATAATTCCTGCTCTTAAAATTGATCCATCTAGAAAGCTTCATTTCCAAACGATGGCTTGATTGTGCGATGCGAAATGTTAGCCCCCTCACCATCATGTTGGTGTGTGCTGTTTGCTTATATTTTGCGGTTTGGTTGCCGCGGAACAAGCACTGTATCACGTGTCGGGTGAAATGGGGTGTAACAACATGCGTGATGATATCAGTTGAAGTCGCCCCTGCCCGAGGGCGGGGCCATGACACTGTTGATTGTCCACGGACGTCCACGAATTGGTTTTTGGGTATTTTGGGGGTCCCGTCAATTGAGCCCCTTTTTGGGGGAGGGGGGTCCGGCCGGAGGGCTCTATCCACCCCCCCCCCCCCGGAAACGAAAACCCGGCCTCCCTTGCCACCCCATTGCGGGCGGGGGGGGGGGGGGGGGTAGCAGTGACGTGGGAAACGACGCTGCAAGTAGTTTTTGGAAGTGCACGCTGAGAATGTTCGACATTGTTTCCCTCCACAACTTGTAGTGGAAACGTCTGGCTGAGGTTGTTTATGAGATACCTAGCTGGATGTGGTACGGTACATTTTGATCATGACTGTACAAAGCTAGCAACAAAGTATCAAGTTCATATTTGCAGCCCAGACATTGCGCATTGCAACTCACACACAGGACCCCCAATGCTATGCAATCACTTGCTTTGTTGGGATAGTTTCCCAAAATCTAGGTACGCACCGCGGAATCCAGGCTATTGCTTAGGGAATGCCATGCACGCAGCGCGCACGCAGTGCGCACGCAGTGCAAAGTTTTGGATGTCGGCAAATACTCGAACCCTAGTTTTGGCCCCTTTTCACAAGTTTTTGGTTCCGTACCAGGGTTTTTTTGGCTTCCCAAGCATTTGGGATGTGGCATATTTGAATTGTCAACCATTTCCCCCTACAAGAGGCCCATCGACAAAGTGTATACAGTCGACACGACCCGGATCTCGACGTCGTCGTTGTCGACCCTGCAGCGAGCCTCGTATCCGTAGAGGCGGTTCGATTCGCCCTACAGAGTACTCTTCCGGACAAATAGTACGTGCACCAAAACCTTGGTCGACTTCAAGGTGATTCTCGAACCAAGATGCTCAAGATCATCGATTGGTATGGCCACGTCCACAACTGCAAAGAAGTCCACGTGGTCATCGTCGCTCGAAGGCTCTCGATCGCCGATACTCGATGGTGGCGAGTCGACACCAGGACCGGAGAGTTCTTCTTCGACGATGCTGTTGGTTATAACTACAACCAGAAGTATCGATGGACACCTGGCCAACCCTATGGTATTGACACTTTTCAGTCTTCCCCCTAGTAAACAGGTGACAGGTATTCTTGGGTGAGTATCCTAGCCTCTACGTGCACAATATGCACGCAGTGCGCACACAGTGCGCACGGAGTGCAAACACTTAGCCTTAGTGGCCAAAACATCCTACCCCCCTTGGGGGGGTGGGGCGGGGTATGTATGGAGATGGGTGGGTGGGTTGGCCGGAAAAGTTTGGAAACCCGAAGTATGGCGGAATTTTTGGGAAAAAAACAGGCTCTATGCCACCCATGACCAGATATTGTGCAGAGACCTACGGTGCCCTACCCCCTCTAGCACAGCTATGTTGGGGCCGGGCTGAATTTAATTTGTGCGTGCACCACTACATTTTGTGTCATGTGGGACACAGGCTCCAATTTTTTGGGCATATTTTTGGGCTCTGAGAGTGTTGAATGGCCGCTAAACCCGGCCGACCCCTGAGGTGGTGCTCTAAGCGACGGCGAGGCAGAGGGCATTCAACCGGCTGGGTCTCCACCTGTGTCTGGGCACCATTATTGGTTGTGTGTGTGTGTGTCTGTGTGTGTATGTGTGTGTGTGTGTGTATGTGTGTGTGTGTGTGTTTCTGAGTGTCTATTTTTTCCGAAAGGCGCCGAGCCTTCATGACGATGCCCCCATTGTTCTTGAAGGCCTGATGAGTCACTGAGCGGCCCAGTGCTCCGTTTGTCTGCAGGGGTTTCACGGTTTGGGAGCTCTTTGCTTAGGGGGCGCACCGTGTACTGTGCGCGCGCTATGCAAAAAGTCGGCTTTTTTTCACCACTGGTAGCCACGGGTCCCAGGGTCTTCAATTCTGCACCCTGCAGCCCGTGCTGGCACACCAAGAATTTTTTGTTTTAGTCTGGTGCTTGCCACGGGTCCCAGGGTCCTGAATTGTGCACCCCCGATGCTGTTTTGAATGGATCATGCACGCTCCTGTAGGTGGGTGGGTTTCAGGGGTGCTCCCGGGATAAACAACGTAATATTTAGCGCTCGGCCCGCGCTGTGTGAAAACGCCCCCTTGGTGTTTGACATGCTTCTATACTCAGTGTCAAGGGTGCAGCAGTCGCTGCCATTGTACGCATACCACCACATCAGACTAAAGCCAGCAAGCGCCCTCGTGAGATAGGAGACGGGATGGACACTACGCCCAGAGAAGGCGATGTACGAGAATACAGGTGGTGAAGAGAGTCCCGAAGAGCGACTCAGTGGGGCACGAGGCTCTGGATATCAAGATCTCAAGGAAGAACCCCAAGTCGCGTGTATAGTGCCTGCCTGCTGCTGGTACACTCTGCAGAGGATATGTAGGTGGCGTTCTCTTGTCATAACGACCCATGTCATGGAAGGGGAAAAAGCAGCATTGTATCCTACGGGATTGCATGTTCCGAAGATATTCTTGTACTGTTGCCAATTTTTCGAGGTTTCGCCTAAAATAAAACTGTAGAGCTCATGTTTCTGTTTTTCGGAGGTGGGATCGAGATCTCAGGCTTTAGTTGTGCAATTATTTTTAGTTTTGCCGCAGAGAGCAGTGAGGTGCAGTGCAATGGGGGGGGGGGGGGGCGAGACCACATGCGAATCATAGTCCGATTGTGACCCGGATGCATACGTTGTGCGGTACTGCAGAAAAAAGAATACGTTGCCGCACGGCCGATTTAGCACACTTACACCCCAACTGCCCCGTCTGCCCCATGTGCGCCATTTTTTTTGACGCATGTCCCGCCTCCCGGGTGTTAGCGCTCGCTCGCACGAGTTGACAGCCCGACTTCTGCTGTATCACACGCCGACCACAGGTCACCAGGTGATTGGCACAGCCATGCTCATTGACTTCATCGCACAGAACCAACCCCGGTGTCAAGGGTAGAAGGGTGGCTGTCATGACAGCTGAATCAGACCTGCTTTTGCGCATATGTGCTTGTGGGATGGGGTCAAGATCTCAGGCTAAATCCCAGCGGTTTGCGAAAAGACTGGCTCCAGCGGCCTCGTTGCGGCCAAGATTGCATACATAGTGCAACTGTTCCGTCAGAGCCTTTACCACAAATGTCGCAGACTGGTGCGTTCCCTACCAGGCGCAAAGCCCATTTTCAAGAGGAACCCGAGATCTGGCCCCATGAGGCCAACCCGGAGGACCCCGACGCCGGCCCTGAACACTTGCTCGTGCCTGCAAACCCGGCCAGTCCCCAAGAGCGACCCTCCATCCCCCTGCTAAACCCGGCAGTGGCCCTTGCATGCGTGGACAGGAGCAAGCTCAAGTATTTCGTCACCATCAGCAAAGGCAAACAGAAGTAACGAAACCAATGTTGCGTGTACCCTATGCTGTGTTGTGTTGTGTGTTATGCTGCGCTGCGTTGTGTTGCGTTGTATTGTGTTCTGCGTTGTGTTGAGTTGTGTTGTGTTATGTTGCGTTGCCATGTGTCGTGCTATGTTGCGTTGTGTTGCGTTGTGTTGTGTGGTACTATGCGGTGTGCTGGGCAAACATTCACCCAAGAGCTACAGGGGGGGCAGGGGGGCAATTTCGCGCAGGGATCCTTTTGTCCGAAAATTTCGTGTTTTCGGAAGGCGCCGAAATTTTCCCCCGGCAAAATTTGGGGCCTTTGGCCGCGCAGCGTGTGCATGGGGCAGTGCAATCTTTGGGATTTGCACGGGTGACGGCCTTTCCTCCCTCCGAGATTTTCCCCATAGAAATAACCCCTGCACGAAATCTTAACAAACGGTGAAAGGGGTGTGCTTACCTATTATTTCATCCTCGGATTCATGAGCACCGTGTGTCAAAAGTGGATGGTGCCCCACTCCTGCACCAAGATTTCTTTCAGGAGGCGTGCGATGCAATGCCCCAGCACCAACATTTGGCATCCGCAAAAAATATTTCAGAGTCACCACACAGCACTGGCTCGCAGTTTCGGCGTTCGATGCCCCAATGCGTTTTCATTGATGGATGTAGACGCCGGAAATTGTCCCATAATCTAACATGCACAGTGCGGCCTCCCGCATGTCAAAAAGTCAGTGTCTGTTATTGTCGTTCCGATTTCCGGCGTCTATTCTTGATCCACACCGAAGCTTTCTCCCGTAGTTTATCGTGATTCATCCACTTTCATCCCCTTTTGCCATTGCACAGGACAGCAGGACAGCCGAACAAACAATAATTGGACATAATCTTGGTGTCCTGTGCAATGACCGGATGTACACTCCCACTACTGTACAACAAAACCAACAATTCACACAAGGGTAAAATTGATAGTAAAATATCCGTAAAATTTGCATTCTGTAATCCCTAAAATCCTACACCCTACAGGACAATACACGCACACGCGCCAGAAGCTGGCACTGTGCTTCTGGTGCCCAACAGTGAAAAATAATGTTTTGGTGTAAAACATTTAACACAAAATGTCCTGAACTAAACTGACATCCCAACACAGGCTCCTGTGGGATAGGCTGTGCAAGATTCTGGGATGCATCGTTCAATTCGGATACATTGAAGCCCTGGATGCTAGTCATGGGTTTTCAGGGCCTTTTTTGCAACCGGCAGGAGCCCAATTGGCGCATGGGGGCATTTTCCATTGGAATTTTTCAAACATGGTGTGCTGCTTACTCTCTTCCCCTGTCATACGGTCATTGGCGCAAGCCATAGGATCTTTTAAGTGCTTGCTTAATGACCCACGAATGTCCCAGGAAGGGTGTGGTTGATGTCCAGCTATATCATAATTATCCATGGTTTGAGGGTTTCTGGAAGGTGCCATTTCTGGAAGAAGGTCAGTTCACAGTCAGCGGATTTCGTATGGTAGGAGGATAACTGCTGACCAACATAATCATGCATTTGGCATACCACATATTTTTGTTTGCTTTCAGAGCTAAGGACAATATAATGACAAGATGGTGCGGCTTTGGGGCACCATTTTCAATTGCTGCAGCTATGTGCATGTGTTTATCTACAGTTGGTGTTGTCCTGCCCCATGCAATCACCACAAAAGCGAGTTGTTCGATATTTCCAAGTGGCGATATCGCACACCTTAGTCCTGCACGGTTCACAACATACAAGCGTCCTGGAAACACATCCAATCGCGTCCTCGGCGACTATGAAGGCTTCTTCAAGATGCTACAAGAAGCTGGTCTTCGCCCATCTGATGATGGAGTGGCGTTGGCACAGTACCGCCCCCGTTGCGACGACACTTGTGGCAATGTGATTCCCTCCCTCTGCATTCCTTCCCCCCTCGGCATTGCAGTGCACAACACCCAACACCCCGCCCTCACCACCCCCCCCCCCCCGTCAGTGGCCGCTGAGACCCAGGCATCCCATGGTATGGGCTCCGTTGCTGCCGGTGGAGGCCATGCACGCGGGTCCACATAGATGCGTGTCTTACCCCTTATGACCGTTCCAAGTTGGGCTGCAGGGCAGGTGTACCCCTTCCCTTGTATCAGGTACGGTCTGGGCCAAGCTACAGTAGGCGTAGCGACTGCATTCATTTGGTACATAATTCAATTTGGGACCAAAAGTAGTGTAAAAGCATAAGACATTGGCTTGGTGACAAATCTGCAAGTTGTGTAAGCTCATGGACATGTGTTTTGTGAGGGTTTGCCAATCTGAACCCACACAGTTTGAAGTTTTGGCACTGGGGCTCCCCTTTCTTGCAACAGCTCACCACTGAAGTTCGGGTCAGTAGTTGTATCAGGTACGTGTAAGCTACGGGCTTGTCCAAGCTACGGTAGGCGTAGGGACCGTATTAAATTGGGACATCTGCGTAGCTTATACAAGGGGGGGGGGGGGGTACCACCACGCAGCGTAGCCTTTGCCTGAAACGCCGCCGCAGGTCCTCTATGGGCAGAAGCCACATCGTACAGACACTCTAGAACATCAGTGCTGTACCAAGAGCCCAAACGCCCAGTTAAGAGGGTACTGCTCATGTGTGAGCGGTCACATTGATGGGGGGGGCGGGTAGAGGGGGGGGGGCGCACTGCTCAGCCAACAATGGATAACTTACGTGCCCCATTACATGCCCTGTGACAAGCATACAGCACAACGCCGTCTGTGGCAGTGGCTGAAGGCCCATGCGTTCTGGGATGGCACACGTTATGCGTCCTCGGGTATTCCACATTACGATCCACACACAGATTGGTGTGGCGACTGGTCGGTCTGCTGCCAGCATTGTTGAGCTATGCGGAGGCCCCCATTAGGGGGCGGGGGAGGGGGGTCTGTTGTTGAGGAGATGATGTTGCATAAGAGACACCAAAGTCGTATTACCCTAAAGTCATGTGAACTGCGGATCCTGCAAGCCATACATGGCTGGCCCACTCTGGGCGGGTAACACGCATGGTATAGCACGGAGAACCCAGGGCTCATGTGTGCGTGGCTGGGCCAGTCTGAGCGGGCGACGTGGCTGGGTACAGGGTACAGGGCTTACGTGACTCTGCTGTGATTCCAGACTTTGGTGAAAGGCGCCTAGGGCCGGTCGCTCCGGTCCTTGATCAGCCTTGATCTCTTTTTGGCCGTGCACGCTAGTGCCTTCCTAATCTCCTTGATCGCAATCATCACTTGACACACCCACGTGTCACCGCACGGGGGTTTGCATGCTTGGTCCAACCACAGGCCCAGTGCGTGCCTGGTGCCACCCCTGTGCAGCCAAAACTCTTGTTTGTCGAACATGTTCAGCAGCAGGTTGGCAGTTTGGCGGCTATTTGGTGGCACAATCTGGCTCCCCTTTGCAGCTGTTCAGTTCACCTTTATTTAGGGTGTTGCTGTGTTTGTTTTCGGGCGGACATTTAACAATTTTGAATGAATGCGTTCTGCGGGTGGATGTTTGACACGGCATTCTCATGGAAGCACTAAGGATTGTGCTCCCCCCAGGTGGCCTGTGAGCCCTACTTTCAGCCACGGAATCTCCCTTCCACTGCCTGTCCCGGTCTCTGCCATCTGCGTCTGCATCCAACTCCACCTCTGCATCGCCCCCCCCTCCCCCCCACCTCCACCTCTCCCTCTCCCTCTCCCTCTCCTTCTCCCTCTTCTCACTCACCTTCCTAGGGGGATTCTTTAAAAACGTCTTGTTTTAAGGACGGTGCTTAAGGATGGCGCATTGTTCAGTGGCAACCAACTGCGGCTGGAGGGTACTCGGCAGATGTTAGGAGTTTCCGTCAGCGAGGGGGGGTAGCCGACGGCGGTTGGAGGATAACCGACGGTGGTCAGTCAGTCAGTCAGTCAGTCAGTCAGTCAGTCAGTCAGTCAGTCAGTCAGTCAGCCAGTCCTCCCTATCCTGCTCCCCATTCCTCTCCCCACACAGGTGCCTTTTTTTTGCACTGAACGGCGCCTTTTGTGGATGGCCAGGCACACAGGTGCCTACTGCCAAGATCTTCAGTGCGTGCCCCGGTTCACGTGTTTTGGAATGCCGCAAGCTGCTGCACACCGTGTTGCAGGGCCGCTATCTCCCTCACTCTGTCACCAGGGAACAGCATCAGGACCCCACCCACAGCTCACTTCTGAGGCAGGACGCCACGTCAGACCCCTCAGTCGTGTGGTTCTTCAAAACCCAGTACCATGCCGGCACAAGGCTTGGTACGGCCCACTCGGTGTCTCGCATGTTGATGAAGTCACAACAATCACAGGCCATCGCCACAAAACTCCTGACCCGCCCGTGGCTGTACAATGGCAGGTCCACAGCGGCGCGCTTATACGTGGCTGTGAGCAACGCCCCTCTTCGAGTGTATGTGGCCACGCACGTGACCATTGTTGTCGCCCCCATGCCATATGATGTGGACAATCCCTGCTCCCTGGTCACCAACCTCTGGAGCAAGAGAATGCCTGGCTGCCGTAACGGTGTCAAGTACCAGTACCATGCAGCCAGGGGAACCGACCCCGTGAAGGGGCACAAGGCGGAAGAAGGTCAGTCCACGACGCTGATCCTGAAATGGTTCCCGACGGACGCAAAAGACCATCAACCTGACTCCACAATTACAAATGTCCTCAAAGGAAACACCCTGGAGTACAGGCAGGTGGTTCTGGCTCCGAAGCTGTGGAGCAATATGTTGAAGCTCATGCGGGCGGTATTTTTGAAGGTTGAAGCGAACAGTTCTGCAACGAATCAGCAGGTTTGACAGGGAAGACAGGGGAAATATTGGAAGGGGATGCACTGGTTGTGCCTGGGAGGCCCGAAGAGGGGTGTCTCACCCACCCAGCAACGTGAATCCTTTGGTTTTGCGGCATATTTTGCTGACGTGGCATTGGTATGGCATGGCAGGATAGGTCACTGTCATGTCACCCATTAAATGAGGCTGCGAAAAGGAAGCTCGAGGTGACTTGCATGGGATAGCTGAGAAGGGTAGATAATTGAGGGGTCATATAAATGAGAGAGTAGGGAAGGAACATGATCGAAAGAGCGCATAATTGAGTGCAAATGTGGTCCAGAGGGCAAATTACTGAGTCTACACATAATTGGGATGGCACGTGGTTGAGAGAGCACAAAATTTGCGGGGTCATTAGAATAAAGGGTGTGATCAGGACAGCATATAGTTGAGAGAGGAGAGGCGCTGAAGAAAGAGGAGGGAGACGAGAAAGTCCTACAATAGGAGAGATCCAGGAGCAAGCCACGGTAGAGGAGTGCAATCATAGTTGGCAGGAGAGGGACCACGAAGAGTGGGAGGAGCAGTGGGAGCACGTGAGGACTCGGCATGAGGATGGAAGAGAGCGTAATTAAAGAAGGGGATGCTGCAGGTGTGTGTGTGGTTGTTTGTCGATCAGCTTTCTCGTTTTTCCGTGCAACAGGCCCCTAGGCCCATCCAAAACAGTGGCCCACGCCTGTTTTTGATCTCAAGCTTTGTGAGCGTCCCACCGTTTTGTTGTACATGTCACTGAAACGGGGGAATGAAGTGGGACCAAATATTTTTTCGCAGTTCGATGAGTTTTGCGACCATCGACAAGGGGTGTGTATATTTCTAAATTGTTCTTCACCCCAAACGGCTGCCATAAGGGTGGTAGCCCATTCTAGAAGCTAGCCCCCCCTTTCTTCAGCCCCACCCCCCTACACTCCCCCTTACCCACTGACCCGGGGCAAACCCAGGAGTAATGCAGAGGACTAGGACATCTTGACAAGGCGGGGCGCAGGCACAGCGGGAATCAGGGTGGTCTGCCGCGCCTTCCACCATTGGCAGCCCCAATTTCAGCAGGTGCCTGGACAACAAATGCACAACACAATTCAGGCCACATTCAATTCTGCCATATTTCTGCACACAGAGAGGGCTGGAAACACTGCACATCGGGGTCTTCCAAATAAGAACACGCAAAAAATAAGAACACGCAGATAAATAAGAACACGCGCATGTTCTTATTCGGGGGGGGGGTTTAATTGGCACATTCACTCAAACCCATCCCCCCTCTAGAGGGCCCTCTGGGCCCAAGATGGTGCCATATGGCTGAGACCTTCAGGCCACCTCTGCCCCTTAGCCATCCCTAAGCCTCCCAACCTTAGCCCCCCCCCCCCCCCCCAAAGCGTTGAACGCCCTCCAGCCTGAGATGGCGCGGACCAGCTGCCTCGGGACTCCATGAGCCGGGAGTCCCATGGCAGGGCACATATCTGCCAGGGGTCACAATCGGACATATGATTGGGAGGGCACAAAATTCACAGCCCTTCTTGGGGCTTCAACTGGGTCTTTTAGGGGGTCCTTCACGGGCCTCCTTTAAAGTGTTCCTTTTGTGATTCACTTATGGTGTCATTCCAGGGTGTGCTTTGCAGGTCTCCTATGGAGTTCCTCAAAGAGCTCTGATAGGAGGGTCCTTCGCATACCGCCTTTGAGGGGGTCCTTTGAGGGTCAGTCACGGTCCTTCACAGGACCTCTCCAATGAGGGCCCATAATTGGCAGGGGAACTTGCAGATGGAGGCGGCGCCATTTTACCTGGCGGACGCAGGGCGTATCACCAAAGGATGCCACCATTGAGATTGGGGATTACTTGGGAAGTACAGAATTGAAGTGGCGCATTATTGAGGGGTACCGCATCGAACGGGCACGTGATTTAGGTGTGCTGTCCTCCCCAAATGGTGTGCTCCTGACCATGTCTTTCTCAGTGTGTGCCCAGCAGCTCACGGTGCTCAACGCTGTACGGAGTGGATGTATTTATTCACGATGACTTTGAGGTCACTCTGCTGGAGGGCAATGCCTTGCCGACGCAAACAGGCGGCAATTTCTGGCTGGACAGTACGCTGCACAACTACGGCCGTCTCTTAGGGATGGTCCCAACCAACCGCACGGCGTACGCCGACCGCTTCCGCCGCGTCGTCTGTAGTTGTGCCGTCGTCATGAATGCCCCCCATCCCTTGTAGCGGACTGGCTCGCACTTGCAGACAAGCGCTGGGGCCGCGGTGTGCGAAACTTCCTGCCGGCCTTCCCGACAACCCTCCCCGACCCGACACTACACGTACACAACCATCTGCCCCCCAAAGCTGCGCGTGAAGTGGCCCTCACTTCGGAGTTCCTTCAGGGCATGGGGGCATGGGACGACGGCGATTTTGCCGTCACAAGTGGCACCTTTCCAGATCCCTCCGCGGGCTCCTTTCTGTGGAATGTGCAGGTGGGTGTCATCTACGCCGTGGGGTCCGAGGACGCACGGGCATACCAGGTCACAGCAGAACACACCATAGGACTACCACAGCAACTGAGAGCCGAAGGAGTGCTTGACTACAGTAGCAGTGGGAGGTAAGACACACAGTATGTCGCATGCAGGCAGCACATGCCGATATATAAGTCATCAGGTTAACACGCACGAATGTTGGCGTTTGATTGTAGATATGGATGTAGTTTTTATGACGGATGAATACATTGTGCTTCATCTAGATTGTCCATAGCATATCCACTCGAACACAAGAACAGTTGCAGTTTGAATGATGATTGCGCCCATACAGTCCTTCTTCTCTTCCCGGTGCCTGGCAGGTTAGAATATGGTTCTGCGTGGTCATGGGCAGCAGGTGGGCAAGTAACCCACAGAGAGGTTTTAGGTGCAGGGTGTGTGTGCAATTTGCATTGCCCTCCCTTGCCATTGCACTGCCCTCCCAAGGCTGAACCCAGCAGGGTTTGGCCTGGAAAAGCAGACCATGGGCACTGCCCTGCCCACCCTGCATCCTGCTGGGGGGGGCTGCCAGAAGTCCTGGCTGACTTCTGTGAACAAATAGGGGAGGGGCGTCACCCCGGGGTTGGTGTTTTGTTCCCCAGGCGCAGGGTGCTCCGTCCAGCTGTGGGGGGGTGGACCCCGCTCGTTCCCGCTACACCCCATCCCCTGGATCAACCCTTATTTCCCTGGGTGGTCCCCTTGGCTACTGCCCCACCAGGCACTTCCCCTCACTGCCACCCAGGGGGCTTTTTCGGAATGGAGAGTAGGTGCAGCTGCTGTGGATACCGTCGCATCTGGGGGTACCGGGGAATCATGGGGCTGACACGCTTGCGGAAACGGGCAGGCAGCAGCGCCCTAACAGTGTGAGAGCACTACCGAAGAGGTGGCGACAGGTCAGGGTCCCACGTGGACTGTGGAGAACGAGCCACTGACAGCGAGCGATCCTCAGGGGGCGGGTCGAGCACATGCTTGAGCACAGATGCGAGTGGCAGCTGGCAGACAAGCTGCAGTGATTCGGACTCGGGGGGATCGGGGTTTAGTACAGATGTCAGTGATACGCGCCGGGTGAGGGTGAGAGTATCTGCATGAAAGTAGGAGCCATGCACATGTTAAACGAGGTCACCAAATAAGCAAGCGACCATGTTGGAGAACGTGGCAAAGGCATGAAAAGAAAACCGCCTTTGTTCACATTTCGCAGTATTTGGGGTGCCAAAGGCATGAAAAGAAAACCGCCTTTGTTCACATTTCGCAGTATTTGGGGTGGCAAAGGCATGAAAAGAAAACCGCCTTTGTTCACATTTCGCAGTATTTGGGGTGGCAAAGGCATGAAAAGAAAACCGCCTTTGTTCACATTTCGCAGTATTTGGGGTGGCAAAGGCATGAAAAGAAAACCGCCTTTGTTCACATTTTGCAGTATTTGGGGTTCTCCACTGAAGATTTTTGTGCTTTGTCTCCTGGACACGCACTTCTGCCAATTTCTGTTGCCGGCTGATCCTCTGGTTTGCCGAGCAAGGACATTCATTTGCCATCCTACCTCACCACTGACATTTGCGCAGGGTTAGAAATACCGTTTTCCCAAGGAACTCGGCTCTATTCACGAGAAATAAGATGGTGCAGATTTTGCATTTACCTCGTCTCTTTGCACTAGAATCACCTGGTTTCAGACTCAGCTAATCCTCACTACATGTCAGATCCGCTACCACAGTCATTTGTGGGATCATGGTAGCACTGGACAGCTCCAAACCTTGATCCTGAGGGGTCATCTCGAGTACAGTGACGCGGGCAGGCTACGCCAGCTCATCTTGGTCTGAGCGAAAACAAAATATTTACCTCATCTCTTTGCACTAGAATCTTTTTGTTCCCCACGAGTTGGGTTTCTTTGCTCTTGTTCCCCCACTCACCATGGTCATGCAACTATAGGCCACCCATGCCAAACGACGATATCATTGTGCCGGGCTATAACCACCGACTTCGGGGAAGCGATGACTTGTCCAAGGCCATCCCGCAAGCGGGCAACAGCTTCCCTCTTCAAAGACCAAAGCCAAAGCCTTTGACCGAAAACGAAAAGGCGTTGAAAGAGTTGGAGGCCATGAGCGCGAACTACGGATTCATTTACACGTTCCCGATGCCGGAAAGCGGTCCCAGCGCCAAACAACGGGAGAGGCTCGAGCGGCACAAGCAAGAGATCCTGGACGACGTCTCGCAGAAGCACGAACGAATGCGAAGGCAATTCGAGGAAAAGCAACGGCGACGGTACGGGGGAGAGGCTACGAAGAGTTGCCGGGAGCTTGCGGAGCAAAGGAGGTCCGTTGACGCGTTCGGGGGCTCTTTAAGTGAGATCTTAGAGCCCCCAAGCGAAGCCCGAGAGCGAAAGAAGAAGGACAAGGGGCCCCAGCGGGTCCATCGGCGGCAGGGGCGCCGTGATACGGACCCCGATGCGTGTGCGGGGGCCGCTCCATCGGGGCCCAACAGGTAATGTACTTGTGCTATCTTTACTAACACGTTCCATTGTAGCTTCACTATCGCTAATGGGCTCCATTTTGAAATAAAAATAACTCTCCTTCTACAATAAAAATTGAAAATAACTCCCACCTCAATCGAGACCCCTGACACTCAACAAGACAGCAAAATGACTGAAAGCGTACTTGAATGAGTCCCACGATCCGTGTTTGAAGAAGCTCCACTTCCCAATTAGTTTAGGGATGAACTCGGAGTTGAATTGAATTGACTTGAATTGAATTTGATGAATTCAATTGATAAAATATTGTAAATACACGATCGTGCACAACAAAGGAGCACACACATGTGCAAAATACAATCAAGCTTTCTCTCTTAACGCAAAGGAGAAGCGAACTCTCTTATATAATATTTATTATACACCAAAGCGAGTCTTCCCCAGACGATTATTCTTGCAACAAATGTCATATGTCAATGAATCTAAATTCATATGCACATCATGTTTGAAAGACCACATGACAAAATGACATTGCAAGCAAAGTACATGTGTTCGGTGATTCTCTCATCGAAATCCACCTTTGCAATGAAATATGGAAATGCAAAGACACAAGGAAAGAGAGGAGAGAGAAGTAACGAACACATAGTAAGGTAAACTGACGGAAAAGCTTGGCGATCAATCTTCGCATGCTGTAGACAAGCTGTCTGTAAATGGACGCCCCCTATCCAAGGGCACCAAGGGGAGGAGCGAGGGGGCGACCCTACACGAATCTATAACAGGCGACGGATAACTAGTGGAAGCGAGGGTACCCTTGGAAGGGGAAGTGGGGTTAAAGCTCGCTTACACTACTTATCCTCGTGCAGGATCTAGTAAAGCCGAAGGCTTTTAAAACATGTTTAAAACTCTCCGAAGGTGGTAGACATACCAACGCCGGCAAAAATCAACTGACAAAACCGACGACAACAAACAACGAACGCAACTACACTTAACACTCAACCATAACTCAACTTGACAGTAGACAACCCCGTAGGTATCTATGTGTGCGCGCTACGCACGCAAACTACACAACTACACTCGCCATTCGTGAAAAGAGAGAGAGAGTGCGAAAAAGAGAGAAAGGGGAAAGGAGGTGTTTCACTCCATGTACCCTGGAATCTCATTTGCTTCTCGCACCTGTCGGTGAAGCAGCATTGGAATCGGAACGATCCATGCAACTCGCTGACTATTAAAAGATCCCAAAATTTACCTGTAAATTTTCCTTTCTTCTCCTTTCATTCCTGACAATCTCTGGTCGTCGCGACTTACATTCCTGTAGCGCGGCCCTCAGGCGCGACGATTTGTCTGCAATCAGCGGCCATCTGTCAGTATTCTACAGCGATCTGTCGGCATTCAGTACTACACATTACACCCCCTTCCTAAGCCATGATAATGGCTGAAAAACCACTCAATGTGGAGGACTGATCGCGGTTCGTTGAAACAAGCACTATATGTCACATTACACAAGGGAAAGAAGAGCATATCTGCGGCGCTGTTGTCACAACGTCACCAGACAAATGGCAGTTTGCACTCAACCTGTCAAACACAAAGCACCAAAACCCAACACAGACATACTGCAAAGAAGCACAGGCAGGGAGAGTCCGGGTTCAGAGGTAGCACTGCCCTCCCTGGGGTTACGTGTCCCTTAACCCACTGCCAGGTCGGCCTACAGTGCCAGTGCTCCGGAAAAAAAAATAGTAAAGGATGGGCACCCCTTTCTGTCCGCTGGCTTCTGTGGGCAGTCAGCCCCACCAAAGAGGGTATCTCCTTTGGGAAAAAAAGAAAACAGTCGCGGGGGGTACTAACTTACCATGAGCAAACGGCCTTCCATATAAAACCCTTTTTTAAACTCTTCCAGTGCCCAATCACTGGTGAGTGTTATGGAGGTTGTTCTCCGAATAACATAGGCTATGGCCTTTTAATGCTCAGTGAAATCAATGTGAGATACAAGGGGGGTGAGGGTAAGGGTTTGTGGGGTGCGGGTGCTAGGCCACCCTTCATAACTCACTCACTCCGCACCAGACAGGTAACATCAAACAGAGGGAGGGGGGGGGGGGGGTCGCAGTAAATTGTAAGCCAGGGACCTTGGGCGCCCAAACAATGTCTACAGGCATCCAATTGTTACTCAACGTCGTCACAGCGACGCATCCTCCTGTTTGGCATGTCTGACGCCCAGGCAATCCATGACTGACTGAAGACCACTGCAGACCGCACAATAACAAAAGAAGCGTAACGTCGTATGCACAAACACCAAACATACAAACATGCACGCACCAGACATATCTGACCTCATAGCTGTGAGTTGTACCTCTGACGATATTGTCCCACGCTCCTGACCTGTCGGATCTGGTGCACATTTGCAGTAAACACAGGGACAAACTGAGGAAGCTGAGCTCGCGCCCTTGCCGCCGCGCGCAATAACCTGACCCAGTCGTGCTCCTCCTGGGATTGAACCCATTGCATCCCCGTCTGCCATCTGTGTACACAATCATGGAGGGTATGGGGTCTGGAGGCAATGAACCGTATATCCGCTAGCCTCAAATCGATTTTATGTTTTGCATTGTATTTGGCCCAGGTCTCGTTTATGTCGTGCATAAATGCCGACGCAGGCTGAAACTCTGTATCTGGGAAGCCTTTATATTTGACATCCCACTGTATATGCCTATTCTTCCCCCTCCCGACCTTCGTGTGTCGCACTATGTCTTCGATGATGTATTTTTCAGAGTCCACTAAGAACTCATTGTCTGTATAATAATGTAACGGCGGTTCCTTGCCATTTAGATCATGAGGGGGGAGATACGGTTTCAACCGCATGCCATCCAGGATGACCTCACCGCGACTCGTAGCAACTCTGTACTGACTGCGGCCTCTCCGTTCCAATATCTCCCCAGGCCCCTCCCACACGAGATTTAGCTTGGAATTGTCCTGCTTTTTATGCCTTCTATACCACACCCTCTCGCCTGCCTGATATACATGCAGGGGATGCTCAGACTCAAACTGCGTGCATAATTTCTTATGTATTTTAGTCAATGCATCCCGTACATGCAACCGGTCATGTGCCAGTCTTTTAAAGAAAGAAACAGCATCCTCCGAACCATGTTCAGGGATGACTGGCGGACAATCACCGAACCCGATAGGGTTGCGCCCAAACACGAGCTGGTGCGCAGAGTACCCATGTACAGGGCCCGGCACGTCATTTGCTGTCCCCGTGGCTAGCGGGAGTAGTTCCACCCACCGCTTTTTGGACGTTTGCTCCAAAAATTTACGTAACGAATCAACAATGACCTGTACAGCACGCTCTGCCCTGCCCTTTGACCGCGGTCTATATATAGGCGACTGCTTCATATCAATGCCACATAATTGGCATAGTGTCTGAAAAAATTTCCCAGTGACCAAATGGTCATGGTCTGAAAAAATTTGCTGGGGCAGGCCCATAAAACCAACCACCCGCTCCAAAAAAAGGTGTGCCAACTGTGTAGCGGTCAGTGACTTGTCACAGGGCACTGCCAATATATAGCCAGTCAAACGGCAGACTACAATCATCACATTATTATATGTTTTTCCCTGAGAAACGCAGTCCGGCAACTCCAAAAAATCAATACAAATTGAAGAAAAAGGATATTCCGGAATGGGATACGGATGATTGACCTCAGGCTGGAGACCTTTTCTCCCCTTCACCGCCTGGCACACTTGACAAGAGTTTACCTCCGCTGCGATTTTCGCTTTTCAATCCCTGGACTTCAGATGCGTGGTGTACTGGCGGTCAAACATTTCTTTAGTTTTATTCACACCAGGATGCGCATATGCATGCACTGCCTTTATAACTGGACCAACAAGATGCAGGGGAACACAGATACGGCCATCGGCTCGTATTTTGCCCTCATGCAGCACATAATCGGTGTCCCCTATGGTCCAGAAACTCTCACGTTTAATTTCAGGCCAATGCGGAGCAAAAAAAGGGTCAACCATATAATGGTCTGACCAGTCCTCGTTCAAAATTTTCACCGCTGGGGGGATTTTAATAGTCTGGGCACTGTTGACTGCCAGGTTTACTGCCCCAGGCATGTGCAAGCTGAGATCCTGTAAAGGATTACCACCCGACGCCACTGCAGTCTGGGCACGAAGGGATCTCAACTGTCGTCGCATGGGGCGCGACAGTTTGCTCTGACCTTTCTGTCGCTCGCTGACTGAGAAACCTGGACCAGTCAAATCGTCGTGAGCACACTGCTCATTCCCTGTACACACACCAGGCACTACATGCTGAAACAGACCTGTAAGTGTCTCATGCATCCGGCCATACTGACTGACGTATGCTTTTGACCTTTTGCTTTCGAGGTACTGAACCTGAAGTGAATGTACACGCCGCATGTGCATCCTATAGCAATCAGTCAAGTGACACACGTCTGCATAATGCTCCGTATCAGGATGCACTGCAGCGAAATCATCAGGATACTTGTCCTGTAACGCTGACCTTACCCTGTCCCTTTCAGCACGCTCTGCCTCATTCCACCCCAGCAAATCCGCATCGCCCCCATGAAAATTTGTATCCCGTGCTTCCCCCGCAGGATACGCCCATCTAGAAAGGGCATCTGCCCCTTCATTATCCTCCCCCGGCCGATATTCAATAAAAAGATTGAATCGGCTTAAAAACTCATGCCACCTCCCCCTGCGACCCATTGGCCCCGAAATGGTACAAAGATCCTCTTTGTACCATTTCACGGTGGCACTGTGGTCCGTCTGCACCGTTACTTCCTGGGAACCTATCCAGGATTGAAACTTCAGCAGACAGCACACAATGGCATACGTTTCTTTTTCCCGGGGGGTCCAGGCATACTGGCCCGTATCGCGCTTTTTTGTAAGGCCATTAGCCTTTTCCCCCTGCAGTTTACGGGAATAAAAGGCCACTGGATGCCAATTGCCATCATCCTGACGCTGCTCCAATGCCCCTCCGACCGCTTAGTCGCAGGCATCACAGCGTATGCGCCAGGGTTGGTCAGGCTGTGGCAAGTATAGGCTGATTTTCTGGCTCAGCGCAGACTTGAGATGCGTGAAGCCATCAATCATAGCCTGGGTCCAGGTTATTTTAGCTTCCTTAGGTGTGAGTTTTATGCGCTTACGTTTAGCGGGGAGGTTAACGTCGTTTTTGGGGGCATGGGGGTCTGGCGCCTCGTACTGATATTTCCCTTTAAGGGATTCCATCAGGGGGGCCGTGTGTTTCGCGAAATCTGGAATATATATTTGGTACCACCCAACCAAGCCCAGAAAGCCCTTCATTTTTTTTGCTGTATTTGTAGTGGTAGGATCCCACTTGTCCAGGGCTTCTGTTTTGGCTGGGCTGGGGTACCGTTGACCTCCCTTCAGGACATGCCCCACGTACTGTACAACACGTTTAAATAAATGGCACTTGGAGGGCTTCACCGTGAGTTTAGCCTCCTCCAGTGCCTGAAAAAGGGCAACTAAATCCTGATAATGTTGTTTAATATATTCCCCACGGATTACAGGATCCTCCATTTTTACGTGCAGTGGTATGTCCCGCTGTTGTGTGGGTAATTGGCTTTTGCCTGACGACGACAAAATGTCGTCGATATATGGTCTGGAAGCAGGGCATTTACGTGTAACATGCTGCACCATTTCCTGAAATGCTGCAGGCCTCACTTTTACTCCCATTGGGAGGACGTTCCACTCAAATACACCAAAAGGAGTGCAAAAAGCCGTCAAGTGCTTAGATTCATCCTCAAGGTGCATTTGCTGGAACCCGTCCTCCAAATCGATCAGCGAAAAAATGAAGTTGCCTTGCTGATTGGCAAGCTGATCTTCGATTATGGGTAAAGGGAAATTTTTCCCCTCCAGACAAGAATTTAAGTACCTATAATCGATGACCAGGCGCCATTTGTTGATGCCTGGTTTTGGTACCAAAAAATAACGGGATACCCACTGCGGATCCCCTTCCGCTTTCCTCAGCATACCGCGTTTGCGGAAATCCTCCAACTTTTCCAACAAAACTTGCTCCCTAAGACGTACTGCACGAATGGGCTTAGCTGCCCGCGGCCCAGGGTGTTCCTGTAACAATTTTAATTGCACCTTCGCATGTGGACCACGCGCTGCCTGAGCTGCTGCGTCTACCTCGTCCACATGCTTGGTAGTAAAAACTTTTTTCGCAAAATCCTGCATCAATTTCTGTCTGTAATATTCACCCTCAGGCCAGTCCTCATCCGCCTGAATCACTGAATTAATGCTGCGGGAGAACTGTCGATGTGCAGAGCCTGTCTGATAAGTATCCAGACCTTGTTGAAGGTCTCCGACCACCTGCACACCCCTCTTCTCCCGCTTACCACTACCAACTCTATGCTTGAACTCCGCGCAATACTGCAGCCTGCGCCTCCATTTGTGCGCACGCAATACTGCATTCTGCTCAGTGGAATCATTATTTACAGATTCAGGCTCACTGCACACAGAAATATCAGACGGGCCTGGAGTGTCTTCCGTACCTGAATCTACTTCTGACCGTGTGGTCTGGGATTTCTGCTTCGTCCTAATCCATCGTCTCTTCATCTGCCGAGGAATCCGCTGGAGATCATTCTGAGATGACAAGGATGAGTCAGAGGAATAACAAAACTCTGACTCGATGCCCTGTACACTGTAACTGTCTGCTGATCTGTCGGACTCCGTTCTGTCCCTCATGAGGGTAGGGTGGTCATCTGGGGGGGGGGTCCTGTTTAAAAAACGAAGGTTTCCCTGGGACAGACTCAGGGGGTAAATCCCAGTCATCCATGCCATCCCCCTTCTGCTTGTTCTGTGGCTGCGTTTCTGTGTGCTCAGGATCGTTATCCTGACCGTCCTTATGCCCAAATGCATCAAACAGGACAAGACGCATGGGCTCCCGCGTGTGTAAAATTTCGCCCTGGCTGTCAACCAGGAGCGGTGATCCGACCGGTATATCAACCCAGTCCAACGCCACTTCACCCATGGCCCACCACCATCCGTGTTCCTTGCGTGTTGGCATGACAGCCACCCCCCGGGCCTCATCCACCAAAATTTTCGGTACACACTCCGCCCATCTGTCTGCAGGGGGCTGTAGCCATAACACTTCCCCCGTTCATGGCTGATGAAGCCCATCACGCATGGAATTCCAAAATCGTGGCAGTTTGGCCATGTTCTTGGACGAGAAGACATCCACTGTAAAAATGAAATCATCTCCGATTGACCGCATCCACTCATCTATTCTCCTAAAGACATCTGGCCGAAGCGAAACAGGGGCTACCTCCTGTCGTAACACTCGCAATTTACGGCGCCTTGCCTGCTTCAAAACATGCAACACAGATCCATCCTGTCGAACACGAGACTCCCTCAACAAGCGAAGGTGCATGCTGTCTGTCTTCGCATCTGAATCACACTTCCCACGCAACCAACTCTGTCCTGCAGTCACTCGCTGTACATTGTACACTGTACCGGCAAAACCCTCAGGGTCTGCCCACAGATCAAGAGCCTGGAAGTGGCAAACTTCTCGCATTGCATATTCACGTGGATCCACCAGGGCCGCATTTGTTTCGACCCTGGGGAATCCCCACTTCCCCATAAACTCATCAGGCGCGTATGGAATTGGGCTGCAGTCCCTATCCCACCCTTCTGATTCTGTCTCCCCCCTGGACCCTGCATCCATGGCGGTAAACTCAGGAATCACTTCGTCACTCAAAACAGCATGTAGCAGCCGCTCGGCACATTCTGCATGCTTCCCTGCAACCGAAGATGTAGCTTCAGGAGACGAACCAACAGTCCTGGGAACCAGGACCTGGGAATTCTGTTCAGGAACTGGAGGGTAAACACCCTCAGTCTGCGGGAAATACTGACTATCTCCCCTTCTCTGCAGGCTTGACATTAGGCACATAAAGGCCAATGCCATCTCCTCCACCTTAGGCAGAGGGGGCACCGTGTGCGCCCCATTAGGCGTCACAGGCTCTGGTGTCCTACAGACACTTGAGCCGCTGCTCTTCACACCACCCGAACCCTTCTCACCCTTCTCCACACACAACCAATAAAAACACCTCAAAACGACAGACAAAATATGCTGTAAATTTGTGTGTGGCGCATGGTATGCCGACACACTGTCGGGGTTAGGGGAGGTGGGTGGGGAATCAGGGGGGGTATTCTGGTCCACCTGCACTCCTTGAGGCTGGCCAGACACACCAGTGCTTCCAAATCCAGCCTCCCCTCTCGTGGTGCTGTCCGGTTCTGTCACCTGTTGTACCTCGGGAGTGAGGTGCAACTCCAGCACCATCTGTGCTATCCTGTCCCCCTGACGCACCGGAAAATTTTGATCACTATCGTTGACCATGACCACTATGACATGGCCCCTGTAGTCCTGATCAATGGTGCCAGCCTGCACTGTAACCCTATTCCTAGTTGACAGCCCCGACCTGCTCTTAATCTGACCATAGACATGACGAGGCAGTTCCATGGCTAGGTATGTATCCACTAGCGCCTGGCCCCGTGCTGGCACCGTGGTCGGACCTGCAGCATATATGTCATAGGCCGCACTTCCAGGTGTGGCCCTGGTAGGCATTACAGCCCTCTTCGTCAACTTGCGGACCTTGAGGCGTACTGAACTGGTGTACTGACTCAACAATGCCGGCAACGCAGCGCTATTCACAAAATTCTGACCCTGTGGGATCCAACTTGATCAGTCCTGTGGTGACTCAAAAGTGTCTGGATTCGGTGGCGCCAGAGGGGAAAGGGGGGGCGCCATACGAGGTGAATCTGGTGTCGTACCGGCTCGCTCCGCCGACTCCAGACTCAAGGGGGGCACAGTGATGGACATCTGCTGTACCCCCTTCCTACAGGTTTCGTCAATCCTGCGGACTCGTTGCCCCATCTCACGGGCCTTTTTTTCCAGATAAGACTTCTCGTGCTTCACAGAGTCACACTCAGGGCACGTGAAACGAACTCTAAAATGTCTCGTGGTGTGCATGGTGTAACCCTGCTTGTCACAACCGGGCGTCAGGCATTCAGAAATAAAATAAAATATGGGCACTTCAGAAAAATGTACCCCCGACTCCCCCTGCCGAGTGACTTTCTGCTCCTCCCTGTTCCCTTGCTGTGACACAGTACCTGATGTCTGGTCGGGCATGAACATGATACCTGGAGTCTCGGCTTGTATATTCTGACATCTTGCCTGCGGAATTGATTCCTGTGACACAGATGCAGTCATACTCGCTGAGCATGCACGAATGACGTCATGCACATGCTGGTAACGGCGCGTGGGTTTGCGTCTAATCAGCCTATCCGGAATCTGAACCAAACCCGGCTGACCAGGCACCACCGCCAACCCGTATTGTAACAAAAACGGGTAGCCCACAATGAGACAGGGCCCGATGTCAGCAACATGTACAAATGCATTGATACACTTGAAAATCCTGATACCGTCGGGAGTAATCACTGGTATAGAGAGAGTTACAAAAACGCCCATTTGTCCAGCAGAAATAGTGGACCGCCCAGCGTGGACTAAAACAATGGGCTGGGGCGCCTTCTGCAGCACCGCAGTAGAAAAAAGCTCAAAACCAGCCAAAATCAGAACCTGACACCCTGTATCAACTAATGTAGGGACCGCCATGTCTGCTACCCCTACATCATCGGGGAACTGCAGCTTTGCTTGCACCACCAATTCAAGTGGTTCTTTTCCACTTTTCCTTCTCCACTTGCGTGGTGGTCGAAGCACTTCGGCCACAGAATCATCGAAGTGCAACGTGCTGATTTCAGCTGGCCGTTCGCAAATTTTCTGCAGTGCCGCGCTGTGTAAGTGCGGCTAACCCCCATCTGCTCAGATTTTCACTGATCTAACCCAGATTGACTACATTTTGGTCATTTTCTTTGCTTCGGCGGAATCGCCGCCTCGCAGCTCAGTCTCAGGATCAGACCTATATATTTATGATATGCCGGATCTGATTCCGCGGTCCATTCTCCGTAAATCCGCCGCGTTCCGATCATTTGCCTGGAATCGCCATTTGCCGCTGACGCGCGCTCGCGGGCCAGATCGGCCAAATATCTTTCACAATCGGATTTATTTAAATCTTTTCAGACAGTTTTGGACAGTCAGATGTATTTAGAATAATCCGCATCAATTTTCTTCATAGACTGGGATTTTCTGCCGGATAACACTCAACATGGATCTTGCTTCTGTTGTTGCTGCTCTCGCCTCCGTTGGTGTTCGAGTCTCCGGTTCTACCCCCAATAGCAGCGTTCAGGTCGACTCCTCGCGTGCCTGCCCCACTGGTCTTGCCGGCCCCGAGCCCTCCGGCACCATCAACGACCCAGGGCAGCACTTTCATGGTAGCAGAGGCTACCTGAATGTTGTTCCTTTGGTGTCCCAACCACAGCTAGCTCCCCAGTACGGCCCCGTAGACCCCGCCGCTTCCGGAGAAGTAACGATTACGTTGCCCTGGTGCTGTGCGAACGAGGCCTTGAGAGGAATGCCTTGCGCAAGCCCAAGCTGCCCAAGAAGGGCGCAAATCAGCAGCTGTGGAGACCCAAATTACCATCCCAATCCCAGTCGAAATTGGCCATCAAGTAGCTGGAATCTTCCAGCCTACGACGATGGCAACGCTTCGGTAGACCTTACGGAGTTGGCAGGTACCAACATCCCTTACCAATGTCCAACATTTGAGACCACGGACGCCGACATCGACGACATTGAGATGGGTGGTCCAGGTGAGGTACCTAGCTACAATCGACCAGCCTCATGGGCACAATGGGACGACCATTTGTCTCCAGAAGTGACCCGTAACCTTGAGGCGCTTGAGGCCCTTTGTCTCTTAGCCACGTCTAAGCTGATCGGACAAGAAAGAATCGCCTCTGATTTTTTAATGGAATATTTTTTCCTCCTTCAGGAAGAAATTAATACCAGGATGTGGTGGCGTTCTCAAGAAGATGACTCTTTTGCCATTTTTTTGCAGATCTGGGAGGCAAGCCCCTTCCCGAAGGAGAAGACCAAGGCACCTGTTGCCGGGCCCTCCGCCCCTCATCCCCCTGTTTCCATCCGCGACGATCAAGCCGCCGCGGTTGAGGAAGGAATTTTAGAGGCGGCCAGGCAGGCAAGCCTAGAAATTAGGGCTGAAGGAGCTCCCCAAGTGGACTCCTGGCTGCGGACCACCGAGATTAGCGGTCCGACAGCCTGCTCAGGCCCTTCAGGACACGGTATGTACTGTCCTGCCGACTGCTCCTGCAGATTCCAGCGAGATACTGAGCTCCAATTGCTCAAAGATCAAATGCAACTCATCATTCAAACGCTGGGAATTAAAGATCTTTTCAAGACGCACATGCGGTCTGAGGGCGCATCATCGGTGGAACAAGCAACAGAACCGTCGGAGGAGTCGACAGAAATTTTTTCAATTGCTCCTTCGGTGGACTCCAAGACCACCGATGCAAGGATCAGCAGGACCAAGCTAAAGGAAAGGGTTACAATCTCTCGATCTCAGAGTAGGACGGCGAAGGCTAGGACTGAGGCTCAGAATGCCAAGCGAACTGCCTCCCGTACTACCCCTCCTGCTGCTGATTCCAATGCATTAGCCCAGCTGTTGCTCGCCCAGACCCTCGCCGGAGCTGGTGTGGCGAATGATGCCGCCAAGGTGTCTGCCATTACGGCCGGTGTTGGGCTGGATTCGCTTCTTAATCCCACTTCATTGCGACTTCGTCAGGTTGCCAAGCAACCGAAGTATAATGGAAACCCCAGACGTTGGCCTCAGTTCCAACGGGAATTTAAACTGTGGGTTAAGACTCAAAAACTCCAAGATGATCAGTTCCTGATGGCCCTCTTGGACTGCCTTGAGGGAGCGCCGGCCAACACTTGGCTCAGGACCTGGAGTGATCGTGAGGATTCAAGTTCCCGCCTTACCTTTGATGAGGTGTGGGAACAGTTGGAGGTACGTGGATCCCGGCTGCCAGAGGACCATTACCACCAGATGTTGAAGAATTTTCCTTCATTCTCGCGATTAATCTTGCACGAAGTGCAAGACAAGAGACAGCGCTTCTGGAATTTAGTGGAAGAATCTGAACATTCAGGCGAAAAATTTTCTAGTGCCGAGCTGAAAAATCTGATTTTTGACAAGATCCCCTCAGAAACCGCCGCCACCCTTCGGAACAAACAGTCCGAAGAAAAGGTCAAGACCTGGTGGGCGGAGGTCGAAGGCTTCGATGCCTCGGCCAACCGGTTTACCGTCAGGGAGGCACTTCAAAAGTGCTCCCCCACGTCGTTTTCCAAGGTGAAATTCACTGAAAACACGTGGAAAATCAAGTTTAATGAACACGAGGATCGGGACTTGTTTGTCCAAGTCCTCAACAGGGGAGTAAGTTTCCATGGCCATCGCCTGAAGGCCAAGAACTGGGTGTTTTCGTTCACCCCACAGGAACTCTGGGAAGAGGTTGAGCGGCTCGCTGACGCCGCCAATCAAAATTTCCATGAGGGTCTTGGGGGAAACAAGAATACCCAGCAAAACACCCAAAATGGGGCCCAAAAGGGCAACAAAAGGGTGAATGACACCCGGAATGTTCAGGATCACTGTAGCATCTGCCTTCTTTTAGGTTCTACGAACCGAGCTAAGACGCATTCTACTGGTAATCACCGATGGTCTCCTTACGATCACAAGGTGATTGGTGAAAATATCAGTAATCCGCAGAATTCAGACAGGAATGACAGACAGGTGCATGGTGGAAAGGCTGGAAAAGGGAATCCGACCCCCTCCGGTGGAAACAAAAATACTGGAGGCCCTGGCGGGTCCCAAGGCAAAGGAAATCGGACTCCATCCGGCTCCGGTGGGCAGCCGAACGGCCAGACAAATCCCAATAGCAACGCCGGAGGCGGAAATCGAAATCCAGGCCAAACCCCTCAATCCGGTACAAACAAAGGAAATGCTCCAGGATTCCAGGGTAAAGGTAAGGGAAATCCTTCGGGAACCCCTTCCTCTGGTAAGGGCAGAGGGCGTGGCGACGGTGGAGGTCCATCATCCGGCGGCCGTGGCCGTGGACGTGGAAAGGGCAACTATCGTGTGGATCAGGTCTCAGGTGCAGATCAGGTGTCCGATGCGGATCGAGATTACGTTGAAAATGCCTTGAATCCAGCAGATGATCCGTTCCAAGATGAGTGGGTCGACGAATCAGGGTGTGTTCACAATGTTAACGCAGCCACTGGAGGTCAGAACGCCTAGGGGAGCCACGAAAATCGCCCCTCCCCAGGCGATTTCAGGCATGATCCCCAGATTCCGGATCGACCATTACTTGATGTAGGGTCGCTTGTCTCCTCTCCCCTGGATCCGGCAGCGGATCCTTCTGTTGTAGTGGACGAGGTTGGTGTACAGTCCAAGCACAGGGCCCGTCAGTTTGTCACAAAGATGTGGGTCTCTGATTGCAAGGGCAATTTCCATCTCGCCACTTGTTTGTGTGACAATGGATCAGAGGTAAATCTCCAATCCAATTCTTTCTTACCCGACGACTGCGTGTTTGAGTCGCCTCATCCTGTTACCCTCGAGGGAGTTTCTGGACATTCTCTCGCAGGTGGGCAATGCGGTTGTTATATATCAACTCATTTGGTCGCTCAAGACCTTTGGGAAGAAGGTAATGTGGAGGAAGTTGTCCTTAAGGATGACTACTTCTATCGTGCCGACATAAAGTATGACCTTTACTTGGGCCATCCGTGGCTTCGCAAGAACAGGGTAGCGCCCGTAGGTCATCGGCGTTGTTTTTTGCTGGAGTCAGGTCCCTTGGAGCGTCCTGAATTTCGTTTTTTGCACGCAGGGTTTAAGGGTGCAGAAGAATTTTTGAAGCAAAAGGTTACACCAAAATTTGGCGAAGATGTCACCATTGCAGAGGTGAATGGGAGTGCGGATTACTCCCGAGAGTTAGAATGTCTTCGTAGGGACTCCCAGCCACGACGCCCTTCGCGCTGGCACTCTTCATCCTACAGAGTTGTCGACAAATGGCGCGATTCAATTTGTGAATATTTTTATGAACATGATTCCTTTTGGCCACAGTATGATGCCTTTGCTAACCGTGAGAACAAGCGCTTTGACAAGCATTTTCGCGACGCTTGGACCCATAAATGGGACAAGGAGTTATGGATTAATCCTCCGTTTCACTTAATCCAGCAGGTCATCCACAAAATCAAGCAAGATAAAACCCAGGCGATTTTAGTTGTGCCCTTGTGGGACGACAAGCCTTGGTTTCAGGAATTACAAGACATTTGTGTAGATTACATCGAACTTCCCAGGAAGATTAAGCTGTATGCCAGGGACGACACAGGTCCCCTGCCACAGCGGTCCTGGAGTTCGCTTGCATTCCTGGTGGATGGAAAGCTTTCTGACTCTAATTCTGCTGATTCTAGTACAGATTCCTGTGTTGGGTCTGAATCTGAGGTTGAGCGTGGTACTGATGATGAATCTATTTTTTCTGATTTTTGTCCGTCAGATACCCAAGGTGATCCAACGTCAAATGGATCCGCCTCTTCTCCCTCTTCCCCAATACGATCGACATCGAAAAGAATCTTCAGTGCACAGGCGAAGAAAAATTTTAAATCGCGCCGCAAATTCAGAGTTTTTTATGAAAAACCCCGTGTGGAAGCTTTCATAGATCCTTTCGAGGAGCTGGATCACGAAGAGAATCTCTGGAATGTCGACACTCGACCCACCTATCTTCAAGAGGCAGTTGATACGGACCTCTTTAGGGACATCCGTAAGAAGATTCTTCCTGCCAAGGCCGAAGAAGTCGCCAAAGTTTTTTCGACAGTAATTCCTGGCGATCAGGTGGACACTGAATTGTGTTCCAAGAAAAGAGACAAGATTTTTGAGGAACGGAAGGACACAACCCTTTCGGGGAAGTTGATCAAAAACCCCCCTGTCCGCGGGCAGTTCGGTGAAGCCTTCATCGAGCTTCGTGAAGGTTACAAGGCGAAGAAACAGCGTCCTTATGAGAACCATGGACAGAAACATGAGATACTCAGAAAAATCATCGAGAGAAATCTCAGGGAATTTGGTTGGCTTGAGGGTTGTATGACCAGCGAATGGTGCTGTGCACCCTTCACAGTCCCGAAGCCGCCGCCTGCTGACCAGAACACTATTGATGGTTGGCGAATGGTTGTTGATTTTCGCAACCTCAACGCCGAAACCAAGGCGGATTCGCACCCCCTGCCCCTCATTGAGGAGGAAATCGCCAAGAGGGCAAGAGGTCGTTTGTTTTCTGTGCTGGATCTCCGTCACGGCTTTCACCAAATGCCGTTGAGGAAGGACAGCCGACCTCTCACCTGTATGTGCACGCCATGTGGCCCAGTCCAGTGGACGGTCATGCCCATGGGCCTGAAGAACGCCCCTTCGTTTTTTCAAAGAATGATGGAGGATGTGCTTTTTACAGCTCATCCTGAGCTTCGTGCCTTCGTGAGTGTGTACATAGATGACATAATCATCGCGACAGAGGGGGAGGGACTGACCGAAGCCGAGCTGGTGGCCCTACATGAAAAGCAGCTGAACCAGGTTTTGGACATTCTTGATGCCAATCAGCTGATTTGTGGGCCAAAGAAGGGAAAATTATTTTTAAAATCAGTCGAATTTTGTGGTTCTCTCCTAGAGAATGGCACCCGACGACCCAGTCCAGGGAAGCTCGTCGCTATTCAGAAGTGGAAGCGCCCTGAGACGATCACGGAGTTGAGAGGATTCCTGGGTTGTTGCAATTTTTACCACACTTTTGTGCCGAATTATGCCAAATTTGCTGCCCCCCTTACTGAATTATTGAAGGTAGGGAGAGATGCAGGCAAGGCAGGTTCAAAGGTTCGTGTCAAGTGGACTGATGAGTGCGAGGAGGCCTTCCATCACTTGAAGGCAGCCCTCTGCGAAGTCGCCACGTTGCATGTGCCGCAATTTGACCGACCCTTCTACATAAGAACCGACGCTTCTAGGTACGCGATCGGAGCTGTCCTTGAACAGGTTGATGAAGCCACAGGTGATCATTACCCTCTTGCATTTTGGTGTCGGAAGCTAGCCCCACGCCAAATGCAATGGTCGCCGCGTGAGCAAGAAACCTACGCCATAATCTGTGCTTTAAAAAAGTACCAATCGTGGGTTGGCACCAATCGAGTCGAGGTCCTGACGGATCATCGATCTCTGGAGTATTGGGCCACCGAACACATTGATACTGTCGCGAGCCCAGCTGGTCGACGGGCCAGATGGCACGAATTTCTCAGTCTGTTTGACCTCCATGTGTCGTATTTGCCTGGAAAACACAACACGGTAGCGGATGCTCTAAGCCGATGGGCTTACCCCGCTTCAGAGGGGCTGCAAAGTACCAACATCCATGGTACGGAGCAGGACCGCCATGTAATAATCGAATGGGATCAAGAAGAAAAGAAACTCATTCGACGTGCATGCATGCAATGCGCTGTTAAACAGCACGCATTACCGTGCCATGACATCACGGCCTTTTCAGATCCGGCGCATGCTCATGAGATCTGCACCAAAACACTGAAAGTCGTGGAGAAAGTCACCGATCCCTCCTCAGGGAGTGTGAAACGGTTTGACTATACCCGACGAGTAAGTCGATTTCGGTTGATCCAGGGCATTAAGCGTCGAGATCCGGCCAAAACTCCACCCCTGCCGAAAGATTTGCTGATCATCCGTGACTGGACGTCCGATTATCTGCAGGATCCCATGTTTAAAGAGGTCTTTGGAAATCTCAAATCCAAAGATGCTCACAAGGATGGGATTTTTTCTGAGTATTCGTTGGATGGGGGGAAGCTGTGGATGGAGGGTAAATTGTGCGTACCAGACGCCCTGGCCCCCCGAGTGTTAAACTGGTGGCACAAATGGGAGTCCCCCCACGCACATGGCCGTAGATTATGGTCGATGATTAAACATAGGTTGTTTGGCTCACGGCTATATACTCATTGTATGAAAGTAGCCGCCGGATGTGCCCAATGTGCTGTCTCGACGCCCCCCAGCGCGAAGAAGCACGGCCATCTGAGGCCACACCCTATTCCGGAGCGCCTCTTTAACAGAGTCACCAGTGATTTCTTCTATCTCGGTGAGCTCGATGACGAAGAGTGCCATTGGACTAATAAAAAGATCAATGGTGTGCTCCTTATTCAGTGCCGTCATTCCGGCTACATTCAGGTGTTGCCTTGCAACATCGAGTCGATGACTGGCAAGGCTGCCGCCAAATGGTGCGCGCAGACCTGGATGGGAGGTTGGGACGTCCCATCCGAGGTGGTTACGGACTCAGGTAAAGAGTACACCTCCGAATGGTGGAGAGAATTATGTGCTCGCCTTGGAATCCACCACCTCAGGTGTGAAATCCACTCGCATCGAGCGCTGCCTGGCGAAAGAGCCGGCCGCTCTATAATTAATATGCTTTGTAAGGAGCTCGCGTGTGAGAAGGATTTCCACTGGCTCGAAGTTCTCTTCGCATTGCTTCGCCGTTACCACAACACGCCTTTGTATCATGGCCTTTCTCCAAATGAAATTGTCTTTGGACGAAAGAAGTGTTGGTGGAACATGCCGTTGAATAATCCTCGCCCTTGTAAAGATGCTTCGTTGTTTTTGGACGACGTCCAACGAGCAGATAAAACTGTCTCGAAATTAATCGATAAGCATCAAGCTGACTGGCTTTGGGTCCAGAATCAAGGCCGAAAAAACCCCCACAGTTTTGAAGTCGATGATCGAGTTTGGCTTCGAAAATCCGAAACTACCCTGGACGGAGATGACAAGCTTCTTCCCTTGTGGGAGGGGCCATTCGCTGTTACAGCACGTCTAGGTGAGAACAGGTGGAGGATTCGTGTGGATGTCAGCAGGGAGATTGACGTTTTGGGCGATCGCCTCAAGAGAGAGATCCCCTCCCCCAAGAATCGGGTTAAACCCCTTTTTTGGACTTCGAAAATTTTGTCCGATCGGGTCATCGAAGGGGGGAAGTACGAACTCAAGAGGATTTTAGAAGCAAGACGTGACGCCAAGGGCGAATGGGAATTTCTGTGTGAGTGGAGGGGCTTTGATTCCAGTCACAACAACTGGGAACCAGCCCATTCTTTTGTCCATGGATACACCAAGGGGTTCATAGACTTCCTGAAGAAGCACCCCGAAATTGGCGTACTCCTGACAGACTGTTTGTCGAAACCAGACAGACAGGTGGAGAGCGACGGAAAAAGACCTGTGGTGAATCGAGATCCAGCCTTTTATGGCCCTCATTCGTCACATTCCAGGGCTGATCCGTCGATCCCCCCTCCTGCGGTCAGGCCAGCCCAGGAGCCAAATGAGGACCAAGCTTCGAGTTCGGCCGCTGATTTGCAGCGCCCAAGCCGTACGAGGGCCAGGCCAGACAGGTTGGTGGTCACATGTATTCGTGCTTGGCCGAGTTGAGGAAGCCATCCCACCACATTCTGCTCAATCCACTGTTCATTTTTCCTGATTATGTCATGATGTGGAGAACTGCAAATGTTTGATAATTTGACGTCAATCAACTTTTCTTTTGTCTCCGTTCGGTAGCGTATCGAAAGTCGAAAGCCGAAAGCCACGGAGTGTGCTGCCGTGTTCAGAAAAAAACAAACTCAGGCTTAATTCAGGCAGATTCGGGGTAATCTTGTCTCTGTTGGTCTGTGCATCTTTGGAATTTGGCTACTCGTGCAGATGGAAGCAAATGTACATAGTAAAAACGCTGGCCAGCGACATTCACCCCTACAGGCACCCCCTGTAGTACTGGCTGCACCAGATGTGACGCCAGGAACCCAGATCTTACCTTCATTTGCCGTGATGCTGACGCCAAAGTCCAGATTCAGATCCAGATTCCTTGAATTTACCTTGAATTTCTCAGGTTTGTCCATCATTCTGCCACTGTTGCACAAAACCCAGACGTCAATTGTTCAGACAACCTTCACATAGGAGCTCTAGGGACTTCTAACAGCAACCTCTGAAGTCCGTAAGCTTCGTTGTATGTTTGGCACACGCCAATGTGAGCTCAATCCGACCTGAAACTGTCGAAAATGGTGAATCCAAGTGTCTTGTGGGACTCAATCGAAAGATGGGCCTTGTCCAAGTCGATTGACACCGCCGCCACTGTAAATACGATGTCTCTCAGTTATATACTGTCAGTAAAGCGCCTTCAGCGAACCTTCGGCGCGTTACATGCCAAGGATCCAGGGCTATCATGTCCCATCATGATGCATCATCACATGATCCACATTTTGATGGAATCTGTTGGATGCTCGCGAACCAACGTGCCGGAAAGCACAATTGAGCTGAATAAACGACAATATATATTAACTTTGGTCTAAACGAAAGTATTAGTAGTTTCTGTTCTAGACATTCCGCTTCATTTCACCTTCATCTTAGGGAATTTCCTCATTTTAGGACAATTTAGGTTGATTTCCTTGTCATCTCCTCTCATTCCTCGAAGATCTGTCGACGGCCTTGCCTAACTTCGTTGACGCTAATGATTTTCTGTGCACTTAGGGTCTGTAGACTACATCTGTATTTGTTTTCCCTCTCTGTGATTGTTTAATCTCCTTCATCTCTGCCCAAATTGATTCAGCAAGATTGAATCTTGTGATCATCCACCAGATGCGCCAAATCTGAAGCACATGCTGCACTTTTCAGAACGAGAAAAGCGGGAATAACACGATGTAGAGTTCGGCGAGGACACCGTAGCGTGCCCGCGACAGCGAAACTGTGCCAGAGCGCTGAGATGTCACTCCATTTCTTGATTCCCCCACTCAATCCACCAATAATCTACCTCATTCTCAACCAGTGTATGGTTTGGTATCGATTCTCGATACGTTTACATGCTTTTTAGCCCTTGACCTAATGTTTTACTGCATGGAGGACTGTTCGTCACTCCTCATTCTGTCTCATTTCAGGTCCATCCATCCTGATTTAGTGCCAATTCAGCCCAAATCAGGTCAGATCAAGCAGATTTCGCCCCATCGAGGCTACATTTCTATTTTTTTCTGGGACTTACCCGCACTACGTTCTTCGTTGACGTAGCGACACACCCCAGTGTGTTTTTGGAGGGGGAGTGTAAGTGCGGCTAACCCCCATCTGCTCAGATTTTCACTGATCTAACCCAGATTGACTACATTTTGGTCATTTTCTTTGCTTCGGCGGAATCGCCGCCTCGCAGCTCAGTCTCAGGATCAGACCTATATATTTCTGATATGCCGGATCTGATTCCGCGGTCCATTCTCCGTAAATCCGCCGCGTTCCGGTCATTTGCCTGGAATCGCCATTTGCCGCTGACGCGCGCTCGCGGGCCAGATCGGCCAAATATTTTTCACAATCGGATTGATTTAAATCTTTTCAGACAGTTTTGGACACTCAGATGTATTTCGAATAATCCGCATCAATTTTCTTCATAGACTGGGATTTTCTGCCGGATAACACTCAACATGGATCTTGCTTCTGTTGTTGCTGCTCTCGCCTCCGTTGGTGTTCGAGTCTCCGGTTCTACCCCCAATAGCAGCGTTCAGGTCGACTCCTCGCGTGCCTGCCCCACTGGTCTTGCCGGCCCCGAGCCCTCCGGCACCATCAACGACCCAGGGCAGCACTTTCACGCTGACATCCAGCCGAATTGATTTACGTTGCTGGATCTGCGCAGGCTCCGGCATCAGGGCGCTTGTTGGTTGCCACCAATTATACCACCGTTTCGGTGGATGCCGACAACGATACTTGCCGTGGTCCCACGATTCACTTTTGTTTCCCTTATATCTCCAAGTCAAATGGGTGGCAAGTATAAGGGAAACCTGATTCGGGCATAGGGAAAGGAGTATGACCACTCGAAGAAGTCCAAATCAAGTGCGGCGATGTCGAAGTCGAAAATCCGATTTCAACATCGCGAAAAATTCAGATTAAAATTTCGAGTGCTTATTTAGAAAAGTGCGGAAGCAACGAACCCTTTGCTGATGAAATCTGACCCTTCAACGGAGTATCCGCCAAAATATCTGGAAATAACAGTTAACCAATCGGTTAACGCAAAATCGCGAGCCAACTGACGGTCGCCGATACATTGACCATCAGAACGAAAGGCTGAAAAATTACGGAAACATCATGATGATAAAACCCTGTTGATTCCTGATAATCCGATATATAAATCTCCGCTGGCGGTGCCTCGGTTCTGAATATGGCCGCTCGTAGCCGGAATGGCCAAACTTATCACACTATCACATCGGGTTAGTTCAGGTGGACGGGAGAGTATGATATCAGCCAATGGCGGCTTGCCGGCACATAGATACACACCCCAAGTGACCCCAAGATGGCCACGGGGGTCCGAACCGGCTTCACCCCCCTTCTCAGAGCGTTGTTACCGCTCGGAAGTCATTGAAGAGAGGACGGGAGGACCCCAATGGGCTCCAACCCCCCCCCTCCATGTCCCACGGACACATGGAGGCCCCACACACGTCGTAGGCGTCCCCCATGCCCCAAGGGAGGGGTGAGGACACTGATACTCAGCGCCCTACGCCATATCCGGTCTCCACTTGATCTACAACATGGACCAAGGGGATCAAAGATAGAAAAACGTCGTCGGTCGACCTAAATAAGTATACCACAATGAAATATATATGTGGAGATCGAGTGAAGGGGGTATATGGCCAATCAAGGCCGAAAAATCCCCGGATGAACGCCCTCACCCGTCTCCTCAATCACAGAAACAAACAAAATGCCAAGGGGGGATCCATTACGGTGCTACAGCAGCAACCAAATGGACCAACACGTCCTTGACATCCAAAGAAATATTCTTTTTCTTTAGGTAGTCCATCCAGACCGTGGTATACCTCGGCACGAAACTGCTCGGAGGTTCCCACGAATCCCTGGATGCGGCGAATCCCTTCCAACGGACTTTGTAAAGCCTCCCCCCAGGCGTCCCCGGGTCCGGCTTGTCCGCCAGGAATTTCTCAGCGGTGAAGTCGTCGTCCTCACCCTCGTCGTCCGAGTCCACATCGCCGGCCGTGAACTCGAAGGTGACGGGACGTCCGCTGGGGTCTGGTGCTCGGGGACGAAGCTGGGTATGTTCGCGGTCCAGGATCTTGTTATCCCCCACACGAACCGCGTACACATCCTGCCCGACCTTCCTCACGATTACCCCCGGCACATACCAAGATGCCTGCCGATGCCTGGACAGGACATCCTTGTGGTGCCGCTCCACCCACACGGTGTCTTGGAGAGCATACTTATGGACTTTTCCCTGCTTGAAGTACTTGGCCCTCTTGTCGTGCTCGTCCTGTAGTGCCTTACACACCTTGGCCGCCGTGTCGTCCGCCTCAGCCATCATAGCGTTCGCATCCCGGGCCACTTTGCCATGGTTCATCCACGGGAGAGTGCGTGACACTCGATCCCGTAGGAACAGGATGCGATGGGGCGACAGTCCAGTGGGTCCCGGAAGGTCATGGTACGCCTGGAGCACTCTCCACAGCGAATTATACCAGTTCCGGCCCGGTTCGTCGATGTGCAGCTGGCGGAACTTCTCGAACATCTGCCGCCCGGCCACCTCAGCCCGGCCATTTGACCGGCTATGGTATGCCACGTTCTTGGCATGCCGAATCCCCATGTGCTTGCACATCGTCTTGAACCACGTCCCCACGAATTGACTGCCCCGATCGCTGCAGATGACAGCTGGGACATCGAAAATCGTCAACCAGTGCCTGATCATGGCATTAGCGACGGTCTTGGCCTGCAGCCCCACTCCATGCTTGTCCTTCTTGTCCTTCTTCTTGGACTTCTTGCCCGGGACTGCCACGATATACCCGCTGTGCCTGTCCACCGCCAGGATGACACAGTCGTAGGTCTCTCCGTCCACGGTGACCTCAGGCATGGCGAACACATCCATGGCCACGGACCGCATAGGGGCCTCCGGTATAGCCGTGTACACCGGGTTGCCCGCTGTGGAGTGGTTAGGGCTCTTCGTGGCCCGACACACGGCACAGTCGCTGCAGTACCTATCCAGGGTGGCGTAGTACCCCGGAGGGAACTTGAAACGCCACTCCAGGTCCTGCTGCATCTTGTCTCGGCCAGGGTGCATGAGCTGGGCGTTGTGCCAATGGTCAATGAGCTCCTCCACTCGGTTTTCGGGCACCAGCAGCTTGTCCTTGAGGAACAACTTGTCGCCATCCTCGGTCAGGCCCTCGGGCCATTCGTCGTCCGACGGGGCGCTCACGGCATTCCAGTACTTGCTCCAGTGCTCGGATGCCGCGTAGTCATCCGACCAGTCCTCTGTGACCACCGACCTGACTAGCTCTACAGGGGCCACCATCCATTGCTCGAGGGTTTCCTCTCGAGTAGCTTGGACGCGGGCACCCCGGAACTTGGCCAGGTCCGTACGGTTCGCCATCACCACAAAGCATTTGACCCCCTCTTGCTCCATGACCTTCTCCATCTCGATGATGCGCTTGGCCTCCTCGGTTTCCTCGGCGTCCCCATGGCTGGATATGTCCATCCAAGCCTTGCCCGCTGGGTAGGCCCATCGACTGAGGCAATCCGCCACAGTGTTGTCCTTCCCCGGGACGTATACGACGCTGAGGTCGAACTTGGCGAACGTCTCGTGCCATCGGGCCCTCCTAGCCGCTGGTCCTGATGGGGTGTCGACATGCTCCTTGTGCCAGCTCTGTAGGGACTGGTGGTCCGTGCAAACCACCACCGGCTGCAGTCCGATGTGGCCAAACCACTTCCTGAGCGCACATACAATGGCGTATGTCCCCTTCTCCCTCGCGGTCCATGTTCGGCGTTGGCCCTCGGCCAGGATCCTGCTCCAAAACGCCACGGGAACATGAGTCCCGTCGTCCCGGACTTGCTCGAGGACTGCCCCCACGGCGTAGTCCGAGCCGTCTGTCCGTAGCACGAATCCCTTGTCGGGGTCCACCAGGAACAGCCCCAACTGCCCCAGGAGTCGCTCCTTCAGGCTGTTGAACGCATCCTCAGCTTCAGGGGTCCAGGCAAGCTTCTTCTTGCTCCCCTTCCGACCATCGAACTTGCCCACCTGCAACATCTTGTGCAGCGGCCCCGACAGTTCTGCATACATCCGGACATAGCCCGAATAGTAATTGCAGAACCCCATGAAGGATCGGAGTTCGCTGATTGTCTGGGGCTTCTCCCAGTGGTGCAGGGACGCCAGCTTCCCAGGCATGGGACGGCGTTGCCCGTGACCAACCACGTGACCCGCGAACTCCACTTCCTTCACGAAGAGTGAGGCTTTGGTGGGCTTGCACACCATGTTGTGCTTGTCCAACTCGCTGAGTACTCGGCGCAGATCCTTCTCATGCGCGTCGATGAGCTCGTCCTCAGTCATGTTCTCCGTGCCGGACCCGATGATGATGTCATCCACGAAGGGGTCGGCACAGTCCCGGACAGGACCGAGTAGGTCCTCCATCATGCGCTGGAAAGCGGCGTTGCCATTCTTGGCGCCAATAGGCACCACATTCCACTGCATGGGCCCCAGCGGCGTTGACATCGCTGTGCAGGGCCTGGAGTCCGGGTGCAGCGGCATCTGGTGATAACCGTGTTTCAGGTCTAACACCGTGAAGATCCGCTTTTTCTGCTGTTTTTGGAGGATGGAGTCGATCAGGGGGAGCGAGTACGAGTCGTGCTCGGTCTGCTCGTTCAAACCTCTGTAATCAACCACCAACCTCCACTCGCCCTTCTCCTTCTTGGGCACGATGAAGGCTGGGCTGGCCCACTCACTGTCGGAGGGTTCGATCCATCCCTGCTCAATGAACTCGGCCAACAGCTTCTTCATGGCCTCGGCCCGATCGCCCTGAAGTTGGTACTCCCGATGACGATAGATCTTCGGGTTCGGCTTCAGCTTGATCTTCGCTGTACCAAACCTCCCACGATCTGGAGGGTTCTTGTTGGCGACGCCACTGAATAGCCGCAGATAGGCCTTGATCAGCCTCTCCTTCAGCTCGGCGACCTTCGGGTTTTCCTTGGCCTCTTCAGCCGCTTGCTTCGGTATAGATACAACCGACCGCACTGCGGTATAGGCGTCTTCTGGGTCCAATTCCGACTTCTCCTCGTCCGATATGCTGCTTCATCGTCGTGGGGCGCGCTTCCCACCGATAATCTTCGAAAATTTGCGGCCTCGGGCTGGTGCTCGTCGCTACCGGTTCCCACTCTTGGAAAACCCCACGTTGGTGGGTCCGACCCAACCGGACCATCGTATTGGTCCGCGATGTGATCCATGACCCTCGCCACGAACTCATCCTTCTCGTACTTGCCGGTGACCAACATCTTGTCATCCCACCAATGTGGAGATGTGACCATGGCCCGCCTCTTCTTGGCTGCCACACCGTCGTGCATCCCCATCCGCATGTAGTTGACGACGTCGTCGATTTCGGTGTGGGACAGGACGTCAATGCCATCAATTCACTGATCCGTCCCCTCCTTGGGCTCAAACATGACCTTCATGGGCACCGCCTCCACCCTACGGATGAATGCTTCATCACCCGAGGGCTGGGCTTGCGCCCCATCCACCAGGAAAGCCTTGGTACCCCACGCTTGACCCGGGGAGGGCATTGATACACCCTTGGCGTCGATGAACAGCTCTTCCTCTGGCCCGAATGACATCTCGTTCAGGGTGATGGAGTCCAGCGTCGACTTGAGAACCTCCAGCGGACATGGGGTGGATCCTATGCCGGTTATGACCAGGATCCCCTTCGCCCTATCCGCGATGATCTTCTCCACCGTACGTCTGGTATTGTCCAGGGAGCCATGCCAATACATGGGTCCCCACTCCTTCAAACCCCAATGCCTGTGCCAGGCTGAATCTCCTCGATGCCAATGCCTCCTACACTTCCGCAGAAGTGGGGCATCCCGGGAAGCGAAGACGTCCGTCTCGGGCGCTTCGGCTCCCAGCGTCTGGATCATCCTGTCGTACACCTGCGGCGCCATTCCATACTCCGTGAGCTGAACTCCACGGTCTCCTCTGGAATTGGCACCCACAGCCTGCACCGCTTGGACGATCCGATCCTCTTCCTCAGCACTCCATTGGGATGATCCGCATGCATAGTCCGTGGACAGCCATGTTAGGCATTCATCATCCTCCCGGACCACTGTTGCACGATGAGGAAGGGCTCCAATGGCATTTGCCACCATGAAGTCATACCCCATGATCATATCCCAATCGGTAATGTCGGCCACATAGAAGTTCCCGGAGAGTGCTTCTCTTCGCCTGATCAGGGCGGTTCAAGCGCTCATGCTCCCAGAATTCCATACTGATGGTGGCCTCATGGGTGCCCCCACCCATAATCTCTCCGTTGGCGACCCTCAGGCGGACCGGTCTCCGGCTGGGCTGCAGGAGTTCCTCCTTGAACAACCCTCACCCGACCAGGCTCACCTGGGCACCCGTATCCACTAACACATCCACCACCTTCTCCTCTCGTCCGCACCGTACTCGCACTTTCAAGTGCAACTGCCGCTCGTCGCCATGAGGTGTATGGACGACTCTCACGGCATGCAACTCTAGCACGTCCGGGTGCATCAGGACTTCAAGGGTATGGTCACGGATGGTGTAGATCTTGGGTTGGTCCTGCCCGTCCACAGGGCTCTCCGTGGTCGCTCCTTCCTTCTTGCCATGTCCCGTACCCACATGTACTTCCCTTGGGAGGGCGCTCCAGGGGTTGGGAGTGACGAAGCTCAGTGGTTTTGGCTCTTCTGGAGCCTTCTTCGGCACCCGATGTGCCTTCGCTTTCTCTGGGATTCCACTGATTTTCGGAGGAGAGACCTCCGAGGTCCCACTCCCGTGGGGGCTCCTCTAGACTTGGCTTCCCGCAGCCCCTTCCGGCTGCGATCCGCCAGGACTTTGTCCACCACATTGCTGGGTCTTGAGTTCCTCCAACGACCTCAACATGTCCTCAGCAACCTCCTCGATCGACCTCACTCGTCGGTCTTGGCCAGGTCCACCACCATAGCCTCTTCCTCCGCCTTTCCCTTGGCCTTTGCCTTGGCCTTTTCCCCCGTCTCCGCCCTTCGCTTTCCAATCGGAAATCCGCTGCTCCTTCGGCTTCTTCTCGGGGTGGGCGGCGAAGTAGGCCTTCTTGTCCGCCTCATACACCTTGCACTGACGGTGGTCGTGTGCATGGTTGTGTCCCTTGCCATAACAGACCCAGCACCCGTCGTGCTGAGACCTGTACTCTCGGAACGAGAGCGGTGGGTTCCCGATCCTCCTTGGTCCTTCTCTGTTTTTCCTGGGTCCCACCTGGCTCCATCTGGACCGATCCTGCCCATGGTTCCTCACGTTGTGCGCCACAAACGCGAAGAAATGGGCCTCCTCGTGATCCTCCCGGGACCAGTGGTCTTGGCCACTTCCACTACCATCCTCCGCGGAGTTGGCCGTGTCCTCCTGGATCTCCCGATGATGGCGGTCTTCTCGGTGGCCTCGTTGTCCATGACCATGTCGATCCTGCACGTGGGCCTCGTTCTTCGCATTGAGCTTCAACTCCACCGTGATGTACTTCACGATCTCGTCAAGGCTCATGCGGGCGAAGATGACTTGCATCCTCAGCGGCTCCCCGCGCCTCCACTCCACGTTGTTGAGGCGCAGCAACCTTTGCCCCATGGAGTCCCCAAATACCTCCACGTACACGGCGTTCTTCAGGCCCAACATCCGGTTGGGTTCGCCCAGGTTCCTCCTGAAGAACTCCATGATACCCGCATGGGTATCCTCCGCCGCCATGATCCTCACCGCCACGCGCTTCTTCGCCCTCTTCTTCTCCTCGTCCTCCACTCTCCTCTTCCAGTTGCCGGGGAGGACGTCCTTCAGCAAGTGGCGGATCTCACTGGCCTCATTCCAGTCTTCCACCAGCTTGAGGCATCTGCGGTACTTCCGCAGATACCGGTTCCACTCCCGGACCCGCAACTCACCGCGGTCCAGCGGCAGTGGGATGGACCACAGGTCCTCCAGCTTCTGATTCGGAGCGTCCACCCGCTCCTCATCCTCCAACCACTGGAGGCAGGCCTGCTCCGTCCTGATCAGTCCTTCCCGGATCTGATCCCGCAGCTCCTCCTTCAGGTCCTGCGCCAGGCGGTGTGGGAATGTCCGACAAACCCACTTGTCCCGCGGCGCTCCCCGCATCTCGCCGACGACCTCCTCGGCGAAGTCCTCCCAGTCCAGGATGAAGTCATCCAGGTTGGAGGGGTTCCCGTCGTAATAGGGGATCTTGATTCCCCTGAGGTCGTCAATCCTGATGGCGTCTCCGACGTCTCCAGCTACCACTCCACCGAGACGGATACCACCTGTGGCCGGGGGGTGTAAGTACACTCCCCGTACATCCCTCTCCTCCATGGAGTGCGGTCCAGTTGGGCCTGAACCCATGGGGTTTGGAATGCGGGAAGGATTTGCTCCATCGGCCGTCCATATCCCCGTATTGGGGTCCCTCGCCCACAGGTTTCCGCCTGGATGACCTCGACCATGTCCGTCGGCGCTTCCCATGGTTCGCCCCTGCATGGTATGGTTCTCGATCTTCTCTTCCGCATAAACCACCATATTCATCGTGATCGGTACATCCTGGGCGGCATGGGACATCTGTACCGTCAGGCTCCTCGGGTCCGTGGTCACGTGCCCTTCCCGCATGGACCCAGCCGGTGCCGTGTGTTCCCCGAGCATTGTGGATTCGCTGAACATGCGAACAAACGGCAGCGCACCCGGGTCAACACGCGGAGGCGCGTATGGTGCCTCTGCAGGGCCGCCCATGGGTTTCTCCATGGCGCTCCTGAGGGTCTTAACCCGCTCCACCAGCTCTACCGCGGCGGGCTTTGCCGGGAGCTCCGGACCCGAGGCGAGGGGTTGTCGCTCCTCTAGCCTTTTCAGGCGTCCCGACATGTCCTCCACTAAGTGGAGGAGGCTGTCCACCACTTGCTGCTGCTTCTGCAGGGCCAGCTCCAGATTCTCCCGGTACCGGGCCTGATCCGCTCGCAGCTCCTCCATGTGGTTCTCCGCGGCTGACTGGTCGTCCAGGATCCCCGCGACGTCCTCCTCTAGACCGTCCTTGGCGTTGTCCAGGCGGTCAAGGCGGTGCACGATGGCGTCCATCCCCATCTTCGGGTACTTGCCCATGAGGAAGGACACGTGCTCGCAGTGGCACGCAGCGTGCTTTCCGCCGGATTCAGCGCATCCGGCGGTTCCCGGCACCTCCGACTCATCACCCATAGGCGTATCGCCTATGGCGTCCGTCTCTGGTTCCGTGTGCCGGGGCACAGGTGCCGTCCGGGCCCTGGCGGGCCTCTCCAAGCCCTCGGTGTCGTGCTGCAGGGCGGGCTCGGGGGCCGTATGCGCCCTGGCGATCGGCGCGGGCGTCTCCTCCGACTCCGAGGGTGGCTCGTAGGCTGTCCGATAGCCCTCGGAGTGACCCTCCGATTCCCACAGTCTGACCGGGCTAGGGTCCGTATCCATAGCCCCGGCGTCCCTTGCCGCAGACTTGGGTGACCCGCGCTTCCGGTAGCGCCGGGTCCGTCCTCCACTGCTGCCTGAATGGCAGCCCTCGTCGGAGTCCTCCGCGGCGGAGCGGAGGTTGCATGCCTTTCGGCAGCGACGCTCACACATGGAGACCAGGTCCTCCATGTCACGTCCTCCTCTTCCCGAATGCCGTATTTCTCTTCGGGCTTCAACTTCCGGAGTTCGCCATGCTCTTGAACGTCTCGGTTCTTCTATGGCTCTGATATCCGGCGTGGTCTCCACGGAGTCCACAATACGCACCCGGGGCGTACTTGGGCAGGGCTCATAAGGGCCCAAGTCCCCGGGTCGGCGGTTGGTAGGGGCAGCAGGTAAGCCTCTGCTACCATAAAGAAGGTCCCTACCAGGACCGGCCCCCGCTGTGCCCCTTCCGCCTGTAACCCCTGCCGATTTGCTCCTGCTCAACGATTGCATTGCTCAAAATCCAAGGTTCCAAATCCAAAAATATAGAAAATAAAATCCTCCTTCAACCCTGAATGGCAACCAGATCCCACAAATACAGCAATATTCCAATTCACAATCCAAATCAGGCTGCGGGCTTTCGTTCAGCACATCGATGGTCTCACGATGGCGGGCATGTACAAGAATTGCACCAAGGAAGAAAGCCCTGAAATTGGCATATCAACACAAATAAAGCAAAGTTGGGGAAAGATGGAAACTTATACAATCACAGCCATAGACCCCTCATTCCCTGGACTCAAGACCTTCCCTTGACTCACCAACATGATGCCCTGAACCCAGTCCAATAAGATGGTTAAATGCCACATGTCAAAAGTCATTACATAAACCCCAAAAATGTGTTCACTCCCAAGCCTCTAAATCCTAGCCCAATAGGGGAGGTGGCGTGTCATGGCCTAGAGTGGCACTCAGGACCATGCCCTACCCTGACATAACCTTGGTTGGACTTGGAGTCAAATGGGCTTAGAGAAATGACCTATGAGTTTGAACTCATAACATGTCAAAAAACTGCCAATTCACACCATATTGGCCATATATCAAATATATGCTCAAAATTGAAGTTACTACTTATCCGAAGGCTCAAAGCATGCATGGAATCGAAGTCTAGTATTCATGGAGGATAGAGACCAAAGGCCAATGCCCATGTACATCCCCACTTTACCCTCGAAACCCCTTCGGATATGGGCGCCACGCGCTGCCCAAGTCAGCCCATGATTTTGAGACCAATTCTTGTAATCTCTCGTGCGCCAAGCCAAATGGAGTACGCGATCCGGCATCTGGTGGTGTTCAACTCCAACGCATATGCCAACATATGAACAACATACCATGGTTCGACTCTCCATAGGCTTCTTGCTGTTTGCTGACCAGGTAAGTACACAAAATGCAAAAATGAGCAAAAATTGAGGCCAAAAACATGAAAATATGTCCAAATACAAAGTTGTCATGATAATATATCTCTATGCTCACCCATGATATCCGCTCATGGTTCAATACACAAATGATTGGAACCATATGCGAACAATTCCCCCACTTGGATCCCCAATCGGGCGCATGGAGATACCTTCGCCACTAATATCTACATGCCCCATGAAAATGGGAGTGCACCCATGGATCTCTTTGTCAAACATACCATGAGCAATACATACGCGGTAGACTTGGTCTAGCGCTTTGAATTCCACAATTGGGACATGGGCAAAGCCCTTGTCACGTATGGCTCCCCATCTCTTCGGCCACACGAAGATATATAACATGGGCGTGAGCATATCAAACATATACCATGCATACAACACATACCCTCAAAATATGGCTCCCACCATGATATGCCATGTCCCTCCATTGACATAACTTCACGTTAAAAATATGTAGGAACCCAAGGAAAGTTGCTACGCAACCCCAACACTCATGCGGTACACTCGAAAGTCACAATAAAATGTTCGGTTGCACGGTCCAAGAGTTATATATCACTTTATACCCTCTTGACCATTATCCCTTGCTATATCGGGCATGTGTACACACCAAAGGCGTTTGATGCTTCCTAAATTAAGTTGAGACCAAGGCGTTTGCAACCCAGCCTTCCTTATTCTCTTTCCTCACCCTCGCGCGTAAATATGGTCCTTCAAAGTGGTCCCACGATTCACTTTTGTTTCCCTTATATCTCCAAGTCAAATGGGTGGCAAGTATAAGGGAAACCTGATTCGGGCATAGGGAAAGGAGTATGACCACTCGAAGAAGTCCAAATCAAGTGCGGCGATGTCGAAGTCGAAAATCCGATTTCAACATCGCGAAAAATTCAGATTAAAATTTCGAGTGCTTATTTAGAAAATTGCGGAAGCAACGAACCCTTTGCTGATGAAATCTGACCCTTCAACGGAGTATCCGCCAAAATATCTGGAAATAACAGTTAACCAATCGGTTAACGCAAAATCGCGAGCCAACTGACGGTCGCCGATACATTGACCATCAGAACGAAAGGCTGAAAAATTACGGAAACATCATGATAATAAAACCCTGTTGATTCCTGATAATCCGATATATAAATCTCCGCTGGCGGTGCCTCGGTTCTGAATATGGCCGCTCGTAGCCAGAATGGCCAAACTTATCACACTATCACATCGGGTTAGTTCAGGTGGACGGGAGAGTATGATATCAGCCAATGGCGGCTTGCCGGCACATAGATACACACCCCAAGTGTCCCCAAGATGGCCACGGGGGTCCGAACCGGCTTCAGCCTCTATTGCTTCTAGGGATGCGGACATTCTGCAGCCCAATGTCCTGTCTTGCCACAATTGTGACATTCTCCTCGCTTTTCGGCCGACTTGGATCTGCCACTTGAATTACTGCCGCTCCTTCCATCTTTGGACCCACGGCCAGGGCTTCGTCCCCGTTTTTTCTGCGGACAGTAGGCAGATTGGTGTCCTTTCTGCCCACAGTTGTGGCACACCATATCCTTGAGCTGCGGGCACTCCTTGGAAATGTGTCCAGGCTTTTTACAGTAATAGCATATTGATTTACCCAATGCATCCAAGGCCTCCTTAGACAGTCTTGTACTGGTGCTCGCACTGGATCTGGCTGGACTGGGACCCCTCTGCGTGGTGAAAGCAGGAGATTTGGACCGTTCACGGCCATCCCTCCTATCGGACTTGCTCGTAGTACTCGACCGTCGTTCACCATAACGTCCACCTCTGTCCTTGTCCCTACTATTGCCGCGATCCTTGTATCCCGAACTGCCTGAACGTTCACCACGCCCTCGGCTGTTCTCCCGATCCCATCCGTGTTCTCTTGATCGGTTTCTCTCCCTTGTATCAGTCTTCGACTTCTGGCTCCCTCCAGAAAACGATCTGCGTCTCTCCGCCAAAGAACTGGTACGATCTCTGCCGGCTCGTTCAGGTTTAACTCGGTCGGAACCTCTTCGTCCAACCCAATTGACTTGTGTCTCCTGCAGATGACGTAGCAGTTGGCCTTCAGCTTTCTTTCTGCATTCCTGAGTGCGCAACTGCGGCATAACAGTCAAGAACACCTCCAAATAACTGTGGCTGAAATCGCTTTCACTTTCCGCCTGCCACAGCCGATCATAGGCCTTTCCCATTGTCCTATCATCCGGGTTTCGTGTGACATACAACGCTAACTCCGTCATCATTTGTATCTTCGCCGCTTCCATTGTCACACCTCCTGGTACCTGCTTTCGTTTGCGGCTCCAGCTTGTCATCCACTTGGCGAACTTGGCACTGATAAGCGGTCCTTCTGGCAAGTTTTCGTCCTGCCACTCATGGGTCGGTGTGTAGATATCATCCATCTTTTCACGCGTAACAACCTCGAACAACTGTGCATAACCCAGCTGCTCATCAATAAACCGTTCTGTATCATCCTGGCGTTTTTCGTCATTCGTCAGTGCCGCCAGCAACATCTCACACTGCATGTGCTCGGTGTACCTGGACGCATGCGAACGTCTCCACTGTCCATACTGCTTGAGCCACTCCTTTTTGGTCTCCTCTTTTCCATCCCATGACGGTATTTTAGCTCTCTTCTTCATCATTTCCTTGGTAGCGGGGTCCATCCATGAGTTTGCATGATCTGCATAAGGACCAACCTCTTTTCCCAACAACGTAGGCTCAGCTGCTGTTGCCTGATGTTGGTCCGTCCCCGGAGGCAACTGCACTTCCTGAAATGCAATACCTGTTCCAACTCCCATTGGTGTTATCCGTGTGCGTCGTCCACTTCTCGCGGCAGCTGTATCCAACGCCAAGGCTGGTACGAACCCTCCATCTTTAAAGTAGGGTTCTGTTTGCAACCACCGGATATCATCATCCTGGCGATATCCAGGGACTGATGCCCGCTCAGGTTCAACAGGTCCAGGTACCCACCAATCAGGCGGTTCTTGCACTGTCCTCTTTGTGTTGCGAATTGCATAACGGCCGTGGTTGTGTTGACCCGAATGTTCTTCCCAACCGACTTCTTTATCTACCTCCCTGCGGCCCTCAGAAGTACATACTTGCTGCACTTTGTCTGCCAGCAGATCCATATTTCGCTGCAACTTCTCTTCACCAGCCCTGATGTGCTCCTTCAACTGATCAAAGTTCCACTTCGTATGCTCATCTCTTCTCTCCAGCACCTCCACAAACTCCTTCCGCACTTTGTCAGCCCCTCGAGTGTCTCCAATGCCCGGGCTCGGACCGTGTTTGGCACTGACTGCAGCTTGCGCCAACATTACTTCAACTCGCTGCAGTTTTGTGCGTATGGAGTGAAGATCACCTGTGGCAGTGAACTCCTTCAGTACCTGTTCATATTGTGATCCCATCTGTTCCTTCATCCCTCGTTGTACCTCGGTCAGCTTCAGGTCCCAGGAAGTTTGCATCTGGCTCTGTGCCTCTTGAATTTGTCCCTGCACCCGCTGTCGTATCTCCAGCATCTCGGTCTGTCCTTGCTGCGCGGTGCTGTCAATTCTTTTGGCATTGTCCTCGAATCTGTCCGAACATCCCTGTTGCATTTTCTTGATTTGGTCACGTACCTGTGCAACCTCCGCTTGCTCAGATTGAATCACCTCCTGGACATGTACCAGTTTCTGCTGCACTCCTTGAGTTTCCTTCTCCAGCTTGCCTCCATTCTCTGTAATGCTGTGCAATTGTTCTTCGAACTTCTGCACATTTTCCTTGGTGAACATCTGTTGGTGTCCAGTCTCCTTGGGTCGTGTGTCATGCTCTCGTATCGCGAGTACTGCTGCTCTGCACTCCTTCTCCAAATCCTGCATCTTGGGCATGAGATCCTGTGCATTTTCAAGCAACCGGGTCGCCACCCTCTCCTGGCTTTCCACTCTGGCCATCAAGTCCTCACTCGCCACGGACATCTCATGCATCTTGTTTCCATGGTCCCGCACCGTCTCCGCAACCAGGGCAGTTATCTCCGTCACCTGGGCTTGCATCCGTTTCTCCATGGCCTGGACCTCCGAACATGCACGAGTAATTTCCTTTTGCACCTTTTGCTGCTCTCCCACAGATTGATGAAAGGTCTGCTCCGTTTTTCTCACTTGATCTGCCAGACTCTGCATTCGGCTCACCCGTTGCTCTTCCAAAGCCTCATCGCCCCGTCTTGTTTTACTCTCCCCCACGGACACCTGTGGTCGTTGATCTACACGCCGTTCAACTTGCAAGATCCATTCCTCCAACTTAGCGTTATCCTTGGTAAAGTGCTCCTTCATGTTGTCGGTAATTGTATCCAATTCTTTAAGCCACGCCTCCTGTCGTTGCATTTGAACTTGCACTTCATAAGCCTTCGCACTTTCCTCTACTTTGCGTGTCATCACTTCCATTTGACGTTGTATTTTTTCCAAAGAGTCCTTGGTCTTATTGGATGTCTCTCCGTGTAGCTTTTGATGACCCAACTTCTCGTCTTGAATTTGTTCACAAACCTGGTTGATCCTAGTGTTCACGGAATTTCGAAGTTCTTGAACTTCACAAGCGATGTGTGCATTCCCTTCCTTGTATTCCGTTTCCACACGCTCGAAATCCCTTTTGAATTCTTGATCAATACCTTCAACTCTTCGCTTCATCAACCCGACTTGGTCATTGAGCTCCGCCACTTCTTGCATGCTCCTCGGGCTTTTGTTGATTCTTCTGAGCTGATCCACCTCTTGTTTCACCGAATTCATCTTCCTTTCCATTTCTTCCTTCCACTCCCCGAATTTCTCATTTGTCATCTTTATCGTATTCAAACACTCCTCATCGATATTCGTTGTCTTCAATTGGTCCCGAATTTGCCGCAAATCTCCTTACATTTCCTCAACTGTCGCCGTCTCAATGGTTTGTACCCTTGTCTCCAACGCCCGCATACTTGCTTCCCAAACCCGCATACTTGATGTGACCTCCTCCATATGTATGCCCGGCGCGGATGTCCTCGTTGATGTCGACTTCGGTTTCCGCAGCATCATTTTCTTGATGATCTTGGAGATCATGGTCTCCATGTCTCCCGTCATGAACATCGTGTCATGAACATCATGCTCGCGCCGTCTTTTCTTTTGCGTTGGATAATCCATTCTTTTCTCTTCCTTGGACTTCTCATGCACCCCAAAGCTCACACGACAATTCACCATCTCTTCTTCGTCCTTGTCCATGTCATGTGATGGGGAATGACGAACCGACAAACCAACGGACGACGACTTCACGGGGGTTGGGGTCACCGACTCCAAAAAACGTTCAAACTCCTCATCGTCACCCAAAACGGGTTTTTTAACTTGAGGAAAGGACTTGCGCGGAGTTTGCGCAATTTGATGTGGCGCAGAACCAAACGAACTGCTACCATGTAATGTACTTGTGCTATCTTTACTAACACGTTCCATTGTAGCTTCACTGTCGCTAATGGCCTCCATTTTGAAATAAAAATAACTCTCCTTTTACAATAAAAATTGAAAATAACTCCCACCTCAATCGAGACACCTGACACTCAACAAGACAACAAAATGACTGAAAGCGTACTTGAATGAGTCCCACGATCCGTGTTTGAAGAAGCTCCACTTCCCAATTAGTTTAGGGATGAACTCGGAGTTGAATTGAATTGACTTGAATTGAATGTGATGAATTCAATTGATAAAATATTGTAAATACACGATCCTGCACAACAAAGGAGCACACACATGTGCAAAATACAATCAAGCTTTCTCTCTTAACGCAAAGGAGAAGCGAACTCTCTTATATAATATTTATTCTACACGAAAGCGAGTCTTCCCCAAACGATTTTTCCTGCAACAAATGTCATATTTCAATGAATCTAAATTCATATGCACATCATGTTTGAAAGACCACATGACAAAATGACATTGCAAGCAAAGTACATGTGTTTGGTGATTCTCTCATCGAAATCCACCTTTGCAATGAAATATGGAAATGCAAAGACACAAGGAAAGAGAGGAGAGAGAAGTAACGAACACATAGTAAGGTAAACTGACGGAAAAGCTTGGCGATCAATCTTCGCATGCTGTAGACAAGCTGTCTGTAAATGGACGCCCCCTATCCAAGGGCACCAAGGGGAGGAGCGAGGGGGCGACCCTACACGAACTTATAAAAGGCGACGGATAACTAGTGGAAGCGAGGGTACCCTTGGAAGGGGAAGTGGGGTTAAAGCTCGCTTACACTACTTATCCTCGTGCAGGATCTAGTAAAGCCGAAGGCTTTTAAAACATGTTTAAAACTCTCCGAAGGTGGTAGACATACCAACGCCGGCAAAAATCAACTGACAAAACCGACGACAACAAACAACGAACGCAACTACACTTAACACTCAACCATAACTCAACTTGACAGTAGACAACCCCGTAGGTATCTAAGTGTGCGCGCTACGCACGCAAACTACACAACTACACTCGCCATTCGTGAAAAGAGAGAGAGAGTGCGAAAAAGAGAGAAAGGAGAAAGGAGGTGTTTCACTCCATGTACCCTGGAATCTCATTTGCTTCTCGCACCTGTCAGTGAAGCAGCATTGGAATCGGAACGATCCATGCAACTCGCTGACTATTAAAAGATTCCAAAATTTACCTGTAAATTTTCCTTTCTTCTCTCTTCATTCCTGACAATCTCTGGTCGTCGCGACTTACATTCCTGTAGCGCGGCCCTCAGGCGCGACGATCTGTCTGCAATCAGCGGCCATCTGTCAGTATTCTACAGCGATCTGTCGGCATTCAGTACTACACATTACACCGCCGCCGCCGCGTCCCGCGGGGATGCGCCCTCGTCGCACGGGCGCCCGGTGCAACGGCCCACCGACCTCTCCGACGTGGCCAATGAGTTGGCGCGGCAGATTCAAGAGGCGACCGCCCGGTACAGCGCCGAGGAGGACACCGCCATCGCCGACTTGTTAGGATTGGGCACCCCGAGTGCCGCGGCCGACATGTACAACGGCATCGTGGCACTCGAGCAGGCCATTCGCGGCGCAAGTGCGCCGGCGCACGCGGCCCCCGCTTCGTCGCCTTATGCCCCCGACCCCCGGGTCCTTGCAACCCCCGCGCCTGCCCCGGCCTCGGTCTCGGCAACGATCGTTCCTTCCGCGCTGGCCTCGTCGGCCTCTGCGTCGCGTTGGCCCACCGAACAACCCCCGTCGCCCCTGACACGACGCCCCACGGGAGACCCGCTGCGTGCACTCGATGCCGTTCCGCGAAAGCGCCACCCATGAACCAGAAGTCGTGAGGCGAAGCACCGCGCGTGACCACGTGAGCCCGGAGAGGGACCGCGCGCCGGAGTCCCGGATCGACGCATGGGATCCGACTCCGGTGCGGAGCGCGTCGCCCGTGCCAACTGTCAGGCCGTATGCCCCCTTCGCGACAACGGGCTCGGAGGCCCCTGCGTGGCGGCCATCGCGTCGGCTCCACCGGCGCAGCCATAGCTCGTCCGCGACCCCGGCCACCCACCACCAATCCACCGGGAATCAAGAGTGGGAGATCACCGACTTTTCTTACGAGAACTTACTCCAGCTCGGGAGCATGGCGGTCTGCGTGGGCCTCACGAAGCAGCACATCGCGCGCATCCCCAATTTCCGGCACGCGGAGGGGCGCGCGCACGGCGTGGCCGTGCCGGAGGAGTGCACCGTGTGCCTGGAGCCATTCGCGGCGTCGGACGTGTGCATGGCGCTGGCGTGCCAACACGTGTTCCACGAGGAGTGCATCTCCCTGTGGCTCCTGAAGAGTAAGCAATGCCCCTGTTGCCGGCACGACGTGGCGCGCATCAAGTCGGTGGGCTACACAGGGGTCTCGGCTCCGTACCAACCCCGGCCGATTTGACCGGATCCGCAGGCAATGGCAGTGGGCGGTGACCGGTCACGGCGGATGTCCCGTGACAAACACCGCGTTGTTAGAGGCAGGTCCGTGGAACGGGGGGGGAATAGTGGCGGGCCGACCCTTCGAATTGACCCCATGGCATAGTCTCTTGCGGGTTCAGCAATGTTGGTGTCAAGGGCGGAAGCAGAGTTGTGCTTAACAACTCAGCACCTCCTTTTAGGGGGGGGGGTCTGACCCCCCCCCGACCCCCCACCCCTCTTAAGTGATCGGGCAAATGTTTCTCCGGGTCTTCGGCCAATCAAAAAATTGCTCTGGCGCCTTCGGCGCAAGTCGGTTTAGACCAAAAAATTTCTTCGGCGCCTTCGGCTTGTCTAACAACTCAGGGTCTGAGGAGGGGGGGGTCCCCCACACCCCCCCCCGTCGGACCCCCCCCTCCCCCCCCCTCCCTGGAGCAAAACTCTGGGCGGAACTCAGCTCCAGCGGTGGGTAATACCCATCAACGCCCATGAGTAGAAAGATGATGCGCAATTTCTGACCATGGAGCAAGTGATCCAGCATTACAAGCGGGATCTGAGGATTACTCGCTGTGGGTCTTATCGCTGACTCAGCTTACGCCGTCGTGGTTTTGCGGAATGGAACCCCTGCAAAACCAAAGACCACTCAACCTCACCCAGATCTCCAACGTTTGACTGCTCCGAACCGCATCCATTGCCGCATGTAAATATTGGGGCCCACGCGTTGTCAAGAGTGATCGCAGGGGCGTCGCCGGGTCATCGCAGCGCCGCAAACGGAGAGCAGCTTTGCGCATTCGTCCGGCTGCTTTTTGGAGTCGGTTCGCCCATCGTGGGCGCCTCCGTGCGTGCTTCGGCCACCCGCTTCTCAAGGCAGCAGTTGCTGCTTGTTACGTTGGTGATTGGTCGCCCGCTCACTTTTTGGAGTTGGTGGATGCGTGGGTGATTGTTCAAAGAGCGTCGGAGGACAAGGGCCAAGGACCCCAAAACAATGGGGGAAATGCAGAACACGATTCGTTGCGCCACGCGTTGTTGTGCCCACCAGTCCCAGTCGTGCGGAGCCTTCCAGGGGTTGCTGCCGCGCGCGCCCCACACCGGAACAGTTCTGCCCCCGTTGAGGGCTGAGTTGTCGCCGCCTGGGGGTGGGGACGGGGTGCAGGGCTTTGCTTGAAGGAAAGGGGGGGTTGCCCAACGCTCCTCTTTCAACTCTACCCGAAGGCACGTCCACGACCCCAATACCCCGCCCACCCGCGTTTCCAACCGCCAGTAACTGCCCCCCAACCGATTTTACAGCGCGCCCCAACCGCTTTGTAACCGCTCTGAGTTGGCCCCCAGAGCGCCCTCCCCTTCAGGCAAACAAACCCCAGCAGGCCCGCGGCCTGAGGTGCTCTCGCTGTTGCTTCGGCGGGTCATGGGCCTGCGGCGGCATGGTGGGCAGGCCAGGGGCGTAGGTCGCCCGCGCCCTTAATGGGGGTCCGAGGAGCCTGGACGGTCCCCGCGGTGTGACCCCGTTTGGAGGGGGGCGCCGTGGCGGGGCGGGTGGAGTGTCGCCTCCTGCGGGGGAGGGGCTGCGGGTGTGGCTGTGGGCTGGCTGGGCCTCCGCTGCCTTTGGGGCTGGGTTGCTGCTGTGGCCGTGGCTGCTGCTGCCCCTGTGTGGGCCCGTGGCGGTATCTTGCCACCACCCCCGCCCCTCCCGTCGGCGAGGGGAATTATATAGCCGCCCGGCGGCAGACTTGACCTGGCGGCTGAGCCCAGCAGCCGGGCGAAGGTTCGTTGCACATAGAACTTCGCTGACCCCCCCCCACCAAAAAAAAAATCGCCGTGAAAAAATGAAAATGCGATTTTTGGAACTCATGCGTCGAGGGGGTTCAGAACAGTCATCATTTGCCATACATTTGGCGAAACTGTTTTCGACCATTTCCAATGCTCAAAAAGATCCTCGGCGCCAGAGTTCATCACAACAGATTAATGGTTTTGTCAATTGAGCCCCCCCCGCAAGTTTGGGGGGGGGGGGGGGCTCTATGCGTTTCAGTGATAGTGGTGCTTGGGGATGCTGAATTTCAGCATCTCCCATTGAGATCTCACTGATTTCTTGGGGAATTCTTTTAAAATACCCCAGAAATCGTCCTTTTTGGGCTGGCGCCGACCTTCGTCGCCTGCGCGTCGCAGCCCCAGATCAAAGCTCTATTTCTCCATTTACGAAGATTTTAATCAATTTTATTATTGATTTATCGTTTTCGGAATTATAGAAATGAGCCGTGACCATTTTTGCGGCGTTCGACGAGGGTCAATTTTTGACGAAATTGGTCACGTAAAAGATTTTTCCGGAAAATCCTGAGGCGATCCCAGGAATCAGCCAGGCGCCCAAGGCGTGGCCCAACAGTGGCCCTCTTCATATATAATATGAATTGGGGAAGAGACGCCTCGTGTTGGCTACACGACGCGTTGGGGGGAGACACGCGAAAAGAGTGTTTTCGACTCAAAAAACACTATATTTCACTGTTTTTCGCCCAAAAACCACTGTTTGGTCCAGTTTGGGCAGGATCTCAGTGGATATCCTGATGGCGACGACTCGTAGCCGTCAGTTTTTCTGATGGCGGCGACGCCGCCGCCTTCATTTCGTCCTCCTTTCTAAGCTATTTTATAGTTTAGATGTGATACATGTACATAATACTAGTCTACATGTCTCCTTTGTCTACATATACCTTCATCTCTTGCCTAGGACGCCAGATTGTGTCATGGCCGAGGCAAGGATCACAGAATTCTTTGGAGAAACCCAAACTGATGGTACTTCAGCACGAATTTCAAGAGGAATTCTTGGATTTTCATGGGTTTGGGGTTGTGCATGCCAAGGGAAGCTTGGAGTTTCACCGTGCCCACCCCCCAACCTCTTCAAAAGACCTCTGCCGACGCCAAGGCCACCAAGGCGGTGTGACGGCCTGCGAACGGCGACGACGCCCACACTGCAGGAGAATTGTCGGCGACGTCGACATTTGCAGGAGCTAAGGTCCAGGGCATCAACATGATGAAGGAGGAACTCCTTGACTCCTACGATGGGTAGAAGACCCTATGGAGCCCAGAAGTCTATCCCTCCTCTGGGCGACGACCACAGCGACGACGACGCCATCTGCGAACCACCACAACCTGGAAGAGGTTGCAGGCGCGTTAATTCGTCGCCTTGGGTTGGCAACCAACCCTAAACAGGCGCGGGGCCCCTTGGGTAGGAAATGACCCTAAATGCACCAAATCAGGCGCGTTAATTCGTCGCCTTGTGTTGGTTGACAACACACACCAACCCTAAACAGGCGCGGGGCGCCTCGGATAGGAAATGACCCTAAATGCAGGCGCGAGGAATTCGTCGCCTTGGGTTTGTAAATGACCCTAAATGATTTTTTCATTTGAATTTCTTGAATTATTAGTTTTCCATGCCCATGGAGAAAAAGGGCCAAATTGCATATTTCAGCACCTCCAGGCAGGTCCAGAGAGGCTGCAGCGCCTCTGTTCATGTAACTACAGGCCACAGGGAGTGCCAAGGACCATTGCTGTCGCCTGGGGGGCATTTGCCCTATGAATTTTAATATAAAAAGGCCCTAAAACCCCATGTTTTTACCACATGGGTCACCAAGACCCAAGCACACCTCTTGGACTTGCCTTCCTTTGGATGTAGGCAAGCCTTCTAAGGGAGGGGGGTGAAGCGGTAGGGTGGCCTCCACCCTACCCGCTGGCGCCACAGTGATAGTGGTGCTTGGGGATGCTGAATTTCAGCATCTCCCATTGAGATCTCACTGGTTTCTTGGGGAATTCTTGTAAAATACCCCAGAAATCGTCATTTTTGGGCTGGCGCCGACCTTCGTCGCCTGCGCGGCGCAGCCCCAGATCGAAGCTCTATTTCTCGATTGACGAAGATTTTAATCAATTTTGTTATTGATTTATCGTTTTTGGAATTATAGAAATGAGCCGTGACCATTTTTGCGGCGTTCCGCGAGGGTCATTTTTTGACGAAATTGGTCACGTAAAAGATTTTTCCGGAAAAACCTGAGGCGATCCAAGGAATCAGCCAGGCGCCCAAGGCGTGGCCCAACAGTGGCCCTCTTCATATATAATATGAATTGGGGAAGAGACGCCTCTTGTTGGCTACACGACGCGTTGGGGGGAGACACGCGAAAAGAGTGTTTTCGACTCAAAAAACACTATACTTCACTGTTTTTCGCCCAAAAACCACTGTTTGGTCCAGTTTGGGCAAGATCTCAGTGGAGATCCTCATGGCGACCCCTCGTAGCCGTCAGTTTTTCTGATGGCGGCGACGCCGCCACCTTCATTTTGTCCTCCTTTCTAAGCTATTTTATAGTTCCCCTCGGGCCCATGAGGGTGGCGGGAGAAGAGGGTGGCATCCGATCGCCGAAGCGCCCATGGACTGAGACACCCATGAGGAGGGATCGAGATGTGGGTACCGAGCCCGGTACGGGCGGTTGCGCGTCGAAGAAACCCAAGTGCACGTGCGAGAACCGAATCGGTACTCTGCCCCTGAGGGTGGGGAGCGGGCCATGTGGGGGTGGGACTGTTTGCCAGCACCTATTCGGGGCTCGGCCTGTAGGGGACCTATGAGACCGCAGGGCCGGGTGAGGTGGGCACTCACTAGGTGTTGGTCCGACCCTGGAGGAACCCAGCTGGTCGTCCGTGAGGGGGACGGTCACCCGTGAGGGTGGCCTGTCACTTGGGGAAACCTATGGCGGATTTCCAACCCCCAATAGTCGAGTGGCTGCCAAACAAAAAGGGTGACGGCATGAGGCTACCTACCCGTGCCCGACAAGAAGTCAAGTCCAGTGCCCCCCCTCGGCATCGCCGGCCCATAAAGCCCTAAGCACGGAGCCAGGGGTGCCCGGAACAAATGTTTGCTGCTAACCTACACATTGAGCCCCGACGCATGACCAGCTTAATCTTTGCTGGCAAAACTTAATACCTTGACCTTGCTCCCCGGATATTGACAAGCACCGCTCCACATAAGGTTTGGAATTGGTTTCATGCAAAAATACCCGATTATTTTTCTGCATTTATCAGAAAATAAGTGATTTTCGCACTTATATGCCATAAGAATAATCAGGAAATTCCAATTGTTGTTTTCGAGATAACCAATCATTGACCAAAAGCTCTCCATTTTCACCAAACTGCTGCGTATCGATACGTCGGACAACATGATGCAGTGGGCGGTCGGGGCTAAATGTTTTCGGGTGTCGGACTTAAAGTTTGGAATTGGTTTTACCGCTTAATCCGATAATTGGATTAAGTGGACTAACCGGATCTCATTTAGCAACCAATCGGTGAAACCGGTTATTTTGAAAACTGACGGTACTATAGCACCATACATTACAATTACCAACACCAATACAATCACACCAGCCATAAATGATGAAGAAAGATTCCATTGATACACCACTCCCTTTTTCGTATCAAAATCAGAAGGTTTTGCAAGATGATACGCCATCTAGGATAAAATTGAAATTTTTACATATCCGTGAGCACTTGTTTCCGGTTTACTATTAACACGAACCCTTTCATCGCCCCCATAACACTTGTAGAGCAATGATTAAAATGGCATTCGAGAAATACAACTTTTCTTGGTTCGAAGGTCTCAATGTCAGTACCGTGCACGGTCACAACCAAATTGCCAACGTCAAAAACTTGTGCATAGTCCGCCACACTTTGGAAGAACGCATCTATTCTATTGCATTTTTCTGCGAATACTTGCAAGGCTTCCAAGCGGTGTTCGCGCTTTCATTTCGCGATGGCATATAGTGTGCAACTACATTCGCAAATAATCTCCGCTAACACAGCCGAGAAAAAAGTTTTGGTAAAGTCAATGTTTTTTTAATAATTGTATACCAAATTTTAACTACTGAAAAGTATTTGTAGTTCAATTTATCAGCTCAGCACTTTGTAAATTTGCATCAAGTTTTGGTTGCTTAGAAAGCTGATGCGAGATTTGTCTTGGTGGTTTCTGAAGTATGTTTTATTTTGTTGCGTATACAATGGTACGGAAAAGAGTCTTTAGAAGAGGGCGGGATCCCCATTCCCCGTTCCCCGTATACTCTCCGCAACCCACGTCCAACGAACAATTTTGTCCTAAAAGAATAAGGTCCGAACAGGGTGTTCGTTTGACACGCCGTTCGGTGCGCGCGACAATATTGCGAAACAGCGATAACACATCCCTAGGCCCAAAGCACCCAGCCCATGCCTAGGCTTTGGTACCTTAAGGTAGTCGCAACACCTAGGCCTGATCTATGAGCATGTAAATAACACAAGTAGGGCAGAACGTCCGACCGTTGGCCGCATTCATGAATGAATTGGGCGGGAAACCGCCATGCGAAAAAAAAACACCCGGCCCATTCAAAATACAAAGCGACGGAGGCCTCCGATTAGCGTTTTTTTGAAGCAAAAACCCTTGTTCACCTCCCCCCCCATGGGGGGCTTTTAATGGGGGGGCCGGGGAATGGGGCCCCGCCCCCCTCTAAAAGCAGTCGTTATGCCATTATATACAATCCGCGCGCCGAAACGAAACATATCCCAAAAGTGTACGATGCAGCCCCTCTAAATGACCGCCTCAAAGAGCTGATTCGCCCCGTCATATTTGTTTCGATTGATCATGGTTGTTTTGCAAAGTTAGGACCTTTACAAGGTTTTAACTTCTTTACCAGCATCCACTAATTCCATATAAGCTAGGGATGCGATTTAAAGGTGCACCAGCAAAGTTGAGGTGCCGAACAACACTATATATGAACCACGGGCCCCAAATCTCAAGAAATCTATTTGACATATTATTTATTTGCTGTGCACGCGTGCATTTTGCAGTCGCCGGCATTTGCGATCTTTCATTTTGACTGTGCAAAATGAAATCGGGCTACAATGCACTAAATTTCGATCTAAGACCAAATTTATCAATGATTCTAAAAGCCTCGTCTTGCTGTCTAATTGAGAAACCGCCTTCATTTTGTTTTAGCACCGCTTTTCGATTTGACGGTTTTCAGCGCCCTCAGCCGCCTTTCTAAGCTCAAAAATGAAAAGAATACCCCCAAATTGACCAAAATTGCCCTTGATTTCGTCAAAATCCGATACAATAGGCCCGAGTTATGAATATGTCAATTTTATGCTATTTGCACCCTGTATCGCTAATCTTGCCCAATGCACCCTCCCTGTCCTTGCGCTGCTAGCTTAAACATAAGGCAAAGGAGTGTTTTTGCGTTTGTTTGTCACCGCCCGGCTCCGTTTACGACATAGAAAAGTGACCCGAAAATGGCTAAAAACGTAATAAGGCTTTTCTTTTGATGGTGCTTCGCACAAGCAAAGGAAAAGCCACACCAAGCACGAAAGACGAAGGATTCATTTAACCTTACTTTTCCACACCCTCCGCAACATGTCATGTATCATTGCTTCATTGAAATTTCCTCAACATGCTCATCTTTCTTTGTTATAAATACGTGATCATGCATGTGCATATCGTGCAATCTGAATTCGTCGTCCGACAGATACCCTTCGGAGGCGATCACAGCCCGCACACTGCCCTTCCCCATCTCGTGGAGCCCCCCTCCGCTTGTTGCAGAAAAGCTTAACATGCTACGTGAGCTTGGGGCCCTCCTTGTTCTTGGCACTGGCAGAAATGACAGCCTAATCGGGCTTAGGGACCTTTGGGACAGACACCACTTGTATAGCACATCCTGGCCAGGTGCTAGCAGAGAAGCAATCATGGTGGACTATAGAGGTCTTGTACTTGAAGAACACATTTCCCACACACCTTACTGCGCGAATTTACCCACGGTTACTTACTACAACCCCTCATTTGCCCATTCCTTTAGCTTGCGACCTCGACTCTGAAACCCGTTGCATAATCCAGTGCGTAATTAATTACCTCGTCAAAAAACATGGTCCGAATGGAAGCGTTCATCGGACACAGCATTCGTTGGACAAAAAAAGGGGGGGGGGGGGGATGGGGGGCGTATCGAACAAGTTTCAGTGATATACCTCTGGGTGACAGAACGTTGTGGCCCAATACCGTCACCTATTTCTTGCGCCAAAAACAACAACAAATGGTCTTGTAAAATTGCTGCATTACATGGCTTTATGAGGCCAACAATTTGGCCCTCAATTTGAAACCTTCTCTAGGCCAAATTGAACAAATAGTGAAATCAGAGCATACACTAATGTTTACCTTGGGAAGCAAGCAGCAAAAGCACAAACACCCCATTCGTTGGGTGGGCCCATGCCTTGCTCAAAATGTTTTTTTCTCATCAAATGTCAATGGCTGGTTTTGTTATGAGAACCAACATTGCGTACAACTTCACTTGAGTGTTGCCCAATGGTTCAAAAACAACAGAGTTCCTGCACAGAGCACATTGCACCACCAAAAGGTGCATGCATTCTCATTTTCTTCAATGCCCCTCCCAAACCCCAAACCCATCAGCCGCCCAGTAATCCAGCCACTTCTGAGAGGCAACACACACCTTGTGTGGAGGATGCAGGACTGGGCAGAGCCCAAATGCTGGGGATGCTGGTGAGGCATCAAATGATCTGAGCAGCTGCCATTCCGTAACCTGGTCAGGCCATGGCATTTGGTACGCCAACCGATTGCGAACGAACATCAGGGGGGGCGTACCACATGTGGCAGGCTCTGATCCTGTAGTTTGGTGGAAATGATCAGCACAAGCCCCCCCCCCCCTTTTTTGCTCAAACGGTCTGTGCAACAGTCTGGTTTGAATGTGCCTCTCCATATGAATAACTCCAAAATTATGTAGAACATGTGGTCTGATAATCTGATGTGGCTGCACAGAGGGGGGGGGGGGGGGGTTGTTCTTCATCATTCATTTGTTTGTTCCACTTGCTCCGGGAGTACCTGGTACAGCAACCAACAGAAGACTCTTCCCAGGGAGGACAGATTGCACTGTTTGGAACACACAACCCGCCTATGTAGACTGCAGTGCAAGCTGCACTCACCATTCTTGTTGTAAAAGTTGAGGCATGCTGTGACAACTTCAAGGTGATGGTTTAACGGTACGCGAGACCAAGGTATCGCTCCAAATGCTTTTGAAGGTCGGACAATATTGACCACTTCCGTTCAATGGCGTGCAAACAGGAGTGGTTACAGCTGTGGTTTATTTATGCAATGGAGATGGTTGTTGAAGAGAGACTTCAGCGCGTGGCTGTTCACAGGGTACCATCTGTGCCTGTTGCGTTTTGTGATGCTTGGGTTTTGGCGGCACATGGCGACCCTCAATGGGGAGGAGAAGTGCACCATTCTCCATCCCGCTTCCACTGTAAGTTGGAGGGTGAGAGCCACATTGAAGCCCACACATTTTTCTCACTTGAAGTGGAGCAACCCCACTCCCGAGGGCCAGTTTCCGTGCGGCGTCCTGCTTCGCTGGAGCACACAAAAGCATCCCACAAGATACTGGCTCCCAAAATGTATGGGGAGGGCGCCATGCCTCACTTCAACGGCTGTAGAAGGCACCACGGCAGAAAAATCTGCCAATCTGAAGGCATACTGGTGCTGAGTTGCAAGGCAGTCGTTTAGAAGGGTCACATGCGCATCTTCTTCGACGCTCAGCTGAGGACACTGAACTTTCAGTTTGAATTCCTGAATTAGGACCAGAAACCAGCACACCACAGCAAGGGAGAGACCTGAGGGATGGATGAAAAACTCTGGACATGTTGGGTAGAACGCTCCCTCCCTCCGAAAGCCTAGTGCACCATCCAACCCAGTTGCGCACCAAGCTCAGCCTCCTGCCCTGTCTCATGCCCTGAGGCTGTGCACTCATGTGGTTGGGTGCTGCTCACCAGTCAGGACAACAGTACACATATCTCTCGGGGACATGCACAATTGCGCCCAGTCGGTGAGTTTTCAGGGGTTGGTGCCATTGTTGCCTGATTTCTGCCAACTGAGTGTTCTGGAGGTGGGGGTATGTGGGTACATTCGGAAAGCCCTTGAAAAGGGCTATTTGGAACACCCTGGGTCTACATGCTGTGCTAACGACATGTTTGAGATTTTTGTCCGTCTTGGATGATGCCCGTGTTGCTTGATGGCCCTTTTTGTCAACAGGCAGCTACCATTTCCGCATACAAATTCACTCCACGGGCTGTTGCTTCCCCGGATGCACCAAAAGCCTTTGGTGCATAAAAGGGCTCGCTCTGGGGGTGCAGAGTGGGTGCAGGTGACTCGGCATCATGCCAAGCAGGCCAAGAAACCTCGTACAATCGGTTCACAGCAACAGAGATTCATACGTGTGTCGGGACAAGTTTGCAATTGTCTACTCCTTGACACCAAACAGCCAATATCTCTATCATATTGTGTCGATGAGGCCTAACTGTTGCATTTTTGAATTCTGCACATCAAAGTTCATCAATATAGCCTATTTGATTGTGTTGTGAGGTAGCGATATGTTGGAGCATCCCCCGGCACGGGGAAACCTGGGTTGCAGACCTCTACAAGCTGCGCGGGCAGAAACCCTATCAGCGTCCAATTTCGGCCTCCGATTCTGCAAAAATATGGTTTCGGACCCCCCCCCCCCACCCACCCATACATTTCTGAAACAGCCTTTTCTCACAGATTTCAAAAAGTATACACATACCCACCCCCCCACAGGGACGAAATTTTGGCGCATTGGACCAAAAGTTCACAAAACCCAGGAAAAGTGCCAAAACCCACCATGTTGGCGCATACCGAATGTCCCCGAGAGATATTGGACTAGGTCCTCTTTCAGTGCCTTGAAAGCCTTGCTCGCAGACATTTGTGCATTAGAATGTGGTCAGCTCTGGTGGGCACACCAATCCAAACATGCACTCAGGGCCTGGCTGCGGACTGCCCCTGTCACATGACTAACCCCACCCTGTTTCCTCACCCCGGAAATGGTGGCGTGTCAGTGGGCACAGCAGGGCGGGTTGGGAGAAAAGGGGGGATGGTGAACAAGGAGTGCGTGCGGCTTTTGAGGTGGCGGAGACACAAACGTGAACACACTCACGCACTCCAGGGGTTCGGGCAACATTTGTGAAGAAAAGGGGCCATGAGGCAAATGGACAACGGCAGTGGAGCATTGCCATCCATGTGGAGCCAGACTACGGTTCGTGTGTGGTTTGAAGGTGGGGTTACCACTGGGACAGCGAATCAAAACAGCGATGGGCGGAACCCGTTGTCGCACAACGCGTCGGAAACAATCGGGTGTACCAAACTTGTACCATCCGCTGCAACAACGGATGTATTGGGGCAAGCCTCATAAGTGCTAGTGCTCTTTCCAGCACACAAACACACACTCAGGCAGGAAAGCAAGCAGAAGTGGAGCTGACCGCAGTGACGGATTCGAAGTTGAGGCTCGCCCAAAATTGGTTGATTCCTGAGGCTACTTATGCAAAGCAACAACTGCTTGCCACCAGTGAGACCTTGTGTCCTTCCCCACCTTACGATCAATGCCCCATGAGGAGTCAGCCCGCATACCAGCACTCTGCAATCAACAGCAGACGACGGATGGTGGCCATCCGGACTGCTCTGAACAATTAAGAAAAAGAAACAACAACTCCAGCACTGCCAATAGACCGCTGTCAGTCAGCATCAGACTGCACCAGCTGGCCTCAAGGTACTGTCGGCTGTGCTCCAACCGTTGTTGATTACCCTTCAACTGCTGTTGGCCTTAGGCTGTCCTTAACAGTAGCCTGAGCGAAAAGAACAGTTGGAATGACCGTCCTTGACGACCAGCAATGGCACATCCAACAGCAGCAAATAGTGGATCATGCATGCCACACAAAGCCGAAGTGTGCCACATACTCCTATCCATCCACAGACCCCTTCCCGTCTCCTGAGGCACGAAGCAAGGATCTGTGGCCCTCCCCCTCCCACCCAAAAAAACCGGGTACGCTCAGCTTAAACAACAACCCTTACTGTTCCCAGTGCAACCCATTGTCCAAGCACAGGCAAAGTACAGGCAAGCATGGAACCCGTGCGTTGCGAGACACCCACAACAGGTACCATTTCACTCAAAGGCCAGGTGCACAAACAGGGCGACTACATTAAAATCAAGTTGACCCATGTGTGCAACACAGCAGAGGGTGAACAATCCAACAAAGCTGAAATCATCAACATAGCAGACATGAACATGTGGTGTGCCCCCCTCAGCCTGTGAACGAAGTGCCTCTTAACGGCTCCTGGCACTGCGTGCGCTGCATGAATATGTAGTGTTACGTCCCACATACCAGCCCCGTTAGAAATCTCACCTCTTAGCAGAAGATAAAACCACCAAAAATCCCCAACTTTCAAATGCTGCCTCCACATCTCGTCGTTCCAACTTGCAGTTTACAATTCTAAAGCGCACCTATGCAAAAGCATGCAAAAGGCTGAATTACTGAAATAGCAAGTGCCAGAGATAAGCCACCAAATAAAAAAGGAGCACCTAATTGACACTACACTTTCATCATTCTCCGTAGAAGGATCCTGCTGTATCCTGTTGGGCCCACACTGACGCTAATACACCAGGCTGTAGTCTGCAGGGCTGATACTTACTATGCCTGGTAGTATGAGACTCTGTTAAATGCCACATGACTCTACATGCAAACCCTTGGCAGAATATTGTGGGTGATCTTCCAAGAAGCGCTCAAACCATGTACGTTGTTGTACTCAATTGCTAAGGTTCATTGGCTGCATCAAACTTGCAGGATTGGCGCCCACTAAGGTGTGGACTGCATTGACTACATCTGCCCTGCCGTATGGGGCCGGGCTCTTGAGCTCAATGGCTGTGTCATGCCGTAGCAGGGCCAAACCCTCTTATGTTTTAAATATCCGTTGGCTGTGTTGCTGTGTTGCATTGGGTGGGCACAAAAGCGGATTGCAACTGCAACCTGTCCCTTCCTGTATCAGGGCTGGGCCCTTGAGCCTCAATATGCCGGGCCTTGAGGTTGATGGCTAACAGTAACTCAGGTGTAACCCATTTTGGCAATAGAGCCGAAAATACCAGTGGCTATATCAACCCTGCTATACCACAAAGCTCGGATGGAAGAGCAAGCAGTGAGACCAACAAATTGAGGTAGGCTGTGCAAAAAGCCTCAAGATTGGGGTCTAGGGTGCAGTGCCAAAAGCCCGCACTGAGTGTGCACTGCGTGGCTAGCATCCCTCTGAACCATGCAATTACTTAGCACTCCAGAAACCATGTCCCCACAGGCCCAAAAATTTTGCTCAGCCCACAGGCCCGAAAAGTTTGCTCAACAATTACCAAAAATCAGCCACAAATTCCTGGTCCAAAACTACGTCATTTTTTGCATTCGCAGAGGAATCTGAAATGCTCCCCACTGTTTGATACAGCACTGCAGGAACCATGGTCCATTGCGTGGCCAGTGCTAAGACAAGGGCATGCGTGCACAAGAGTGGCGGTCAATACATGTATTAGTGCACATGAAGGTGCTCGTGGTGTGCCTGTTGCACACTGCACTGCAAGAGCACTCAGTACAAATGCTTTTGTCACTCGCAGATCTCAGCTCTTTCTTGCGTGCTGCGGGAACCCCAGAGACAACACCATACGTTCCCTTTCTTCTACCACTTGACCTTCTCACTCCCTTTTCCCGGAACAGGTTCGTTGGCTCATGAGAGGGATGAAGATAGATAGCTGATCAATTTTTGATTGCTAGACTCAACCACAAAAAGTAAGGCGTCGTCAAATACATGAGATGCAGGGTCCATTGAAACTCACTGTTCCTGAGCACCACAAAGGTACCACCGAGGATCGTACCGCTTGATGTCAGTTCAGACGCTGATGGCAAGTATGGGCCGGGTGCGGCCAACGAATGCTGGACCTATGTGAGCACTTTCCATCGCACCTGAAGCGCAGGCAGATGGCCTGGGGGCATAGAAATTGTTCTTGCACTACATTGCAGAAGGAAAAAACAAAAAAAAATGCGGTCACACTAAGTATTCCTCTTTTTTGTTGAAACAACAAACGGCCGCCAATGGATCGATTGAATGGATCGAGGTTTTGATGTGGGGCAGCCCGGCTGCCCAACCATTGCTGAGACCCAGTGCACTCAATGTACTTCGCAGAACAGATGTATGTACAAAATCTGTTGCTCTGTTAGGATGTGTGCGATGGTGGTCTCTGGGAACATCTGATAAATTTAGAACAATTATAGCATCGATGCATAGCGCAAATCAGGTCACACCCGATGTGTCTGTGGCGCTGGAAAGCAATGAGGCAACTCTCCTCCCATTCTGTAGACACAGAGTCACGGTGCAAGCGGCGAATGCCATGCAAACCGCACGAATGGGGCACTGGCATTTCGCGTCGACTGGATCGCTCTTCGTGCCCCATGCCTTGCGCCTTGTGGTCGGGGGTGCTTTGCAGGCTTTGCGCCGACTTGAAGTCACGGTTTCTTTCAAATTCAGGTGCGGGGGAGGGGGCAGGATATCTTAAAACTCCATTGCTCAGGGTGAATGCGAGTTGCTGGGGTGGCTGGGGGTGATGCGGGATTTGATTCAATTTGAGGCCGACTTCATGCCAAAAGTGGCTGAAGATTGCCCCTGGCGACTGAAAAGGACTGCGCTGCTACAATCAGAGGCCTGTTCATATGGTGGAATGGCGGGTGGGGGGGTTTGCACTCTGAAATGCTTTTGTTTTGCAAGCTGTGACTTTTGCCCCCTGAGGAAGGCTCGGCAGCCCAGGGAGAATCACGGGAATCTGCCGATCTAGACCTGACCCTTCTGCAATATCTTGGGGCACGGAGTGGGAGAGGGTGGAGAGGTCCTTGAGTTGACTGAGCCCGGGGTCCCGTAGGGAGAACATTGCCTCATTCATGATGCAATTGATTCTCATCGTCGAAAGGTCAACCACGACGCGTCGTTGTACGACCGCACTGCAGTAGGCTTCAATGTGTTGGCCCCCACCCTTCACCACCCATCGCTACGACACTACCTCCTCCACGACGCAGAAGCAATGCACCCCTGCGCCCACCCCGAAACCTTCACAAAGGCCTGCGGCCACATGACTCTGGGCTTTGCAGCATCAAAATTGCATCTCAAAAGGGTGGTTCTTCAAGCCTCTCTGCTCCTCCAGTCCCTGCCTCTCGTGGGCGTGTTGGCATTGAGAACGCGTGCCACAGCAATTCGTGCGTGTCGACACCCTTCCGGGACTGACAAGTCACGGCGGGCATTGTTGTGACAGAATGACAGACAAACTGACTGACGGACTGAAGGACCGAAGGACAGATGGAGTTGTCTCTGAACTGGGCAATGGAGAACCATAGCCCTTCCCGCTACCAAAAGACAAACCCCTGCTCAGAGATCCATAGGCCCCCCCACCTTCTCAGCCATTTCCTCGCCCGCTTCACTCTTCACTCTGTGCTGAAAATGGGCCATCCATAGGAATGCTGGTTTCACAATACTGGAGTTTGCCAACAGCTTGCAGTACATTATCGTGTAGGCGCTTGGACAGAGCGAGAGAGGGCGGGTCTACTTTGCTTGCAACAATGTTGACCCACACCAACCAACATACCCACACTCCGCAGCACGTTGGCCCGCATTGCACTGTGCCACGGGCATACCATGTCAACTTCTGTGGGCTCCCGCACTGCGATAAATGCATGAGACTTCCAAAAGCGAACGAACGGTTGGGAAGTGAACTGCGGTCGTCACATGCTGGATGCAACGTGCCCAGGGCAATGGCCAAATGACGAGCCGCGGCTGGCCTGGTCACCAAGGGCAGTGAAAAAGCAACCATTCAGCAAGGATCCACCCCCTGAATATTGACACCAAACGTTGATGCCAGAAAAGAATAGATCCCTGGCTTCGGACTCGCAGTGCAGCCACAACGGCACCAGCAGAACCATAGCCAGTTAGTTCAACCCCCCTTACCCCAGGCTGCGCAGGTGGACGCAGTCGTGCAGTAGAGTGATGTGGGTATGGGAATGCCGACGCCGTCTCACACACTGTATGGCCAACATTTGACCGGTCGGGACCCATCTCACAACACTTGGAGAAACCATTGCGACTGTAGTTGTTTCGAATACCATCAATGGAACTGATTCCAAATCGTGTCGGGACGGCGCTGGATTTTGAACCAAAAAAAAAACTGCTGCTGCACTCTGGTACCCTGCAACGGTCACAGTCAACGCTTCAGATCCGGGGTATAACAGCTGAAAACACGCCCAGTTGTGCGCTAGCGCGTCGGTCCTCAGACATGGGACCCGTGCCCCGCAATACCCCCTATTCTGTCCACTAAAACAGTGGGCCATCCTTAGAAGAACAAAATAAGGAAACAGACTTCAGCAGGACCAGCCCAGCCTGGCCGGGCTTTTGTCGGAGGTTGCGCGCCAATCAACAACGACTAGAGCGGCAAATGCTGCAGGTCCTGCTGGTGATGCCGGAGCCGGTCAGCAGAGAAACGCGCCTTAAGATAGTCATTCAGAGTGAAAGTCATCGCCACAGTGATCGGGCCCTTGGCCCACGTCACCAGCATCCCTTTGAACAGGCCCTGTCGGAGCCCCTCCGTTTCGTAGATCGACTTGAGGGATTGCCACACAGACTGAGTGCGGTAGACGTCCCCACCCAGCAGCTGGGCACGACGGCGCACTGCAAACGTGGGGGAGGTCAAAGAGGGGGTGGAGAACGTGGCCGAATCATGGGACAGACATCTGTTGTATCAAGATATCATAGCGAGACACTCTGTCGTGAAAGGTCTGGGACAGGCTATTGTTTGGTGACCCTGGGGGCAGGGGGCGGGGCCAGGGATGCATTAGAACGGGCCCGACGGAGCAGACCACATCGAAAAAGTGATGGGGCGGAGTGGGAAAAGCACAACGTCAGTCCTAACATGACAAAGGGACACACAATACCCTGCTTTGCGTCTTCGGTGCTGGTGTTTTGCTCATGGGGCTTCCTCAGTCATTCTTGGATCCCGGACGAGGCTACTGCTGAGTGGCCCGTCGGCCCCATCTCCAGGGGAGAGGGGGTGGTGGAACAGTGGGTGCGTGGGTGGGTTTGTGGCCGACCCCTGCCGAGGGTCCAAAAGAGCCCGCCCAGGGATGCATTGAAGGGGGGGAGGTACCCCCCACCCCCTCCCAGGGCGCCCAGCCTATGCCCAGGAACCCACAGTAACCGCCTCCAACCGCTTTGACAACCTCCTCCAACCGCCTATCTAACAGCCTCTGGGGCCGCCTCTGAGGTGCCTTCACGCACTTCTCCGTCTGCCCACTGGACATCTTTGTGTGTCGGGTCACGTTCCGTGCAGTCCGGCGCAGGCCCCCCGCCCTTCACAGGCACAGCTCAGCCCCTCGTTCCCATTACAATGGGCTCACATCTCCGTCATCCCACATCCTCGACCACCAAAACTGCGGTCAAACCGAGTCCCCGTGCTCAGCCACGGCTGTGCTTGTGCAACGGAGTGTACCAGCAGCACAGCTCTGAACAAGACTGCGTGGCATTGTATTCTCTGACCTGTTGTTGTGTTCACCCTCATTTACCCTTTCCTGTTGTTGCCTGTTCTCCCAGTCCTCTTCGAGGACTGCAGTAGGGGTGGTTTCTGCACAGCGTGCACACAGCGCCCAATAGTAAAGTAGCTTTCCCGTGACCACCCAGAGAACCACCCACCACCGGAGGAGGTACGTCCACAGGGCAAAACAGCAGATTCAGACAGCAATCTGGCATTTTCAGTCTGAAACATGGTTTGTTTTACCTCATTATCTGAGTTTTGGGACTGAGTAAGAATCTGGAGAGTCCTGTGAATGGGAACACAGTAGGTGTTGCGGTCACCTGGGCCATCAGGGAGAATGGGTCCAAAATAGCCTACTTTTCGCACAGCGCGCATGGTGCGCCCCATACCCTTCGGGCGTTGCACTCTGCACATTCAGAGTCATTCAGAGTCAGTGTCTCTCTTGCCTGTTGCTTAGCCTGGTGCTGTTTTGTCTGTCCAGAGAAGTATTCAAGTTCCAGAGATTCAGTCTGCCCTTGCCAAAGAAATTCTATTCTCAGACAAGCACACCTCACAGAGGAATGTCTCCTAACAAAATGGCCAAATTCCATTGCCTTCAGCAAGTCCACCTCGCAGAGAATCTACCCCAAGCAACACACACCCAAAATAAGGTAAAAACTACATAAATACGGGCTAAAACATGCTTTACACATCTTGGATAGTCATTTTAGGTGATCACAGTATCAAAAAAATAAGTTTCAAAAACTTCGATTGTTGAGCTGGCCACGGTGAAAAACTGCATAAGCATGCTGTGTACCAATCCCTTGGGAGCCCCCCCCCCCCCCCCCCAGGCACCCAATACCCAAATAGAGTGAAAAATACATAGATACGGCCTGAAACATGCTTTACATACCTTGGATGGTCATTTTAAATGATCACAATATCAAAAAAACAAGTTTCGAAAACTTCGATTTTTGAGCTGTCCAAGGTGAAAAACTGCATAAGCAGGTTGGGTGTGTACCAATCCACTGCCTTCTCGGAGGTCCCCAACGCAAAGCGCGGGGAGGAAATCAGAAGTGGCAGCCTCACCTGCCTTCTCGGGGACCCAGAAGAGGGCGGAATTGCCACGTAACCCCTGCATTTTCGGTGGTACCAAAATAAGGGGAGAAAATCCGAAGTGGCTGCCCCACCCCTGCCTTCTTGGGGACCCACTTGGGAGCCCCCCCCCCCCCCCCCCCCCGGGGCCTAATACCCAAATAGGGTGAAAAACACGTAAATACGGCCTAAAACATGCTTTACATACCTTGGATGGTCATATTGTATGGTCACAATATCATAAAAACAAGTTTCGGAAGCTTCGATTTTTGAGCTGCCCAGGGTGAAAAACTGCATAGGCATGCTGTGTACCAATCCCTTGGGAGCCCCCCCCCCCCCCCCCGGCACCCAATACCCAAATAGAGTGAAAAATACGTAAATACGGCCTAAAACATGCTTTACATACCTTCGATGGTCATTTTAGGTGTTCACGGTATCAAAAAAACAAGTTTCGAAAACTTCAATTTTTGAGCTGTCCAGGGTGAAAAGCTGCATACCAATGTACCAATGTACCAATCCCTTGGGAGCCCCCCCCCCCCCCCGCCTCCAATACCCAAATAGGGTGAAAAACACGTAAATACGGCCTAAAACATGCTTTACATACATTGGATGGCCATTTTAGGTGATCACAATATCAAAAAAATAAGTTTCGAAAACTTCAATTTTTGAGCTGTCCAGGGTGAAAAACTGCATAAGCAGGTTGTGTACCGGCCCATTCACTACGCCATTATTGGTGGAAACAGTCATTTCGCGTCTCTGGCACGGGTTGTGAGCGGCTCTTAGCAAGGCTAGAGGCTGCAAAGAACATCCTTCCGTATCCTAGTAGGCATATACTGTCACAACATCCCCACTCACACCCCTCAAAGTGGGTACCACAGGGTCACCGAGGTCGCCAAAACCGCCAACATAGCAAAAATGGCTGAAAAGTGCATAAAGTGCATCAGCGCTTGTCCCACTCCGCCCCATACAAACCCCATGGAGTCGGGACCCGGAAACACTTTTTCAGCTCAAAATCGAAAAAAACCAAAAGATTCCTGATTTTCTACCCAAAAAAAGGGGTCAATTTTTGACCCCCCCCCACCTCCCTCAAAACCTCAAAAATGTGGGTTTCAAGTGGGGGGGGGGGGGGTCTGGGGGGGGTCCGGACCAAAAAGTCATTGGGGGATGCGCTTATTGGACAAAATAATGATTTTACAAGGGGTTAAACTAACAATTCAACCCCTTGGGGTAGGGTACGCGAATAGGCCCGAAAAGGCCCAAAATGGGGGATATGTGGCGTTTTCCCCTATATACGCCTACCTGGCTTTGATCTAACAACCTCTGCGAGGTGATGTGAGTGTTTCGCTGGAATTGCACGCCTTGTGCGCGCCAGTCCCCTTCCCCGTGCGCCTCATGCACGCCAACCCCCACCAGTGCGCCTCAGCAGCGCCAACCCTCCTCTGCACGTCGTGAAACGAGACGCACGGATCCGGCGGAAGCGCAGGGGCCATCCAAAAAGTGCCAGGGGCTCCAAGCTGGCGGTGCAATGGACTGACCGTTACTCAGTCACTATGAAATTTTGCACCAGAGGCGCCGAAATATATCTGTAAAGCACAAACAATGGCGAGATTCGAAAGATTTTTTTTTCGAGCCTAACCATTTCAAGTTTTCCAGGTGATTTCGAATTTTCAAGAAAAAACTGAATACAACAAGCGATGACTTTTGTAGACTGCCTTGTTGTGCTGATTCCGAGGTGATCAACAGCACCTACAGGGGTGCAATTGTTGCTATTTAGGACCCCTGCGGTGTGCCCATAGGTGTCTATATCAACACCAAATGATCACACAAAGCTCCGCCAAGCCCCCCCTGAGGGTCGCCCAAACATTGCAGCCCACCCACCCATGTGCCAGCCTAAAAATGGTGGTCTCCACGGATGAGGATGAGGATCCGTAGGAGGCCAGCTGGGGGTCCTTGAGATGGAGGCTCTGCACAGAAAGGAAAAACTTTGTCTAGACCAACATGCATACTGGACGCATCAGCAACCAATTTCATACGCACACAACAACCATTTTTACTGCTGCATCTGGGGTGGGGGCAAGGACTTGCTTGAGCGGGGGGGGAGGGGGGGAGGGGGTCCAGGGGACGGGGGGAGGGGGTCCAGGGGGGAAGGCCCCCCCCCCACAGGGAACAGAAAAATTATTGGAGAATGAACAACTCAGCACATGGAAATGTCATGTTGTCGGCCGTAAACAAAGGAAATTCATCATTGAATGTCAATTCAGGGTTCCCACATCTCACCAATACACAACAACTACAACAAAGCGGGATATTCACCATCTCATGCCAAATGACAGTGATCTTTCTTGTCAGTCAGAATTAGACTCGCCTGAACTGGAGCCTCCATCGTTAGTGGAACTGGAACTGCAACCTGATGATGATGACAAACCTGAGCCACTGCCTGAATGGGAGACATCAGACAAATTATCAGACAGTGCCTCATCATCCACTGACTCCGGATCAGAGGGTACCTCGGCTTTTTGTCTTTTATGACCGGTGATCCTATCTTTAAACCTAAAATAGAGCAGCACGTCAAATACGTCTTCGCGTTTTGCGCGTGGCAACGGTGGGACTGGGGAGCTGAAATACACTGACAACGAGCGTTGGGGCATGGTAGTCTGAAAAACAAGGTATATGGAGCACACATGGAGCAATATGTGCACAGTGTGTGGCATGCGCCGAAGGCGCTGAAAATTTTTTCCCATGACTAAAAAATGTCCCCAAAACCCAGGTTTTCGGGTGCACTTGAGCTGAGGGGGGAGGGGGGGAGGGGGTCCAGGGGGGAGCCCCCCCCCCCCTTGCCGGAATGAAAATTAAAGCAAGTCCCTGGGGTGGGGGGGCTTCAAATGTACTCAAACTGTCACCAAACGATCCACCTAACCTACCCCAAGCCCTTCCAGTGATCTTCGGGGTCTAATTAAAATAAAAATTCCACCTTTGATCCGCCTGAAAACAGCTTCCTCACGAAGGTGCGCGGGTCAGGGATATGTATGCCAAATGAAGATGGAGTCTGGGATCTTGGATCTTGGATCTTGGATCTGGGATCTTGTTTTGGGCGTCCTGGTGGTCTAGGATCGCTTTTTTTGGGCGGCTTCTTTCGCATGACTTTCAAAAATGGAAGAAATGGGGGCGGCAAGGGGGGGGGGGGGGAAGGGGTGCCGTCAAATGCCTGAAACACGACTTTGGAAAAACCACCCACCTTTCTGTTCTTGAAAGAACAGTCTTTAAAAGATCTGTGCGTACATGCATTTCGCACTGGAACTATCAAGGGCAATGGAACCACAAAACCACCCCACAGCAAACACGGGAAAGAACATTGCAATGCATAAAAATTGAAATTCTGTTGCCTGGCAAGGCACCTCGAAGAGAGGCCAACAGTCAGCCAATCAGTCAGTCAGTCAGGCAAGCAGTCAGTCAGGCAGTCAGGCGGGCAAGCTGGCGGGCAGACAGGCAGGCAGAAACACACAGTTTGGCTTTTTTCAGTGGCAGACTACAGCTGTAAACAGTGGGGAACCATCAGCCCACAGGAACAATGAGTGGTCAAATGGTAGAACACTCACACAGCAATCGGTCTGGCGCAGGTTTGAATCTTGGCCGGCGACCACTGGCACAAGCCGATCGGCTCATGAGCTTTTTTTTACCCGACCCTGGTTCAAATCCTTCAAAGCACACCCTTTTAACCCCCCACCCCAAATGTGGTATCCAGTCTCAGGGGGATAGAGGCCTCAAAATCAAAGAATCCATTGGGGGATCGTTTTTTTGGGCAAAATAATGATTTTACAAGGGGGTAGACATCCCATGCCATGCCTTGGGGTATGCTACACGAACGACCCCCCAAAAGGGGGGTGTATGGCGTCCGCGCCTATGCTTGATCTAACAACCTCTCTTCGAGGTGATTTAACCGTCGCACCTGCGAAATGCACCACAGCCGCAATCCTTTTTCACCCTGTTGGCCTTTTAAATTCCCTGTTAAAGTCTGAGCATTTTGAATGCACATAATAAGTAGGGGCAACAGCTCGTTGCCTTGATTGAAAACCAAGGGCATTCCGGCAGACGCCGATTTCGCTCTGGAAACTTCACAAATGGCGCTTCGAGTGGGCCACAGTGCAGAGACTACTCCGCAGGCAGCGGTCCCACTCCCACTGACACCAAACATGTCAGGCATAGGCTTCCTCACCCACCACAGTGGCCCAGGACCCCCTGGGCCCTTGTCACGCACCTGGGAAGGTATGCGAACCTCTCCTGATGCAACGCAAAAAGAAGTGCACGTGTGCCTGAGGTCTCTCTCTGAGCCACTTTCAGACATCTTCTGCATTTTGGAGATGGTGGTTGTCATCAGGTTTGAGGAACGAACGTTGACGAATTGCTGTTGGCGAGTATCTGTGGGTCTCGCCACCCATTTCTCTGCTACTGGTCACTGCACCGGACAACTCTCCAAGCATGCCAAGCAGAGAAGTGCATTGCTTGGGTGAAAAAGCGCTGATACAGCCCTGCAGGAATTCGATGGCGTTCAAACTTAAGCAGGGCTCAGAAGTACCCGGCTCCGGTGGCGGGTACTATACCCACAAACGTACCCACAATGTACCCATGGCAAGGAAAAATGGGGAAAGATGGGGGAAAATGGGGGAAAATGGGGGGGGAATGGGGAAAAATGGGGGAAAATGGGGGAAAATAAGGAAACTTGGGTGGTGCAACCGGTCCCCTTTCCCCCCATTTCCTCCCCATTTCCTCCCCATTTTCCCCCATTTTTCCCCATTTTCCCCCATTTTTCCCCATTTTTCCCCATTTTTCCTCGGGAGCTTTCCCCATTTTTCCCCATTTTTCCTCGGGAGCTTTCACCAATGCGCCCCCCCCACAGCCTTGTTGCCAACCTAAACCTTGATTTTTGGCCTTTTCAGCCCCTAAATTTCCCATTTTTCCACCAAGCAATCTGAATTTCCCTCATTTACCCCCATTTTTCCCCATTTTTCCTACCTTGGCCCATTTCCCGGATAGTGTTCCGCTAAACGTACCCAAACTGGGTACTTCTGAGCCCTGCTTAAGTCTGGTGCCATTAACTCAAGTTCTCGGCTTGTATCGCTGGGCAACGAGGGGGTCAAAGAAGACGTGCCGCTCCAATGACCCCCATGAAGGCGGAATAGGTTTGCCCTTTGGCGGCGGGCAGCAGCAGCTGGCGTCGACCGGCCGAGAGCGGGCAACCGCAGGCACGGGACGCTCAGCGCCAGGCAGCAGCAGCCCGCCTCAAAAACCCCGGCCAACGAGCATCAGCTGGCACCGGCCGCACAGACACAGCCGCCCGCCTCGGGGGCACGGGAAGGGGATCGAGAGGGGGCGGTGTCCTCCTTACTCCGTCCAATGCTCCAATGCATTCCTGAATGAGCGGCAGAACAGACCTATATGGAACGGGTAGGTCACCGTCTGGCTGAAGAAGCCCGCCACCATCCCACAGGCCATGCTGGACAGAATTGGTACGGCACCATCTTCCCCTCTATCCTTGATTTGGGCTTTGAGGGTGTGGAACGTGGCAAAACTGATGCCAGCGTACGGCAGGATCCCCACAAGCGTCGGCTTCAGACCGTTGTACAAAGTGCCGACTCCTTCTTGACGGATCATCTCTTCGCATGCACTGATATACCCCGAGTAGCTGTGCAATACGTGTCAGCAAAACAGCGCTGGTGCACGAGAGCTTACAGGGAGTCAGCCCATGCTGAAATCTGAACGGATCGGCTACGCAGGCACCAATATTCTGAGGAAGGCTGTGCATTGTCCACCAATGAAACTCACGAAGCTACAGCTCTATTCACTCTGGTCTGTACTGTCAGCAAGGCAGGCGTCTTTTAAGGCCCAGGACGCTGTTGCACGTGAGAGTAGTGAGAAGGGTTAAGGGAGCGGAGGGAGGCGTCGCAGAGCGGGGGCGCGGGCGTCGTCGTCGTCGTCGTCGTCACGTTGGACTGCCCGCACGCGAAACAGTCAAGGGACTGGTAGCAGTACAGAGTCCGCACTACCGAGATCCCCGACCCCATCAGCCAACCGTATCTCCACCATTGCGTTCCCTGGCGCAACCTGACGGCGTAGGCACATTGAATCCGGCTGAAATCCACGGCAACTCCCTCGAAAACAGCCCTGCGCCCCTTCTTCAATCAAAGCGGTGCCTTATCCCTGGAACACATTGCACGTACCAGTTCCAGCTGTTGGCTTGACGAGTCCGCAGCAGATCAAACGGGTATGTGAGGATGGTGGCGGTGGCGCCCGCCGCACTCCCGGCAAGGAATCGGCACAGGGGATCCGTGTCACGCTGCAGGGTGCGCATACACGCCAGCTCAAACCTGATATGGGGACGAAAGGATGGGCACTCCTTTGTAGGCACCCATGGAAGGCACCGCTGGGAGCCATCCCTCGCAGGCGCGTGGGCAGGCGGCCCTCTTTGGCTTCTCATGCAGCCGCCGGCACTCGTGCATGCAGCAGCACACGGGTATCGCTGTAGCGCGCTATTGACACGGTATGACAAGCAACGAGATGGATGGCAACGCAAGCGCCTGTGGCCGTGCCCAGGGATGCATTGGAAGGGGGGGGGGGCTAACCCCCCCCCCCCCCTTCCAAGGCGCCCAGCCTCTGCCCAGCCACTGTCTCCCTGACACCAAGTGCCAGCTTCCATGGCATTTGTAACCGACAGTAACCGCCCCCAACCGCTTGGGAAACCTGCCTGTCTTGCCGCCTCTGGGGCCGCCTCTGAGGTCCCTTCCCGTCTAATGCAACCCTCACCGTGCCCGACAACAGGCCTGTGCTTGTAGAGTGCGATGCAACCCCCCTCCCCTGGGGACTGAGGGTCCGCTCCGCCTCCAAAGCTTCCGTGCTTCCCCAACCGCTCTCCAACCGCCCAATTGTGTCCCCAGCCGCCTTTACCACCACCCGCCAACAACCGCCTTTTACCACCGCGCCGCTTGGCCTCCCTCTTCGTCACAGCACAGGCCCACCCACCCCTCCACCTGTCGAACGTCAAGAAAGTGATGGCGCTGAAAGGCATCACACGCATGACGGCCGCGACGTTGCCGGCCCAGAGCGCGTCCAACCCGCCCTTCTCGGCAACGCGAGCAGCCGTCCGACTGGCTTGACCGACGCTGAAATGCCATTTGGGTCTCACCTGCGGAAAGGCAGAGCCGCACACTCGGTGCCTGGCCCGCACCATCTCTGCCTGCCCGAGCCCCAACTACCTGTCCCGCTGCATGCAGACCCCGCTGTGGGATGCGGATATTGAATGCTAACCGGTACCCTGCAACGCACAGTCTGCAAGCAACAGCGGTCAGAACAAAAAGCTCTTTGGTGACAATACCATAGGCGCCTTTCGCTGTGACAAGAGAAATACCCTGGATGGCTGCACTGCGGCATGAGGGCTCGTTCCTGCCACGTTTATGCAGACCCCAACCCGACACACGGCGCCCCCCTCCCTGCCCGTCCGTCCAGTTGGGACAGAGAGAGATGAGGAAGAGGCAGCTATTCCACAAATTCGTTACGCTGATCCTATTTCACAGGGTCCGTGAAAATTTAATGGGCCGTGTGGGCCGCTTTCCCAGACGCCCCCCTCTCCTTACTGGGTTCAAAGGGTTGGCGGTTTGGAAAAGCCCACAATGGCCAGCATGATTCTGGGTGGCATGTCCCTGTGCTCACCGTGTGTGAGTGTCCACCGCTAGGTGTGCCACCTTTGGCTGCTCCACAAAATCGGGAATTCCACGGTTGACACACAACACCAGGTTGACAAACTACATGCGGGGACGGGGCTTTTCCCTGCACTGCAACCCAATCCGAATGATGCAATGCCCCAACCGCCAAAAATCCATGTGCACAACTGCCCTGTAAATTGGTTTTCTTTCTCAGGCACACCCCCTTCATGCAAGCAACATAACCCGCCATGTTATTCGGTCATCCGTTCAGCGCAGTCATGCCTGACGGAGGACGCACTAGGGGGTCAGACAGATTAGGCGAAGTCCCATGCAGCATCCGAATTCACCCCAAATTCGCCGAATTCACTCGCCCTTCCCTGAGAGCCCGACAGCAAATGCGCAAATTCGATTCGCAAATTCAGCCGAAATTGAATTCGTTTTTGTTGTAATTCAGCCGGAATCTGACGCCCTCGGACATACAATGAAACCGCCAAATGAAAACATACAATGAAAACGCCCTTGTCCTTGAATTGGTGTACAATGTCAACAAAGCAAGAGCTCTTTGAGCCCGTTTTCTGAACCCCCCCCCTCTTATTTGTCGGGGGCTCAAAGGGACCCCCTCCGCCCATCTCAATTGTTGTCCTGTCCGGTCAGTGCGCCCGCGGCAGGCGGCACACACCACAACGACCGAAAACCTTTGGCTGCGAGGACCCAGCGCAGTCACACCCCATGGGGGCACAGACACAGTCGAGCCAAGAGGCTAGCCACACGCGAGGCCCAGGGGCATGTGTCCCGCAGGGCTCCAAGGACCCACCCACGACACAAGTGCAACTGCACAGGGATGGGCCACGCCGGCAGTGCACGTGCAGACGGCGTGAGACCGCATGCAACGAGCACCTGGTATAAGATCTTCACCATATCCAGAGGAGCCAGAATCGTCTTTGATATTGCCCCCGCCAGACCTCCTGATGCAAGGGCCTCGACCGAGGTGGTGCTTTCAATTTCCCCGAGGCGCTCACTGCGGATATCCAGCTGAAGAAAGACAGAGCACCATATCCCAGCAATGGATGGGTGCTAGGCGCAGAAGGACAATTGATCAATATCACTGAACACCCAATTGAGGTTGAATGCGCACAATTTCACAAATCTCGGGAGAATTCAGCAAACCTCATCGTAAAAAAAAGTATACCACTTTGGGCAAAACATCTGAAGAGCCCAGGACTTTTTCTGCGGCCTGGGCAAATCACCCATAATTTTCGAAGGACAGTTTTTCTCTCATACACCGCTACAACTCCCAACCACCCTTTGGTTGCCAACCGCCGATAGTGCCGGGCCCGCCTACTTTCCCCATCTGAACCTCCCCTCTTCATTCTTCATAACAGCTGAAAAAGTGACCGGGGCTGGGGGCAGGCTTTTGCAAACTACAGTTCCGACGCTCACTGAGACAAGAGGTTCACACACCAGTATGGACCCTGGTTTCCACTTCTCATGCCCTCTGGGTCGTCATCACCCAATCAATCGGACATTATCAGAACAGGCGAACAATGACAAGCTGCATGGCCCCCTATGGAATGTAATGTACCCGTTTGGCTTCCGTTCAGCACCTGGCAATTTGTTGACGGATCAATTCCTTGGATTGGTGCCGTCTTTCGGGCTGCCCCGCCCCGTTGGGGCGTTCAGTCAAACTTGGGGAGAAACTCACGTAGGAGACTCTGCGTTGAGCACGTAAATCTGCTAAGTACAGCCCCTGAGACATTACCTGCGTGTCGTCGTTGACCCTCCTGAGAAGCTGCTTCACGAAGTCATTCACATTGAAAGAGATGGTGACGGCAATGGGGCCCTTAATCCAGTTCATGGACAGGCCTTTGTACAGGCCCCCTCGAAGACCTGTGGACAAATGGCGGTAGGGGGTTGCTGAAACTGGATAACATGCTTGAAATCCCTTCCAACCAAAAATTAAAAAAAAAGGTGGGGGTTTAATGGGGCTTAAGGGGTTTTCGCTGTGTAGGGTATCATCCGGGGGTTGGGGACAAACTGAACAGTGGCACGCACCAACGTGAGGGCAAGGCAATTTTGACCCTTCCCCAGCCCCTAAGGGCACGCCCCACGGGTTTTGGAAGAATTGAAATCCACTGATTCAGGCTCAACGTTTCAGGCTGGGGTAAAGTGGCACGAACCAAGGGGGATAGGGTTTGCTGTCTCCACGCTGTGTGAGGGCCCAAAACCCCCTTCGTTTTGGTTGTACTTACAATCCTTTGCAAACCCAAAATATGTCAGATTTTTTGGGGGGGAAATCCACTCCTTGGCCTTTATGCCATCCATGAGCAGTTGTGTATCAGAGATGTGCAATACCATAGCGGTGAACAGAATAGCATCGGAGCAGAATATGAAGTGGGGTGATAATGTGCTTGTCCACAGAAATGGAATACAGCTGCACAGAGGTATTTCTCACCACAACACAGGCACCTTCATTAAATGGTCTTTTTTGCCGCGGCTACCAGAAATCCACTGATTCAGGCAAATGTTTCGGGCTGATTCAGGCAAACTGGGTCCCCAAAATGGGGGGGTTGCATGTGTGTGTGCAAAAATAACAAGTGCACACCTCCGAACATCCGAGCACTGCTCCACTGTACCGCCCATGTACCACCCTGTACCACCCATGTACGTCGTTGTAATGTCTAGCAATCACGGTACCAGATTTTCTGCCAATGAACGGAACAACAACATGCACACGGCCCTTGTAAGCGCTATTGTGTGCACCAACTTCAAAATCAAAGAAATCCCCGCTTATACATAAAGGTCGGTAACCATCCCAAGTCAACACACCAGCAGACGTTCTGGGGGCCAGATCCAAACAATGTGCCTGAAAGAGGCCCCATGTGTCCCTATTGCACTCCGCACAGCAATTTTCCGTTTATCACCCTGGGACCCTCCTTCAGAGCTTCACCATACTCGGGAAGGCACTGCCTGCTCCCTCAGCCAGGAGCCCCGATGGATGGCTGGATGTGCCCCACCATGTGCCATTCTAATGCATGTGGGATGCCCTGTATTAGCCAGGTACAGTGCCTGAGCAATGCACTGAACAAGAACTTCTGTGCCCCATTGAGGAAAAACAGGTCTCTGAGTTTGGGCGCTGGAGGCCCTGACTGACAAACACCTTGATCTTAATCCACGCCAGTACAACTCCCCCACACGCATGCACAGATACATGTGTCGGCCCTCCCCTGTCAGCTATGACCTCCCATAAACCCCTCCTTTAACTGCACCTGGAAAGCAGGCAGCTCAACAAGGGGCCACACAATGTGGTGGTAGCCAGATATGTAGGTCTGCAGCGCTCTGGTTGCCACCAATAGGGGACCACTGGCTGGCAGTTATCTCGGGCAATCTGGCAGTAATCTCAAATGAAATCTGGTATGACACAGTCCTATGTGTGGTCAAGTTGGAGCGCACCACTGATGGGTAACGATTACGCTTGGCCTCATGTTACACAACACATGATTTGGTGGCGAACCCTCTGAATCTCATAGCCTGTGTCGAGATGTATGTGAGGTCTGCTGCTGTGGGCAGGGCAAGTGGACGCCATGTAGGCAGTATGCTGTGCATGTGAGTGGTACCAAGAGAATATTGAGAACGCTTAGTGCTACTTTGAGACGAACAGGTAATTGTGCAGGGCCCCGTAACAATACATGGGCGTTTTTACGCGCTGGGGGCGGCGGCTAGTTCCAAACCAAGTTTTCAAGCCAAACAATGCGAATTGAGCTGGTGTTGTTCAAAAAAGTGTTACAGTGCATGAAGGTAACAAGGTGTGTCATGTGTGACATTCAATGTAACGGATTGTGGGGCACTTGGTCTGCCGAGCTGTGAACAAAGACCGACTGTTGACAAAATTTGACAGGAAACCAAAAAGGTTGTGGGGGGGGGGGTTTGCAGGGTGGGGGGGGGCAGGCAGAGGAAAATGATAGCGACTGTTTCCTTGGAGGGTCAGATTTGTCAGACACAGGCTGCATGCATGTGGCGGCACGTGAGCGGAGCGGCGTGCCTTCCGCACGCGGAAACTGTCAGCAAGCAGCACAATTGGGCAGGGCAGTGGCACGAGCGAAGAAGGGCGACCAGCAGAGCTGTATGCAGCAGCGTGGCAGTGCGAGCAGTGGAAGCCAAAAGGCGCAGACCTTCGTTTTTAACGATCTGCACCAGGGAGCCCCAGATGGTGCGGTATTGGTCCCCAGAGGAAACCTGCATGCGCCTTCGCACGATGTCGAGCGGGTATGTCACAGATTGTCCCACGAGCCCAGCGATTCCCCCAAAAGCGACAGAGTACCCTGCAACAGAGCGGCCGCATTGGGTCTGGGGATGGCCAATATCACGCCATGGCGCATCACTCTGTACATACTGCACGCAGTGCAGCATGCACATGCAAAGCATTTGCAACGTTTGCAGGGGAGCATGAACTCCAAGCCGGGCACTCAGGGTCCAAAACCTCCGATTCAGCGAGCTGAATGGACACTTTAAATTTGGGGAAAAGCGTGTTTCATCCATTTTCGACCCATTTTGCAGGGACACAGGTGGGCCAACAGTAAATTGCCACGGCCTAACAATGCTAATTGTACCCAGTGGTGCCTGGTTCCTCAGCAGCTTGCGCCGCTGCTCGGGATATCTTGATGAGGTGCAGTGTGGGGTGCTGCGACATTTGATGTCACGAGGTGCACTGAGCCTGGTCGGGCTTCCAGCACCACAAATTCCAGCACTACATGTTAGGTGTGAGTGCAGAGCAGCAAGACAGTGGGGAAAAGCTGACTAGAGAAAGAGTCAGGGGAGCCCCAACACCGCACACCCCATCACACTTCGCCTGACGCCCCTTGCGAAACAATTCACCGCAAGAACAGCCAGCAGTGTTTCATACCACGTGGAATATCCCTTTCGGAATTGAGCTTCCATCTGCTGACAGCTTGAGCCTTCAAAGTGTGGTAGGTCGTAAAACTGAGCCCTGCGTACGGCATGATGCCCAGAAGGGTCACCCTCAATCCTCTGCACAAGAACAAAGATGTTGAGGCTGGAAAAACAAAGTACAGAGGCCATGCACAGTGTCACGGATCAATTCAAATTACAACCATCACATGAAATGGGGAAAATTGCTCAGGAGCCGCAGGGCAGCCCTAGACCACGGGGGGGGGGGGCGTACCATCGGGCCATACGCCGACTCCCTCCCACTTTCCAGCCAATTTCAGGGCGGGGGGGGGGGGGTGGGTCTGGGGGGGGGTCTGGGGCCGGCTGAAGGGGAGGGGGGCACCCAGACCCCAACATATATGGCTTAACATGACCCCCTCATCGCGCTAGACATTTTTGCGGAATGCATGTTGGCAAGAAAAATTGCTATAGGGGGGGGGGGGCATGGTAGGTGGTACTTGTGTTTAAGGGCATAGCACCCCCTCCGACTTGCATGCAAGTGCATTACAATAGGGTGTCATCCTTGCCAAAGGGACTCATTGTGGCCGATTTCTTAATGCATACGCCATGGCTTGCTACAGAGCAACACAACAAGCATGACAATATGCATTAATGGCTTGTTCAAAAGTGGAAAGGGGTCAAAATCAGAATTGGCTGCCTCAACCCTGCCTTCTGAGGGCCCACAAGTGGGCGGAAATGCTACGTCAACCCTGCTTTCTCGGGGATACCCAACAAAGCGTACAAAATCAAAGCACTAAAAAAACAAATAAAACAAAAACAAAAAATTTCCCATGGTGTCCTTGTTCCTGCCTGTAGTCCGGCACACTACCCCCACTGGGGTTTGAACCCAGGACCATTCAGTTGCACAGGCACTGCTTTACCCGCCCGCCATCTCTAACACACCTCTGCACAGGGGTGGTATTCACATTTGGTCCCATTTGGTTTTCATCCATTATTGGGTTCTCCTCAAAAAACTGAGTATTTTGAGTATAGACACATGGGGTGAAAACCCATTTTTTCATGCTCTACTAGTTCAAGCAAAATTTCCTTAGGGCGCCTTTGGCGCCCATGGTCTGGCACTTTCCAGCCAATTTCCAGGGAGGGGGGGGGGGGGGGAGGGGGGGGGGTCGGCGTAAAGGGTCCGGTCCGGGCGAGCCCCCCGTGCCCTAGACGTCTTTCGGTCTATTGAAGTTGGGACAGAGTGCAACAAAGAGCTGGCATGCAAAGAGTGCTGTGATCCTCCCCAAACCCAGTAATCTGTCAAGGAGACCATGTCTTATTTGCCTACCTAGACTGCATATGTATGTTTTTCATTGTTGAGCGCAATCACTCAAACACACACACGCACGAACGCACGCACGCACGCACGCACGCACGCACGCACACACACACACACACACACACACACACACACACACACACACACACACACACACACACACACACACACACACACACAATGCAACAATGCAACAATGCAAGGGAAGAAGACTTTCTCAACAAGAATTCATGTACCTGTAGTGTAACCGATAAGAAGAAGAAGAGTGTAGGAATGGGTATAGATGACATGCCATATCGATTCCACTCATGGATTTCGGTCTCAATTCCAAAAGATGCATTGATTCAAGCATTCCGTTCAGTGAGGGAACATGTAGTACATGTGTCACTAACACTAGTGTAGGGTGAAGTCAGAGATGAATCACATTAACTTGCAGGAAACCATACGTGTCTTATACATGTACCAGTCAAGAGATGACAAAGGTTCATAGTCACCCTAATAAGATACACACACACACACAAAATCCCCTGCATCACCTTCGACAACTTCTTTTTGGCAGGGGGTTCTGTGCAATTGCTGTGAGTGTAGAAAGAGCGGCATGAGTAGTAAGAGACTGGGGTAACATTTGAATTTCTGCAGGTCTTTTGTGAGGACAGATAGGTGACTTCTGGGTGGAGGAGGATTGGGGACTGGGTTTTTTCGCTCTGAGGCATCTCACTGGCTGTAATGGGCGCTTTCTTTTGTGGGAAATGTGATGCTTGTGTTGCACAGCAGAGTATCTCCAGGGTCCACCAAGTGGGGGCTGGGGACGAGGTACAGTTTTCCCTGGATAAGGGCCTACACACCAGGAGAAGAGTTTTTTCGCAAGGTGAGAACGAATATACCTGTTGTGATTTTTTCTGTGCATAAAAATGAGAAAGGCAGTGAAATGGCTGAGTGGGATTGAACATTTCAAGAAAGTAGCAAAGTGTAGAATTGGCACAGGCACATGTTTGTGGTGATATTGGAGTAAAGACCATGTGGCCTTGAATAGGGATTTTGATAGTAGTATGGCTGTGCTGAAGAGTGCAGGATCACAAAAAGGGAGTACATGTTGGACCCAAAGAAGTGGTAGGAGTAGAGCAATTGAGGGTGGAGGGAATATGGTGCGTTCCATGGTTTTCAGAGGGATAGCATCGGGGAAGAGAGGCAAGATGGTGTCTAGTGTGGGTGTGGTTTTCAATGATACAATTGTGGACAGGGGAGTTGGAGATAATGTACAATATTTTGGTGGAATAACGGCAATCCAGGGCAGAGTATTGAAGAAGTCGCTCCAGGGAGGGAGGGAGGATACCTGGCACCGGGTGTAAAGTGATTTCACCTTTGGTAACCACCGGGATGTTGGGTAGAAATTTCTTTTCATTTCCCGAATTGTATGACTCAAATTGGAGAGGAAGAGTTGTGGGTGTGTTTGTAGGCTTTTTGAAAGAGACAGTACATTCTAGGTAGGCGGGTAGTCAGGTGGGAAAGGAGACATTTATTTTTAAGGCCCCAATGAACATGAGGCCCATCATCTGCCAGTAAATTTGAAATTGCAGGGAGGTGAGAGAGGTTCCCACCTGCTCAACCCTGAGGGAAACACCATAAGCACGTCGCAGGAGGCTGTGGACAATCCTAATGGTGGAGATTAGTTGATCAGCAGGACAAAGGCAGACAATATTATCTACATATCTACACAATTTTGTGTGAGGGGGTAGTTCACGATCAAAGTTGATGTTGCTCTCTTTCTCCATCAACATGATGTTGGCATTCTGAGATGCCAATTTTCTGTGAGGGGGTAGTTCACGATCAAAGTTGATGTTGCTCTCTTTCTCCATCAACATGATGTTGGCATTCTGAGATGCCAATTTTCTTCAAATGGTAACTCCTGTGAACTGTTCCCAGATTTCCAGACCAAGCTGGAATAGGTCGTTGAAACATGATTCAGCTGTCACGGCAGCGACTAAATCGTTGTCGGAGAGCACATGATAGTATTGCGGCGATTTTTTCCCTATACAGTCCAACTGCTTTGAGTTCCCCTTGGCAATCGATATATACAAATTTGTTTCATTCCTTTTTGTACAGTACATAGCACGTGCACGCTTGAAAGGGTTAGCATAGCTTGGGTTCAGTTGACTTCTCAGCAGAGATGGGGACATGCGCTCCAAATCAAGTTCAAAGCCAGCCACTGGAACCCCTAAAACTTGGAAGTATTGTTTTGCTGGTCTTAGGAAATGGTGCTCCATTTGTTTCTGGTCACAGACAAGTAGGGTGAAGAAAATCGAGGCAAAGAAGCGCCGGGCAACTGATGCAGCCCTGCTAACTATTCCATGGGTGACCACCATTGGAAAAGATCTTACGCGTACTGAGGGAGGAAATAGGAGCTGGGGGTGTGTAAGGCAGAGATCTACCCTTAATAGAAAGAATGACTGAAGGTGGATAGATGGAATGCGGGGGTTGTTTGTTGTACGGTAGTTCAGGTGGAACGTAAAGAACCTGGTCTGTAAGATGCATAATCTCTGTAGCTGCAGATAGCAATTTCTATTTTACCGACATGAAATCCAATGGTTCCTGTGACATTGGTATGGGTATAAGAAGGCGTGGAAGAACAATGTTTTTGAGTTGTGGGATGTGAACTGAGAGTGCATTGCGCTGACGTGACTGACTAGCATTTCTAACAATGAAGGGGAACATTCTAGCACACAAATAATAATATACAATCAAAATGTCCCTAGTCCTGTTGGCAGACGACGTAGTCTGAAGACATCTGTAATTCTTTGCATGTTGAAATACGTGAACAAAGAGTTTGGGGAACGTAACCACTGAGGCCACCACAAAGAGAAGAGGGTATTTATCTACACGAATAGGGATAGAGTCTGGGGAGAGGGCAAAAAACTGAGTGATCTTATTCTGAGGGATCAGGGTAGCTCTGGATGGTCGGAGGCATGAACGTAGGACATGATGCACAGTGGAAGCAAATGTAGCAAATGGGAACGGTTTACATTTTGGAATGGCATCTCGGAGTTGTTGGAGTTGCACGGAGAGATTTCTGTGGGCCCTGTCTGATCTTGGGGCAACACATGTACCAAGGGAGGCATGAAGCAATGGTTTCGGGACAGGAAAGTGGAATTGTTTGCAGAGTTGTGGGCCAGTTAGAATAGAATTTGGTGCTGTGGACTGACTGATTTTCTGTTGAGCCTCATGCAGTGATGCAGTGATCCGATCTCTAGTGAAGGAGTGCAGAAGTTTTTTGGGTAGCGAATTAGGGATCAAGAGAATGGACTGGAGGTATAACTTAACCGGTTTTGGGAGCGAGGTACAATGCAGAAAATCCTTGAAGGAGGAGCGGATGAATTTTATTTGACGTGAGGTGATGCAGGGGATTTTCAAATGCAAAAATAGTGGCAGTTTTGTGTGGAGGTGTTTATTTACAAAAGGGATGAATCGTTTTGTAGCCACCGATATTTCCATCCATTGAGTGAGCCCTTTGCCTTGGTGAGAATAGACAAAGCATCAAGTGGAGTAATGGACAAGCGTTTGGTGTGGAGTTGTCGATCCCAGAGTCGTTGATCACTCAATGCCGTGTCACTGAGTTGCCTGGCCATGTTATGTCGAATGAGCCACCGTAAGAAACCTTTTTCTTTGTGTTTCTTATCATTGAGATTGGGATGATGGGACTTAATGAAATCCTGCTCCATTCAATCAGCTTCAAACATAGCCAGGGGTTTTATGGGCAGTGGAAGGAAGTTGTGAAATCCTAATCTATGAAGGTAGGAAAAGTATGTGGGACCCCGTCGGGTACGCTGAAGTTTGACCCAGGCTAGTGCCTGCTGTAGCTCCTCTTTCCATCTAGTGAACACAGCTTTGGGATTGGTGATAGCACCCGTTTGACTGAAGTAGGGTACGTGCTCTGAGCATTGGGGACAGTGAACAGTCCAGCCATTGACCAGGCTCAAAGAGACCAAAAATGGCCGTATGATTGATCTCAAGCAACCCAGGCAGGTGGTTAATTGGGCACCAAGTTTCAAATGCTGGACGCTGAATTCCAATGGTCTTGGTACGTGTTTCCCCAATGGCCGGCAAAAGATCACCAAAGCCTCGGCCATTTGCATGTATTCCCACGCGGAAAACATTGACGTCATTGGGTTATAGGAGCCTCATTTGCACACCAATGATAATGTCACGGCAGTGGCGAATGTTTTTTCAACTTCCTTTTATCACTGCATCTGCCCCCACACGACTTAGGGCAGAGGGGGGGTAGCCCTGGCAATCCATCAGGGATGGACTGTTGTGCGCTCCAAACCTTTTGAGCCTCGTATATTAATTGCGCATTTTGTGAACGGTGACAAGCAAAGTCTCATTGTTGTAGTTGCGCATTTCTGGCATGTGGCAAATTAACGCCGCCAACAATGGAGGCATCTGCGGGATGAGCTGGCCCAATTCCCTTCAAACGGTGTGGTCGTGCTAAGGGACCACAACTCATTGATCATAGATGCGGCGTAGAGGCGAGAGAAGCGGAATTAGCGGTGTTAGATTCTTTGAAGCCGGAGGATGCTTGGAACGAAGTTCACTATGATCCAGAAACTCAGGACACTAAAATAGGGTTTGCCTTCGGGTACAATGTTGACAAGGCAATGCAGCCGGACAAGCTCCGACACATTGATTGCATTCACGTGTCTAGTCACCTCACGCCGGCTATTGCTACGGCCTTCACCGTCTTCTTGGCTACCATGAATTACCACAAACGTAACACCATCCGGCCACCCTCATCAGTCTTGTCACTGCTGCTTTCTTCCACCAGGGACCAAGTGTGCGCGCAGGGGTGGGTCTACTTGCAGTTGCAAGGACTAGCCCCACGGACACATCGTGCATCGTACACAATGTTGGTACAATGTCATGAGCAAGCAGAAGATGAGCGGATAGGTTTAGTAAGGTTAGGAGAGATCAAAGGATTGATAGCAGGGCAGCAAATGAATGAAGACAATCGGCACTCATGGCACAAGCAGATAGATAGATTGACGAAAAATGTGAAAAAAGCCAAACACTTGTCTTGGTTGTGAAGCAAGATGGGACATGGCTGAGCCGGACAAAATAGCACAGACACTCTAGCAGCACTCGGGGGGTATGTCCCAGGAACAGGGCGCCTCCGTCAAGGATTGCCCAAAATACCTGGAAGCACTCCCCATACCGGCTGCAGTCAAACGATCAGCACCTTTGCTTTTCAAGCTTGGTGGAAGAGGCCCTCCTGAGGCAAGTCCCGGGGCCTCGCCACGATTGGATGGGTTTCCGCTACTCATTTATTCTAGTTTCTCAGCATTCTTTTCACCACTCATGCTCAATATCATACAGTCAGCTCAGGAGTCAGGGCTGTTCCTAGAAGCCTCGGGGAAAGGTGTCATCCGGTGTATCCCGAACGGGTTAGACGCCATGCCAGTGGACAAGCTGCGCCCCATAGCACTGCAGCAGCTCAAAAAAAGCGGTTTGTGACCGTGTTCCTCCTGCAAGTGGAGGATTTATTCATGCAGATCACACCCCCAAAACAGGTGGGGTGCTTCAAGCATCGGCACACAATCCACCACATCTGGAGTGTGCAAGGGGAGTGGTCCACAAAGGATACCGTGGCATTTCTCACAATGGACTACAACAGCGCTTTCCCCACTTTGTCACACAACTTTATCGGGGCGGTACTAGTCTTCATACAACTCCCGCAGGGGTTCGTGGACTTGTTCCTGTCTTCTCTACTGTCCTGCTACTACTTTGTGGTAGGGATTGGTTAGGGAGAGCCGTTCTCCGATCTGTTGTTTTCTTTTTTGTGCGTCCTTCATGATCTTTCCCCTCAATCAAACCCCAGGTGGGGTGGGGATATACCTATACGTGGACCACCTGTTGGTCACTGTCGCTCACAAGTGCATGGGTGAAGCTGTTGCCTACGTCATGCACCATCTCAATCGTTTTTCAGCCATCTCAGGCCTACACATTAATTTGAGCACGTCGGCATTTGTACTCAAGGGTGATGTAGGGGAGGGGGACTTGCAGCAGTTCAAAGAGGTTGGGCTGCAACAACAGTCCTTTGTTAAATGTTTGGGGGTGTTCAAAGCAAGCCCGCACATTGCATGGAAACCGTAGTGGTTGAGAGAAAAACTGAACAATGGCCAGGGCCCCTTGGGCTTGAGACCAGGTCTCGGGTAGCTGGAACTCATACCCCCCATTGTCTCTCTGCTGCGATAGCTGGTGGTAGGTGAGCCCCTAGCTAGCAAAACCAAAGTGGATGTGATACACTTGTCTAACTAGAGAGATTACTAACCTATCTGCCACATATGCTTGTGTTGTAAGCAGGAGAGTGGGCAGTACCCACACCTTCATGAGTTGCACTTTTTCTGCTATAGTAAGCCCTAGGCTAGAGGCTACTCGTGCTAGACGGAAGGCCTCCTAGACGGGCCCCAGGAAGGCTTCCTTTACGGACATGTGGCCCATCTTGACTATGGGGTGACGCCCCAGGTCTCCTCCCTCATCTAGTTGCGGCCGGGGAAAATACCACAAGCAAATATGGGGTACATCGTGACTAGCGTATTGTCCTTCTCGCGAGCGCGCCACAATGTCCGTGTGCGCTCCACAGCAAATGTCATGGAAGCATCGCTTTGGCACTCGTGCCTGTTTTCCAACAAATACGGACACACATCTTTCAACACATATCTCATCAGGGCGGGTGTATCGAAAGTAAAACATTTCCTGTTAGTGGTGGGCTAGCCCAACCAGAGGCTACTGCAACATCTCCCACCCTTGTGGTGGCAATTTACTCCTCGGCACTCCAAGCGTTCCAAGATCTGCCACTCAATGATGGGTCTGTCCCTTCTGTATGGGCCGGGACGTGGGCTAAGGCCGAGTCCCTTTCCTTGATGGCGCCGTCTAAGAAGGTAACGTTACACGAGGACAAGGACATGCGGGGAATATTTTGGAACGCCCCTCTCCCACCTTGGCTGTGTGAAGCAATGAGTCTCTAATCCAATACATGGGAGCATACGGTAACACCGGAAGACAACGAATCACAGATTGTTTGATTGTTTCCCATGCATTTTTATGCTTGATGTTCTAGAATGCATTTTTTCTAATAACCAACTCTTGGTTCCATACCGACCAGAAGAGTGCAGTAGCTAATGGGGACTTATATACATGGGAAGGAGGAGAAAGAGGTGTAACAAAATTGGGTGGCAGGACATCAAATTTCATACGTAAATGTACAGCAGGAACAACACGCGATGATGAATAGCAAAGAGGGGCTCGGCCATGGTTGTAGAATACAAAGGGAAGTTCACTGGCCATTGTGCTGCCGCTCGGGTATTCTGGAACAACCATAGAGAAGTGCAATTATCACCCAAAGGATAGGTGAGCTAACAACTTACAGAATTGTACAACAAATTTGGAATGAGCACAGTATCCTCTCTATGAAGCATGGGAATGAAACGAGCAGGGTATGCATTCTGTACGAGACATTGTAATATCCGGCAGAGAGTTGTATGGCGTGTTATGGAAGTAGGGTTGGAGACATATGGCAGCAACATAGCGATGATGATTCATGAATGTGACGGGCAATGAGTACCAATCCACACTGTCAGGCAAGAGTGTCATGTGGCTGTAGGGTAAGACAGTTGGAAAAGCAGGGTTCGAGTGCAGTTCCATGGTGATACCCATCGTAACATAGAATCCTTTTAGAAGTCGTGACATTTTCCCCGTGGCCAAATTTTTTGCATACTGGTATGGGAGTGGGTGTGGTTGTTTGTCCTGACTGTCAATGGCGTAGAATTGGAAATGAAAGACTGCATTGACCAGGATTAGCAACCAGGGAAAGAAGTATCGTACAATGGATGGGGTAACTTGGGACCATAGAGTGGTACCACGTTTCTAACAAAAGAAAGTCCATGTGTAACGTAAGAATTGCCAGAAAGGCGTCTAGTGCCGTGTTTGAACATGCTTTTGTTTTGACACTGCACTTGTCGAGATCTTGTCCATTCAGGCTACCTTGACCAGTGCCCTGTTTGTCACATCGACCGTCGACGTGTGCGTGTGTGTGTGCGTGTACGTGTGTGTGTGTGTTTGTGTGTGTGTGTGTGTGTGTGTTGAGACCGAAATCCATGAGTGGAATCGATATGGCATGTCATCCATACCCATTCCTACACTCTTCTATCATTGTTATCAGTTACACTACAGGTACATGAATTCTTGTTGAGAAAGTCTTCTTCCCTTGCATTGTTGCATTGTATGATATCTCGCGCAGCGGTTAGTATTCACCGCCTTCACCACGAGATTCATCCTAGTGCACCCAAGCACGAGTACTGAACATTCCTGCTACTCTCTTCGTGATCATCATGAAGTGTTTTGCGTGTGGACAAACTGGATATCTCATCAAAAATTGTCCTCAACAACAACCGACACAATCTAATTCTACTTCTACTTCTGTTGTACCGAGTGGTGACAACCAAATTGGCGTTTGGCCGAATGGAGCACCAAAATATTTCTGTAAATTCCACAATAGAGAGGTAGGACATCCGACTTCCGTTTGTGTCCTGCGCAACTCTCGCCCGTTTCCGACTGGTGCTGCTACTCAACATCCTGGTGCTGACCAAGATTCTCTCGCACAGTGCGTACGTGAAGCGATCGCACTACCGCAATTTGCTACCGACCTCCTTCATTACAACATCAAATACGGCATTGGAGTTCATCCCTCCAGGGCATCTACTGAAAAAGATGCTACTACATTGAAGTCTTCTCTCACGGGAGTGAAAGTGGTCTACTTCAAAAACAAAGAGGTCATGCTGGGCTTTGACACTTCGGACAATTGTGATACTGCACTTCAACGTCTGGAAATCAGTAAAGATGGTGACACGTTGCTGTCCTACGACATTTTCACAGGTCCGAAATGTACTGAAACTTCTTTGCTCCCTATTATTCTTGGAGATCCTCCTATTCATCTGGATGGTGCTGAATCTGGAAAACGCCCAGCAGAACATTCGGTTTCTGCGGCCCATGCTGCTAAGAGGACGCGCCCTCCCTCTGCGGATGAAAAACCTCACGGACCTATGGACGTTGACGATGACGACGCCGCCGGCGATCATGTAAAGACTATTGACGACCGAGTTTCTGATTTGGAAACAGGTTTGGGTGAAGTTCGTACCCGAGTTGGACAGATCGAAGGAAAACTCGATGCTGCTATCTCATCGAAAATTGAATTGAAGTCGTTTCCTAAGGCAGATCAAATTCACCCTAATGAAGTTCTTCCTGGTCGTATTCTTTGGTTCTGCTTCCGCCGATCATCGATTGAGCCATGGATTGCTACCCGTGGCTCCATTACGGCAGTCAATGGTGAAAAATTCCAAGCGGTCGCTGTCGATCAAGCAGGAGTGACCATCCCTTCCGTGCAGGTTGAAGGTGCCTCTGAGCACCTGCCGAAGGATGAGATTACCGCAAAAAAGTAGACGATGCTCTCATGTGCCCCACCATCTGTGACTGTTCCTCCCTTCATCCCAGTGTATCCTTCCTCCATTTTTCTGTGGCATTGTTCCTGTCCCTTCACCGAAACACCAGTGTATAATACTGCTGCCACTATTGCTCCCAATTTATTGCGGTTCTGCCAAAACTGGCACATCCCGGTCTGTAAATGGACATGTTCCTATTGGACTCACGAACCTGATTTTTAATACATCAACATGTCTTCAACAAAACATCCAACAATGTGCTCAGGACAAATCCATTGCTGAACTCTTGCATGAACTACACGGTTTATTGTATGTCCAGGAAACATACTTACAAACCATCAAACCATCAAAGATCTTCGTACAGCACAAAAAATGCAAGCATCCGGGCATGAAACCGATGAGCCTTTCATTCTGAGTTCCCCATATCCGCCCTCACCTCTTGTGCGTGCACTAGGACAAGCACACACACACACACACACACAAACACACACACACGCACAGTGCAGCAATGACGCATGAACCAAACCAACAGAATTAGGTATGGGAGTCGTATAGCAGGACACGAGGAAATAATAGTCGGCACACTGTTGAACGGACATGTATGATATTTATGACACAATGACAAGCATTATGGCATAGGGACCATATCAAGCATTGTCTTAATTGCATTGGAACCGTATCCTACAATCAGTAAGTGTCTCAAGCCTTACTGCAACCTGAGTTCACTCAAATTATCCCTCTTTATCAGCAAACACCTTGGTGTGACGTCCCACTGACATCGCCGACTTCTGTGAAGGGTATGAAACGCTACCCCACATCCTGGTGGAAACCTGGTCTCTACTCTGGGCTCACTAAGTACAACCTGTGTGACCGCAATGCAGCCTTGGGCCTGCTCTACCCCCCATCTCAACCTCTGTCCCCCGGATGTGATCCTGTGCTTTCCAGACTGCCGGATATGGGTAACGAAACTGCAATTTGCAGTGCCAATGTTATTGGCCCTTGATGGTGTTTTGGTGAACACAGGTGCACACATGTTTTTTGTGCACTCCGGTTTGACGAAAGACACTCACTATCACGCTTTATTTTTTGCAGTCTATGGGCTCAAGCCGCTTTGTTGCTCTGTCCTTTGTCCAACACATACGACAACACGAAGAACTCGCTCTAGCCGGTGACTTGATGTCAAACATACATTACATCCATACATAAACATACAGACACACACACAAACATACAACCAAACATACGATGTAGAAAAACAATGCAACCCGTTGGCTCAGGATATGTCAAGGGTTTATGTTAAGGAGGAAGCCACACCTATACAATGCCGTGAAGCCCTCGTTCTTGATGACCTCACGGAAAGCACGGGTGTACCCCTGTGCATACTTGGGGTTGATGTGGCTGTCTGTGGCCATGCGCGCACGCATGAGATCCAAGGGATAGGTCATTGCTGTGGCAGTTGCCCCGGCAGATGCCCCCGCAATGAGCCGGATCAAGGGGTTTGTCTCCCTAATGCAACAACGACACGAGAAAAGCAACAAAACATTTGACGGCGGGTGCAATTGGGCGGAAGAAAAACTAGGCGGTGGGGCGCTTGAAAAGAAGGAAAGGGGGGGGGGGGCAATTAATGTGTGCGATGAAATGGACGTCACACGGGAGACCACATGTTAATTTGTCACTGCACGGCCTCATTTGGGGGAACAAGGGGGCTCAAAAAAGGGAGCGCAGACATTGTGGTGTTAGAAAAACCTTTGGCTACGAGCACTAGTGATCAACGCAATGCAAGGCAACAACGGTAGCATAGGCTCAATTGCTCAAAAGTTAGTTTGGGGACTACCATGATGGCTGCCAAATATCATGGGCCTGCTTGCGGCCTGGGGTCGGCTGAACTTCTAGGGAATACTTGCTATATATATGAAGCTCAAGTCCCATCATCGACTTTCGGCGGCTTGCCAATGATGCTCCTTCTCGATTGTTCCTTCCATCTTAACAAATGTACAACCCATTGTCGGGTTGAGTTGAATGCCACCATGATACTTGGTCCGCTCATCCCACCAAGGCATCCAAATGCCGCCAACATGTGTACAATGTGAATGTGTCGTGCGAAGCGCAATTCGTTGCAAAATCTACCAATTGTGTTGGCAACCGCCATGTGGTTACTACGAATTTGCTTTGTCCCTTTCATTCAAGAAGGCTTCAACTAGTCCCAACTTGTGATTCTATGCGCCCACGGACCCGCCAATGCACAAAAAAAGTTGAAGACATCCCTCATGGTTCTGCTTCACCGTCTTAGGTTCATTTAAAGCTTGCACACCTAAAACCGCAAATTGGGACGAATGACCATGAAGCTTTCCTCTCGTTTTCAAGAAGTCCAATTCTTAAAATTGTTGGCTTGGCAAAAAACATGGACAAAAAACATTGCCAACTGTGCCCAAAACAAAAACACCAGTAGAAAAGCGGCATCATGCCATCGGCTCGCAAATCGGCATCTTATTGCACACCTCTCGAGCAGCTTGCAATACAGCTTTTGATATTTGTCAAATGTCATGAACGTGATGCTCGCATATGGAATCACGCGGATCATCATAGCCCCGTTGCCGCGCCACAACCCCGTTGGACCCTCATCTCGGATAATTTGGACGGCCGTTCGAAAGGCCGCCTGTACGCTAAACTTTTGCTTGCTGCTAACTTGGAATAAAATCTTGACCCGGTCGCCGGGTGCAATTGCAGTCTTCGAGATCGCCCCGGCCACCCCTCCTGCCAACATGGACTCGAATGCCGTCAATTCGCGCTTGTCTCGCCGCTCTTGCATCTAACACGGCACAAGAATATACTTGCGATGTTGTTGCATGCCCATCGCATGCATGCGGAGTCTCCGTGGATTTCGACGCATATTCTATGGCATGTGAGTTTGCAAACGCAAAAACAAGCTCACCAGAACGCCTCACATAAACGCAATGGCCAAAATTCTGGCCAAAATTCTTCCAAAGAGCCCACTTCCCCATTGGTTGTGGCGTGGTGTGGCTTGATTGTTCAAACAGGGTGTCGTTTTCATAAATGAAATACGCCACAAGCATAACCAAGGCTTCAAATTCAATGTGCGCATTCAATTTGTCACAACTTACCCACAACGTATCGGTGGTTCCCAAACCTCCTTATCCTCCCGTTCGTTGGCCCCCCTTAATTCATTGTCCCACATCGTTCGCACGTTGGGAGAGGAATTGGCATCCTGCTTGGTTGGCTTCCGGTTGGCCTTGGCGTGCAAGAAGGCTTAGGTTGGGTGTGCTACGTTTTAGTATTTTGTAGACAAAATGGAACAAACCAACAACAGTAGTAAATTATTGCATGGAAGTGCAAGTTCGAACGCTCATGTGTAAGTGCAAATGTCCAGCCCCATGGACACCGACAAAGGCGCAACTAGGATGAACAAAAGAGGCGCCTAGCAAAAAGTACATGAAAAAGGAAGTATTATTCGGCAATGCGACCTTCTACGTGTGCCGTGCTTCACGTGCTCTCCCCCCCATGCCGCTTGTGGCCACTATGCTTTGGATTTTCCGGGGTGGCAACTAAAGGTGTTGGGGAATGTATCAGATTCGTCAATGGGCGTTGGGGCTTGTCGCCATGGGGGCACCCGTAATGGCCCAGAGGCAAGCCTCACATAAAACCCAACTTAAGGACTTGATGGGTACATCGAAAGCCGCTCTTTCCCGAAAACCCGAGCTCAAAGAACGACGAAAAGCATGAAAAGAACACCTGCTCTCGTACGACTTCAACGGTTTCTTTTAACCAGGATGTTGGTAAACTTTTCAAGGGATCTCCAACAATAGGCTCTCCAAATTCGCCAAATCGCCCCAAAATCTGTCTTAGCTGAGACACCGGCATGTTTTTTCCATCTCCTTTCCCGTCGGTTGGTTGAATAAGCGTGGCCAACTCATCTTCCGAAATTTGCACCGTGGTACGTAGCAATGCGGCCACATGGGTGCGTGGCAACACACTAACCCTCCATGAACAGGCCTCGTCTCGGACCCTCAACGCAGTGCGGTCCTCATCAGCCCACTCAAGGGAATGGAAAGGTTGTTGTTCTCGAGACATCAACGAAGGATGCACACCATCAGACGCACCAAAGGGACTGCCAAGGAGGCAAGGAGTACGTGGTGAGGGAGAGGTTGCTTGAATAATACAAAGGCTCAGTGTTGATGGAACCTCCCTTAAACTTAAGGGTAGACGAAGTGCGATTTTGGGAGAAGTTGAATGGCGTGCGGCCTCGAGTCTGTTGGGTCACGCTCCAGCTGATTGAAGACCCGATTGAAGACCCACACAATTTGGTGTTCAAGATTTTTGATACGCTAGATGTAAACCATGATCGAAAAGAAATAGTGTGACGCAAGTGATGGGTTTAAGCGCATTCCGAAAAACACTACCCCCCACCCCTAGGGATTCTTGGACATAAAGTCCTCAGGTGGACAAAGTGTAAACTTCTACTTCGGGTTGTGGGGAGTTCAAAACAACTTTCTCCCCAAGACAGAACTTCTCAAAAAGTAAACTTTTAGTTGGATCCAAGGTTGTAGCATTTTGGTGAGGTTTGTTGATTCAAAATGTTTGTTTGTTTGACACATGAAATGTCGTCCTTTGCTACCAATGTATTGTACGTGTCGGGTGAGTGCCTTGTGTGTTGCCCAAGCTTTGTTTGTTTGTCTTCTTGCTCTATCACATTTTGCACTTTGCTAGGAGTTTGAAACCTTATGCTTCAAAGTGGTGCCTAGGCCCAGTTGTGTGCGCTTGGCAACCAGCGCCGCATTCTTCTCCATCAACTTGGCCTCCTTGTCAAGTGCAGCCGTGGCAGCTTGTTGCGACTCACCCAAGGCCTAACATGTGCCCTGGTGGCACCATTTAGGGGTCTTGCCATGCTTGGGTGAGTGTGGAGCAGCGTCGACAACCACACCACCCTTGTGTTGGGAGTGACGCGATGTGCTTGTGTGGCCACTTGCTTCCTTTTCGGAGGGAGACCAATGGAGGTTACAAAAAATCTTGGTGCCCACAAAAATGTAGAACCGGTGGCCGGGAATTTTTTTTTCTGAAATTTCCTGATAAAGTTCTACGTCCCAAGTGCCAAGCCCAAAGACAAAGCCGTGATACATGCTGTAGGCATAGCTTTTTGGCCTTTCGGATGCCTTTTTGACCAGACAATTTTTCGAATTCTCGATACTCGGCATGTGCGGCGTCTTTCAGGGCACGTGCCAAACCCCAATTTGTGGTAACACATAACACATAACACATAACAAAGTACTATTAACAACACTCGAATGGGGGTAGCGATATCCACATCGGATGAAAGTATGTGTAGACCGTTTTGTGGCCTATACTGGCCATGTTGCACATGGCACAGCACGACACAGCGTCAAAAAATCGTTCAATCCATATGATAAAAAAATGCAATCGACATCGTACATGCTTGTTAAGATCGTTGATTGCTATCAAAAAAACCTATAATACTTACAGTATTTGCGCAACCGTACTCGATTTCGTATAATGTCACCCCTGGCAGCCTGGTGGGGTTATGCGTCAGGCCGTTGGTCGCCATAGTGTAGCATCCGCGGCGTACCTGGGCCAAACACAAAAGAATCCAAAGATCCAAGAAAAGATAATTACATCAGATGCCGATTCCAATATCCAAAATTCTTACCAGAAGGTGGTGCAATATTAACTTGCAAAAAAATCTGAAATCTGGGCTCGGTCTACGTATCTGTAATTACAGTACCCGAAGGGTTGTGCATGCTACCAGCGACATACTCCTCCACACGGCATCGTGAACGGAGAGGCAGGTCATGGGGTGCGGTGGGATCTGCGGATGACACTTGCACAAAGCCCGAGTGGTACGTGTTCGTCGCCATATACCTCAACACACTGCACGCCTAAACGTACCAGTTCTTACGCAACAACCGTCCCGCAAGATGCACATATTCTCCGTTCGTTTGGACATGTTGGTTGTGAACGAAATTCGGGATGCTAAGTTAGGTAGTGATTCGGCGTATGAGCATTCTCTCACCGGCGAGGTTTTTAGAATGAAATGATGCTCCTGTCTATTGCTGCCTGAGGAGTGCTTTAGGATTGAATTGGGTTGAGAACCATATATTCAAAAATTGTAACTTAGCGACGTGGCGGCTGCACGCCTAAGAAATATTCCCGAAATGCATTATTGTGGGCGAGAGTATCGAACGGAGATCATGTAACATTACTACATTTGACTCATCCAAAATTACTAGAGTTCACAACAATATCCAATTGAGTTCCATCTTCAAGGAAAAACATAATGGACCATGATTTAAAAAATAATGACATAATTTAATATGATGGAACAAAGTGAGAGTGAAAGTGAGAGTGAGAGAATGAGCATGAAAATGAGCATGAGAATGGGAGAATGAGAATGTAATGAACCATTGAGATGGATATTGTGTGATGTATAGGTGGCACTCCCATGGGAGACATGTTGCAGAGCAACAACCAATGTATCATGCAGTGGGGCGCCTACCTATGTTTCATCCCTTCATGAGGAAATTCAAGAAATTGCGGGATATTTATTTTCGCAAGGCTAGAAATGAAAACGAGACAACGTCGCACAAGCATGCCTTTTCGTGCATCTTGTTGGGTTGAAGTTTCGAGGGAAAACTTCTCATTAATCGTTGGGCTATTGCCATGCTCTTTCATTCAACCCACGTGGTGCGGAGATGGCACCGCAATGACCTCTGGGCAATTGTATTGTACCTCTGTATTGTGTGTTGCCACATGCACATCGATTGCACCTATGTGTCGCATCATGTGGAGACATAGGCAACACACGTGTGTAGGATCAAGCATGCGACTCGCTTCACATGCACCATCATGCACAAATTGTGCATTTCTTTGAGTACGGCAGACATTGATCCGAGAATAATAATTCGTTTGAACTTTCATGTCATTTCCTCATCGTTTTGCTCTCTGATGATTGACCTCATATCCCGGACGCTTCGTATATTCGTAAGTTCGTGTTACTAGTGTTCTTGTGTTGGCGTCTTTGCTTGTGTGTCTTTTATCTTCCGATAAAGGTTTTCTTTTTCCTTCATCAGAATATTTTCAAGAACACGAACACCCAACTGCCACATCGCCAAGTAGAGAGTAGCAAGTTATTTCTCCGCTAGAAAATTTCACATCAAAACGCATTTGTTGAACATTTCATGTCACATTCATTTCAGAGGAAACTTTCTGTTGACCTACATTGCGGGAAGATTCGAATTGTAAAATCAATTCATTCTAAGATGACGCCAAGAAATAGGGAGCCGCTACATGACCAAATGGTGGTTCATAGTGTAGAAGTGGTCCATTAGGCTTCAAGGTCTACGTGCTAGTCCGTTCACGAGCCTTTTACTCGACTCGATTTGGTGTGGGCTTGCTTTGGGCTAATTGCAAGAAACGCTCAAAAAAGGGTATCCATTATGCTAACTTCGACAAGTTTTTTGGAGCAAGGGTGATTGCGTATTTGTCCACGTGCCGCTTTTTGTGCAATGCGATTCGCATAATGAAACGGAATGTTACAAGAATTGCCATCCTTTCTTTTTTGCAGATTTTCACCATGTTTTCTTCATCCATGAAGCAAAGTGGCAAGAGGGCCTTGCAAACGTGCATTCGTCCCATCGCGACAAGTGCTTACTTTGATATGTTGAAGGACGACGAAGGCAATAAGTATATGGAAGTGAGTGTGAACGGAGTTGCTGCGCTCCGCCTGCCACAAATCAACAAGGGGGCGGCGTTTACGATGGAGGAGCGGAAAGCGCTCCACTTGTCAGGTGTCTTCGTAAGCGTGTTTTATGGATGCGTTGATTTGAAGAGATGGTGTTAGGCCGCAAAGTTCAAGGAAAAACATTGTCCTTGGGCGCACATCATGTCGTGCGCCGTGATCGGTTGAGGCTCTGAGGAAGGAATGGCTATGTTGAAACGCACACAAAAGATATCCGACCCATTTTTTGCGACGTCTAGCGGGAATCCCATGCCCCATCGGCAAATCGTTTAGTCAAGCCTTGTGTGCGGATCTACATTCAATGGAACGGTTGGGCGCGCGGGAAAAAGTCATGCAACCAAACGAAGTGCACGACGAGAGCACTACAACGGAGACCACTCACATAAATGAAATTATAAGGTTGTGCATCAAACAACCTTTTACTGAGTAGTTCTCTCTTGAGCCCATTCACATAAATATGCTAGTAGTTAATGCAACAAGTACGCGCACGAGTAAAAAACAAGCAAATTCGAACGACATTCGCAATACTAGTCCGGGCAATGTCTCGCCAACGGGTTGGGAGGGCTACGAAAAGCATAGCACTTGGTTGTATGCAACGAGTGCTCACAAATGCATCTTGGACGAAACAAAAGTGGGCACTCACAATCACCTACATCTAAATTCGACTCGTGCATGAGTTGCATCACGAAAACCTGTCGTGTATGCAAAGCAGGAAAGCAAGGCTCAGCCGCGTGTAGCGTGGAAATGCTTGGGAAGCCGGGGTGGAGTAGAGAGGAGCTGGGGTTGAGAGGGTGTTGAGCAAGCAAACGCATTGCCATTGGCCCGCCGACGTAGCCCACGAAAACAGCCAACCCTCGCAGTTGCAGAAGGAATCGACATTTCTCTTGGCTCCACCGCAGGACTCCTACCACCGACCGTCAAAACGATGGCACAACAAGTGGAGCGATGCTACGGCACCTACAGTCAAATTCCCACCAACATACAAAAGTATCAATACCTGCGCCATCTACAAGAGCGCAACGAGCACTTGTATTATGCGTTCCTTGAGGCACATCTCTCGGAGGTGATGCCCGTCATCTACACCCCCACTGTGGGAGAAGCTTGCCAGAAATACAGTTACATGTTCAACTTTTCCCGCGGTCTTTCATTCTCTCCGGACAACATCCACAAGGCAGACGAAATTGTGGGCGAGTACCATTTGCAAGACATTCGAATGATTGTTGTGACCGACAGCTCCGCCATCCTAGGCATTGGTGACCAAGGTTATGGTGGTATGGGCATCCCAATCGGAAAGCTTGCCCTTTATACAGCTGCTGGTGGAGTGAGTCCTTTTCAAACCTGCCCCGTGACAATTGACGTGGGTACCGGCCGTGAGGATTTGCTGAACGATCCCATGTATTTGGGAGTGAAGATGCCACGGCTGAAAGGGAAGCCATACATGGAAATGATGGAGAAATTTGTGCAAGCAGTTAAGCGGAATTGGCCCAAGGCTATCATTCAATGGGAAGATTACTCGAAGGATGTGGCATTTGAGGTGTTGCATCGCTTCCGGGATGAAATATCTTCGTTCAATGATGATATTCAAGGTGTGCACGAATCGTTCATTGAGGTGTTGGTGGCAACTTCACGCCTACGAGGCACTTCTAGTTGAAGGAGGTAGGGGTAGGGAAGGTTTGAAAGGTGGATGACAAGCAAGCCAAGCGTATTTTTTGGGGCACACCTCATGGCTTAAAGTATGCACTCTCGGAGAAAACGAGGTTATTCAGCACCTTTAGGAATAGGCATGATTGTCGAGGATGTGTTGGGACAACAAAACCACCCTCAACAATTATACCTTACACACTGCTGCCCATCCACACTGCAACCGGGGACGCATTAGAACAACAATTTTTTAAGGCGAAGCCCCCCCTCCCCCTTGGGACATTCAATGGCCAGTCGCACACGAATGGGACTGAGAAGGCAACGAAGGCCGTGTGAAGGCAGGCGCGGCTGGAGCACAGTGGCCGGTCCACACCTGACCTTTTGAGGCCCCCCTTTCCATTGCAGGTGAAAGGCTGAGTTGGACAACCGGAAAATTTTTCAGATGGATGGGCTCGCTCCGAAACTGCCGGAATAGTCAGTATGGGTGTGGTCCAAATCATATGCAGAATGATTGTGGGGTATTTCAGTAATGTTTTATGGTACATGCCATGCAAGGGATTGGGGTATCGCAATTTGAGGGTGAAAAGGTGCTAGCATCACTCAATGATGCCAGACCCCTACCAGGGGCCTACCAGGAATTAACGTGAACCAACCGGGGCCTGGCAAGAATTACCAGCAACCAGCAACCACAGAAAATTAGCAGCAAGCATCCACAGCCCAAGAGGAATAAACAGCAGCCAACCAAAGCCCACCAGGCATTAACAGCAACCGGTAGTAACAGCAATTATCCTGAGCATACCAGGAAACCTCAGCAAGCATCCAGAGCCCACCAGGAATTACCAGCAATGATCCAGAGCCACTAGGAATGAACAGCAAGCATCCAGAGCCCACAAGGAAATAACAGAGACTATCCAGAGCCTACCAAGAGATAGCAGCAACCATCTGAAGCCCACAATATCCAAATGGAATTGTGTCAATAGTGAACCACAAAAAAGATTTCCGGCGCCTACACTGCCAAATCTCAGAAGCCACATGCCAAATGCCAGTTTTTACGGAGGAGGGTCAACCCCCCCCCCCCCGGTTCCAAACCCCAATCCCCACCCTGCTCCGCTCCAATGCGTCCCTGTTTGCAACCCAACACTCTCTCACAGGGACTGGTGCAGTCACGTTGGCGGGGGTCATTGCAGCTTGCCAGAAGACCGGCCAGAAGCTATCTGACCAAATGATCGTGATTTCCGGCGCTGGTGCCGGTGGTGCTGGTGTTGCCTGGGTCCTCCGTGAGGGTATGATCCGTGAGGGTTTGACCCCCGAGCAGGCCTGCGCGCGCGTGATGGTGCTGGACTCCACTGGGTTGCTGTACCACGGCCGCGAGAGGATGGAGGCCTACAAGTTGGACAGCGCTCAGACGCCCGAATTGGCCAAGTCGTTTGCGCCTGATGGTGGGGTCCCTGACCTGCTTCAGACGATTAAGGGATCCAAGGCCACATGCCTCATCGGCTTGGGTGGTATCTCAGGGCAGTTCACGGAGGAAATCGTCAAGGCTGTTGCTGCCAACTGCGACACTCCCATCATCTTGCCCTTGTCCAACCCCAACGCCAACGTGGAGGCTTTCCCGGAAGACATCGTCAAGTGGACCGACAACAGGGCCCTGATCGCCTGCGGTAGCCCCTTCGATGATGTTCCATTGCCGGACGGCGGCAGCGTTCCCATTGGCCAGGGAAACAACGCGTTCGTCTTCCCTGGCCTGGGCGCTGGGGCAATCGTCGTGGGGGCCACCAAGATCACGGACAACATGATGATGGAGGGAGGGTATGCAGTTGCTGAGTACTGCTGCCAGCACTGGCCTGAGTTGAAACGGCTGTATCCACCCGTGAGTGAGATGCGTGTGGTCGGCAAGGAAGTGGCCAAGCGTGTAGCGCTGCAGGCTGTGAAGGACGGTGTCGCCACAATCTCCGACCAGAGCGATGAGGCCGTAATTGCTGCAGTAGAGGAGTCCTTCTGGGAGCCAGTTTACCCCACCGTGGTCCCACGCAAATTTGGCTGCGTTCTCTGAACCCCTAACCCTGCCGCATAATTTTTTTTTCGACGTCCCCGCAGTCGATGCTGCTTGACAGTGCGTAAGCCCGACGGTGCATATTCCTCGGCGTACTGCTTGCAATATCTGCTCTGTGTCTGTGTGGGAGCCAATAGCTGTGCATCTGCACACATCTCTTGGAACGCTGATCATCCCATGTGCAAGCCCGGAGGCTTCGCTTTTTACTCTTGTAATACGTGACAATAATGCGTATTGCGCCCATTAGTTTTGCTATGGGATCAAATGCATTTTTGCCATCGCGACGTTTTTTGTGAATACCAAATTCGATTTCAGTGCTTTTCAGTTGCACAGCTTGAAAATGCAACAGCCATATGATATGTGTTGGGGCACAGTCAAGCGTAATTTTTGTCTCAGCGCCAGCCCGGTTGTATGATTTGCAGTTGTGTGAGGCACTGTCTAGTAATGTCTTGCTGCCCTCCTGCTGCATACAACCACTCCGTATCTGATTCAGATTTCTGTAGGAATGAAGGGATATATTTTGCCTGTTCTTTCCGATATCGACTGCTGCACCAGTTTTGGATTCCTGATGATTATCAACTGCCGATATTTTTTGCACGTTCATGCCTGTCAGACTGTCCCTTTTTGTGCGCAGCAATTCTGTGGAGCACTGCAGAATCAAACCCCTTTCCACTCAGACGGTGCACCTTTTTTTTTGCATCCGCCACTGTAACCCGAACACCATGCCATGGTGAGGAAGTTCCACAATTTTATACACAAAACGCCGTTTGCCAGTGTACAAGGAAGGATCAGCAAGCCAAAGCCTCCAAAGATCGGCGTCGCAGCAAAATTCAATGCCATCCTCTGATGCAATTTTCCGGTCTTTTATGCACCTTGGGGTCCATTCACAACGTGCTTTAGCTGGGTGATCAGGTGATCGGCCAGCCAGTTGGCTGCCGTAGTGTTGGTTGGGTGCAGTCGCGTGTTGGTGAGGTGCGGTCAGGTACTGGTCAGGTTCCATTGGGTGCTTGTTGAGTGGACCAGCTGCTGGCCTGACTGCCGCACCTACAGGGGCGGGGGGGGGGGGGGTTGGAGTGGGGATAATTTGGTGGCAAATTTTTTGTTTTTTGGGAAGGTGGCAAATTTTAGGGGTGTTGGTGGGGCAGTGAAGATGCCAATAGCACTGCTTACTGTGGCAAGTGTTTGGAACAGTGGATTCCTTCAGACGTTGTGAATTAGTGCTGTTTTCAGCGGCAATTTGATTTGCAAATATTTCTGACTCTGAACGGAGTGTGGGCTTCCACCTTAGGGTGTGCATGAGGCAGTTGGAGCTTTGTCCAAGGGTTGTGAAACCCCGTGTGCGCACAACAATTTCCCTGGCAAAATATTCCCTAGCAAAATAATCCCTGTACAACCCCGCCCCCCCAACGTGGAAGCGGAATGGGGGCAACTTGGAGCGAGAGAACACCAACAGGTGCACCGCCGCGAGAAAAGACGCAACGGGCGCGACGCCTCACGTTTCAAGAGAAATTCAGGTGGCACACGCGAGACTTCCGCCCCATCCAAGTGAACATGATCTTTGGAGAGAGGAGGGTGGACATCGGACTACCCACACGCAGGAACCAATATACCAATGATGAAGTCTACACGTGCGCTGAGTTCTTCTCGGGGGGGCTCAGCGAGATGCCTGGTTTGGCAACGCAAGCCGACCGGGGGCCGCGCTCTCGAGGGAGTGACCACGGCAATAAGTCCTAGACACAGGGTGGTAAGAGGCCGATGGGCACCACCGCCAATGGAGGGAAAGGGTCCAAGGGAAGGGCAGTGAATGGCGATCGGCCAATAGGCACCACCTGCTGCAGACGAGAACAATACACCATGGTGACATGCCAAGCCCCCCCCCCCCCCTATGGCCACTACTATTTGACCATTTCCCCATGCAGATCTACCAAATAACCTATGGAACCACCTGCTAGGCCATTCACTTGATCACGTTGCCCGACAACCTCTCAACCACCTATTGGACCCACTGTCACCCGCTGTCAGATGTACTGCCACACCTGCTGGACCACCTCTGCACTCCGTTCCCCAGCAAAATCTGAAAATCCCTAGCAGCAACTCACCTGGAAGGCAAGTTGAAGGCAGAAATCACGGTGCACCAGCCGGCAGCTTGACAACCAAAATTCCAGGTGTTGGTTGCCAACGCCACGTATTGGAAAATGTTGCTTGTGTCTCCCCGGTCCAACAAAGAACTAGTTCGCTGTGAGTGATGCTAACATTTCTTCGCATCCTCTTACAATGAGCTCCTCTCAGCTTGGAACTTTACAGCCGCTCTTTTTGACCATATAGCAAAGAAGGGGGGTGCGCCATAAAGGTAGAAGGAGTATGCCAGTTGGTACCTCCGGGTGTACGTACGTGTGCGCCTTTTGAGGAGGGAATCCTCCACTTGCGGATAGGTTACCCACCCGTTGGGTTGGGAGTGAATAGGCAGGGTTCAGAAAAACTGCGAGAGGTCTGTAGCTAGTTGGGCTGGGGTTTTAGATGTTTTTTTGGCATGAGAAAATCACCTCGAAGAGGGTTGTTAGATCAAGCGCAGGTGCGTACGCCATATACCCCCCATTTTTTGGGGTCATTCGCGTACGATACCCCAAGGTATGGTACCGGATGTCCAACCCCTTGTAAAATCATCATTTTAGGAGAGAAAATGCCCCCAATGAATTTTTCTTTTTTGACCCCTTTAGCCCCCCGTACCTGGGTACCCCTTCTGGGGGGCCGGGTGTGGGGGGGGGGGGTCGGGGGGGGTGTCAAAACTTCTTTGCGTATTCTGGGTGCTGTGCGTAGATTTGGACCCAGGTGCGGGGCAATTTTTTTCTTGTACATGGACCCCCTAACCCATGGCGGTGGTCCCGGGTCCAAACTCCGGGTACCCCCGGTTGCCCCCCCAATGGGCCCTTGCTAGTGAGGACTTTGCCGTTCTCACGCTGGATAAGGCTGTTTAGTGACACCTACAAGATTTCCAAAACTCCACTTTTTCGGAAACCCTTCTGTCGCCCCTAGGATGGGTTTGGGTGATGATTTAGTGACAATACGGGTACTTGAGCACCCATGGCGACCCACGTAGTGGCTGCCAAGCCCATATAGCCCGAGCTATGGCCCCCCCAAAAGCCCCGAAATTGCCGTTGTGTAGGCTGGTTAGTGACACCTGCAAGATTTCCGAAATTCGCCTTTTTCTACAACCCTTCTGTCTCCCCTGGGATGGGTTTGGGTGATGATTTAGTGACAATACGGGTACTTGAGCACCCATGGGGACCCACGTAGTGGCCGCCAAGCCCATATAGCCCGAGCTATGGGCCCCCCAAAAGCTTCAAAATTGCTGTTTGTAGGTGATTCAATGGCCTTTGGTGTGTGCACAAACTGCCCAAGTAGTTTTCCACCCTCTACAGGTCAAAAATGGAAAATCACCTCGCAGAGGTTGTTAGATCAAAGCCAGGCAGGCGTATATAGGGGAAAACGCCACATACCCCCCCATTTTGGCCTTTTTGGGGCTATTTGCGTACCCTACCCCAAGGGGTTGAATTGTTAGTTTAACCCCTTGTAAAATCATTATTTTGTCCAATAAGCGCATCCGCCACTGAGTTTTTGGTCCGCACCCCCCCCAAACCCCCCCCACCTGAAACCCACATTTTTGAGGTTTTGAGGGAGGTGGGGGGCGGTGGGGGGATCAAAAAATGACTCCCCCTTCTTTGGGTCAAAAATCATGAATCTTTTGGTTTTTTTTCCGATTTTGAGCCGAAAAAGTGTTCCGGGTCCCGACTCCATGGGGTTTGTATGGGGCGGAGTGGGATGAGCGCTGATGCAGTTTCTGCACTTTCCATCCATCTTTGTTGTGTTGGCGGTTTTGGCGACCTCGGTGACCCCGTGGTACCCACTTTGAGGGGTTTGAGTGGGGATGTTGTGACAGTATATGTCTACTAGGATACAGAAGGACGTTTTTTGCAGTCTCTAGCCTTGCTAAGAGCCGCTCGCAACCCGTGCCAAAGACGCGAAATGACTGTTTCCACCAATAATGGCCTAGTGAATGGGCCGGTACACAACCTGCCTATGCAGTTTTTCACCCTGGGAAGCTCAAAAATCGAAGTTTTCGAAACTTGCTGTTATGATATTGTGATCACCTAGAATGACCATCCAAGCTATGTAAAGCACGTTTTAGGCCGTATTTACGTGTTTTTCACCCTATTTAGGTATTAGGTCCGGGGGGGGGGGGGTCTCCCAAGGGATTGGTACACAACCTGCTCATGCAGTTTTTCACCCCGGGCAGCTCAAAAATCGAAGTTTTCGAAACTAATTTTTCTGATACCGTGAACACCTAAAATGACCATCCAAGGTATGTAAACCATGTTTTAGGCCGTATTTATGTCGTTTTTTCCCTATTTCGTGTGTGCGTTGCTTGGAGTAGATTCTGTGCGAGGTGGACTTGCCGAAGGCAATAGAATTTTCGAAACTGATTTTTTTGATACTTTAACCATCCAAAATGATCAAATATCCCATGTGAAGCATGTTTTAGCCCCTCTTTATGTGTTTTTCAGGCCTCTTGTTGTGAACCTGCACGTGGTGAGGTTGCCTAGCCGAGCTACAACTTTCTTGCATTTTCCATTGACGCATCCGCGTCTTCCCTTGCTTTCGCCCTCGCGCCTCGAGCACGATGGGTGACCAAGCGGGGGTGGCCACCCAGCTGGCTGCCCTCCTACAGCGCCCCGCGGTCCTTACGGCCATAGGCGCGGCACTGGCTCCTTTTCTCGGCGGTGCACCGCCCGCGACCGTGTGTGTGCGTTGCTTGGAGTAGATTCTCTGCGAGGTGGACTTGCCGAAGGCAGTAGAATTTCCGAAACTGATTTTTTTGATACTTTAACCCTCCAAAATCATCAAATATCCCATGTGAAGCATGTTTTACCCCCTCTTTATGTGTTTTCCACGGGCCAGACCGGCGTCCGCAGCGCTGCCGGCGCCAGAGAGGCCCTCACAGCGCGCCCGAAGGCTGGAACCGCGGCGGCTGGCCGTGCAAGCGCCCTCACCCGACCGCGACGTGGTGCCCGCGTCCCGACGTGCGCGCAGAGCGAGCCCGCCGCGCCCGGCAGCGACAGGTGACCCCCCCCCCCCCTTCCCCACAGGGGACGGCCGCTCTGGGGCTGCAGGATGTTTTCTGCAGCATTTCGGCTGCCTTGCTGACACAGGGGGGCAGGCAACCCCCCCCCGCCCATTGCGGTCCCGAACCCCCCCCCCCCTCCCCGCAGGGCAGACAGGGCAGGCAGGTCAGGCAGGGCCGGGTGCAGGGGCACAGGGAACAGCGGATAGTGCACAGCACCAGGGTGCACCAGCAGCACAATGTGCAGCGCACAGCACACCACGACAGTGCACATGCACTGCCAGCACAGAGCACGGCACACAGTGCACCACAAGATGCAGCACACAGTGCACCACAGGGTGCAGCACACAGTGCACCACAGGATGCGGCACACAGAGCACCAAAGGATGCAGCACACAGTGCACCACAAGATGCAGCACACGGTGCACCACAGGATGCAGCACACAGCACAGCACACAGTGCAAGCATAGCACACAGTGCAGCACACAGCACAGCACGCACTGCAGCACACAATGCAGCACACAGCACAGCACACAGTGCAGCACACAGTGCAGCACGCGCGGTACGCCGGGCGCAGGGCCCAGGACGACCGGGGCCCCTGCGCCAGGCCACACTTTTTTCCATGGGGATGCCAGTGCGGCAGCCCCCTCCGACGCATCGCCCCCTTGGGGCGCCCGACGCTGTAGCGCCGGCGTCCCCTGGGGGAGTATCCATGCCTGACCTGGCGCACGGGAGGGCGAGCTCGGAAGAGACATAGTCTTGACTGACTCGTCCCTCTGTTCCGCCGTGCACCACAGGCGGGGGGCAATCAGCCCGGGGGGAGGGCGCAGAACTCCGAGATCGGCCCTTTCCCCCAGCCCTTCGACCTCTGTACATACGCTCATGGACTTTAAAAGCGCAATACCCTCTTTATGTGTTTTCCACCCTATTTGGGTGTTGGGGGGGGGGGAGGGGTTCCCAAGGGGTCTCGGGCACAACCTGCTGATGCGGTTTTCCCGTCTCAGCAGCTCAAAAATGCAAATTTCCAAAACTGATTTTTTTTGATAATTTGACCTTCCAAAATGATCAAATATCCTGTGTACAGCATGTTTTAGCCCCTCTTTACATGTCTTTCGGGCCTCTTATTGTGCGCCTGCATGTGGCGAGGCTGCCATAGCCAAGCCGCAATCACCATGTCTCTGCTGCGGGGGGCCCCCCATGAAGGGGGAGCTCCTGTGGCACCGTTTCGTTACATCACCAGCTGGGAGGACCGTGGGGGGGGCTGGCTCTTGAAGGGGGGCAGACCCTTCTGGCTCATGCCGGGCCGGACGCTCGCTGCTTTCGATGCCGAGCGGGGTGTCGACGAGGACGTGCACCTCGCTTGCCCGGGGACGGACCCCCCGGGCATCTTGGGGTACCTGGGGGCGGTCCTGCCCCCCCATCGGGGCGTCAATGATGCGGCGGCGCAGGCGCGGCGGCCGCCGCCCCCGGCCGGTCAGGTATGTCAGGGTACCCTGTGGGAGGAGGGGGACGCCCGCTGGCCCTCCCTGCCCCCGCGATGACGACCATCCCGGCATCGCCAATGGTGCCGACGACCGCAAGCGTTGCGCAGCGGCGGCCCAGCGCCGCGGCGCCGCCAAGATAGCGGCCGCAGTGGCCACGTCGGCGGTCTTACGGGCGGCCAGTTCCTCGGGCAGCCGTCGGGAGGTTTCTGGGACGCCTCGGGCTGGAGGGGATGCATCCCCCAGCACCCTAGCCCCACAGGCTCTGCCCAGCGCGGGGTCGTGGGCCGACCTCATGGACGCCGACAATGCGGCAACAGAGGAGGCCGCGGCGGGGCTGGGCGCAGCAACTCTCTGGGGTAGCCAGCAGGCTGCATATTGCGCGGACGTTGTGGGGAACGCGGTACGCATGCCTGTGGGGGGCCTGGGGGCCGACCTGCCCGGACGTTAGAGCACTGGCAGTGGCCGCTGGGTCTGACGGAATTGGCAGCACAAGCAGTGACGTCCAGACCACTAGGTGTGGCGGACGTTGTGGCGCCGGCAGTGGCGTCCAGACCACCAAGTCTGGCGGAAGTGGCTGCACCAGCAGTGACGTCCAGACCACCAGGTCTGGCGGAAGTGGCGGCACCAGCGGTGACGTCCACACCACTAGGTCTAGCGGAAGTGGCAGCACCAGCAGTGACATCCAGACCACTAGGTCTGGCGGAAGTGGCACCACCAGCGGTGACGTCCGGACCACCAGGTCCGGCGCACGTTGCAGCACCGGCAGTGGCGTCCAGACCACTAGGTCTGGCGGAAGTGGCAGCACTAGCGGTGACGTCCAGACCACCACGTTTAACGGATGTTGCAGCATTGGCAGTGGCCACCAGGTCTGTCGAAGCCGGCAGCACCAGCAATGGTGTCCAGACCGCCAGGTCTGGCAGAGGTGGTAGCAATGGCAGTGGCGTCCAGACCACCAAGTCTGGCGGAAGTGGCAGCACCAGCGGAGACGTCCAGACCATCAGGTGTGGCGGACGTTGCAGCACCGGCAGTGGCGTCCAGACCACTAGGTCTGGCGGAAGTGGCAGCACCAGCGGAGACGTCCAGACCACCAGGTCTGGCGGACGTTGTAGCACTGGCAGTAGCCCTGCCGCTGTGGTCGCAAGAGGCGCCTGGCCTGCTGCAGGTCAGTGGAAACTTGAGGGGGGAGCACCTGACCCCCTTGCTCTAACCACTGCAGCAGCGGGGACTGCTGCAGGTGACTTGGCACCCGGAGGGGCTACCGTTGACCCCATTCTTGACGCGGCTGCAGCAGCAGGGTGCCCGGCATTGCAGGCTTCCCGGCCTTCCCTCTGCCAAGGGGCGCGGTGCGCGTGCCCCTAGGGTGCCCGGGGGCCATCCTGCCCCCCCACTTGGAGGCTGTCTATACGGCCATAGCCCAAGTGGGCGCCGTGGGGGGGCACAACGTCCCTGTGCACACTGCGGGCTTCAGCTTGTCCGTCAGTGGCACCCAACGGGCTGTCGGGGATACATCCCCCCGTGTCCAAAGTGCAGTACCTGCAAGTGGCGCCGATGACGGCGCTCTCAGGGCACCTGGCGCTGGTGGGGATGCACCCCCCCGCGGCCAGAGTGCCGTCCGTGCAACACCAGCGGCGCAGGGGCTTGCCCTTCTGATACAGGAGCTGGTGCAGGAGGAGCAATGCACCTGCAACTGCATAGTGGGGCACAGCGCAGCCTACATTGAGCTGCTGCTAGCGGGGTCACGGGGGAGGGTGTTGCGCTTGTCCCCCTCCCCCCCTGTGTCCGCGCCGTTGCCTGCTAGCCGAGCCCCTTAGCCGACTGGGGGTGCCTCAATCTGTATGCGGAGAGTGGGATGGGACTTGACATCCACCTCCCTCTCCCCCTGTCCTGACTCTTTCCCCCTACCCCCCTGACCGCGAGGGCAAGGGAGGGGGTGCAGCGGCGTGACGCTGGGGTCGCTTCGGGGGCCAATGCCCCGTCCCACTGATTGTGGGAAAGGCTGGTCCCTGCCAGCTGTTGGGGCTGCCTGCCCCGGGTACATCCGGAGGAAGGAGGGGGAACAGCTGGCCCCGACGGCCGTAGACCCCGCGATGGTTCAGTGGAGGGAGGGGTATCCGAGTCGCCTCCTCCCCCATGCCGTGGCAGCCGCAGGCCCAGCGGACCACGCCACAGAGAACGGGGGGGGCGCCCCCCCCCCCCATGGGGGCATCGGGTGGGGGGAGGGGTACCATAACCATCCCCTGCCCACACCAGGTGCTGTGCCCCCAGGGTCGCCCAGGGAACAACACGCACCCCTCTCGAGGGGTTCGGGTGGGGGGAGGGCGCCCGCGCGGGGGGGTGGACACCCCGCGGGGGACCACTCCCTAAAGAAGAGGGGGACCCCAACCCCTCACCTCAGGGAACGCCACAATTTCCCCCTGCCCCAAGCAGGCGAGAAGGGGGCACAGCAAGCCGCCGGACCACGGGGGGACAGGCTCCATCCCAAGGTGGATTCTGGCGGGTTTTCGAGCCGCGGGGAGGGGGGGCCGCCCCACCCCCGTGTGCTGTGCTGGAGGACACGGGCGAGGTGATCTTCCGACTGGGGGAGGGGGACCACAACCATCCCGGAGAATTGGGGGGTCACGTGGTGACCGCCTCACCCCAGACAGGGTACAAGGGCGCGTCGCAGGGCCTCGGCTTGTGGCCGGCCCAGGGTGGAGGGGAGCAGCGGCGGGGGGCGACCAGCAGCCGCTCCCCACTGACGGGCGCGTCCTCCGGGGCGCTGGGTAACCCAGCTAGGGGAGGAAGGACGCCGCCGCGGCGGCTGCACGGAAGGGCTAGTTCGGAAGTGACTTAGTCACGACCGCCTCGTCCCTCCTCGCCGCCGTGCGGGCACAGGCGGGGGGCCTGCAGGGGAGGACACGGGCGCCTGAACTTGACTCGGCCCACCTCCCCGCCCCTCGACCTCTGTACATAGGCCAGTGGACGCTAAAAGACGAATGCCCTCTTTATGTGTTTTTCACCCTATTTGGGTGTTGGGGGGAGGGGTTGGCTCCCAAGGGGTCTAGGGCACAACCTGCTTATGCAGTTTTCCCGCCTCAGCAGCTCAAAAAAGGTTGTTCCTTTCCCCTCTTCGAGGTGCCTTGCTGAAGGCAATGGAATTTTTGCTTGGGGAGGAGGGGGGGCTTTTGCATTTCTTTGGTAACCGTGCCTCCTGGGCTATTCTTTTTTTTGATGCAGTTTGTTTCCTGTGTTGTCCAACAACAGCTGTTGCTGGACCACAAGAGCTGCTGGAATTTTCTGTTCTGGGGGCAGTGTGTTGTGTATTTTTGCTGCGATCTTCTGTCGTGTTTTTCATATCTGCATTGCATATTTGCAGCATTGCATTTGCACTGCCATTGCAGCCAAGGAGTTTCTCAAGTCAGACATTTAGTTTCTTAATCAGCTTTCCAATATGGGCATCAGCTTTGGGATTAGTGCACCGACGAGGCATGGTTATTGGATAGGCATCTTTGTGATGATACCTCTGGCCTCTGTGACCTGTGATTTGCCCAGCGCTTTTTCTCTGGTGTCTATCCCGATGCGGACAGCTGCGAGACATCTCCGTCGCGCCACACAACCCCGTTGTGTGCCATCCCACTATGCGCGGTACTACTCTGACACCCCCCAGGCTGGTGAGATCATCGGGGTCGACCTGGGAACCACCAATTCCTGTGTTTCTATCATGGAAGGTGGCTCTGCCCGTGTCCTCGAAAACGCAGAGGGCCATCGTACCACGCCTTCTGTGGTGGCCTGGGGTAAAAATGGAGAGAAGCTGGTGGGCCAGCCTGCCAAGCGTCAGGTGTGTTTTGCAAGATCTCTCTTGGCCCCAAGCACACAGGTAACGTTGCTTAGATCCAAGGATCCAGGGGAAGGGGGCGTTTCGGGGGCGTTTACGGGGAGAGAGACGGAGGCAAGGGAGGGAGGGATGGTGGGGGCAGATTTGGGTAAATTATAAACCTCACCTGTGTGAAACTACAGGTCCCAAGATAGAGGCTGTACATGGTTCTGGACCCACTGTCCATGCGCGCTCGTGGCTGTGGACCCTCTGAGGGGCTGCTGCACACGCCTAGTGCCGGAACACAAAAAAAAACCGGTTCGGGTAAACTATTGTTGAGAAAGGATGTGAGAATGAGTGTGTTGCATGGCTGGCCCCCACAGTGGTCTGATGGAACCCCTCCCCCAAATCAAATAGTCAAAACAAGTCGTGCTTGCGTCTGACGGTGCTTTGCTGGCTTTGCTGACGATGGTACTGTGCGTTGTGAGCTGGGTGATGGCCAGAGCAATAAGGCAAGGGGCAGCAAATCATGGGATGGTGACCCCCCCCCTCCTCTCTCCCTTGGTGCTAACACGCCCTTGTCCCCACACGGCGACCCCTTGTTTCCACATTTTGGGGCTTTCTTTTGGAACCATGGTTTTTGTGCAGTTTGTAGCTTTGTGCAGGCTGCAGGCTGCCCCCCCCCCCCCTCCCCCCCCCTCCTCCAGGCATAGGCCGGGCGTGTCCCCCCCCCAGGCAGCGGGGCGCAGGTGGGGACCGCGGCCCCCACTGGGAGCACCCAGGCACCGCGCGGTGCAGGCAGGGTGTGGAAGTTGGGTGCGTTACGAGGGTGTGGCTCACCCCCGAAAGCCCCACAGGCAGAGAGCCGCCGCATGGCGAGTCCGGCGACTCCCAAGGGTCAGGGTGCACCTCTAGACGATGCTACCAGCTGGGATCGATCCACCGACCCGCTGCGTGCAGGACTCACGCTATGACAGCTGTACTGAACCGGCTGTACTGTGCAGACTGCACCGGTTCCGTGAGGCAGTGGCGCCGCATGGCGAGTCGGACGACTCCCAAGGGTTGTGTGCACCTCTGATCGCAGATTCCCAGAGGAACAGGGACCGTTTCCTCCTGTGACATCACGAGGTGGTGGTCGTGTGGCCCTGTCCTCACGCCCTGTGACATCACGAGGTGGTGGTCGTGTGGCCCTGTCCTCACGCCCTTCCCTCACCTGCTGCGAGTGCTTCCCTCGCCGAGCTGGTCCGTTTCTCGTGCTTCGGCGCGGTGACAGGGGGCAACTCAGTTCGTCGTGTATCCCATGAGAACCACAGATGGAGTTAAGACCTCCGGAGTATGTGCCTTAAGTGGGAGAAGCGGGCTCTGGGTCCCCCTATCACCGGGAACCATGCAACTTTTTGGAACCTGCCTCGGCCGGTAGGGAAAGATTGGGTGCCCAGTTCCCAACCACCCCACAACACAAGGTGGTCAACAGTGGGGAGGGTGGGCCCCAGCCAGCTGCAGCCCATACCATCGCAGGTGCAAGTCCTGTAGACCCACCACCACCACCACCACCACCACCCCACCCCCACCCCCCCCAGGAGGTCCAAAATGTTGAGGAGGTCCGGACCACATTTGGCCCCAGCTTGGCGCCCAAGGTGCCAGAAAATTTTTTTCAGCTTACGGTGGGGGGCAAAATTTCGTTTTTCCCCTTGTATTTACCCTTGTATGTATCCTCACAATGCTCAGAATTTTGTGGGGAATTCAAATATGTATTTAAAACATGACAATTTTTCTGACCCCTGACTTCCGCCATCCAGCCCCCTGGCTGCTGGGACCAGACCCCAAGGGGTAAATTTTTTTTCAAAAACCCCACATACGTGTGTTCAAAATGACCAGTGCGATGAGGAGATCATTTTGAGGTATATATGTTGGGGTGCCCAGGACCCCAGATTGGCGGCCCGCGCCCCTCCAGCCCCCCACACAGGGCCCAAAAGGTTAGTGGGGGTGTTGGTTCCAGGGCCTGAGCCTAAGTACCCCCCATGGGAGCAGTCAATTGGGGTGTCAAAGTGCGGGTGTAGCTGCCAATACATGTGCTCTTGTGTTCTAGTGGGTGGCCTGTTGGGCACCATTTTGTGGCCAAGCCTGGTTAGGCCAAGCATGTCCAGCTCTTCAAGATGAGGCGCAAGGCTGGCAAGGTGTTCTATTCGGTCCATGTCAATCAGAATGCAAGCATCTAAGTGGTACAGTTGTGCAGATGAGGATAGATGCATTGTATTGTCGTTGTTTGAGGGGTCGAGTTGGCTTGTGTCATGTGTTCCGTGGTATGTATCGCGCGCAAACACACCCTTGTCCAAACACCGTGTTTCCGCAGAGATGTGATTCACGTTCCGTTTGCTTGCAGCTGGCTCAGGGGAGTCATAAATCTCGGCAAGGCGCTCATTAAGCAAAGGGGGCTGCAAATGTTTTAGGGTTTATAGGGTTGGGGGATTTGTCCATTTCACGGGGGATGTAAAGATCTTTTTTGAAGGGGGGGTTGTGCTGTGGGACAATTTGTGGTCTCCGGGCTCTGGTGGGTTCTGACAGGATTTACATTCGATGCAGCCCCCAAAACAGGGGATTCCGGCCCTTTCAAGGAAATTTTGGGACCTGATCTGTGTCACGTTGGCCGAAGTTGGGAGCTCCTCAGGGAGGGTTTGTGCGAAACCTCTTCGCTGATTCCGGGAAAACTTTGCCTTGTGTCCACGTCTCACGCTGTGCAGATAGATGACCTGGCTGCCCCAACGTACTGCATATCAATACGCATCCTCTCCCATTCACTGTTCCCAGGCGGTGACCAATCCGTCCAATACGTTCTTTGCCATCAAGCGACTCATTGGGCGGGCTTACACAGACGCTGAAACCAAGAAGGCCATTGAGCAGAGCCCTTTCAATATCATCAAGCACAGCAACGGCGACGCTTGGGTCGAGGACAAGGATGGCAATAAGTTCTCGCCGTCCCAAATCGGGGCGTATGTGTTGGAGAAGATGAAGTCCACTGCAGAGGACCACCTGGGCAAAAAGGTGGGGAACGCAGTGATCACTGTTCCTGCCTATTTCAACGACTCTCAGCGGCAGGCCACCAAGGACGCAGGCATGATCTTCCGCACAAATTCCTGTACCAATTTTACAGACGAGATATTGCGGGTGTAGTGGTTTATAAGAGAGAGAGAGAAAGGGCGCGTGTGAGAAATCAAGATCAGTGTGAAGTTGCGATTAAAGCAAAGCATTGGAGATACTGGGGGGTTTCTCTCAATGTCTGACAATCACAATCCTTTTCGACCATGAGAGAAACAGAGAGCGAGTGCTGGCGACAGCGAGAGTTTCAAGGAGAGAGGGATAGAGAGAGAGAGAGAGAGAGAGAGAGAGATAACGCGCTCAAGAGCGGGTACGAGAGCGGCAGACGGAAAGGACGCGCCCTGGGGCCAGCAAGCTGCAAATGTGAGCAGTGAGACAGACATTGTGTTCCCACCCACGACACTGCAGCCCCCCCCCCCGTTTTCTCATTTCCACTGCACTCTCCCCACATGCACACTTCTCCAGAACCACACATACACACCCAGAAGTGATCTCGACCAACAGGCAGATCATACGCAAGTAATTGCACTGGACACCTCTTGTGCAAATAATTTTTTTTTGCAAAAAGATTTAATTTTCAAAAACTCAAAAACAGTAAACGCAAAAAAAGTAGATTTTCAGGTGCATGCATGAAGTCCGCAACACCTAATCGCCAAAAAACCTTTTTTCGCCCCCCACTCTGTGCTCCAAAGCTACCGGAGGCATGGGTGCCAAATTGTACTAGCTCGAGGCGAAATCGAGCTGCTGTGTGGGTGGTGGCTGGCCCGCACTTGTTACAACAGCCGCCCGAGTATCATACCTCAGTGTTGTATGCTCTTGCATTTCTGTCTACGGAATTGTTTCAGCATTTGATGTGCCATGTACACTGTTATTGGCGAGTCAACAAATTGTTTTTGAGGAAGACTGGTAGACATGAACCATCTGGTACGCTTGATTCTTGGTCTGCATGTTTGTACTATGGGCTGCAATCGCAGAGTTCACCGGATCCACATTTTTCTGCTTGTGGAGGTATGGACTGCACTCCAGGAGTCCAAGGTGCCCCAGGTCTGTTTCAGAAGCACCAAGTTAATGCCCCCCGCCAAAACAAAAAGGAGGTCAAAAGCAAAGAAAAAATGCAAAAACAAAAGCTTTTTTTGGTGCAGTCAACCAAATTCAGCTCCGCAAAACTGAATTTTGCAGAACAAAACCGCAAAACAAAAAGATTTTTTCCATTTTTGGGTACTTCCGCAGAACAATTGCGAAAATAAAGAAAGGACCCAACACAAAAATTACTCATCTGCGAATCATTAGTATGGTTCCAGTATTGCACTGCAGTAACTGATCAGCAGTCATGGAACATCCCTGCGGCAATCTCGTCCCCCTTTGGACCCAGCTGCCGCCCCCTCACTCCCCCAAACCCCACTTTTAGTCTGATAATTACTGGTGAGACCCAGAAGAATCTCCCGTTGTCCCATTGGACTGTCCAGCATTCTGATTTCGGATACGGATGTCACACTCGCGCGCTCGTGGCAGCCATCTGGCGCTCGTCAGTGGGGCCCTCAGGGCATTTCAGAAGCTCACCTGAAGCGTCCGTGCTCAGCTTTGAGCCATGCCTAGCACCAATTGACGGTCCACGTTTTGCGTCCACGGTATGGTGCCTCAATTCGAAGTGAATCATGCGTCGTGGATCGTGCGAGTGACGTGGAAGCGTGGAAGCGGACATGATAATGGGTATGTCCACGGTTTCAAGGACCAATATGTAGGCCCACAGTCTTTGCAGGGCCCAGGACAGTCACCCGTATGTGTGTGTATGTGTGTGTGTGTGTGTGTGTGTGTCCGTGTGTTTGCGTGCATGTGTACACGCCCGTGCGTTTGTGTGCATCCCCTCCTCCCTCTTCCTGTCCCTCCTGGCTCCATCTCACTTTCTTTGCAGGCAAGATTGCAGGATTGAATGTCATGCGAATCATCAATGAGCCGACAGCCGCTGCATTGGCTTACGGTTTGGACAAAGATTCCTCCAGGAATAGGACCATTGCAGTGTACGACCTGGGGGGTGGCACGTTCGATGTGAGCGTGTTGGAAATCGCCGGAGGCGTGTTCGAGGTCAAGGCCACCAATGGAGACACCTTCTTGGGCGGTGAGGACTTCGACATCGTGTTGACGGACCACCTCCTTGCGGAGTTCAAGAAGGAGAATGGGTTTGATCTCGCCAAGGACAAGATGGCTCTGCAGCGCATCCGTGAGGCATCCGAGAAGGCGAAAATTGAGCTGTCCTCTGCCAAACAGACCGACATCAACTTGCCCTTCATCTCCGGCGGACCCGACGGTCCGGTACACGTTGCCCAAACGGTAACGCGTAGCAAGTACGAGTCCCTGGTGGAGGGGTTGGTGCGGCGGACCATGGAGCCGTGCAAGAAATGCCTGTCCGATGCCGGTGTGCAGGTGTCCGAGGTGGACGAGGTGGTCCTTGTGGGAGGGATGTCCCGCATGCCCAAGGTGATCGCAGTGGTCGAGGAGATCTTCAAGAAGGAGCCGTTCAAGGGGGTCAACCCTGACGAGGTTGTGGCGATGGGCGCGGCCATCCAGGGCGGAGTGCTGCGCGGGGACGTGAAGGACGTGCTGCTGCTGGACGTCACACCGCTGTCGCTGGGGATCGAGACCCTCGGCGGTGTCTTCACGCGGCTGATCAACCGCAACTCGACGATCCCCACCAAGAAAAGCCAAGTGTTCTCGACGGCGGCAGACAATCAGTCACAGGTCGGCAGGGAATCATTAAAACAGCCGACGACAAAGGAGGAGGCTTTCCCTGCCCCCGGCCCGGCCTGGGGCCTCGGGTGGGGTAGCCGTGAGCCCACCCCCCGGTGACACCTAAGAAAGGCCCCAAATTTTCTCTGGTGCCTTTGGCGCCAGTAAATTTAGACCAAAGATTTTCTTTGGCGCCTCTAAAAACTCAGCACCATCGGGGGGGGGATGGACCCCCCCCCCCCTCTTAGAAGGAGCCCTGGGGTCTTGACAAGCGAGGCAAAACCTAGGGATTTTGAGAATCATTTCCCTGGCACTGGTCCACGGCAATGGGAATGTGTCTGACGGTTGTTATGCAACATTGGGTTGGCTTCAGGGGGCTTGGGGTGCCTTGGGGTGGCTGAGGTGGACTTGGGGTGGACTTGGGGTGGCTTGAGGTATCTTCGCACGGTCACCGTGTTCCAAGTGGCGAGCTCCCGTCGTTACGACGCTGTGACCAACGTCGGGAGGTTGGCTGGCCTGTGTTTGCTTGCCCTTTTGGCCTGACCCCTTGGGGACCCCCTTTCCTGCATGTGAGGAGCGGGCAGTGGGTGCCACGGGGGCGTCGTGCTGCGATCATGAGCGGTGAGACAGACCTTTCGCTCTCACCCACCACTCCACGCTTTCCCCCTCCCATCACCCCCCTCCTTCCCCCACCAATGAGCGTATGTTGTCAGTATGTATTTTTTTTTTTTGCCGTGAGCGCAAGTACAAAAAAATCGCATTGGCGAGTACTGCAAAACCGGGTACTCGCGTGTACCGCAAAAAAAAGTTACATGCACGGACGTTTTTTTTTACATTTGTGCATTTTTCACCACCAACGACCTCAATCGACAAGAGCAGAGCAGGTCACACAGAACATTGGCACGGAACCCCGGTTGTTCGACACGGCCCAACGCTTACACAGAGGTGCACAGAGGGATTGGTGACTGCTGTGAATGCACCGCATTTGTCCTCCACACATGTGTTGTTTGACATGGGACGGAGCACTCTGATTGCCATGAGTATTGCCCTTGTCATGACCTGCGAATCATTTTCAGTTACTTTCCAAAATTACGCATGTAAAATTGGTCCAAAACCTGAAAAATGCTTGTTCATTTGACGGAAGGTTCTGTTCCCTGACACTATGCGGCTGCTGATGGGAGACCCGGAAGCACCTTGAAAGTAGCATACAACAACAGCATGGAGCAGCAGGATATATGATTTCCATGCTGGACACCAACCCCCACCCCCAACCCCCGTGTCATCCAATCAATCCTCTAAATTAGGTCCCCCGCACCCTCCCCCTGCTATGTCTGCCATGAAGTCAGGGTCATGCCGATTATCTGAAACCTGACCTCATGTGTCACTGTGAACCCCCACCCCCTTTCGTCTCTTCTGATGATTCCCTGCAGGTCGGGATCAAGGTGTTCCAGGGCGAGCGTGAGATGGCGGCCCAGAACAAGCTCCTGGGTCAGTTTGAGCTGGTGGGCATCCCGCCGGCGCCCCGGGGTGTCCCGCAGATTGAGGTGACCTTTGACATTGACGCCAATGGCATCGTGAACGTGTCGGCCAAGGACAAGGGCACCGGCAAGGAGCAGGCCATCACCATTCAGTCCAGCGGCGGGCTGTCTGATGAGGAAATCCAGAAGATGTGTCGCGACGCTGAGGAGCACGCTGAGGAGGACAGGCTGCGCAAGGAATCCGTGGAGGTGCGCAACAAGGCCGACCAGACTGTGTACCAAGCGGAGAAGGCTCTTGAGGAGACGTATGGCGACAAGGTTCCAGAGGACAAGAAGGAGGAGTTGAAGGCGAAGATCGAGAAGCTGAAGGGCGTGTTGGCCAACGATGGTGCCACTGGTGAGGAGATTCAGGGTCCTTTGAGCGATGTGGAGGAATGTGTGATGGAATGCTCCAAGATCCTTTACGAGAGCGGGCAATCCGCATCCGAGGAGCCCCCAAAGCAGTGATTCTGCTCTCTGGCTCTGGCTTTACGGGCAAAGTGTTCGGCTCAGTACAAGTTTCAACAGCTGTGTTGGGAGGCTTTTGGCAGGCGTTTTTCTGCAAACATCGAGTTTGGCCGTTGCCTCGATTGCCCGATTATTTTTATCCCTATTTATAAGTGTAGATGCATGGTGCGACCGTTGTGCACTTCTGCGCAATTGGGGTTCCGAGCATTGCAGACTGGAATGGCTGCTGTTGCTGTTTGGAGGGGTTTCTGTGTTTTTTTTTTAAATTGAATGGAGAGATGCATAAAGGTGTGCATGATTGCAACTGCTCCAGGATCTCAGAATGTGCTGGACCTTTGCACAAAAGCTGTTTTGCCACCACCATTTACCCACTTTGTAGCAGATCTGCATGTCAGGATTGCTGTGTACCCTGATGGGCAGTTTGGAGTGATCGTTTAGCTTTGCTTGCTGGAGCTGAGGATACACTGCTACACCATTGAAGGAACCATGTTAGCCTCAGGATCTTGCTGCAATGCTGCGTGCATTTGCATGCAGATCTGCACCTGCATATCTCAGTGTGTATGCTTGCCTTCGGATGTATTCAGCTGCATCAACCTTCATTTATTATCTTGTTCAATCAGATCTGTCCATTGTTTGTCTGTGGGTTGGTGGAAGGTGTGGGAACGGGTACTCACAACCACGGGGGGGGGGGGCGCCGGGACCGGACCCTTTATGCCCCCTCCCCCCCCCCCCCTCCCTCTGGGAATTTGGTCCGAGAGTGCGGGACCATGGGCACCAAAGGCGCCCTAAGCAAAATCACCTCGCAGAGGTTGTTAGATCAAAGCCAGGCAGGCGTATATAGGGGAAAACGCCACATACCCCCCATTTTGGGCCTTTTTGGGCGTATTCGACTTGTGGAGCGGTTGTCGTGCTATGCAGTGGAGTAGATGCATGTCGACGGTGGAGTCCACGGCAAACCAGACTCTGACAGTATGGGGGAGGTCGGCGGGTAGCGTGGTCGCAAGTCTGGTGATGGCGTCCGCCATTGTTCCTAGTTCCCCGTGGTGTGGCCTGTGTAGTGGTCCATGTGGTATTGCCCCGTGGTGTAGGTCAGTTGTAGGGTGGCTCCTCGTGTGATGGGGGTGAGGGCGGATTTGCCTGAGGCGTCCGTAAAGAAGATGAGGTCCGCTGGTGATGGCTGTGGGAGGCGGCACGGGTTCATGAGCACGTAGGTGTATAGGCGAGGCCGGTGGTGAGGTGGGTCATTGGGGTCGTGGGCTGTATGATCGGGGTGGCGTAGGCCCCTATTCCTTTGGAGATGATTCGCTGTGCGGGAGGGGAGACGGCGATGAGTACCGTCTCTTTTGGTGCCTGTGTGAGGTAGGAGTATATGTAGTGGAGGACGTAGGCTGTCTCCGGGTTCAGGTGGTGGCATGTGAGGGTCCGCGGCCGTTGTTCCGGTATGTGGCAGGAGTGGTGGAGTGGATGGTAGGGGTGTTCGTGTTTGCTTGTTCTGCCCGGTTCGTACAGGCTGTAACGGATGGAGATTCCTTTGGGGTTCGGGCGGGGCCAAGTGGGTGTCGTGGTGAATGACCATTGGGGTGCGTGTTCGGGGTCCCATGCCACGGTAGGGTTGGTGACGGTGTGGTGGAACCATGGGGCTATCCATTTGTAGGCCCGTGGCGGCAAGCGGGCCGTGGGGTGGGCGTGGTGGCGCAATATGAGGTGTAGTATGGGCCACGGCGTCGTGGCTGCTTGGCAATGACTTGCGATTCAAAATAAAAAATAGACCGCAATAATCAATTGCAATTTTGCAACTACCATAAACTTTGATTAGATCTTTGCTCGTGATCATTAACACAAAATCAAGACAGCAAAGGTTGAAAGCGTGTCACCACGAAGAAGCGATAGGTTTAGTCTAGTAAAACGACGGAAGAAAGATATTGTAGTACTTTTTTCCTACTCAGCCCCGGAGCACCATTGGATTTGGCTCGTGTGCCCAAGAAAAAAGGCCCAAAATACCAACGCAATGCTTTGACTTTTCATCATGTATCAACTCTAAATTGCCCAGTTTCTCATTTACAATCGTTTTGTGAGTACCAATTTAGTAGCATGATGCAACGTGCATGATGTTCCGATAGGTAGGGCATTCCGCAAATGTTAACAAAAAATGGAAAATTTTTGAAAGTGTCCAGGGGAGAAGCAACTCTGGCCCAGTTTATATGAACAACACTTCAAAATGTGCCCTATCCAAATGTCAAAGTAAATCGCTACCCCTTAAGAGATCTGCAAAATTTCTCCGGCTGGAAAACAATACAAAACGAGTGTCTAAGTGCGGATCTTGCAAATTACCATAAATGCAAGCGATTTGCAATAGTAAATCGCTAACTTGTAACGGAAAATTATGAAAATGACGAAAACAAATAAAAGTAAGCATGTGCACACCAAGTACAAACTAGGTTGCAAACCCCATAAGAAAATGAGAACAAGTGCATTTGTACTTTGTTAACTTTGTAAACGTCCATTGGCGTTTTTCTAAAAGTTTACGTAGTGCGAAAAACTTTGCACTACCAAATAAGAAACCCCGAGCGAAAACGAAGAAGTTTTAGTCACCATAAATGACTTGCTTAGCAAGCACGTCGTACACATCCACATGTTGTGCGCATTGTGCCGCTTTGCTTCGTCTGTCGGGCCCAATTGTTGCTGGTTCACTCTCACTAGCATTACAAAAAAATACGGCCCACTTCAAGCCTTCAACACGACGTCGCAAGATGTTTCTATTGCATGGACAAGGGTACCGGTTTCACCGAAAAATAGGGCCTCTTAAGCTACACACAGCTCTAAGACAAAGCACAGGATACAAAGGCGGTCTGAATGTTGATCAGGTTTTGACCATTCGGTTGCAATTTCTGGCGATTGAGTCTTGACAGTGGTATTTGCCACTCGTGATCCTCTGCTGCAGACAAATAAATCGGCAATCACTCAAACTCTTATCTACGATGTTGAAATCACGGATTCATTTATACCTGCATTTTGTTTTCATCATGAACCGCATAGTGATTTCCATCCTTCTCAACACTACACGAAATCTCGCAGCAACGGAGCCATGTCCTTACGCCGAACACGGCCGTTTCGGAAAGTCAAAATGCTGGTACCGCCATACAACGACACTAGCACCGTGGTCCCATCAACCATACTCTGTGCAACACTTCCAGGAAACGCCGTGGTCAGAGTTCATGAATCCAAAAGTTCAGCAAACGGCTTCAAACGACTTCAACACCCTAGAACAAATCCAGCAAGCCGAGAACTTGGACACCAATCTTCCAACAAAGATTGCCAACAGCGAAGCCGAAGGAAACAAATGCCTCTCCAACAACCAGTCATCTGCCTCGCCAAGTACAAGCACAAAATCTCATCAACATCAGCAACGAGCATCTTCGAAAATGAGTTCAAAATCAAGCCAGTCAACAGGACATAAGGTTTGCGTGCCTACCCCTCCTGTGAGACACAACACTGAGCCTATATATAGTAAAGGGTATGTTTGAACATTGAACCCTGACGAAGATTTGGATGACGAAAGAGCGTGGATTACTGCAACATTGCGTCGCCGTACTTTCAGGAAAATGATCTTGGATAATGAGAAGAAAGAAAAGGAAGCGTATCAACTCAAGCAATGCAAGCAATGTACGAAATTGTTCGCCTTGTCAAAGACTGCGATGGGATGGTATGAAGACAAAAATCTCGACCTACCAGGGCGCTGCAACCGGTGCAGGAAAGAAAGTAAGCAATCACACAAATTGCCTGCAACACCACCAACCATCATTCACTATCAAACCAGCCCAAGCAAAATCACACCGCCGAAGCTTGATATTGACAAACTATCAGGAACGCTGGAGGATGCTGACAAGAACTCCAAGAATTACAAAGACTATCCATCATTGTTGAAAACTTCAGAGTCATCACAACGCCAATGCGTTGAATGCAACGACACCTTCGACCTCGATCAAGACGCTGTGTCATGGTATGTCAATCACGCCCTGCTCGAGCCGCGTCGCTGCGAACCATGTCGCAAATTGAACAAGTTGAGCAGAACATCTTCAATCACAAAATCAAAAACGCCACCAGTCTCTGAGTCTCATGAAGCTCAAAGATCTGCATCTGATCAAGCAACATCAACGAACATGCCATCACTGGACAGTTCCTCTTGTGACATGACTTCAGGCAGGGATTGAGATTGCATAGATGAACCACCTCACGAAGAATCAAAAATCAAGCCGAATATCAAACAATGGGAAGATCTGAAGGATGAAAGATTACTCAAAGACCCGGAGAAAATTCTCAACTATCCGCCACAAGATAAGGATATCTTTGAAGAGTCCTGGGAGTGGGTCCCATCCCACTTTAAAGATCGCCTGTACTCGGCTGACGCCTCCACTTTGTTGTGCAGAAAGTTTCAACATGAGAAAACACATACGAAACAAAAAGCAAAAATCATTATAACAACGCCTCAGTGTTTGTGTCTTGCAGTGAAGGAGGTACAAAACATTGAACTGCATGTTCTATTTCATGCTTTTCTTTTTCGGTTTTCAGCATTTACTGTTTTTCTTTTCAAATCAAACTCATTTTACTGAACACTGGAGGAAAACCAGCATCAATCTGGGTATTACTTCAGTAACCAAGTGATTCATTTTTGCCCCAATTCATGTCCAGCCACATCAAAGGCTCTAATAGTTTTCATAGATAGCCGATGGCCTCTGGTACCTTAAGGTAGTGCTTTTGCACCCATCACGGCTGACGCCTAAGCTGTAATTAAGTCTTTTTTCTGAACTTGGGCTCACCATGAACGCTATCAGTTGCCCGTGGTCAGGCCGTTTTTGTGAGTTGGCCGGGGGGAGACCCCCATGCATCAAAAAAGCACAGGATTCACCTAGCATCGTGTTCGGTGGGCACACATATTCACATAAACAAATATTGAATCACCGGCATTGAATACAACATGAAATTAAATTCCTTGCTGTCGCCACAACCTGTTTTGTTTGGTGCACTGTGTGCGCAGCGAAGCCAAATGCCTCACAATGGAAATAATCATGTCTTATCTTTCAAAAATGGTAATCGCGAGAAACACAATGCACAACATAACATGTGGCCAAGATATCTACACCACCGAATGATGCCATGCACGAAGGTAATGCACACGGGGGATCGGCTGGTATACAACTGGGATAATGCACTAAGATCTCTAGTGGCACCATGTGATTGCATTCTTTTTTTTTTTTGCACGTGATCATGCTGTTCAAACATTATTCTTCCGCTAGAATATAAAGCACCAAGGTTCACAAACAAGAGCTATCTCTTATGGGTCTCAGCTCATAAGCAGCAATGGTGTGATACCAACGACATCAATGATACACCAAAGAATATGTGATATGCTTGAGTGCAAAGAGAGTGAACTGTGGTAGATTGGAGAGTGAAAAAACTTGGGCAAATTGTGCACCATCCAAAGCAAAATGATGAACCCACTCCAGACTTCCAGTGAATTCTCTGATATTGTGACCACCCGTAATGAACCAATGTCACATGTACAACAATTGGCTCCTTTACCTTACCCACACTTTTTGGGCCCATTTTGTGGGCCTTTGTCACCTCTCTGTCTTCCTGAGCAACATCAATAACCACCACCACACAACAATAACCCACTGCCCATGCTACAAATTGTTTCCGGTATTGCTTATTGTCAGCTTATGCCTCATCTTGATGCTTCTCTGCAGATTTGCGTACCACTAAAACAGTTGCAATTGACTTCATCCACACCCAGCATCTGCTCCCAAAATGAAATGCAAAATGGCCTCTCGGGGCTTCAATAATCACAACAACACGTGGAAGCAACCAAACCACATCCACCTGGACTGCATCCAATGATTCAATTTGTACAGGTCACTCAGGGCATCCCTAATATGCTGAGGTGGACAAGCTCCATCCGTCTGACCCACACCACTAATCGCATTGAAAGCAAGCTTATGTACCACCCCGGCTGTCCTGTGCCTAGTCCTGTGTACTCATAATCCACATGACTTGGTTCTATTTGACAGGTTCAACTGAAGTGGCAACAAGGTCAGATCTTGGTGCCAGAAGCCCACCTGCGTAGTAAAAGACACGGTACAGGTGCAGAATGATGATATTGTTTTTGTGTAGATTATAATATGCACTGTAGCCACAATATTCCTACCTCACCTCCCCAGTGTTTGCAATTCCCTTCTGGACTGACGAATGTGAAATTAGCTCTCCATCTCAGGTACATTTGGCACAACATTTGCTCTCATGCTTGGGGGTGCTCTGTTTATGCTGGGATGTTCAGAGAAAGAGGTCCTGGGACGGCACACAGTGCAAGAAGAGAAAAGAAGGCGACAAAAGCGAATGATAGTGTCTTGGAAGAGGCGAGAACATGCTCATGGGCTGTATGGCAGGTTCTTCTTTATTGGTGTTGCGAGGAACGGAAAGGCCAGAAGATTAGGTTGGGGCCAAGAGGGGTAGGGCTACTGAGACGTGGGGTGGACTTCACAGCCTGTCAAAAGGTACAAAAACGAAAAAAGAGTTGGAGGGAGAGCAATTGGGAGGGGAATTTTCATAACTGCTGGTTGGCTGTGGTGCAACTGGTTTCCACTGCTAGTCTGTTGTGTGACCTGCTGTTTGGTCGAGGTCATTTGTGTGGGGTAGCTTGGTGTGTCACAGTGGAATATATTAGTACTCATGCTACCAATTGCAGCATCACTGTGGCATCACTTATGTCTCCCCTGTACCTCTGACTCTCCGCCTGCAGAGGCTTTCCATGCAGGCATTGGCAGGCTGTGAAGTTTAGAAGGCGGTCCCCCGGGGAAAGGGGAGGGGGTAACAGACTGTAAAGGCTCATGACACATTGGACAGTTGGTCACAGACCATAGAGTTTTCCACGGCGGTGGGCAACCCACTTTAAACATGGGTGATATCATCAACTCTGATGCCTGTGAATGCAGCCAGAGAACGTGTCACGCACTGGGGTCAGGGGGCTTGACCCCTCGCTTCGAGACTCGACTTTCGTGGCAGTAGATGCGGGCCCAGGCCCGGCTGATAAGTGCAGCCATCCAGAAGGGGGCGTGGGGGCATGTCTGGGAACCGGGGGCATACTCTTTAATGCGGATTTCATGGGTTTGACACGGATGCACACAAAACAAGAACAAAATCCCCCAAACGCGAAGGCACACCGACACATCAAAAGCAAATGAGGGAATTTGTTGCACAACAGTTGGTCTGCAGGGGGAAAGGCCCCCCAATACCCACACCAAACCGCCGCGTTGGATTGCCCTGTGGTGGCCCGTTCCGTTGGGAGTTGGAAAGCTATCCCCACGCCTGCCGTTGCTTGGACCGAAGCATGGCTCAGCCCGTGGGAAGGTGGGGGGGGGGGATTTGCAAGGGCACATTGGTCACCGCCGCCACTGCTGCCGCGGTATCCAGACGCTCTCCGTAAAAAAAAGGCCATCCGCTGCAGACAGGCCGGAAATGGGAGGTACTCTTGCCATGATGTGGTCTCCAAATTGGGGTCCCAAATTAGGTTGGAAGCAAAGTGAGTGTATACCCACACCATAATTTGGGGGGCTGGGGGCTTAAAGAGGCTCCGCAAGCCGTGCAATCTTGGGGTCCGAATTATGAGGTGCCATCATAGTGGCTCCATAACCTTTGTCGTATCGGGGACTGCATAGCGTGGTGGAATCAAAATTGCGCATAGCGCTTGAAGTCTCAAGGTGCCCGGGGCTCGGCAACAACTGTGCCGGCAGGTCGGACTGGAGGTGGACAGAAGGTTGGATTGGAGGTGAGACTGAGCCAGTCTGGGCAGTGGTCATTGACAACGTGGCAATCGTCCCGGGTGGTCCCAACTTGTTGTTGTTGGCAAGCGCCGCCCTGTGGCTCAAGTCCATCTCTGTTCAACCTCGAGTGCCACCTCCAGTCCCACCTCTAGCGCCATGTCTTGTCCCACCTGCATTCCATCTCCAGTCCACCTGCGATCCCATCTTCAGTCACTAGCAACACGTTTCTCTCTGGTGGTGCGCGCCCATTCGGGCTCTTTGCATATTGAGGGTTGAATCGCGTACGTCCCGGCCGATGCTGCGCTCACAGAGGTAACACTTACGCTCTGCAGCATGGCGTGACGGGGTCAAAATTCAGAAATGGCAGGGAATGGGGGGGGGGTACATCTCAGAACGATCCGTGACAGTGCACAACATGCGTGTGGCAGTGCGGCGTCTACTGGGGAAAGAACCAAATTCGGGGTGCACAAGGGCTTTGCCTGAATAGGCAAGCCCAAACACACCAAAGAGTTGCTTTGATTCATCGTCAACTACCTCCAGGTGCTGCTTGACCCGCAAGTGTCTCCCCTTTGTCAGTTTCTTCAAACCGATTGAGAACGCGCAGCCTCCTTGGCACACTTCTCGCAGCTCCTGCGGAAATGCCTGGCGCTCCATACCACCGCATTGACGGGACACGTACCTCCGGACATGACACAACTCATCTCCGCAGACCCATCAGACCCCTCTGTCGATGCATCCACGGCACGACAGTTAATTGAAATCAATTGTGCAGGGGCCAGGGGGATGTAGGCGGGGGAAATACAGTTTGTTCGGGTGAGAGTAGAACGGTTGTTCCACTGTGCATGTTTCGGCCCATTTCGACGCGCCTAGACCAAATTATGGCCATGGCCATTTTGGACGCCCGAGCGGCCACGGCCACAACAAAATTTTCGGAACCAAAAACGACGATTTGGGCTAGAAATCGAAAAGTTCCCAAATTTTTATGCTTTTGAGAAAAAAGGAAGAAGACAAATTGTTTTCGGACGCGCGTGCGCCCGCTTACCATTGCTGGCATCTCCGCCCCCCCCCCCCCGCGGCGCGTCCAGGCCCCTGCCAGCACTGACAGGCTTCACATTCAGTCCTCCTCGGACTCACCACCACCACGACGCCCACCACCACCACTACAGGGGGCGGGGGGGACAATTTCGTGTGGGTGCTACTTCGCCAGGGAAAATTGTGGAGGGGGAAAATTTGGCCACCCTTGCAAATCTCAAAGCTTACACTGCTTCACGCACACACTGCACTGCCAAAGCCCCCCGAAGTCACCAGGGGGAAATCGCACCACCTTCACCTTCTCCCCCCCCCCCCTTGTATCAACGTTGGAATTCGCGGAAATGGCAAGGCACAGAGAAAGTGCGCATGACAGCAACATGCGACTGCAAACCATCGATCGTTCTCTGGTCTGCGGATCTTCACTGCCTCTTAAACAGCTGCGCGGGCAACCGTTGCGACTGAGGGAGCAGCTCCACGAACAAACAAAGGGGGGGTTGTCGCAATGCTTCACGTCTGGGCTTGGGCGCCGCTATCGGACATTGATGCAACGGTGCACAACTCACGAGTCATTGCAGGGCCTTTGCCTTGGAAACACAAACAGCAGCACCACCGCATGGTGGCGTCCCCCGGACAGAGTTGTGTGTGCAAATGAGGGAGTAGCGCTCCGCTGGCGGCCAGGCACTGCACTGGATCGTCCTTGATCAGCTGCCGCAAGTAGGCCCCTGGACTCAACGCTACACGCTCACGGAACCATCGATCCCCCAAAGATCCGGATGCGCCATTCCGTTCCTCACGTGTGGCCCCTTCCACGGCGCGCGCGCGCCCTTCCACTACGATCTCGACGAGTCCCGATTTCTTGGCGCGTGCCAGCGGCGTGCCCGACCGATGTGACGCCCGCACCACGACTTCATAGCCAGACTTGCCACTAGCGTCTGCCAACTCAGACATGATCAGATGGAGCAGGGTCCTACTGAGCCACACGCTGGACACAGCACGTTCCTACTGAGTTCTGGTGGTGTAGGGGGCGGGTATTACTAAGTGGCTGTTGACGCGGGGCGGTTAGCTACTGGGAACCCGGTTCCCTGCCAGACGCTAGTAGCATGTCCAGTCATAGCAGGCAAACAGGTCATAGCGGCTTCGTTGGTCAGTGCGGGCTCCATTCCCTGTAGGTCATTGCATCCTGGTCACACGTGTAGTCCGTCAGTGGCTTTCGACAGAGCGGACACTCCTGAAGGCCCACCACACACTCTCGGCAGAGAACCTTGTGCCCGCACGGGATCAGGCGGGCCGCCCGGGGCTGGTCCAGGCACACTACGCACTCCCTCCCGTCCGCCGTGATGGACGTGGGGCTGCCGGTGCCGTGGCACGGCCCTGGGGTCTGCAAGAGCTGCACTTTGGCCTCCGCAGCCGCCAGCGCCTTTTTCAACGCCCTCACTTCTGCCTTGTGTCGCTCCCCTGCGCAGAAGGGGCGATGCATCGGTGCCTCTGCTGGACGGCGGTCCCCAGGCCCGACCAAACTACGCTCGGGTGTGACGGCCTGCGGCACACCGAGTCAGGACGGGGGGGTGGGGAGGCAGGGGAAATTTTCAGGGGGAAATTTTCGTTTTTCAGATTGATGCCGAGATTTCCCCCCCCCCGAAATTTCTCGCGCAATCCGGGCCACATGTTGCTCCCTGGGTCGGCGGCTAACATCTTTCTTCTGCAGGGAGGCACTGCTGCCCGTGTATTGCATGTCAGGAGCAGTCTTTATGCTCGTGCGGATCCCAAAAAGTTTTTCGTGTGCATCATATGTATCCCAAAGAATGATTTTGTGTACCCAGTGCCTATCCCAAAGGATTTTTGTGTGTATCCACAGTGTATCCCAAGGACTGTGGTTCCCGCAATTGGACACAAGGCATTAAAATTTTGTAGGTGCCGAAATTTTCTCGACCCGGAAATCCCCCCCCCCGTATTGGGGGGTGTCATGGTGTTGACTCAGGGCGCCCCCCCTCCCGAGCCTCGTGCCCCTGGGGAGCGTCCTGCCAAGCGGCACACACACAGCACGATGGACTCCCCCACCCAAGGCTGCACTGACTCCAAAAGACTCAAGTCACCGGAAGACACCCGCAGTATGTACAGTAGGTCCACTGCATTCAGGGGATTGATTACGGACCCCGGGGGGGGGGGGGGGCAGGGATGTATTAGAAGAGAGGGGGCATTCGCCTTTTCAAGTCCTGGACGCTAGTGCGATTGAGGGGATCAGGGGGTTAGCGGGTGAGAGCTCATCTATATACAGCTGTATACAGATATATAAGGCCCTTACCCCCCCCGCCCCCCCAGCGTATCGCGGCGCGACGGAAGGACCCGGGCCTCCGTCCTATGTGGGATCCTCTGAGGAGCGACCCTGCCCAGACCTCGGGCTGTGCGCTCCCCCATCCGCGCCCGCAGGTGCAGGTGCGGCTGTGGGGGGTTGGGCGCCCCCCCCTCCCGATGACTGCACTTGCCGAGTGAAGCCAAGGCTCAAGAGCCCCCCCCCGCGGGGCGGCAAACGGGCTGCCGCACCCCTGCGCTGCGAGGGGCACCCCTGACGGTCTGCCCCACACGCTGCCCTGCCCCCCCGAGTCGCACTGCCGCGCTCCTGCGCCTGTGCCGCCCCCCCACGAAGGGAGGGGGGGGGGCTGCGCCGTGCCGGAGGGGGGGCGGGACCACCCTGTCCCCGACCCTGGCTCTGTCCCTGACACCCCTGACCCAGAGCAGCAGCCTCTGGCTGCCCCTGAGCCTGCACCACAGATTGCCCTGCAGCACCCTGCTGCCCCAGACCCTGCCCTGCAGCATCCTGCTGCCCCACACCCTGCCCTGTAGCATTCTGCTGGCCCAGGCCCTGCCCTGCAGCATCCTGCTGCCCCAGACCCTGCCCTGCAGCATCCTGCTGCCCCAGACCCTGCCCTGCAGCACCCTGCTGCCCCAGACCCTGTCCTGCAGCATCCTGCTGCCTCTGATCACTGAGGGGTGGGGAGGCACCTTGACCCTGTCCATCCCGAAGCCACCATGCAGCTCCTTGCTGCTCGCGATCCCGGGGTGGGGGTGGGCCACCCTGAGCCCCATCCGCCCGCGCCGCATCAATGAGCGCGGCCGAGATGGAGCCAAAAACGTCCGCAAGGCTTGCGCGCCCCTGTCCCTGCCCCCCGCCCCCCCCGCGGGACGCGCCCACAGTTGGAGGGGGGGGGGGCAGTGAAGTTGTGGCCGACGACGCAGCCAGCGGGGGTGCCCGCAGCCACCGCCCCCCAGGAGAAATGAGGCCAGAGCCACTGAGGCTGGTCGCCCGTGGCTGGGACTGCGGCTGTGGCTGACCCACCCCCCCGCCGCCCGCCCCCCCCCCCCCCGCATACCCCCGTGGGCGGTGGGGGTTGGAGTCCCGGGAAGAGTGGGAGAGAGATGACCCAGCCCTAGGAGGGGGCCTCCGGCGCGGTGGCTCGTCGTCGGAGGAGGGGCCGACGCGTGGCGGCCGCTGCCTCCGCCCCAGCACTGCCGGCGGCAGCACGCGCCGCTGCGCCTGCGGCGGCTCATCCTCTGATGAGCCCCGCGGCGACTCCCGCCCTCGGGAGCCCAGCACCGTGCCTGGGGGGGGCGCAGGCGGGTGCACCTGCTGGGGCGCTTGGAGCCACGCACGCAGTGCCCTGGCCCCTGCGCGTTGCGCCGCCGGTGCCAGCCGGTGTCCCTCGTGGCCTAAGGAGCGGCAGTATTTAATGCCTTGACCGGTTGCCGCGCACGCCGCGCACGTCGCCGCTCCGTGCGCAGGGCACAAAACGCACACGGTGCCCAAACCGCGTCCGAGCGCCCGCGGGGCCCCAGCAGGGCGCGCCGGCGGTGGTGGCTGCGCGGGCGGGCAGCGCGGCCGCTGCGGGCGCGCCCGCTGGAAGGGGCGCAGCGGCGCCCGACCACCCAGGGGGCGAGGCAGGTAGTCGTTCAGGAAGGCCTCCTGGCGCCCCCTGCCCGGCCTAGCCAGCCGCCGCGCCCATAGGGCCCTGCAGTGCACCTCAAGGCGGCGCATGTGCTCTTGCATGGCTTGGCGGCACGCGAACACGGGCCTCTCCGTGCGACCCATGCACCTGTAGCCTCCAAGCGGGACAAGTGCATTGCAAAGTGGGCGCAGCTGGCCCCCAAGAAGCTCACCAGCACGCAGAAACTGTTGCGTTCTGTCGAGTGCGAGCTTGAGCACGTGCGCGCGTTCACGTAGTGGCAGGACACGCCCCGCCAACTTGTGCCCTGGGGCCGCTGGGAGGGCCCGGCCCGCATGCTCTTCGAAATCCAGGGCCAATTCCACGTACGTGACTTGGCCCTTGCCAGGGAGCCACAACAGGGCCCTTGCCAACCGCAGCAAGGCATGCAGAAACGTCGCCTCCCACGGCCAATGCGGCGGCAGCCCCTCAGGGGCATCCAACGGGGGTCGGGCCGGAGGCCTGGGCAGTGGGCCCGCCCCAAGTTGGTGCCATGGATAGGCTGCGCGTGCGTCCGGCGCCCGGCCCCGCGCCGGACCGAAGACGGTCGAACGGTGGTCCCCCCTCTGCTGGGCAGCGTCCAATGCCGTCTTGCGCGCCACGAGCACGGCAAGGAACATCCCGTACAGGCGGTACAGGGGGTCCTTTGCCAGCTGCAGCGCATCGTTGTCGGGCACTAGGGCCAGCGGGAGCAGCCCTGTCGAGCGCAGACAGGCAAGCCACGCAGACGGTACAGCCAACGTGGGGAGAGGGCGCGCCGCCGCCTCCACTAGCGGGCGCCATGCCGCCCGTGCCGGCTCCCAGGAGGGGCAGGCCCACAGCATGTGCTCGTCCGTTTCGGCGGGGGCCCCACAGTGAGGACAACGCGGGTCCGTGCGGATGTGGTGCTCGTGGGCTCGCGCCGCAGTCCACGTGGCCCCAGCTAGCTGCGAGCGCAGCAGCACTAGCTCCAGTTCGTTGCACGCTACGGTCAGTGCATGACGCACCGCGTCGCGCTGCACGGCTCCCCTGAGGCCCCCGTACGTCCGCGGGCGGCGGCGCTCCAGGGCCTGCAGCGCGGAGAACCGCTGGCTCTCCCGTACGCGATGGCACACCTCGCCCCAATCATTCAGAGCCAAGTGCAATGGTGCCGCTTGCCCAGGCAGCCGCCACTTCCACCAGCCCTCAAGGGCAACCTAGCCGAGCCTCCGGGTGTCTTGCAGCGCACGCCCCACCGGTCCCGTCAATGGCGGCTTGGGGCGCTCCTCCAGCACCGCCTGCACCAGCACCTGCACCGTGCCGGTGGTGGCGGATGCTTGCGCCAGCCACAACAGCCGTTGGTACTGCGCCCGCCATGAGGGCGCCACGCGGTGTCCAGGCGTGAGCACCGACCACAAAACCTCGCGGTTCCGGGAAACTCGCGTTGGGCCCCACAGCGCAATTGCAGCGAGGGAGTCCAGCGCCCGCATGTCGGCCTCCCCGACTTCAGCCAATTCTGACCCCCATAGAGCCTTGGCGAGCGCGAGGGTGCCCAACGCTGTAGCCCGCTGGCGAAGCACCGGGATGCACCCGATGCGGCGAAGGATGGCCTTGGCGCGATCCATCCGGGTCTGGAGGAGGGGCCCCGTGCCGCGCCGGGCTTCAACCCGGATACCCACGCCCAGCTGGCGAAATTCATCCTTGTTGGGGATTTCTAGGCCCGTGAGCCGCGCCGGGGCGTCCGCCGCCGTGGCCCCCAGGGCCCACGCGCCAGACTTGTCGGGGCGGACGTCCTGTCCAGTGATCCGCAGCCACTCGGCGGTGCGGTCACAGACATCCTGCCGATCCTGGGAGGTGCGTGTCATGGCTTGCGTGTCATCCGCATAGCCAGTGGGGCACAGCGCCGCTCGTCCGGCCCCCCGATGGACCACCATGTCCGGTTGGTCCCCGTGGACTGGCGGGAGCGCCCTGGTCGTCACCACGACATGGCGTCACATCTCATCAATCTCCATCTTCCACACTGTGGTCAGGAGATTGATGAGGATGACACTCAGAGGGCATCCTTGCAGGATGCCGTTCGTGGCACGCCACCAACTCCCGAGGCACCCGGAGACCTTGAAGGCCCGCCGCAGCTGGCGGTACATGCCCGCCAAGGCCCGCAGGATGCCCGGCTCCAAGCCGAGCTCCTGCCCAACCCTCAGGACGACAGCCTGGGGGATCAGGTCAAAACACTTGACATAGTCAAGGTTGACCCCAAACAGGGTCCATCCCTTGAGGCGGGACAGCTCAAGCAGCACTTGGGTGACTGCCGCGGCGTCCAACGCCCCGCGGGCCGGCCGGAAGCCATAGGCCTCCGGGTGGGCCCAAGTCTCCTGCCAACGCAGGACCTCCCACAGGCGGGTGCCCGCCCAGAGTCGGTACACAACCGACAGCACAGTTAACAGCCTGGTCCCGAGTGGGCCCTCCTCCCCTGGCTTGGGGATCAAGGCAGTGTACCCGCGGGCAAGCACCTCCGGCCACCGGCCCGTGACCTCAACGAGAGTGAGCAGCTCGGCCAGCCAATCCAGCAGGCGGAGCGGGAGGGACCTCAAGTCCCCGAGGGACCAGCCGTCAAGACCTAGCGCCGGGGTGCATGAACCGCAGTCGCTTGCGCAGGTACCCTCCGGTTAGCGGCTTGTGCAGCATGGGGACCCGCCGTAAATGATGGCCGTACCGCGCGAGGAAGGCCGCCGGATCGGGCTCGGGAGCCTCAACGTACTTGCGGTTGATCGGGCCCCATGCCGCCCGAAGCAACTCGTCCATTTCCTGGACGTTGCCTATCGGCGTGCCATCTGGCCGAGCCAGGAAAACCACTGGTGGGGAGAACTCCTCCTCCCGAAGCCAGCGGTACACGGCCCCCGGTCGCACGCTCATCTCCTCGACAAGCCATGCCTTCCACGCAGAGGTACGCGCTGCGTCCTCGCGGCGCGCCTGGTCCCGAACCAGGCGCTGCAGGTCACGGATGGTCGCCTCCAGGTGCTCTGCTGCCGGGATCGGCACCTCCCCCAGCCGTGGCAGGTCGGGGAGTGCATCGGACCGCGGCAGGCGCAGCGCCCGTACCGCTTGTATGCGGCGCCGGGCTCCCCGCCAGGCCTGCTCTACCGCCCTTGGCGGCACATGGGGACGTGCCGGAGCTGTGCGCCGCCAGTTGAGCACGGGGCGTAGCGCACCAACAGCCGCATGCAGGCGCGCCAGCGGCGCAGTCTCCGGCAGGCCCGTGACTGGCTGCTGCCTGGGGCACAACCGCACCTGACGCACTAGCGCGTCCGTGCCCCGTCCGCGCTGTGCAGTGCTCGGCGCTGCCCTTGGCGCGACAGGCAGAGGGCATGCAGGGTCCACCTGTTGCGGTTGGAGCTCCGGGTCCGACAAAGCAAGCAATGCCTCTTCGGCGGCCCACGTCCAGTAGGCCCACACTGCGTCCACATCCGCGGACTCCAATACTGCCTCCCAGTCAGCAGCGAGGGGCGAGAGGAGGCAGTCCTCCAGGTTCCTCCGCTGCTCCTCTGGTCTTTCCGGTATCGAAATAACGGGGGGTCGGACTGCCCGCCACACACGCTGAGTGGCACGCAATAGGCGCAGGGAGAACACCACCGGTCGGTGCCCTGGAATGCCCGAGCCACGCACTGCCTGGGCGTCCTCCAGTGCGGTGGCGACGCGCGGGTCAGCGAGTATCCCGTCAATGCGAGTACCTGCACTCGCCCCCGTCCGGGAAAAACGGCACATACAGGCCTGTTGTGACTTGTTGAACTCCAAGTCCAAGTCCACAAGCCGGCGTGTCAGCAGTGCCGCCAGCAGAGGCTCTGGCGCCGCCCCCAGGGTCGCCGAGCGGAAAATTGAAGTCTGCCCCGACGACCAAGGGCGCATTCCCCAGGCGCGCCAAGTGGGCAGCCACAGAGGTCCACAGCTCCCTATTGAGCGCGTCATTGCCATACACCCCGTAAACGCAAATGAGGTGCAGCGCCGAGGAGCCGTCGCCCAACGCCAGCCGCACGTGCACCCAATGTGCAGAATGCCACAAGTCCCAGACAAGCGGGTCGCGTTCCCGTTGCCTGGGGAGCGGCGGGGCCTCTGCCGTGAGTGCTGCGCGGGCAAGGATGGCCACCCCCCCAGGCGAGGCATCCCACATCCCCCCCCCTTGGGACTCCAAGGGGGCACCCCAGAAAACATTCCACCCACGCTCCCGGAGCAGCGACCGCAGAGCTCGTTGTCCCCCCTTGGTGAGTCTGGTCTCCTGCACGAGAACCACGTCATGGTCCCACCCTGCCACCTCATCCACGTGGTGACGCAAGGAGGTGACGTTCACCAGCCCCACACGCAACAAAGCCGGCCCAGGGTGGAGGTGAATGTCGCCGCACTACCCCAGGCTCCCCCCTTCCCCAATCTGCACCTGGGGGTTGAGGGGGGGGGGGAGGGGGGGGAGAAGAACCCAGACCTGCAGCCAGCGGCGGCTCTGGCGCTCGCGGGTGACGCGCGTACGCGTCAAAGCGAGCAGCACCCGCAACTGGAATTGCGAAAAGCTGAAGTGTTCTGCGCGGCACAGGGGACAGTGGGGTGCTTTGGACGCACAAAACGGTCCCCTTGCCCCCCGGCCTGCGATGCAGGGGCGGTCAGCACCTGTGCGAGCAGGCGCAGCGCATATACCAAGCGCTCCCTGCATGTGATAAGCAGTGGCAGGCAGGGGGGCGAGAGAAAGGGACAAGAGAGGGAAGAGCGCCCACAGCGAGAGCCGGGCGAGAAGGGCGACCGAGCGCCATCCACCCGGCCCTGGGTTAGCCTCTACATCCCCACAGGTGAGGAGGGAGCGGCCCCTGCCAGCCCAGGTCACAGGAATGGCCAGGCTGTGCCCAACGGCGGCTCGTCCCCCCCTGGCCCAAGTCACAGGGGGGGTCAGGCTGTACCCTACAGCAGCGGGAGGTCCCTCCCTGGCCCAGGTCACAGGGGGGGTCAGGCTGTACCCTACAGCAGGACGTCCCTCCCTAGCCCTAGCCACAGGGGGGGGGGGGGGGTCCAGGCTGTAGCTTACAGCAGGTCGTTCCTCCCTGGCCCAAGTTACAGGGGGGGTCAGGCTGCACCCAGCAGCAGCACGAGGTCCCTCCCTGGCCCAGGCCACGGGGGGGGTCAGGCTGTACCCTGCAGCAGGTCGTCCCTCCCCAGCCCAAGCCACAGGGGGGGGGGGTCCAGGCTGTAACCTACAGCAGCAGGTCGTCCCTCCCTGGCCCAGGTAACAGGGGGGGTCAGGCTGCACCCAACAGCAGCAGGTCGTCCCTCCCTGGCCCAGGCCACAGGGGGGGTCAGGCTGTACCCTGCAGCAGGTCGTCCCTCCCTGGCCCAAGCCACAGGGGGGAGGGGGGGTCCAGGCTGTAACCTGCAGCAGGTCGTCCCTCCCTGGCCCAGGTAACAGGGGGGTTGTACATGCAAAACAAAACAAATTCAGGCCATATGACTCCAGGTGCGCAGCACCGCAGTGACATAAGAGGCGTGTGCCTCCATAGAAACTCGAGAAGCAGTTCTTGGTGGGTGGGCGGGGCGCCCCCATTGGGTGGGAGGGTGGGCCCCGTTATAATATAAAAAGTTATGTGATGGGAGAATAGCACACTGCAGTCACCAAACAAAATAAGAGCACAACTCCTGTTACTGGGGTAACAGTGGTTGTACATGCAAAACAAAACAAATTCAGGCCATATGACTCCAGGTGCGCGCTCCTTTGTTCATGCTGGAGCCTGCAGCGCAAGGGATGAATGTGGTACGCCACGATGTCAGTCGTCCCAGGAAATCACGAAGCGGCCCCGACTGGACAAAACGCGATCTGAGAGGGGTCAGGAAGAGAAGCTCCGAGGTAACAGTGACAGTGAATACTAGCATTGTGGTGTGTTCCAGGCACCGCTGCCGAGGACGGCGGGATTACCCGACTCGTCCATAAAAGTCTGGCGGCTCTCGCCATCACAGACCGTCTCTCGGCACTGTGACGCGGCGGGCGTTCCCGTCTCGCGCACGGATGACTGTGGTACGCCACGATGTCAGTCGTCCCAGGAAATCACGAAGCGGCTCCGACTGGACAAGACGCGATCTGAGAGGCAGCTGCCCCTCGACCCTTCGGGAAGTTAAGTAACCACACAGGGCAGGGAAGGGAAGGGAAAGCCTGAAGCGCCATGAACCGATCCCAAGCCGCGGCCCCTGCAGCTGGAAATTTTCCCGCAAAGTCGCTGTCAATACGCGAGAAGCAATCAGCAGGATTCAAATCCCCTGGCACCCATTCAAGAAAAACAGTCGACGGCGCCCCCTGTAAAAGATAAAAAGCCCGGCGCAAATTCCGATTATGTCTATAGAGCCCCGATTTGGCGCGCATACTGGACATTTGTCCTACCGTAGACTCATTGTCGCTGACGAGGCGGAACACTGGCCAGCCCACGTTGACAATTAATCTCAGGCCCTGTACCAGAGAGTCCAGCTCAGCCTCTTGCTGCGTGGCGACATCCGGGGGGCGGTGAAAAACCCGCCCCCCCAGACGTGGACCCCAAACCCCTACTTTAAATCGGTCTCGGTCGAATGCGGCATCCACAAAGAGCAGACCCCTGCCCGATTGCGACGGCGGCAGAATGGGGCGGGGGGACCACCCGCGCCGCGCCATAACCAGGCAGTGGAGAGAGCTGAAGACCAGTTTGAGGGGGGTCGAGGGCAGGAAAGTTAGTCCCCAGGCGATGTGTGACCACCAGCCAGCCAGAAAGGGGCAAACGCCCACCTGGGGGCGAAGGGCCCAAGAAAGGCGCCCAATAACCCTTCTCGCAAACTTCCGGGACAGGGGCAACAGAGCAATTCTGAGCCACAGGCCCACGAGAACCACCCACTGATCTTCAAGGACGAAAACCCCCCTGCTGGGCCCCGAAAGCACCAGCCTTTTCCGCATCCAGACGATGGACGGGACCAGGTCTAAAATGCTCTTGGGGCTGATGATGGCCCCCTCCTCGCGCATCAAATCCCTCAGGCGTCGCGCCGCAGATCGAACATTGGACGCACCAAAACCTATCACCAGAAAATCGTCAAGGTAATGGAGAACCATGACAGTGACAAAATTCAACTTCTGCAGGAGGTACCCCAGTACCGTCTGGCACAGTACAGGAGAAAATTGCCAACCGAAGGGGAGGCAGTTGAAGGCGTAGGACTGTCCATCTATAGACACGCGGAAAGTCTGACGGAACTCTTCAGGAAAACGCAGGGACCAAAACGCATTTTTCAAATCGACATGGCAAGCCAGCAGTTCATCACAAGGGGATGCCGACAGTTTAAGGCTGCGCAAGGCGCGCAAAAAAGGATCGTTCAGGTACGCGTCCGCACCAGGGGGCAGGTCGAAAAATCCCCGCGATTCACGCAGGAAATGTAACTGGATCAGGGACGCAAGGTCCTCAACCACGCGCAGGGAAAAGGACGGGGGTTTGCTGGAGTGCTGTCTGTTGAATTCAACCAGATAAACGATCATAGAAGCTTTCTCAGAATTCTTCGGGACGGGGAACAGCCAGCCATTGGGGGGAAGTGCGGCCTGACAGGGAGCCAGCACCCCATCTCGAACCAGAGCCCGAGCCACCACCAGGCCCTGAGAGGAAATGCCCCTGATATTGCGCAGCTGTCGGCTGGCAATCTCGAGTGTGTCATCCGGGGCCACGGCATGCCAGATGAAACTCGGTATATCTATATGACCTATATCGCCAATCCCCCTGTCTAAAACCTCCAGAGAGAGACCCACCAAAATCGGTTTTGGGGAGGTAGATTCACGGAAAACCGCCGCCCAAACTTCAGGAACCAAAGCGTCCAGAGCCAAGAGAACGGCTGGAATGAAATCAAGCACCCCAAGGTCCGCTGCGACAGAATTACCCCTCAACAACAATAGCCGAATCCGCGCCCTCACCAGACCCCTGTCCCTCGGGGCCACGCGCAAGCCTGCGCCAACGTGATCCAGCCAGAGCTGGCCTCGGGGGGAGTTCAGCAGCGAGTTGACCGTGTCTTCCGAAACGTCGGAGGCGCAATGGCTTGGACCCCCCCCCGTTCCCACGCACGACGGCGGCTGGGGGGGGGGGTTGTCTTGGCCGATTGCTGAACTTGGACGCGGCAGAAACGCTGGCGACGACAGTCTTGGGGGGCAACGGGGCAGAGGCGGGGCTGGGGGGGGGGGGGGCAGGTGGTTGCTCCGAGGGGCGGGGGGGTCCCGATGAAGAGCTGCTCGGAGCACGGGGTTTGGGGGAGCCAGGGGCTCGCAAACGGGAGGGCGGTGATCCCGATGGGGGGGAATGCCCCAGGGAAGAGCGGCGCGGGGGCTTGGGTTTTGGGGGGTTGCGGGCCCGCAGACGGGAGGGCTTCGCTGAAGACGATGGCCTGTCGGTCTTTGGAGGGGGCTGCATTGCATCCCCGGAGTCGTCCGCCTCCTCCCGAAACTCCTCCCCCCGCGTTCACTTGGATCCGGTGGCCGGCAGGCGGGCCGGCTTCTCGTCGTCAGAGCAAAGGGCCAGCCGCGATTCAGGCCAGAACTCGCGGACTGAGGTGTCCAGCCACCGGACGCCCGAGCCGGTGGGCCAAGGGAGCCGGAGGTGGTGGTGGAAGACGAAGTCGTCCGGCGCGGCCGCGTAGAAGTGCGCCATCCGCACCCCCGCCCACGTGCCCCACCAGCAGAGGTACCGCCAGGGCAGGCCAAGGAAGCGGAGGAAGGAGGCCCCCGCTCGGCGCCAGGAATGCCAACGGTAGGTGGCGTAGGGGCTGCTGTGGAGCAGGCGGGCCATGGCCTCCTCCAGAATCGCCGAGGACGGGACCAGTACCTCCCTTCCAGGGAACTTTTTCCGCAACCAGTAGGCCCATTCACTAGCGAACTTCCCCAGATCACGGGAGACCCATCGTGAGTCGCGTTTAAGACCCCAGAAGGCCACGGACTTGGATCGAAGGCCCGACCTCCGGACTGATGCGATTTCGCTAACCCGTGCGAGGCTGCTGAAGGACATGACGGCGGCGGCAAAGACACCCCAATCCTCTGGTGACTGGCAGGCCTCGGCCATGACTTGGAGGACGTGTGGGCCTGCATAGGGTCTGTCCCCCGGGGCAGCCACCGGCGATTTGGCCAAGCACCAGAGGCGTTCCCAGCGGAGAGGCGGTAACCAGTCCAGGAGCCAGACAGCATGCAAGGCGGAGACGCAGCCCCTGAGCGTCGCGGGCCTGTACCCCGAGCGGAATAAGAGCAGAAGGACTTCCTCGGCCAGACGCTGTGTGTCCTCGGCAGGCGTCTTGTTGTGGAAGAAGGCAAACCTCCGGAGGTGGGACCCGTAGGTGGACCTGGTCCCCGGCTTCCACGTGCTGACCAGGCAGGCCTGCACACTGTCGGCGGGGTCGGCAAATCCCAAGTCCCGCCAGACCGCGACGATGGATCCCCAGTCGACGAACTTCCCGGCCCACGGGGATAACGACTGTGACGGAACGACCAGCACTGCCTCCGCAGAAATGGGCGCACCAGACCCCAGGGCATCCCGTCACTCCAGAAACGGGCAGCGCCAGATCCAGTGGCGGACTACCTCCCCCTTGGCGCGGCACGTCTTACAGGGGCCCACAGGGTCTTCCGTCGTGTTAACCCACTCCCCCTTCTGGATGTCGAAGAATTCGGCCCCATCAATGTACTTAAAGCGCCGCCGCATGACCTTCTTCAGCCGCATTCCCGCCTCGCTCAGCCCAGGCTCGAGGCGAATATCGTCCCCCGACTGCGGCCCCGAAGTTGAAGACGTTCCGGACTTCCCCTCGTATCTCTGCTTGTACGTGTTGGCCGATGAGTAAACCAGGGACCAAAGGCCCTCCACCAGGCTTTTAAGCCGACGCTGTAGGTGATCCGGGTCGGAAGCCTCCATATTGACGTCGTCCCCAGCTGGCTTGCGGTTCTGCCAAGTCGTGTCATCCTGTTTGTCGGCGTCGGAGAGACCGAGATGGATGGCCTTCATGGCCTCGTCCGTCATCTTTGGGATCATGACCAGAGCCGCCGGCTGGGGTGTCTCAAACCTGAGAAAACTCGCCAAGAGGAACAAGGCCCGATTGATCCATTGCGGGTGGTTCGTGGCAGCATTGATCTCGTGGAAGGCTTTTAGTGACAGGTCCGGGATCCGCAGCTGCTCCTTAGCCGGTGCCTCGGTGATGCTCTGTACCTTGCTCGCCAGTGACTTGATAAGCTTCCCCTGATCCTCCAGCAGTTTCAGGATGGAAGGGTCGACCTGGGGCGGCTGCTGCGGGGCTGAAGATGGCGGTGCGGTCTTCCGGAAGGCCCTAGTCCCCATGTCCAGCGTGACGTCCTCAAGAAGCATGTAGCCCACGATCCTGTCGACAAAATCGTCCTGGGCACCCGTGAACGATACAGAAGTTGCAAAATCGCGTACCAAGGCCTCGCCGCCATGGTCCAGACCCTTGAGCTGCTTTGTCAGGGCCAGTCGCTTGCGGGCCCATGTTCGTGCATCCGAGCCCTGCTTGAACTCGCAGTGGACGTCTCCCCCCAGGTAGTCGTCGAAGGACACGGTGTTCTCCGCCATGGTAATTGCTGCTTGGCCAACTGGTCAAACTTCAGGCCAAGAATGAGCAGCTCTCAATGAGTTCAAGGGAGGACAGCTACTCGGCCTGTGCAGCAAAACAACAGAACCTTCACTGAAGGCCCCGTTATAATATAAAAAGTTTTGTGATGGGAGAATAGCACACTGCAGTCACAAAACAAAATAAGAGCACAACTCCTGTTACTGGGGTAACAGTGGGTCAGACTGCACCCAACAGCAGCAAGCTGTCCCTCCCTGGCCCAGGCCATAGGGGGGGTCAGGCTGTACCCTACAGCAGGTCGTCCCTCCCTGGTTGGGCCACATCGGGGCATGCAGCGGCCGCCCCAACCACCCCATCCATGGGCGCGTCCGCACCACTGTCCCCAGCCCCCCCAACTTGCCCCTCGGCCTGTGGGGGGGGGGGGGGGGGTCGGACCTGGGCCGTTCTGCCTACCGCGCGGTACGTATGGCGTACCCGCGTCAGCCCGCGGACCTCCCATGTCTTGGGGAGGAGTCGAGAGTCCGCGGGGGCCAGAGTTTTCCCCGGCCAGCCCTCGTCGACGCCCTCCAGGGTGACGTCGAACTTGGGGCGTTCCTGCCCTGTGGCAGTGAGGTGCGTACAGGATACGACCCTCACATTTCCCGCCTCCCCTCCGAAAACCTTGGGGATCTCCCCCCTGATGGCCTGGTAATTCCCGAAGGCCAAACCAAACCCAATGGGGTACCCCCCCACCCGAACAATAATGCGAGGGGGGGGTATCGCTGCGTCCAGAGCCTCCCCCACCAGCTCCCTGATCCCTGAAGCGATGGGGCCCGTACCAAATAGCCGGACCCCCACCCTCCCCGCAGAGTCGCCCTCCATGAGCCCCCCAAAGGTGCCCAGCTGCGGCTGCTCGGTCAGCCGCTTCCACAGCTCCGGCAGCGGCGCCCGTGAAGCTGCGGGGAGCGTCAGCCAGAGCATGCGGGAGGGGACAGGGCTCTCCTCCCCCCGCAGCCAGGGGCGGCACGTCACCCCCAGCACCTTGCCGCTGGCCCGCAGCGCCGCGGCGGCTTGTGCATGCGGCAAGGCAGTCGCCGCCTCGTACACAGACCCCCGCTGTGCGACGGTCAGCGGCAGCTGCGTGGCGTCGACGGGCGGGACCAAGGGCGCCAGGAACGCTTGCACCCTCTCTCGGACCCATGAGCGGGCCCGGGCAGATTCCCCGTGCGCGACCAGCAGCGCGGGGTTGACGCAGACAGCGAGACGGACTGCCTGCATGGACGCGTCGTCCCCCTCTGGGGGGGGCGGATCGCCCTCGTCATCCTCGCCGTCGGCGGCCTCGTCTGCGCCCATAGCGGCATCGTCGCCGTCGCCCTCGGGCAAGCGCCGCCATCGCAGGCGGAGAACGTGACCCGGTGGGCACGGGTCCATCTCCTCCGGCGTTTCGCACTGCCAGGCGCCCCGCTGTGGCACCGCTTGACAGTGCAGCGCCGCCCCAGGGAGGTCCAGAGTGTTGCGCTCGCGGCCCGCAGCCCGGAGGAGCGCCGGGACGGAGCAGCTGCCGCGGCCCGCACGTTGGACCAAGACGACCGCGGACACCGCGCCGACCTGGGGCCAGGTCTGCAGAATGTCGGCGGCCCTGGCTTGGGCCCCCGCCAACGTCAGCCCCAGCAGGCCGACCTCGGAGAAAACGGAGGGCTGGTCTGATACTGGCCAGTCCCCAACCGCCTTGCCAGCGGCGATCTCGCGCATGCCCTCCGCCTGCAGGGGGGCGAAGTCGGCCTCCCGCCAGTTGCGGGCGGGCTGGAACGCGGAGACACGTGGTGCCCCGCGATATATGCGAAGCAGCGCCTCCGGCGTTGGCTGCAGGGGCGCCGATGGCGTGCCCGGCCGTTGTGGGGCAGGCTGCACCACTACACGTGGCCGGGAGCCTGCAGCACGTCGGGCCTGGGCCGCGGCGCCGCTGGTGCCGCCGATGACCCGTTGCGGCTCTGGCCGCTGCTGGGCAGGTGGCTGTACTTGGTTGCGGCTGCGCGTCGCGGCCGCGTACGAGACGTGGTCCCCCGAAGAAGGAGGAGGGGGGCTCCGCTGAGGGCCCTCCGCCAGCCCAAGAGAAGCGCGGACGGCTGCCCCGACCGCGGCACGCTCGTCCCGCGGGACGCCCAGCCACGCCTGCGCTGTGTACGTGGGGGGCGGGAGATCCCTCGGCGCGGGAGGACGGCGGGCCTCGCATCCGGCGCGGTCGTCGCAGCGCCCGCCATGAAGCCACCCCGTGCCGTGGGCGCCCATCGCCCAGGTGCAGGCCACGGGCCGCGTATCCCGGCATGCTTGCACGCTGGGGTCCCATGGGGCGCCACCCTGGTAAGGGTTTGGGGGGCCCTGGGGGATGACCCCTCTGCAGGCGCAGGGGCGCGCATGCACATACCAGTGCACCACCTCGTTGTGGTGATTTGTCCAGGAGGTCCAGCCGCAGCCTCCATCCGGGCGACGCCCCGGCGCAGCCGGCCGCGCCGCCGACTGATCAGGCTGCGGATTCGGCCGCGAGGGCGGTACGCGCGCCGGCCGTTGCAGCCAGCCCCCGGCGCTGCGAAGGCGGGATATTTCCGCCTGGCCCTTGGCCAGCTGTTGGTGAACTGCAGCAAGCTGGCGGCTCAGCGCGTCGATCTGCTGCTGCTCCGCAGTGGGCGGAGGTATGGGCGGGGAGTCGGCGCGCCGGCCGCGGGAGCGCGGGCGCCGATGGTGCCCCCCTTGCGGGGCGGGGACTGCCCGTTGGCCGGACGGAGCTCCGGCTGCAGCGGGCGGCACAGCGGCAGGGCCGGTAGGCGAGGGAGCCGCGTCGACGTTGATGGCGACCGCGGCGGCAGACCCCGATTGCGCGGGGGCGGGCTGAAGCTGCAAGGCCCCGACGATGGCAGCGGCCATCGCAACCATGGATGGCTGCAGGGCCGCCGCGAGAGACGCCGCCAAGTCGCTGTTGGCGGCCATGACGACGGGCGAAAATGTTGTGTAGGGCAGCCGCGAACAGGCGCGCACGCGCGGGCAAAGCGCAATGAGTGATAAAGAGCGGGATTTGTGCTCTCACCAGGCTCACGGGGGGAGCCCCAAGGTGCGAGCCCTGAAATTCGCCGGGGGTCGAGGGCCGGCTGAGGCGCAGCAGCAAGCCGCTGCAGTCGCGAACGCAGATCGCGCGGGCGCACGCCGCGGGCTGGCGGCGCACTGCGACGCTGCGTGCACTACGTGCGCTGGGGAAGCGGGTGGCGATGGGTAGCCAATCCCGCAGCGAGGACCACCTGGTACAGCACTCAGTGGGAAACAGTGAAAGCACGTGAAGCAGTAGTACAAATTACCTTTTAGAAGAGAGGGGGCATCTGCCTTTTCAAGTCCTGGACGCTAGTGCGATTGAGGGGATTAGGGGGTTAGTGGGTGAGAGCACATCTATATACATTTGCATACAGATATTTGAGACCCTTACCCCCCCTGCCCCCCAGCGTATCGCGGCGCGACGGAAGGACCTGGGCCTCCATCCTACGTGGGATCTTCCAAGGAGCGACCTTGCCCAGATCTCGGGCTGTGCGCTCCCCTGTCCGCGCCCGCAGGTGCAGCTGTGGGGGGTTGGGTGTCCCCCCCTCCCGATGGCTGCACCTGCCGAGTGAAGCCCAGGCTCAAGAGCCCCCCCCCGCGGGCCGGCATACGGCCTGCTGCGCCCCTGTGCCACGAGGGGCGCCGCTGACGGTCTGCCCCACGTGCTGCCCTGCCACCCCCGTGCCGCATTGCTGCGTACCTATGCCTGCCGTGCCCGCCCACGGAGGGAGGGGGGGGAGGGGCTGCACCGCACCGGGGGGAGAGGTGGACCACCCTGCCCCTGACACCCCTCATCCAGAGCAGCAGCCTGTGGCTGCCCCTGTGCCTGCAGTACAGCACGCCCTGCTGCACCCTGCTGCCCAGATCCTGCTCTGCAGTACCCTGCTACCCCTGTTCGCGGAGGGGTGGGGAGGCACCTGGATCCTACCCAGCTCGAAGCCGCCCTTCAGCCCCCTGCTGCTCGCGGTCCCGGGGAGGAGGGGGTTCACCCAGTGTCCCGTCTGCCCGCGCCGCTGCAGTGAGTGTGGCCGAGATGGAGCCAAAAACGTCCACCAGGCTCGCGCGCCCCCTTCTCTGCCCCATGCCCCAACCGCGGGAAGTGCCCATGGGAGGAAGGGGGGGGGGGGCAGTGATGCTGTGGCCGGCTGCACAGCCACAGGGGTGCCCGCAGCCACCGCCCCCCAGGGGACATGAGGCCGGAGCCACTGAGGCTGTTCGCCCGTGGCTGGGACTGTAACTAACCCACCCCCCCATCACCCCCCCCTCCCCCCCCAATTCTCGTGGGTGGTGGGGGCTGGAGTCGCGGAAAGAGGGGGAAGAGGGTGACCCAACCCTGGGGGGGGGGGGGGCTCCGGCGCGATGGCTCGTCGGAGGAGGAGGAAGAATTGGCCGGTGGCGGTCGCTGCCTGCGCCCCAGCACTACCGGCGGCAGCACGCGCTGCCGCGCCAGCGGCGGCTCGTTCTCTGATGAGCCCGGCGGCGACTCCCGCCCTCGGGAGCCCGGCACCATGTGTGGGGTGGGCGCAGGCCGGTGCACCTGCTGGGGCGCTTGAAGCCACGCACGCAACGCCTTGGCCCCTGCGCGTTGCGCTGCCGACGCCAGCCGGTGCCCCTCGTGGCCCAAGGAGCAGCAGTATTTAAAGCCCTGGCCGGTCGCCGCGCACGCCGCGCGCGTCGCCGCTCCGTGGGCAGGGCACAATACGCGCGCAGTGCCCAAACCGCGTCCTAGCGCCCGTGGGGCTCTAGCTGGGCGTGCCGGCGGCGGTGGCTGCGCGAGCGGGCAGCGCGGCTGCTACAGGAGCACCCGCTTGAAGGGCGCAGCGGCGCCTACCCACCCAGGGGGCGAGGCCTGCGGTCGTTCCCCCCTGCCCGGCCTTGCCAGTCGCCGCGCCCACAGGGCCCCGCAGTGCACCTCCAAGCGGCGCATGTGCTCCTGCATGGCTTCGCGGCACACGAACATGGACCTCTCCGTGCGACCCATGCACTTGTAGCCCCCAAACGGGACTAGTGTGTTGCATAGCGGGCACAGCTGGCCCCCAAGAAGCTCACCAGCTCGCAGAAACTGTTGCGTTTTGTCGAGCGCGAGCTTGAGCGCGTGCGCTCGTTCACGAAGTGGCAGGACACGACCCGCCCTTGTGCCCTGGAGCCGCTGGGAGAGCCCGGCCTGCATGCTCCTCAAAATCCAAGGCCAATTCCACGTACGTGACTTGGCCCTGGCCCAGGAGCCACAACAAGACCCCTGCCCACCGCTACAAGGCGTGCAAAAAGGCCGCCTCCCATGGCCAATGCGGCGGTAGCCCCTCCGGTGCATCCAGCGGGGGTCGGGCTGGAGGCCTGGGCAGTGCCCAACTGCCAACTGCCAACTGCCCAACAGCAGCCGACCGACCCCCCCCACACCCACATCAGAAAACTGTCCCTCGGGGAAAACATGAAATTCATCAAAGGGGCCCGAAATGGAAGGCCGATTTGAGGTACCTAAGCTGTTTTTTTGCGTCTGGAACCCCTCTCCCCCCGACCACCACCACCTTTTTGCCACTAAGCAATGGCTAGACCGAATTCCCTTCTGGTTGAAGCAAACACATTTCAGGGGGGCTTACACAAATAAACCAGTGCCCATTCAACACACCTACAGGCCAACATGGAGCAGCCCTTGCCCCATGGAACCATAGGCTTCGTTACTGTTGTGTTTTTTGGTTCCCCTTGTTGATTTTGTGTCGGCCGCAGTAGTGTTGCATTACGCGTGCTGCAGTGGTGTTACGCTACAGCGGCTGCAGTAGTGCCGCAGAACACGCGCACCAGTACGCCGTGCAAGAAAATACATCTGCACCTTCCGCTCATGCCGCGCGCGCCATGAGACGGAGACAGCAAGCATGGGTATGGCCACTACCTTCCTGCTTGAGGGCAAGCTCCAAGCGTTGGACACGGTGACGCAATTCCTGCTTCTCTGTATCTGCAATCAGAGAAACGTGCAGCTCAATTGCCCACGACGGGAGTCTGGATCAAGCAGAGGGTAGGGCCGGGGCTGAGTTGAGCGACCGGTATGTAGTTCTAACCCTGAGACGCCTTTTGCAAGAGGGAAACCTGAGGGCCTTGCCAGCAGGTGGACCGTTTCTGGAGGGAATCCGTTCCGATCCAGTTGAAGGTCGGTGCATAACGTGTGTATCGTTGGAGCTTGCATTGGAACCTTTGATCATTGGGCACCATGCCAAGGATTAGAGGGACGCTCAGTGGCCAGCTGCGCATCCGCTGACCACCGCAACTGCCGGCGCTGCAAGGGACCATGCGGGTGCAGCCACAAAGATTGGCGCCCGAGGGCTGTTGGGGTGTGCCTCGCTTTGTAAGAACGGGCCACCACAAGCGGCTGATGTGCGCCAACGGAGAGTGGCAGCGTGCGCCAACGCAACGCATGTGGGATGCCTTTCGGCCCCGGTGCTGGAAATATGTTTGCTTTATGTTCCGGCTACCGATTCTCTACATTGTTAACTTGGCGTGCTTTGCTAACTTTTTCGACAACTTTGCTACGCGTGTTGTCGGTTTTTATTGCCTGGCCGACGTTGACGGGTTGAAGAAAATTTTCGATTTTGGCGGGTGCTCCTGCTTTTCCGGCGAGTGCCGACATATGACAAGCAATTGTCTGGCACACATGCACCACTGGTCAAAACATCGTCGGCAGAAATATTCGACACGAACGCACTGCACAGGTCATGGCTTGCCCATTGAGCCATCGCTTACATCGGATCACTGAGGCACACACGCGTGCAGGCGTGCACATCATCTCGCCAGGCATGTGGCGGCAGCAAGTGACAGAGAACGGAACAGCGAGGGCGGAGTGGCACAGGGGTGTGAGGGGGATATGTTGGTTGGATGGCGCCTCGTTTCCTGGTGCACTAGACTCTGCACTCACCACATGTGTGACCCTTTCCGAATTGGGGTCATCGGTCGCGGGGAAGGGAGAGCTGTTCTTATCAGCGCAGGGGCGGGAGATGGGGAGAGAGCGAGCGGCAGAGAGGGTGTGGGCAGATGGAAGATGGAGAGAGGATCGACGGAGGAGGGGGAGCCAAGGGCATCGGCACTGTGCTGACTGCTGCAACACTCACACAGGACGCCAGTCTCTGACACGCAACAGGCCTCTGTGCACGTAGGACGTGTGTCAAGCTGGGGTGGGCGGGCTTGCAACTGGGGGGGGAGGGTGTCGATACAGCCCTGTGGCTAGGACCCCCCCCTCCCCCAAAAAGGGCTCAATTGAAGGGTGCCCCAAAATCCTTCCGAGACTGACTCCTGGGCCCCGGAGGGATTTTTGGAATCAGCGCGTCGAGGGGCTTCAGAAAAGTCATCATTTGCCATGTATTTTAGGGGGGGGGATGACCATTTTCAATGCTCAAAAAATTTTCGGCGTCTTCGGTGCCAGAGCTCATAATGCCTAATGTATGGTCCTGTCACTTGAGCCCTTTCCTGAAGCCCCTCCCTCCCCGCAGTTTTGGGGGCTGTATTGACCCCCGCCCCGCTCAGTTGAAAACCCGACTTCCCCCTGCAAAAAGCCCAGTCGATGGGATGAAGCCGGGGGCTGTGAGCCACTGCGCGTGGGGACACGCAGTCCACGCAGTGCAACATCATCCCGTTATCCCCCTGAAGCCCGAGCTGCAGCCCAAGCCTTCACCGACCTTCTTCTGCGGCGTCCGCACTTGGGCGGGCTGAGGTCATTCGTGCTGTGCGGGGCACCACGGCACCATCGTTCGCTGCAGCAAAAGAAGAAGCACAATCACCAATGAGGCATGCCACCATCAGCCTACTCCCTGTGCAAGTTGGTTCTGCCCTCACTCTCTGTGCCTTCTGGCGCCATGTGACTGAACTTCCTTTAACGGCGAACAGGGGACTGTGTCCCTGAACGGACAGGACTGCTCGACCCAGAGTTGGGGCGACTGCAGGACGCGATAACGGCACCGGAAATTGAGTCTGGCATCACGGCAATGACAACAGGAATGGCCATGGCAATGGCAATCGAAAATGTAAGCAACGATGATGAATGGGAGAATTGCTATAAAAACTGGAGCAGCTCACGGGAGGGTCGTAGCAACGGGCCATACGCCGACTCCTTCCCGCTTCCATGCCACTTTCAGGGTGGGGGGTGGGGTGGGGTGGGGCTCCGGACCTCTACATATATGGCTTGAAATGGCCTTCTCATCGCGTTGATCACTTGGAGGTGCAGATGTAGGGGCAAAAAATATTGCAACAGGGGGGGGGGGGGGCATGGTAGGCGGTACTTTTGTTTAAGGGGGTTTAATGGGGACAAAATTAGAATTGGCTGCCTCACCCCTGCCTTCTCGGGGGCCCACAAGTGGGCGGGAATGCTACATAACCCCTGCGTTCTCGGGACCCCAACAAAGGGGACAGAATCAGAATTGGCTGCATGTCATCTGCCTTTGCAATATACCCGGAATTTTCAGGAGAAATCGATAGTGGGCAGAAATGGGTATTTTTTCAGTCCGCCCGAAATAAGTATCCCATCTCTGAGCAGAGTGTCTTAGAGATGGCCACTACCCTCGTTGGTGGGACACTGTACTGACAAACAGAGGGCCCTTGGTTCAATTCTCAGTGGAAGCAAAAGCACACTGTGGACATAAGGGGGGGGGGGCTACATGATGCGCTCGCACAACAGGAGGACTGAGCATGGGATTGGACAGGCAAAAGGTTATTATGTTCCCCCGTTGGGGAAAAGACCCCACAAGTGGACATCCCAGGGCCCAAAAACCGCTGTTTGGGAGAGGCCCCTCACTGCCGGTTTGGGATGACAGCTTGGAGGCACTTGGCCAACGGTTTTTTCCCCCATAGCTCACCAAGAGTCTACATAGACACATAGGGTAAAAACACAATTTTTTACCCTTTGCCACATCACGAAAAATTTGTTTTCGGCGTCTTTGGCGCCGATGGTCCGGCACTTTGGTGCCAATTTCTAATTTTAGCTACCCCACCCCACCCTGCGGCATGGGCAACCCTATGGCACCAGATTTTGTTTTTTCCCACGATGGTCACTTTGGTCTGGTGGGGGGGAGGGCAGGCCAAAGGGGGGTAGCCCCCCTCCCCCTACGGTGTGCGGCCATTCTAATACCTCCCTGGGGCAACGCCTCCCGCTGCGAACATGCCTACTTCCCACTGCCCTGTCACTACACTTGGTTTCCTGAGCACTGCTGTGGTCTCACCATGTGGTCTCAATAGCATCATGCCAACAGTGGACAGCAGATACTGGCTGCCTCCCATGGCCACTGTACACAATCTTCAGGGTTGGGCCAGCGTTTCCGTACCGTTAACGCTTTGCTACTGTTGACTACTGGGCGCTGGCAACATTGGCTGGAAGTAGTAGCACTGGCCTCGCTCCATAGCCTCCTCACTGCATACGGTCCTCAGGGCATGGGCTGAGCCAGTGGTCATGGGTGGGTGGCACTGCTGTCAGAGTTACCCCCTCGGGTGTGTGGCAATACCCGGTCGTCACCCATAGCCCCGTCACTGCATGCGGTCCTCAGGGCTGGGCTCAAGTCGGTGTGTCTGTGTTGGCAATGGGCACCGCTGACAGCGCGCCGTCTCGTCCGGCACTCGTTGTCACTCAGGGGCCGATAGCGCCTGCGGTGGTTGTCCCAGGGGGCGTGTTCACCTTGCTTATGGGCACTGCCGGCCGCGTGCTGTCTCCATGGTTGGCGTCCTGGGGTGTATTGCTGACGTTACGCAGCACTCCTGAATTGAATTGTTGTAGTTGTCGGGCTCTGAGACGTACACGGCCAGCTTCACCTGGGGATCGCCTGGACACCCGTGCCTCGTCGCATTGGTGACTGCCTTATCCAACATGATATTGCACGCCATGGGATCCCGTTGACAACAACGCACAGCTCCTCATCTGGCTCAAGTGTCACCGCTTGACCTCTCACAAAATAGCGAACTCTTTGATGTTCGTAGGAGACTGTACTGCCGGCCACCCACTTCAGCGTTGCCTCAATACACTTGAGCCACGACACACCTCACAGGCTGGACAAGCTGCTGGCGGTTAAGCGACGGCGGTCGGCAGTTAGCCCAAAAGAACGAGGGGAAGGGGGCAGTCCAGGTCCTTAAAAGGGGGGGGGGGGGGGCAGGGGCAGGGCTCCTTTTGAGAGGGGGTGGCTGGGTCTAGGGGGGGTCCCCAGGTACTGAGTTTTTAGAGGCGCCAAAGAAATTTTTTGATTGGCCGAAGGCCCGGAAGACAATTTGGCCCAATCTTTTAAAGGGGGGGGGTGGGTCCACGGGAGGGGGGTTTGCCCCCCCCCCCTCCCCCCAGTGGTGCCGAGTTGTTAAAACGAGCCCTGGGCAGGGGTGCAGACCTTTTGGACACAAAGATTCTCACTACCGGAAGCTCAGCTTCAATCACTCAATCACTGCATTATCATGTTTCAAGGCGTTCCTCTACCTCACCAAGCTCTGCCCTGCACCACTCCACTGAAGCCTTTGGTAGTATTGCAGGCCGGGCATGCCCCATACCGTTCGTCATGTCCCAGATCATGATGCTCTCGTCACGACTCGCCGAAACCAAGGACTTGGCGCTCAGCTGGGCCACAGCCCACACTTGATCGGTGTGGCCTTCCAGCGTGCGGATGCAGGCACCTAGGGGCACAGGTGGTGCAACAGACGCACGCCTGCAAGCGACCCCTGGTCCATAGGTGAGGGCCCCTCACCCACCCACCAGCCACACATACCTCCTGCCGAGACACAACAGGCCGCCCAGTGGGCACGTGCAGGGCTCCTTTTAAGGGGGAGCAGTGGGTGGGTGGGTCCAGCCCCAAGCACTAACGGTCCCCAAGAAAAATTCGTCTCGCTGCAGCATGCTGCGGCATGCTTCAGCCTGTTGGTCCGGGATACGTTCTTTTCCGTAAGGCGCAAAGGAGACAAAAAGCAGACCAAACACAGTGAAAAGCAAACCCTGACACCCTGCAAATATCAACACAGCAGAATCAATTCATAGGTGCGCATGTTTCTACTGCTCCTCCTCACATTTTCGCTTCTTGTCCATCTTATTGACGTACATGATCGCCAAATGGCACAACATCTCATTCCTCATATTGGGACGATCATGTGTCAGGATGTGTCCCAGCAAACTGAAGGCCCTCTCCACGTGGCATGCAGAGCGAGGCCGCTGGATAAAAACCACAGCAATTGAGGACAGAACAGGAAAATCAGCAGCTTTCACCTCCCACCAAGCAACTCTGGCAGAAGTTGTTTCTGGCATGGAGATGGAGCAGGCAATACAATGTACCGTTCCCATTCAGCACGAGGAATCTCAGGGATGCACTTGCTAATTTCAGCTTGCGAGAAAATTCAGCCCGCTGCCGCATGCTTCAAAGCCCCCACCAACAGCTCCTAAAATCTAGTGCTGCGGTATGCTGCGGCTGTTGGTGCTTGTCCAGCCCCCCCCCCCCCCCCCCAGTGGTGCTGAGTTTTTAGAGGTGCCAAAGACACCGAAGAAAATTTGTGGTGTAAACTAACTGGCGCTGAAGGCGCCAGAGAAATTTTTTGATTGGCCGTGTAGTCAATTGAGTGGTGCCGAGTGCATGTGTGCCAAGGATTTGGTGATTAGCGCAGTTGTCACCAGCAATTCTGTGACAAAAAACTTTTTGGGTTGATCCCATGTTAATCCCAAGGCCATGATGGACCACTTTTTGGGTTTGGACATCGAACACCAAATCCCAGGCAGAAGCGCCATATGAATGGCGGAGTGTACCTTAGGTTCTGCGATTCTTCACCTGGATGGGGTCCTCGCAGAGCCCAGGAGCCTCAAAGAAGTCAGAGTGCAGGCGTTCGTCCTTCCAGCAGAAGTGGTGCAAGTACCATATGCCAGGGACGTGTGCGCCCCTGATTCGCTGCCCCTCCTCCTGATGGCCCCCTCCAGCCCGCCCCGGTGCCACATCACCTTGCACGGGGCAGGTCGCAGCCGGGCGGCGGCTGCATCAAGGGGCCGAGATGCATGGCATTAGCTTCGTGCCCCCTTCTGGGCCTCGCCTGGTGCATGTCCCAGCCTGTTCTCCATAGCCCTTGATCGGTGCGAGGCTGGCACGTCAAGTGGCGCACAGCCAGTTGCCTACACAAGGCATTTCCCTCCACAGCACGCTTCATTGTCCTCGTTGACCTCTGTTGATCCTCCTGATCAGCCCTCAACAACCCTGGACTCCTCCACGACACTCGGTCACCCGCATGAAAGCATGCACGGCTGGAGGCTTCACTGGAAGCGACGGGGGTCGGAATGGGGGGGGGGTGGCGTTTGGTCTCACACCCTTTCCCACCCATTCCTCCCACCAAACCTCCCTTCCTGCCATCCCCCCCCCCTACTTCACTGTGTAGAGCAGATGCCTTTCCCGGCCCCTGAAATCCCCCTCTCAAACCCCAAAACCCTGACCCCCTCCCTCATACCTGTATCCACATTCCACATTTTAATAGCATTGTCGGTGCTTCCCGACACCAGTTGTCGGGAGCCCATCGCTGCCACTGCACAGACCTGGCCCACGTGGCCCTCCAGCGTGCACTTACAAGTCCCTGTGCGAAGCGAGAAGGAGTGCACAGGGGAGCCCCACTCCCGCCGCGACAGAAAGTGCCCGTGTGGTGTCATGCAAACGGTGGTCCCCCAAACAAAGCCCTCAACAACCTCCCCAACCCGCCGCTGACACCTGTTGACCCCAACCCTAAACAACGATTGACAACACTCCACTTTGGCGAGGAGGACGCTTTTCCTGCGGCGTGCAGGGAAACCTGCCCAGATGTGGAATACAGTTTGTGCGTTGTTGAGCTGAAGCCTGAAGCCCATGTGACTCGCATTGAACTTGTCGTTGTGAACACTACCGAGCACTGGATGGGGCAAGACGGGCGCTTCATAAATAATATTTGTTGCTCATGTGGCTCTACTTGACTTGTTGATGCTAACCAATAAATTAGGTTTCTCTAACCCTGCGGCGCCTGTGGCGTCCATGCGGCGCGCAAAAAGCGTTCTCTAGGGGGTGTTCCCTTGTGCCCCTGGCCTCCTGGGGCAGCTCCTCCTGTGGCTCATCACATGTGCTGAGGCTGACATGCCCCACCTGTGCCACATCCCCTTACATGGCAGGGGGTCACATGCGGGGTTGGGCGGCTCCTGAGGCAGAGAGGGCCGTAAGCTGGGCGATGAGCCGGGCCTCGGCCTGACCTTCGGCCCGCATCTACTGCCACCGGAGTAGTGTCTCAGAACAAGGGGGTGGCCCACGAAATCATAGGGCGCCACGTGCGGCCCCTTGGGCCTCCACCGATTTGGGTCTTTGGGGCCACCATCGGTGCGACTGGGGGTGAGAGGGATACGAGCGGGAGGGCTGTCGTACCAGCACCTGGCACAAGGCGGGCTGCCGCATTGCTGCTCCCGAAAACCCTGCGGCAGGAGTGCGTGTGTGTACCAAATCCCACCCGCGGGCGGTAGAAGTGGATGCAAAGCGACTTCACACAGGGGCTTGGTAAACTGGCAACAGATCTCATGATCCGTCAGTGACCGGGAACTCTCACGAACCAACTGACTGACTGACTGACTAACCAACTGATTAACGGACCACCCAACCAACTAACTAACTAACTAATAACCTCACTTAGCGGTGTCGATCATGGTATCCAGCATCACAACCCTTCGAATCATGGAGCAGCATATAGAGATGACAGGATTTCAAGGGGATGGTGGGGGTGGGGCAGGGCTTTGCTTAGCCATGGGGGGGCGGCGGTGAACTGAGGGACCCACCCGCCCGGATTTTCGGAAGACCCAGGGACCCCAAAATACCCGACCCCCCCAGAGCGGGGGGAGGGGGGGGGTCTGTTGGTTACCCACACCCACCGATCGGGCCTCCTGACGACTACCCCTCCGGCAAAAAAGGCAGGAACTTTCTTCTGGCGCCTACGGTGCCGATCCAAACCCTACGCAAATGACCCACCCCCACAGGGGGAGAGGAGAGCGGATTTCAACCCCCCCCCCAAAAAGGGTAAGCCAAGCAAAACCCTTGGGGGGGGGGGGCATTGCGGGAGTGCAATAGAGCGCGGGGGAGTGCATGGAAGCAGCGGGTTTGTACAGAGGGGCAGTGGAGGGTTGGCATGACGCCTGGTTGTATTGCTGTCTGCAGCTGGCGGCGCCTATTGGCCTCTCGCCACTTACTCTTGCCCTTTCCTTGGACCCTTTCCCACAGGCGGCGGCGGCGCCCATCGACCTTGCTCTCCCTGCCTGACCTATCCTTATCTCCCTGCTCACCCTTCCTTTGCCTTGGTAGGTTGTGCCATCGGAGCCGCAGGGCTGTCCCTGCTTCACTGCTGTGTGTCGGGTCCACACGGAGGAGGGCAACTGCCCTCCTCGTTGGCCTGGGGGGGGATCACAGTGTGTCTCCTGAAATGCAGTTCCAATTTGGCCTGCTCCCCCTCGCACAGTTCCAAAATTGGAAGCCGGAACTCTGTGCACCGGATTTGCGGATGATGGACCAATGCAGACACTGCGACTCAGCAACATGGCCGCATCAGCCTCCCTGCGACCCACATACCGTCTCGGAGGTTCCAGATCTTCAACGTCTTGTCCGAGCTGCCGGACGCCACCTGCTGCGGTGACCCGAACACAACGACGGCATTGACGGCACTGTCATGGCCTTCCAATGTCTTCACGCAGACCGCTGTGCATGGCGGTAGAGGGTGCTAAGGCAGGTGGCAATCAGGGTGTTCGGCCTGCCCCCCAGCCAGGGCTATCCTTGAGGGGAAAAAATGGGTTCGTAACGACAACAAAAACGAACCTTCACGCGGGCGCCCTCTGCTTCAACGTCAAGACATGGGCAAGACACAACACCACAGAAGCATTATTGAACAATGGCTGGCGGTTGGCGGCGGTTGGTGGCGGTTGGCGGTTGACGGTTGGTGGTCCCCAGGAGCTGTCCTTAAGGGCTGTCCTTAACAAAAAAAAAGATTTCTCAAGGACAGCCCTGCCCCCAGCCCGAAGGCCCATACCCTGCGGAAACTTGGGCACGTGCCCCTCACTCCGCGGGAGGACCGGCACCCTCGTGGGCCCTCTACGGCCCCCGCAGTGATCGAATCGGGGTGGGGTCTGACCAGGAATCCACAAGCGGTTACAACAGCGGTTATGCCCGCCGTATGCAACCGATTGCGTTGGGAGGCAGATTCTGGTGGTTGTACGGCTGTTGGGGAGCAGATGGTCTGAGGGCGCGGTCGGGACGGAACTGGCAGTCAAAGGAGGCTAGGAGGGGAATCACTTGGATTCGAGGAGGTATCAGGGCCAGGTTGGGTATCCTTGGTGGGGTCACAGACAGGCGGCTGGCAGATAAATGGCATGTACCAGGAAAGTTTGCTAGCCTTAGCCAGTATCGGCTATCACTACCAAAAGTAGTTGTGTGCTGATGGCCGGCTTGCCAGCACACGCCCATCGGTCCCAGACATGGTGGTATCACTACCTTCGTTTGGCGCAACTGTTGAGCTCCTGTGAAGGGTTCGTTTGCTTCACGGTTCCTCGTAACAATCAAGAGAGGACATGTGGGATCTCCCTTTTTGGCTGCGAAATTGTCTGTGAGACACGGGTTCGTATCTCCCAGTTGATGCATGGGTATTTCCAGTGGATGTGTGGCAAACAAATGCTCTCAACATGAGGCAGCAGATATTTTAAGGATGGAGGTGTGGGGTTTTCGTCCTCTCCCTTTTTGGCTGCCTGAGCATTGAAAGATTTGAGCTGACAGGGTTGTTTGTGAGAGCTTTACTCAAGACCATCCTATCATCCAGTTTCCGTCACCCTCCCCTGGCAACGCCTGCCTTCCAACAAACAGTCATTGGTCGCCTCCTTCGCGCGGCCCTGCGGGTCCCAGGCAGGCACCCACCACACGAACACACACCCCACACCTCGGTCCACGTCCCACACTTTCAGTGTCTTGTCGTAACTCCCCGAAATCGCGTGCTGGTCGTCAATGGTGGCCACCGCGTGAACTGACCCCGCGTGGCCCTGCAGCGTCTGCAAACACTTTCCTGAGAGACACCAATTCACACGCTCACCTGCGTACGCAACCCTGACCTCACCATACCCCAGCCTACCACCCTTGCAACAGCAGGCGAAGGCGGCACACGGCGCACTAAATGAACAAATATGCGCTACGTGCGTACTTGAGACATGCCCCTCACACAGGCATCCGCTTACAGGGGGGGGTGCATTTTCGGGTGGGAAAATTTCGGCATCCCAAATTTTGGTGCCTTGTGTACAGTTGCAACGACAGTCCTTGGGATACGCTGCAGATACACACAAAAATCCTTTGGGATACGCACTGGGTACACAAAATTTGGGATACACAGGATACACAGGAAATTTGTTTTGGGATGCGCACTCGCATAAAGACTGATCCTGACGTGCAATACACGGGCACCATTACCCCCTGACAGAAAACTTCGGCGGGAATTACGGCACCAATCTGAAAAAAGAAAATTTCGCCCCGAAATTGTCCCCTGCCGAAATATCCCCCTCCCCCCGTGTGACTCTTGAGGGCCAGCGCCACAAGCGACGCTTGGAGCACCACACAGGCCCGGCTCATGGCGGGGGTCTTCATGTAACAGGCGCTGAATACCGGTGGTGGCAGGGCCTGTGTCCGCAGGATTTGGCACTCAAACACGCGTGACCCAGTGCCCGAACGGGGAGTCGGTTGCCCGCGCCGCCCGGCACTGCAGCGCAGCGCACGGCCCTGTCTTGCGCTTCTGTGCTCTGACATCCGCGTCAGGGCCGTTGCGGGGGCGCTTGCATGAGGCACGACGGTACGTCAGAGTCACGATGCATTCGGGCACTCGCAGCAGCAGGAACCGATGCACCCCCTGTGTGACATTCCGTCGGGTTGTTGCTCCTTTACGGGGCCCTGGACGGTCACCCGTTCTTCCGTTCGCATGTTGCGTCGGGTCGCTACTTTCTGTCGGCCGCTGCGGCCGGTGCTCTTGCTGGTGTCGTTTCCGCGTTCGCGGAGCCCAGTAGTTGGCGTGTTGGGACTGTGCTGAATGTGGCATGGTGTGCCGTTTGCGTGTCAGCGGGGCCCAATAGTTGGCGTATTGAGGATGTGCTGGTTGTTGCCCCCCCCCCCCCCCCACTTGTCTTGAGCATTGTTGATCTTCTGATGCACAGTTCACAGCGTTCAGCTGTGGACTGGGCTGTATCACACCCCGTGGTCAATGGTGGGGCACCACCACTGCACTGAGAGGGCACCTGACGCAGTGCGTGCGGGGCAGAATTCTTGGGGAATGTGCAAAGGCGTTCCCAAAAGGAACGCCGGGACCGTATTTCAAGCCTCACTATACTCTGAGAATCAACCAACAGCACGGGCGATGGACAGACGAGGATGCCCGGGGAGAACGGGGCTTGTGCAAACACAACGAACAAAAACATCGTCCCCGACGAGCCATTGATGCCAAACGACCGCACACACGCTCCTTCACGGGGAGCGCCCAGAAACAGAACCACCGAATTCCATGGTTTCAAAAGGTGCAGACACAACGCCACGCGTTGTTGGGACAAGGTGCTGTTTGCGCAAGAGCGCGCGCGTGCGGGGGGGGGGGGGGCACGAAAAATACCTCGGAGCGCGAAAATCCAACCGAAAAATGGCGATCCATGAGCTCCGAGGTCACGAGTCTGGCCAACTCCCGATTCTTGCGCGAGCACTTCCCAATGTCACGGTATGGCCAGCCCCCCCCGCTGAAAATGAATCATTTATTGCTTTGTTCAGCTGCATGGCACCTGAGCACTGCCCAATCACAGACGTATCGTCGGGCTGGTTGCAATAATATCCACACACAGCCTTGGCAATACTGCCGCACACGGGACCGCAACCCAAAACATGCGACCAACCTGCTTTGATGTCCCACAGCTTCAGAGTCTTGTCATGGCTCCCTGACAGGACTCGCGTCTCGTTGAGTACAGTGATGGCACGGACCCCCTGCGTGTGGCCTTCCAAAGTAGACACATTGGTATACCCTGTGAAAGAGATCTGAGTGCGAAACACATTGCCCACCCATGAGCACACCATCGTACGTAGGCGCGGGTGGGTGCAGATAAAACGAGCCCACACCCCGCAAGTGTTCCAGCGCGTGGGGAGAAAAGGGTGCAAGGCGCCTCGACAGACTCCTATGTCAACAGAGCCATCCAACAAATGCTGGCTGGAACCGGTCCACTCGGTTCACTCGGAAACAAACATATGCCAGCTGCCTGCCATGGGCGTCACGGGAATGACGACTCAGCACCATACGGCAAGGGGCGACAGGGGTGCAGTGAACCGATTCGGAGCGGTTGCTGTCGCTTACCAATGGCGTTGGCGGGGGCAGTTGGGGAAAGGCAAGAAGCCGCTATTTCGCAGGCCCGGTCGACGGAGGGGTGGGTTGGTTGCTTCTCCCCACACCCTTCCGACGCATCCCTGTCCCTCTTCTTGGCCATGGTGTCAGCGTGAAACTTCCGCCCTTCTCTCGCTCGTTACGGGTCGCTGGCTTCAGCGTGATTCGGGCGTGTGAGTTTGCGGTGCCACTGGGTGCATGTCACCGAGTGTGCGCGCGCGCTTTGTGGATTTCATGAGTTGGTGCCCGTTTTTCGTTGCGTGATTGATCGCCACCGCATGGCCCGTACCATTGGCAGGACAAGGCGCACCAACCCAGACGCATTCAAACCACCAGCTACAGCGCACCGACATCCCGGCATACCGCTGCGAAGGTCCCACACTTTCAACGTATTGTCAGCGCTCCCAGACACCACGCGCTCAGCACTCAGCGCGGCCACTGCCCAAACGCCTTCAGCGTGACCTCTCAAAGTGCGAATGCACACGCCTGCAAACACAATGCAAACGAAGCAACCCGCACACAAACAACAAGGATGGAATGGCCTGGAATCTGAAATAGGACTTGAGGTTGTGGTGCTCTGAGACGCAGAAAAATCGCCGGCATTGGTACCGCGTGCATACTGATGCCCTTGAGTGAAAGCACCCTGGAGGATGGTGACACACCCGAAAAAACAATGTGCCTCCGAGTGAACTGGTGCCTGAAGCACTCGGTAGGCGGGTTTGTCAAACTCGGTCAGTCGTGCAGAGGCCCAATCCACATTTTTTGTCTGCCAGGCGCACATTTTCCATCTGACTTGAAAATGGTGCTTGTATTGGTTGGCAACCCCAACTCTTTCTCTCATGTGGGGGAGTGTTTGTCTGGCATGCTACTTTTCGGCGATTGTCCCAGACTGTAGACCCGGATCTGCCATCCCCTGGAGAAGCCCCAAAGCGCACCAGGAAATGGTCACCCTACTAGTCAAATCAAATGCAGTGGTTTCATGTGTCAATATTATCATGTTGTGTCTCTCTCTCTCTGCGTGCTACTATAATATGCCAATAAACAAACAACGCAAAAGCAAATCTGTCAATTCAAACTGCAAACTGTTTTGTCCACAATTGTGAGGGTCAATGTAGTCTGCACAATAATTTCCCTTACATTTACCACACCTTGTGGTGGTGCAAAGCACACACAACATCCTGCTTGGCAGTTGTGTTGGTGGCATCTTCCAAACATGTGGGGACTCCAAAGCGGAGAGGAGTACAGTGACTTCATAACCTCTGCTGTATCGGGCACTCCAAAACAGAGACAAGCAACGTGGCTACAACCCCTGCTGCCTCGGGGAGGGCTGGGAATCCTGAAAAGATGCCCGGCCCGCATTCGGTAATGGCAAGCGCGGGCTGAAAGGTTGTGAACCGCGGTCAGGACTGGAAACTGGGAGTCGTTTGAATCCCGTTGCCATTATGGGGACTGCACACCCTCAAACTGCCCGGCAACAAAGCACAGGAGTACCGTTCCACACAATCACACAGAGCCCCTCCGTGTCCAACAGAAGCACACATTAACTCGTGCTTCCTGGGATTTGAATGTGACAATCCACAGTAAAAAGCACTTGAACCTGGTCTCAACATTGCATGTCCCAAATCTGGTTCCCAAGTGCACAAAAGATGGTATGCACACAAACTAGTTGCACTGCAAAATAGAAACTGCCAAATACCAATCCAAATTCTGGGGTCCCAAAAGGTGGGGAAGCAAAATAGCCGATTTACGTCCTCCGCGCTGTGCATACGAGGGTTAGCTTCGAGTCAGGACGGGGCTGGGCCGCTGGGCCACCTCCGTACGCCTCCCCCCTGGTGTACACGCCGCGAGGGAAGGACTCCAAAAGGTGGGGAAACAAATCTTATTCGTTCGCAAGGGATTGCGGTGCTACATGCCGCAAACCGGGCTACACGTCTGCCCAAGAAGGGGCTTGGATTGATGTCAACGGATGAAGAATATGACAAAATGATTCAGAGCCGACGACTTGGGCAACACTCCGCTTGAGGCAGCGTTGATAATCACACAGCTCAAGTGATTAGTAGCGTGCATGAATTCGTGACAAAAACCTCATACCTTTTCCAATGTCCCATACTCTCATTGTATCATCCCAGCTCCCGGAGACCACAAGCTGCTCATTGAGCACCGCCACCGCACGGACTGGACATGTATGGCCACGATGCGTCCAAACAGATATTCCTGACACGAAGACGATTGATCGCCAGCATCGTGGGGAAGACGGGGCACACCGCCCCGCCAAACGCGGCCCGAGGCCGGGTTTGGCGCAGAAGAAGTGCGGATTCGACCACAAATGGTTTGGGTTCCAACAGAAAGAGCTGACGAGTGCAGAGTCGGCCCAACAATTCTGACCTCAGTGGGCCCGTGCTCCAAAGGGAGCTCTTGGCGGGGGGGATGCAATTCAAGTTGAAGCTTGTTGCCGGCGCCTTAGCGACATTAATTAAAGGACATAAACTTATATCATTTGCTATCTAGCCCTCCCATGTGCCTTATTGGGATGTGACCGGCCCAAATTGACTTCTGCCGGGGAAAGTTTTCGATGTAGGTGCATTTGGTGGTGGGTAGGTAACCCCGGTTGCCAAAGCTTCATACTGCCCCCCCCCCCCCCCCGTCATGCATGAAATTCTAGGGCACATCGCCGATGAATTCGTACCTCCTTGGTAGCTCCCAATTGCGGTGTCTCGGAAGGTCTTGCCCTAGGGCATTTTCCCCCTTCCCACATTTGTCCTCCTTGGCAGCTTGTGCGCCTTGGCTAGCCATGGTATCACACACGACAAAACTCTAAACCGAGCACAAGTCTCAAGCTCGGGCTCATTACGACCCATGGACGCGACCGAAGGTCAAGGTCATTCAAATAGACGACGCCGGTGTCCCCCAAGAGGCGAAGCCGGTCCGGCGACGATCTTGTTGCTCCACGGACCGCATTTGATGAGCTCATGATACACGCTAGGTTTGCTGTTTTCATGTTTGCATGCTTGAGGTTGCGCATGGGCATCGTGCCTTACATGTGGCCCAGTTGAAACACACTGACGGCACATTGCTCTCGGGGATGAGAGGATTCACAAAAATCCTTGAATGGCACCACGTCGAATTCCTATCTTATATCATTGCTCTAACACACACAATCCTTCAACCGCAAGCAGCAAGCACTGGATCTGCCGTCAAGCAACAAGTAGAAGCCTCACATAGGGGATGCAGTGCATAGTAACAATTACCGCCACCAAAAAAAAACCGAACCTTCCATCCCGCCGCGCATGAACCGGTTGTCAAGTAGCATCGGTCTCCGCGGATTAGCATCAAAGCACGGCCACCGGTTACCCTCTAAATGCGTTTGTCCCGAAGCTGCCGTGATCGACAACCTCGATCAAACCTGCGAGGCACGTCAAAAACATTCCCTACAAGCACGAAAACAAAATGGATATCGCCCCCGGTTTATTGGTTCCCGGTTTAGAAAGGAGCTCCAAACATGCACCGCATGCAAAAAGGCTTGTCATTGTAAGCAAACTATGAGCGCTTCTCCTCCTCCGTCAATTTGCCTCCAAGTGTGCGTCAAACCAACGGTTTCCACACCCAAGCATATGCGTACCGCAACAATCCTAGCGTGCTCGGGGTCAGACACACCGTCATCTCGGAGGAGCGCGGCTGCAATTTCAAGCGAGTCTCGTCCACGCATACTTCTCCCAACCGTTGGGCTACCACTTTCGCTTCTTGAAAACCCCAGTAGGCTATTACTTCCTTGGCTGCTCACTGAACTATCACTCATGTGAAACTCACCCGATCGGCTTTCGACCGCACTGGAGCTTCTAGCATAAGCACTGGATCGTCTCCCAAGTGCTCCATCATTGGAATGTCTGGGAATCGTGCTATCTGACCTAGCAAGTCCAGCCGCACGATCCATTGATCCTCTTCTTGCCGTTTCCGCTCTTGGGGGTCTTGGGGGTGGACTATCATTTGCGGGCACTACGGGCGCTCTAGGCGAGCTATCCGTAGAGCGTCTACCGGTGAAGGCCTCGAATCTCGAGCGGGTTCTTGTTGGGGTAGCATCCGGGCTCCGACCTGATGGGCTCCGAGCTAATGGGCTTCTCGAAGGGGCGGTTCCGGACGAAGATCGGTCAAACCTCCGCGGTTTAGTTGCACTATCTTTCGGGGCACCGTCATGTGACTTACTGCCAACCCCAATCAAGCCGAGAATGGAGTGCCTTCGGCTCATCGGATGCAAACATGAGAAAGACCCTAGCAACAAGAACAACAGCAGCAACGGCAACAAGAGGAAAAGCTTGACCTGCCGGAATCGGAATAGTGCTAAATGCACAAATGATCGCAACATGTTAGAAGGCGGCGACAAGAAGGCGTGCCTTGTCCACTTTAACTGAAAATGTGTCTTTCTCGACAAAGCCAACGACCCTGACGAACCCCCCAAACGACTCCTTGACTTGAATTGGCACGGGTTGATCGCAGCGGTGGTGAACCTCCGGCTAGCCTCCAATTTTCAAATGGACGGAACCGCCCATCTTGTCCAACGTTCTCTTGCATTGGCTGTTGCACCTTTCAATCACAAATTTACATGGCGATTCATGCACGGAAAGAAGTTGTGTTGTTGGGAGTTGATTGCAAGGGTTATCTCGTTTATGAGGAGGGCGACGTTACTCGTCGAACACACGAATCAACTTACGAACGTAATCCTTTGCCCCCACGGCTGTAAAAGATGAGGTCGTAGGGAGTAATTTGTTTTTTTTGGGGGGGCTGTTTCCTTGGGGGGGGGGGCAGTTCGGAATCACAGCATCACAGCAGCACCCTTATCAAGGAGTGCCCACTTCCAAAATAGAAGCAATGCACGAAGCGATGTGAAAATGAGAAACGAGGTAGATCCGAATTCGCTTCCGCTTGAGAGGTGACTGCATTTTCTCGAAGTGATGCATTGGTGGTCATCATCGAAATATCGATCCACATTTCTAGTACACATACAGTAAGTGCGATTGCTGTAAGAATTCTGAGAAAAACTTCTCTTCGGGTTAAGGCGTTCCGAAGCTGTCTCCGTTTGACGCTCGAGGTTCCACAGGCCGAAGGCTGTTTGATTACCGAAGAGCGTAAGCTTGAGGTTCCACCCCGAGAAGGGCTGCGAATGTCGGACACTTTCAGGTATATATATATGTATATGATATAGCTTCCGTCTATATCGCGAACAGGAGGTGCGCGCGCGCGTCGTCTGGCATCTGGCGGATTTTGCGATTTCGATTTCTGCCGCCAGAAATCGATCTGAATGCATTGCTGTGTGAAAATTTATACAGATGAGCACCTGTGAAATTATCATGCGCGAAACAGCGCGATTTCTTGATCGGCGGTGCATATCCGCAATTTTGGCATCTTGATGCACACTGCTCAAGTTTGGATGCCAAAATCGTGAACAAGGTCCAAAACTACATTCATTCAACTTTCGGGTTGTTCGACGTTGAGGTGGTAGGCCAGAGATCTGAATTTTTCGGATTTTAATATATTTCACCCAGTTTAGTCATTTTGTGCGCTTTACATGCTAGCTTAGAGCTCAGCCCGCTTAACATGCTAGCTTGCCATGCCCATGGTCATACACCATGGCTCAAGCATTGAACCCACTACCTTTCCTTTGCACCAAAATGACTTGCAAAACATCAATGTTGGCCCTTGTGGCCTCCTTTTGCCACGTAGGTTGGGAGCACAAACGTTGAAAAGGAAAGCTGTCTCCACTTCACATTGTAGGTGTCATATTGCGGACAACATCCTAGCCTAAAGATGTTGTAGACAAGGGTTGGGTGCAAGGGGGCCGAAGGCCCCCTTGCCAAAAAGTGTGAAGAACAATAGATAGTAAAATGTAAAATGAGTTTTCCGGGTTACATTGGAACATACCTACTAGTTTACGTATTTTCATTTCAAAAGATTCTTCGACATCTTGTTTGAAATTTAGGTGTGTGTGCTTATCGTTGGAGCAACTATTGTGTGCCCATCTTGGTGCCCATACGTACCTACCTACAATCTGAGCAAAGGTACCCAGCCTTTGGGCAGAGTAATGGGTTTAGCCGGGTACATTGGAGAGTAAATTGGAACATATATGAGTTAGTTTGCAGATTTGGTTTTCACAATTTTCTTTGACATCCCGTTTGACGCTCGAGGTTCCACAGGCCGAAGGCCGTTTGATTACCGAAGAGCGTAAGCTTGAGGTTCCACCCCGGGAAACGCTGCGAATGTCGGACACTTTCAGGTACATATATATGTATATGATATAGCTTCCGTCTATATCGCGAACAGGAGGCGCGCGCGCGCGTCGTCTGGCATCTGGCGGATTTTGCGATTTCGATTTCTGCCGCCAGAAATCGATCTGAATGCATTGTTGTGTGAAAATTTATACAGATGAGCACCTGTGAAATTATCATGCGCGAAACAGCGCGATTTCTTGATCGGCGGTGCATATCCGCAATTTTGGCATCTTGATGCACACTGCTCAAGTTTGGATGCCAAAATCGTGAACAAGGTCCAAAACTACATTCATTCAACTTTCGGGTTATTCGACGTTGAGGTGGTAGGCCAGAGATCTAAGTTTTTCGGATTTTAATATATTTCACCCAGTTTAGTCATTTTGTGCGCTTTACATGCTAGCTTAGAGCTCAGCCCGCTTAACATGCTAGCTTGCCATGCCCATGGTCATACACCATGGCTCAAGCATTGAACCCACTACCTTTCCTTTGCACCAAAATGACTTGCAAAACATCAATGTTGGCCCTTGTGGCCTCCTTTTGCCACGTAGGTTGGGAGCACAAACGTTGAAAAGGAAAGCTGTCTCCACTTTACATTGTTGGTGTCATATTGCGGACAACATCCTAGCCTAAAGATGTTGTAGACAAGGGTTGGGTGCAAGGGGGCCGAAGGCCCCCTTGCCAAAAAGTGTGAACAACAAAAGATAGTAAAATGTAAAATGAGTTTTCCGGGTTACATTGGAACATACCTATTAGTTTACGTATTTTCATCAAAAGATTCTTCGACATCTTGTTTGAAATTTAGGTGTGTGTGCTTATCGTTGGAGCAACTATTGTGTGCCCATCTTGGTGCCCATACGTACCTACCTACAATCTGAGCAAAGGTACCCAGCCTTTGGGCAGAGTAATGGGTTTAGCCGGGTACATTGGAGAGTAAATTGGAACATATATGAGTTAGTTTGCAGATTTGGTTTTCACAATTTTCTTTGACATCCCGTTTGACGCTCGAGGTTCCACAGGCCGAAGGCTGTTTGATTATTGAAGAGCGTAAGCTTGAGGTTCCACCCCGAGAAACGCTGCGAATGTCGGACACTTTGGGGTATATATGATACAGCTTCCGTCTATATCGCGAACAGGAGGCGCGCGCGCGTCGTCTGGCATCCGGCGGATTTTGCGATTTCGATTTCTGCCGCCAGAAATCGATCTGAATGCATTGTTGTGTGAAAATTTATACAGATGAGCACCTGTGAAATTATCATGCGCGAAACAGCGCGATTTCTTGATCGGCGGTGCATATCCGCAATTTTGGCATCTTGATGCCCACTGCTCAAGTTTGGATGCCAAAATCGTGAACAAGGTCCAAAACTACATTCATTCAACTTTCGGGTTATTCAACGTTGAGGTGGTAGGCCAGAGATCTAAGTTTTTCGGATTTTAATATATTTCACCCAGTTTAGTCATTTTGTGCGCTTTACATGCTAGCTTAGAGCTCAGCCCGCTTAACATGCTAGCTTGCCATGCCCATGGTCATACACCATGGCTCAAGCATTGAACCCACTACCTTTCCTTTGCACCAAAATGACTTGCAAAACATCAATGTTGGCCCTTGTGGCCTCCTTTTGCCACGTAGGTTGGGAGCACAAATGTTGAAAAGGAAAGCTTTCTCAACTTCACATTGTTGGTGTCATATTGCGGACAACATCCTAGCCTAAAGATGTTGTAGACAAGGGTTGGGTGCAAGGGGGCCGAAGGCCCCCTTGCCAAAAAGTGTGAACAACAAAAGATAGTAAAATGTAAAATGAGTTTTCCGGGTTACATTGGAACATACCTATTAGTTTACGTATTTCCATCAAAAGATTCTTCGACATCTTGTTTGAAATTTAGGTGTGTGTGCTTATCGTTGGAGCAACTATTGTGTGCCCATCTTGGTGCCCATACGTACCTACCTACAATCTGAGCAAAGGTACCCAGCCTTTGGGCAGAGTAATGGGTTTAGCCGGGTACATTGGAGAGTAAATTGGAACATATATGAGTTAGTTTGCAGTTTTGGTTTTCACAATTTTCTTTGACATCCCGTTTGACGCTCGAGGTTCCACAGGCCGAAGGCTGTTTGATTATTGAAGAGCGTAAGCTTGAGGTTCCACCCCGAGAAATGCTGCGAATGTCGGACACTTTGGGGTATATATGATACAGCTTCCGTCTATATCGCGAACAGGAGGCGCGCGCGCGTCGTCTGACATCCGGCGGATTTTGCGATTTCGATTTCTGCCTCCAGAAATCGATCTGAATGCATTGTTGTGTGAAAATTTATACAGATGAGCACCTGTGAAATTATCATGCGCGAAACAGCGCGATTTCTTGATCGGCGGTGCATATCCGGTATTTTGGCATCTTGATGCCCACTGCTCAAGTTTGGATGCCAAAATCGTGAACAAGGTCCAAAACTACATTCATTCAACTTTCGGGTTATTCGACGTTGAGGTGGTAGGCCAGAGATCTAAGTTTTTCGGATTTTAATATATTTCACCCAGTTTAGTCATTTTGTGCGCTTAACATGCCACCTTAGAGCTTAGCCCGCTTAACATGCTAGCTTGCCATGCCCATGGTCATACACCATGGCTCAAGCATTGAACCCACTACCTTTCCTTTGCAACAAAATGACTTCAAAAACATCAACGTTGGCCCTGGTGGCCTCCTTTTGCCACGTAGGTTGGGAGCACAAACGTTGAAAAGGAAAGCTGTCTCCACTTCACATTGTTGGTGTCATATTGCGGACAACATCCTAGCCTAAAGATGTTGTAGACAAGGGTTGGGTGCAAGGGGGCCGAAGGCCCCCTTGCCAAAAAGTGTGAAGAACAATAGATAGTAAAATGTAAAATGAGTTTTCCGGGTTACATTGGAACATACCTATTAGTTTACGTATTTTTATTTCAAAAGATTCTTCGACATCTTGTTTGAAATTTAGGTGTGTGTGCTTATCGTTGGAGCAACTATTGTGTGCCCATCTTGGTGCCCATACGTACCTATCTACAATCTGAGCAAAGGTACCCAGCCTTTGGGCAGAGTAATGGGTTTAGCCGGGTACATTGGAGAGTAAATTGGAACATATATGAGTTAGTTTGCAGATTTGGTTTTCACAATTTTCTTTGACATCCCGTTTGACGCTCGAGGTTCCACAGGCCGAAGGCTGTTTGATTATTGAAGAGCGTAAGCTTGAGGTTCCACCCCGAGAAATGCTGCGAATGTCGGACACTTTGGGGTATATATGATACAGCTTCCGTCTATATCGCGAACAGGAGGCGCGCGCGCGTCGTCTGGCATCCGGCGGATTTTGCGATTTCGATTTCTGCCTCCAGAAATCGATCTGAATGCATTGTTGTGTGAAAATTTATACAGATGAGCACCTGTGAAATTATCATGCGCGAAACAGCGCGATTTCTTGATCGGCGGTGCATATCCGGTATTTTGGCATCTTGATGCCCACTGCTCAAGTTTGGATGCCAAAATCGTGAACAAGGTCCAAAACTACATTCATTCAACTTTCGGGTTATTCGACGTTGAGGTGGTAGGCCAGAGATCTAAGTTTTTCGGATTTTAATATATTTCACCCAGTTTAGTCATTTTGTGCACTTAACATGCCACCTTAGAGCTTAGCCCGCTTAACATGCTAGCTTGCCATGCCCATGGTCATACACCATGGCTCAAGCATTGAACCCACTACCTTTCCTTTGCACCAAAATGACTTCAAAAACATCAACGTTGGCCCTGGTGGCCTCCTTTTGCCACGTAGGTTGGGAGCACAAACGTTGAAAAGGAAAGCTGTCTCCACTTCACATTGTTGGTGTCATATTGCGGACAACATCCTAGCCTAAAGATGTTGTAGACAAGGGTTGGGTGCAAGGGGGCCGAAGGCCCCCTTGCCAAAAAGTGTGAAGAACAATAGATAGTAAAATGTAAAATGAGTTTTCCGGGTTACATTGGAACATACCTATTAGTTTACGTATTTTTATTTCAAAAGATTCTTCGACATCTTGTTTGAAATTTAGGTGTGTGTGCTTATCGTTGGAGCAACTATTGTGTGCCCATCTTGGTGCCCATACGTACCTATCTACAATCTGAGCAAAGGTACCCAGCCTTTGGGCAGAGTAATGGGTTTAGCCGGGTACATTGGAGAGTAAATTGGAACATATATGAGTTAGTTTGCAGATTTGGTTTTCACAATTTTCTTTGACATCCCGTTTGACGCTCGAGGTTCCACAGACCGAAGGCTGTTTGATTACCGAAGAGCGTAAGCTTGAGGTTCCACCCCGGGAAACGCTGCGAATGTCGGACACTTTCAGGTACATATATATGTATATGATATAGCTTCCGTCTATATCGCGAACAGGAGGTGCGCGCGCGCGTCGTCTGGCATCTGGCGGATTTTGCGATTTCGATTTCTGCCGCCAGAAATCGATCTGAATGCATTGTTGTGTGAAAATTTATACAGATGAGCACCTGTGAAATTATCATGCGCGAAACAGCGCGATTTCTTGATCGGCGGTGCATATCCGCGATTTTGGCATCTTGATGCACACTGCTCAAGTTTGGATGACAAAATCGTGAACAAGGTCCAAAACTACATTCATTCAACTTTCGGGTTATTCGACGTTGAGGTGGTAGGCCAGAGATCTAAGTTTTTCGGATTTTAATATATTTCACCCAGTTTAGTCATTTTGTGCGCTTTACATGCTAGCTTACAGCTCAGCCCGCTTAACATGCTAGCTTGCCATGCCCATGGTCATACACCATGGCTCAAGCATTGAACCCACTACCTTTCCTTTGCACCAAAATGACTTGCAAAACATCAATGTTGGCCCTTGTGGCCTCCTTTTGCCACGTAGGTTGGGAGCACAAACGTTGAAAAGGAAAGCTGTCTCCACTTCACATTGTTGGTGTCATATTGCGGACAACATCCTAGCCTAAAGATGTTGTAGACAAGGGTTGGGTGCAAGGGGGCCGAAGGCCCCCTTGCCAAAAAGTGTGAAGAACAATAGATAGTAAAATGTAAAATGAGTTTTCCGGGTTACATTGGAACATACCTATTAGTTTACGTATTTTCATTTCAAAAGATTCTTCGACATCTTGTTTGAAATTTAGGTGTGTGTGCTTATCGTTGGAGCAACTATTGTGTGCCCATCTTGGTGCCCATACGTACCTACCTACAATCTGAGCAAAGGTACCCAGCCTTTGGGCAGAGTAATGGGTTTAGCCGGGTACATTGGAGAGTAAATTGGAACATATATGACTTAGTTTGCAGATTTGGTTTTCACAATTTTCTTTGACATCCCGTTTGACGCTCGAGGTTCCACAGGCCGAAGGCTGTTTGATTATTGAAGAGCGTAAGCTTGAGGTTCCACCCCGAGAAATGCTGCGAATGTCGGACACTTTGGGGTATATATGATACAGCTTCCGTCTATATCGCGAACAGGAGGCGCGCGCGCATCGTCTGGCATCCGGCGGATTTTGCGATTTCGATTTCTGCCGCCAGAAATCGATCTGAATGCATTGTTGTGTGAAAATCTATACAGATGAGCACCTGTGAAATTATCATGCGCGAAACAGCGCGATTTCTTGATCGGCGGTGCATATCCGCAATTTTGGCATCTTGATGCACACTGCTCAAGTTTGGATGCCAAAATCGTGAACAAGGTCCAAAACTACATTCATTCAACTTTCGGGTTATTCGACGTTGAGGTGGTAGGCCAGAGATCTGAATTTTTCGGATTTTAATATATTTCACCCAGTTTAGTCATTTTGTGCGCTTAACATGCCAGCTTGCCATGCCCATGGTCATACACCATGGCTCAAGCATTGAACCCACTACCTTTCCTTTGCACCAAAATGACTTCAAAAACATCAATGTTGGCCCTTGTGGCCTCCTTTTGCCACGTAGGTTGGGAGCACAAACGTTGAAAAGGAAAGCTGTCTCCACTTCACATTGTTGGTGTCATATTGCGGACAACATCCTAGCCTAAAGATGTTGTAGACAAGGGTTGGGTGCAAGGGGGCCGAAGGCCCCCTTGCCAAAAAGTGTGAAGAACAATAGATAGTAAAATGTAAAATGAGTTTTCCGGGTTACATTGGAACATACCTATTAGTTTACGTATTTTTATTTCAAAAGATTCTTCGACATCTTGTTTGAAATTTAGGTGTGTGTGCTTATCGTTGGAGCAACTATTGTGTGCCCATCTTGGTGCCCATACGTACCTACCTACAATCTGAGCAAAGGTACCCAGCCTTTGGGCAGAGTAATGGGTTTAGCCGGGTACATTGGAGAGTAAATTGGAACATATATGACTTAGTTTGCAGATTTGGTTTTCACAATTTTCTTTGACATCCCGTTTGACGCTCGAGGTTCCACAGGCCGAAGGCCGTTTGACATCTGGTGACATCGGGCTTGGCCAGGTTTTGCGAATTTTGGCAATTTTCTCCGATTTTCTCCAGGCGCATGTCGGGTTCCTGTTTTCCAGCGACACGCGCGGCACAGCCAGTAAACCAGAGGCAATCGAAAAATGACTATGGAGGGTGTCGAATCAGGTATTTTCATTCCAATTGTCAAGTTTTGACGTTGATTCGTTGCATTCATAACACTGCCTTTGTTTGCTATCTTTAGTTGACGAGGGGAAAGTTGTTGCGCACCCAGAAGAACCGGTCAGTGAGCGCTATCCATTCACGCGCCACAACGGTTTGAAAACATACACTATCAAAGGCAACAAGTTTGAACTTCCTGAAAAGTACGTCATCACCGCCAGGCTGGGTCAAGGTACTGCCTTCTCGTGATTTGCCTCCGTGGTTCGCGCTTCGCAGTCCCAGGCACCGGAGTCGCAGTGGCAGTGAAGTGCTGTTGCGGTACGTGGTTTTTCAGGCGTTCTGCTCGTAAGCCTTTAAACCCTTTGTTTCAGGCTCGTATGGCATGGTTGTACAGGCCCTGGACAAAGATACTGGGGTATGCTGAGTGCTTGGTTCGGCTTGGTTCCTTTACCCACGTGCTTCTCCACCCTCACCTTTCTGCTTCCTTTTGCTTCAGGAAAAAGTTGCCATCAAGAAGTGTTCCTCTTTGTTCAAATATCCCGAGGACGGCAAGCGAATCCTTCGTGAAATAAAAATTATGCAAATTATGAACCACCGAAATATCCTGACCATCCTGGACGTCGTGCCGCCCACAAGTCGCGAGTTCGAAGAAATCTACATGGTGACTCCTTGCCTGGATACTGATTTGAGCAACATCATTCGCTCGCAAACGCTTAGTGAAGGGCACTGCAAGTACATTATCTACCAGGTGTGGTTTTTTGTTGCTCGACCGAAAACCTTTTTCTCTGTTTCGTATGGGAAAGTCGGAACTCCACCGTGTTTTTCAGATTCTCAGAGGCCTGAAGTACATCCACTCTGCAAACGTACTTCACCGAGACCTCAAGCCCGCGAACGTTCTAATCAACTTCGACTGCCGCATCAAAATTTGTGACTTCGGACTTGCTCGAGGTGCAGACCCCAACAGTCGAAAGCAGGCTCTTACCAACTACGTTGTCACCCGTTGGTACAGGGCACCCGAGCTGTTGTTGGATGTATGTTGAGGGATAGGCTGGACAAGGGGTACTAGGCAAGTCACACTACGGCACGCGAGACGAAGCTACTGCGTTGTTGATCGACTAGTTTGCCTGGGCTTCGTCGTCAGTGCTTCGTGCACAGTGGGACGCCTGTTTTCCAGAACACAAGGTACAACTCCGCAATCGACATATGGGCAGCAGGCTGCATTTTCGCGGAAATGCTGCGAGGATCTGCCCTCTTTCCTGGCGAATCCAGCTTGGATCAAATGCACCGTGTAGCAGACGCTCTTGGTGTTCCCCCTGACGACGACCTCTGGTGGATTCAAAGTGCAAAGGCCCGTGAGTATGTTTGTACAGTTGACGTGCAGCTGTTTGCTCAAAGCGTAAGCGTGGCTCTGAGAAGCGTTCTCCCCGGGGTGTTGCACTCTCGAAAATGATGTCACCAGGTATCTGAAGTCCAGGAGTGGCAAGGAGAACCGCATACCGACGCAGGATCTGCGCAATATGATACCAGCAGACACAAAGCCTCTGGCAGTTGACTTCATGAAGCATATGCTAGCATTCAACCCATACAAGAGATGGAGTGCAGATTGGTTGTTGGTGTGTTGTTGCTTGCGACGCTCTCAGGACACGAATGGCGAATGCAACCCAAGGTCACAAGTCGCCACGCATGCCACATAGGACACACACGGGTAGAAAAACCCCCGGTCTGGCGTACAACCGGGCAACTTTAGACTGAGACATTTTTTTAACCTCCTTGGGATGCCTTGGCAACGATACGGATACACACAGATCAAACATTTGAGTTGGCATATGACGAAGAGGACGTTTGGCATTCTGCAACCCCGTTGAAGGCTTCCTCACGTGCGCGTCCAAGCGTTGGAACCTGGAATCCCTCGCTTTACCATTTTTGTTCCCAACAGGATCACCCATATTTGGCAGACTGTCACCGACCAGAATCTTGTTCCAGGGCATCTTCCACGTTTAAGTGGAAGTGGGACAGCGACTACCCTGATGAACACCATCTTCGAAAGCTGTTCTGGAAAGAAATGGCTGTGTTCCACCCCGAGATAGAACACACAGTTCCACAGCTCATCGCGTCACCAACACCACTCATCAAGGAGGCAAGCAGAAATGTTACTGCAGAGCTCAAGCGAGAGCCCAGCACTACAATGGACAAGGTCAGTTGTGCTTTTGTCGGGTTGTGGTTTGACATGGTACGGACTTGTAGAAAATCCGATCCATTCCCCTGCAGACCTGCTTCCATCAGCACCTGCCCGATGCCGGATGTGTCGGGCCGACCGAAAAAGGACTCATTTTTGTTGCGGATTGTACACAACGCAGTGCTCGGTCCGAAGGGGGAAATTGGTCGTTGCAGCAAGGTAGGAGCACTAGACACTACAGAGGGTTCCACCAGCTCGGTGACCCTAACCCTAATATCGCTGTTTTGCAACACTGAAATGTACCTATCTTGGGGTTACGGCCTGCAGTATGGCTCCTCAATGCTCTATTTGCATCCATTTCATGTACGTTTCATTGCAAAAAACGAATGGAGGCATTTTTTCAGCCCGTCCCTTGGAGGGGAAATTTCCCTCCACTGTGCATAGCACGGATACATAGACACCGGTGGATGATACTAGGCGGTTCGTACACGGATTCTTTGCTGCGTCTATCTGAAGGCTTCTTCGAGGTGTTCTGAATCTGGAAAATGCCATTGCACCCAGTTCACATCATTGGGAGGGTTTCTGTTTTGCATTTTGTGCTGGATATGTCCAGTTGTTATCACTCATTGCCAGGATGGGAAAGCAAACTACAATTCCGACAGGCTGTCTCTTCATGGTTCAGATCCTGGCATTAGACCTCAAAGCAATTAAGCTCATTGCGCCCATAGCTGTCCGTGATGGTGGCGGGGTGGTGATGCTTGAGAGGTTTGGCAGAGAAATGAAATCTCCCCCTGTTGATTTCTTCGTGTATTTCACGTCCCAATTCGCCAGGCTCAATATCAGGCTGCTGCTCATGCAAGAACCACTTCGTCAAGTTACCTCAAAGAAAGGATCCAGAATCATTCTAAGCAAGATCCTGGCAAGGAGGAGGTCTTTGCATTTCCGTGCCAGGACCATTGCTGTGTGAACGCAAAATAGGTGCTTCATAAGGTGCAGAATCCATTTGGGAAAATCTGACGCAAATGAGAAAACACGGTGTGGATGATCACACTGCCAGCTGTCGTCAGAAATCTTGTGCCACTGGCAATTCAGGGAACTGTTTGATTTGGAAAGATCAGTAGTTGGCCGAAGTTTTTGTTTTTCCCGGTATCTGGTATTCAGTAGTTATCTGTCATTAGTGTCTAGTTTTAGTTTGCATGCACTGGACGACAGCTCGAATTGTTTTCACAATAGCCTCCGGGAGTAGCCCAGGGGCGGGACGCACCCCCCCGCTCTTCCCCTCTTTCCCTCCTTTTCATGCCGGCGTTCCCTGTGGCCCAGTGGCCACGGCAGCCACCCGAGTTCGAAATCGCAATGCACATTTTCGAATTTTGGCCAATGGGAGGGCAGGGGCAGCATGAGAATTCTTGATGTTACCGGGAGCCTGGCAGGCCTTCAAGCGCTCAACCTGAACCTCAACCTACCCCCCTGTGCTGTGCTACCGTTGTCAGTCATCGCTATTGTTCGGCCAGATATGGCCAATCATGGGGACTCATACTGCGCGGTGCGCGCAAGAGAACGACACAAGAATCGTTACATGTTTGATGTGTGCGTCGACGAGAGCTGTTTGGTTGGCCAGTTGGCCTGAACCATCACACCCGCCACCTTTGTTGTGTCTAGCCCCTGCGGGACCGGGGCGAAGCCTTTTGCGATGGCTGCTGGGAGTGCGGGCAACAAATTCCACGCATCAACTGTGACAATCAACTGATATGAGCAAATTTTGGAACCCTGTGAACGTCCGTGGAACATCCAGAAATACACATTCCAAGCAATCCAACATGCAAATTTTTTTTTGCGATATAAGACATCATAGGTTAATGTGCTATTTTGTGTCGTGGCGGCAGGCTACCTCCGTGGTTAGCGTAAAGCGGCACTGCTCGGGGCCGCACGGAGATCGTTGGTTCGAACTGAGCTACTGCGTGCAGGCCAACGGGGCCTGATGACCACGCCAACGTGCCACGGGATGTCACATGACATTTTCGGCATCAAATTAAGCCTGAGATGTGCAGAATATCGGCCCATTCTGAGAGAGTAGCCCATTCTGTGACACGTTAACATGTCATTGACCCCTGGAGTGATGTACATTGAGCAACCACCACGGTGCTGTGCTTGGAATCTTGCTACATCTGGAAAAATAGGACCTTGCCAGGGTAGGGCAGGATGTTGTTGTATCAGGTTTCTGGATTGCATAGGTGGTTCGTCTGCTCCCTTTTTGGAGGTTTGGGGATGCACTGTGTCCTGTTTGTGGATGGATTTCTTGTTGTGTCATCCTTGTTTGACGAGGCCTTATCCCCCGGTTTCCCACAAGTTGACTCTCAAGGTTGGTGTGACACAGGCATAGAGAAGCCTTAAAAAGTACCGCGGAAAAGGTCGGCAAGCTAGATGCCCAGCAATCCAAATGCAAACCCAAAACCCAAATGGGTCCAGCACACAGCATGTGCTGTTAGTGCTAACGAACGAACCAATGTAAAGTTTACGGAGTACACAGCACAATCGCTGTTCCCCCTCCGTAGGGGTGGCGTCGGGTTCCAAGGTATACTGTATATACTATATGCCGCATCATCCAAGCCCCATCGCAAGGGCAGTGTTGGTGGTAAAAAATACAGGTCAAGCCATCTCTTCACTGATTCTTGGGTCGACAAGCGTTGTCCCAGGACGAAGGTTTGCTGCAAAGCTTGCAGGTTGTCAGCATGCCAGCATTGTCATTGCATTTTGCACCATTGCTCTGCTGCAAGTGCCAGATTTCAGTTTTGTTCTGCTCTTCTCAGGCACATGCGGCTGCGGATGCATATTCGAGAACCAACCCGTTGACGTACAAAGACATTCAAAAGAACCAGGGCGTCGCAGACAAGCAAGCTGATTGCCCCGGTTCTACTGAAATCAAACCTGCTGCCACGGTCATCAAAGAGCGGTCTACCAACGTGGTGCATGCCGATGAAAAGAGCAAGTTGCCACTTGGAGGTTACACTGACAACATCGTTACTGTTGAGCGGATGGATTGCAGACACATTTTGCAGCACATGCTGTAATGTTGTGGGGTGGGTGCATTCGCATCTTTTCAGCAGTATTGCTTGAATATTTGCTCAGGCACATTTTTCGTTACATGCTGGATGCACTTATTGCCACATCTGCACGTCTCGCCTCTTGCTGTTTGTTGCCCATGGCTGTGTTATTTGCAATGGTGGTTATAACCGCCTTACAATTTGCCCCCAGTTTCCAAGCTTTGCTCTGGATAGCTGGTGTCTAGTGGGATTATCCACTCTTCGAGTTATTCGGCATGTAAATTCTGTTTTTTATTTTACTATTCTTGGTTATTTTCAGCTTGTGTCTCGTTCTGTACAGCCCCGCATTCCACCTTCTTGGAAGGCACAGTGCTGATGATAATTGTGACACTGCCTCCATTTGCAGGTGGGTGCGTCTGATGTATCAGATTTTGCATGGATCAAGTTCCTTTGTCAATAATTGTATCCTCGAAATGGAGCATTGTGTCATGGCACATAGTTTATTGCTGGACCCCACCCTCTCATTTCAGCAGTTTGTCTTGCATGTTTGTTTAGTGTGTTTGCAGGGTGTATTGGGTTTCAATGGGTCCACTAGGGAATATTGAGTCAGAAATTGGTCCTTTGACCCATGGGGCCGCCAGGCGAAAAATTGCATTCCTCAGAGCCTGGCAAAGTTTGATGTGCTCCACAGGAGCTTCTGTGTCCACCTGGGAGGGGGTATTCTGTGGCCAGGTGACTGGGGATGTGTGCCCACAGAAGGAGGGGGGGGTGGTCTGGGTGCTCTTGATGCCCCAATGCCCAATTAGTTGCACTGCACACACGCTAGGGGCGGCCTCTGAGTACACGACCTGCAGCTTAATCTCAGGAGTATTTCGGTTGCACAAGGGGTTTTGGTTTGCCCCAATCTCAACATGTGGGTGGTCTCAATGTATGGGTGGATCTCCATTTCTGTTTTTTCGTTTGTAGACAAAGAAGAGAGCCTGAAAAGCAAAATCCGATTTAGCAAGTGTTTTTACAGAAAAGGCAACGATGAAGAGTTGCATGTCCATATGAAGGCCACGACAAAGGTTTTTCTCTTTCAGATACACATACTATTGCAGTGATGTAGGTTTTTGCATAACCCCTCCATTTTGCAAACCGTTTGCGCGTCTATTGGACCCCACGTTGCCAATGTTTTGTTGAAAAATAGTTACCTCATCTTTGTTATACACATGGTCCAGATTCATGATAAGATTTCACAGTGACACCATTCTACTAGCTCTGACCCAATCCATTCGCATCAATCCACTTCATCAGGTAGGTTTTGTCAATTGATGATTTGAATGTCACCTAAATAACCATATGCTCATGATGGCGTCTATGGGCAAACCTAGTAAAAAAAAGTTTCCAAAAAAAGGTTTTTTTTTACTAGGAAACAGCTTACTAGGTTCACTAGTTTTTTTTTTAGGTATCGAGAACGTAGTAAAAATTTATTTTTTACTAGGTTCCCGACACCTATTAAATTTTTTTTTTGTACTAGTTTTTTTTACCTGGTTTAAAAACTGCCAAAAACAAAAGAACCAGGCTGTAGAAGTTTCGGGCCAGTTGTTGGCCACTTTAGATCTTCTCCCCCGCTCTTAGGGGCTTTTTTCCACTGGCCTGGTGAGGCAGGGTGGTCTTTTACGACCAAAATTTTTTTGTTAAGGACCGCCATTAAGGACCCCCAGTATGGGATTTTTTCTAGGAGCCCGGCGCGGGCCACTTTTGTTTCCCTCCCATTCTGTAATGGACCCGTAGAACGCGGGGGTGATGTAGCACTTCCGCCCTCTTTTGGGCCGCCGAGAAGGTTGGGGTGAGGCAGCCATTTCTGATTTTATTCCTTTTTGTTGGGGAACACTTCTGCTTTTGCTCGCCTTTGTTGGGGATCCCCGAGAATGCCATTTTGCCTCCCAATTTCTTTCCTTTTTTTTTTTGGACTCCCACGCTGTGTTGCATGGCCCCTGGAGTTGGGATTAGGGACTCACAATCCACAGCTGGGAATTTTGCCTGTACTAGTGGAGGGCGAAAAAATGGGTTTCACCCCATGTGTCTATACTCAAAATACTTAGCTTTTTCAGGCCCCAAGCCCCAAACACCACGGGATAGAGGAGAATTAAATAGAGGAGGGGCGCTTGGCGGCGACCCTAGGGAGCACGTGGTGCATTCTAGGTGAGTCCTAACTTTGTGTATTTTGACTACCCAAGGGATAGCTCCAGGGTGAGAGTGGAAGTGAAATGATGAGTAAACAGGAGTGCAAATATGATTGTGCTTCATAGTCCCTTTTTGCTATGCACTGAGCTGAAAGACTACATTTCTATGAGCCCATTACTTTGCTATTGTTGTGGAGTATGCACAATCCGACTAATACCCGTCGCTACCGCCAGGGTATTGTTTTGTCTTGATACCTACTACACGGGAGAGGTTGCCAAAAGCTAGGAGGCTTGAAAACCTTGTTTTTCTACGCGGCCATGACCTAGACTACCATAGCCAGTGCCCACCAAAAACCTTCATAAAGTACTAGGAAACCGCCGGGACAGTGACACACGCACTATAGGTCCTACACATCCACTAGAGTGCTATTAGCCCTTGAAGGACATATGTCCGGGCCTACCACTCGTATACACACACGAAGATGAAGGTCTTTCAGGCCCTAGTGGCCCACCTGTGATTGGACAGGAGAACACATCGCTACTAAGCGGCTGCGGGCTAGCAAGGATGCCACTAGGCGTTTCTCTGCTAGAGCTTGGAGAGAAGGAGTGCTCTGAGCGTGCACAAGTAAGGTTTGGAATCGATTTTGGCGATGAATCGATTAATCGATTAATCGCCAATTATCGGCCATCCAAAAAAAATTAATTGCAATCGATCGATTATTTTGCTACCCGCCTGGAAATCGAATCGATTATTTTGCGTCGCAGCGGCGCCGCACAGGCGAGTGTAATGGGACTGGCACAGCAGAGTGCAGAATGCGCTAATTTCAGAATTAGATCTGTAATTTCAGAATTAGATCTGAAAGCGGATTGCAGGTGTATACCTGAAATACGTGCAACAGTCTCATTACAGTTCAGAGAATTGCGCTGAACAAGGAGTTGGATCTGAGCGTACGATACGATCGGAAAAGGCTTATGAAGAGCAGCGAGGCTACGAGTGGCAGCACGCCGGTGTTTCCTGTTGCTTTCTCCAGTGAGGGTGAAGACGCCGCAGAGTGGTTAAGGGAGTTGCAGAACGAACTATATCGCTTGGAGTTGGAGGAGCGTTGGGGACGACGTGATGTTGAGTCTGCACAAGATGCGCAGTATGTTCACTTGCTCGAAGGAGCCGTGCATGCCTCTTTTGCAGCTGACCACCGCGAGCAGCGCTTTCGAAGCTTGGAACGACGCATGGAGGAGCTCTGTGGCCGTGTGCAGCATTTGGAGAGCGGCGCCAGTGTGCAGGGCAAACGGTTTCCAGATGAGGACGCTGCTGGTACCAATGCGCGACTCCAGCAGGCAGTGCGTGACAGTGCGGCGCGCCGTAACGTGCAAAAGCCCACTGCTGCGCAGGAACAGCGGCCCAGCTCTTCGCCAAGCTCGCCAAGCTCATCAGCTACGCCGGAGCGCACAAACACGCGCGGCAAATGAGGTGGTCGCCAAGTGCGGCAGCAGCGTGCTGTGCGAGCGCTATTGGAGGTCTTGCAAGCAGGATGACAAGGCCTAAGCGCTTTTGTGCTGTGCGACCAACGAGTTGCTCACCAAGTGCGACAGCAGCGTGCTGTGCGAGCGCTACTGGAGGTCTTGCAAGCAGGATGACAGGCCTCAGCGCTGTTGTGCTGTGCGGCAAGCGAGATGCTCACCAATTGCCACAGCAGCATGCTGTTTGAGCGCTGTTGGAGGTCCTGCAGCCTGAGTGCGACGACCTCAGCGCTATTATGCTGCGAGTCTCTTCTGAGGCTTAGTGGGCGAGTGTGGCGCTACTGAGCGCCGTAAGGAAGCTTCTATAAGCCTGGTGTTTCAATTGCGCCATAGCAAGGCTGTGGGGCGCAGATTCACTTCAGATTTAACCTGAATGTAAAAATTGACTTCCTGTTTAACGTCGCTTTTGACAGTTCAGGCGACACCAAGCGCTTTCACTTGCAGCGCTAATATATGGGCTTGCTTCTTTTTTTGTTCATATTGTGAGAGCACAGGGTGCTGACCCCCAGGCTGCTTGGTATTGGCCGAGCACCTGGGAAGTCCCTGTTTGGCAGCATACACACCAGCTGAATAGAGCACACAAGGAGAACAGCAGACATTTTCTGTCTTTTTTGTGCTGACGCGTGGACCTTGGCTTGTTTGTTGTTGGGGAAGCCTAAACAAGCAGCAGGGTGAGTGAGTAAAACTGTGCACGGTTTTCTCCTCGGTTTTCCCCTAGGAAAAACGTTGGGCACTGTTTGAAAGCACCAAGCCTGTGGCCACTCAAGGCCTTATTTGGTGAAGCTTCATTTTAGTCTTAAAGCTAAATCAAACCACAGAGGAATAACACAACAACTCAAAGGTGCAAGGGTAAAATCACAGAGATACGAAAATTGATGGAAAATGAAACAAATAATTGGCAATTAATGGGTGATTTTGGGCAAAATAATCGGATTGAATCGGTTATTTTTAGGAAGATAATCGGAAGAACCGATTTTTTTTGGTAAAACAATCATTTAAAACCGGTTATTTTTGGTGCAAACCAATTCCGAACCTTATGCACAAGGCGTGTGTTACTCGTTGTCGCTGACGATGAGAAAGTTTTATAGTGTTTTCAGCACTTCGTTTTTGATGTACTTCTCCTGCGGCTTGCTGCTGGTGATGGGATTCTGCTGCTTGTTTTTGATATTGAAATATTTTGGTGATATAAAACCAATGAAGTGCAACCCAAACAAGAGTAGTATGCAAATAGAAGATAAACAGGATCAAAGCATGAAGGGCTGCAGTCACAAAGAGTTAGATGAAGAAACATATCAACAATAGACCACAGCAATAGACATTCAATGCAACTAAGGTAAAAATTTTCTACATGCTTGTGAAAAACTGATTGGAAAACTGCCCCAAGGGCTCACACTCTCCATAGTGCCATCTTGAGATGTGCACTCTTTGTTTTTGGGTCCCATAGGTGCTGAGGTGGCATGGCTTGTGGCGCTGAGGTCACTGCCATGTCACATGGGAACTTCCTACTTAGCTAGGCTGACTGGGTATTGAACCCAAGACCTCTCAAAATGAGGTACGCCAGCCCCCTAGGGTGCATACCACTAGGATAGCTAAGAATTCATGAGAAAACGTAGATAAATCCATGGGCTCTGAATCAATGTGAGTGCCTCAATCAGTCCAGGAAAAGATGTTTTAGTTCACATTGTTTGGGGATTAAGGGGTACACACAACATCCTGATTTAGTGTTTGGTTCTATAGGTCAAAATGTGTTATCACCCATTTTGGTTAGGCCAATACTAAGATAAAAATGCGGGATAACTTAGAGTCTCTCTAATACAACTAAAGTGTATTCCAAAGCAATGGAACAGCACTTTTTCTTACTCCCCCCTTGTGCTGTGGTGGCCACCACTGTGTTAACAACTGTCGCATTTCAGGAAAAAGGGTATTTTTTTTTCTTGGCCTTTCCTTGGTTTCCACATCTACTTTAAAATACCTATAGCCTCCCTTACACTGCAAAAGGGCGCTTTACCATGGCCAGCACCTTTTGCTGCATTGTTCGTGAAATTACCTACAGAAAACTCAGCGCTCTTGGCGCTGCAGAGGTTCCTGTGGCTTGGTGGGGTTAGAATAGGGCATGCAAAGACCATATGCATATGCATCCCTCCCTCCAAGCTGCAGAGTGACACAACCCAACGCCAAACTCTCATAGGACGCTCGATTTGAGTCTCCTGGAACCTGAAGGAGACGCTTGTCTTGATACCGGGGTGAGGGGGCTACAATTAAATTAAAATTGCCCCATGGTGGGGTCTTGGGTTGTCGTTCTGGTTCAGTCTCCTGCTGCTGCTTTTCGGACCAAACAGCGGCCTACTCAGCGACGCCTCGCGAGGATATCTGTACAACAGAGGAATGGAAGGATGAGGGAGGAATCCACGCAAACGCGAAGCGACAACACCTAAATCCGTCAAATGACAGCCTAGAATTTTTCTGAAAGCACATACCTGACCCGAATGCATCTGTGCATCAGATGCACATTTTTATAAAATTTGCGGTCATCTCTTGATTTTTTAAATCAGGAAATTCCCACGCAGAAAAAGACGGCGCGCCGGAGTGGGTCCTAACGAAGCGCCGGAAAAAGAAGAATTAATAAGATTATAAATGTATGTCACGTATAATGACGAAAATGACGAGACACACATAAATAGGTAAAAGAAAAATGTCCTTGATTAATGCCCTAGATATTTTGATGAAATCCTGCAGGTTTTGAAGCTGAAAACCCAAACCAAAGCAGCAAGTAGAGCAAGAACAGGATTTGGATCGAATGAATGAATAGTTTTGAAATCCAGTGTAACACAGAAGGGCTGCAAATAGACAATGCAGGTATATACACAAAGATTCAATCACAAATGGATAATACAAAAGATTTTATATGAAAACTGGCCTGACTCTTGCCTTCAAGATAGCATCAGGCACTTCATGTGCACTCTTTTGGGTGAAATGGTGCTGTTCCGGATGTGGGGCATAGATGTCAGGCCAACACAGAAAATGACTTGGCCAAGCAACTGAATTCAGAAACAGTTAAAAAGTAGAACCACAATAAGTAGTAGAAACAATTGAGTATAGGTGCCTTGGGGTGGGAGACCACTAGGCTTAACCTCCAAGGCCTAAAGCATGAAATGCCTATTTTATTTCGGTATATCCTCCATGAAGGAAGGTACCTCCGCTGAGTTGAGTGGCAGGGGTCAACTTCATGGGGGGGCTGGGGTTACAACCCTAGTTACTTTGAGAAAGTGTACTTTAGGCTTCAAAAGAGAGATAAAAATACTTAAGCTGGTGTTGTCATCAACAAAAGGGTTTTAAGGGGGGCTTGGCCTGGATCAAGCCCTCCAAGAAAGACATGGCAGTGACTTTTTCGTACTCCTCCCTGGACTACTAGTTAGCTAAGCTAGTAGGACCAAGGAAAAAGGCTCAAATATTCCCAAAATTACCTCAGAAAATGCATTAAACTCACCAAAAACATCCTCATTAGTTCATAGAAGCCTATCACACTGTAGGTACCCTCGAAAAACAGTGTAATGTACCGTGAATGATGTCCCTTCGATGGGGCATTTCTCAAAAGTCGCCGGCGTGCGACGAAAACGTTTGGTAAAAATTTGGGGGTAGTGGGGTTTGAACCCAGGACTCCATCCCTAGAGCATATGTGCTTGCCCACTAGGGTACAGTCGACCGCTCTGATGCGGACGGCGATCGCTATATAAACAGCGTTTTAGTAAACGTCTTGACCAAGGGCAAGGGCGGAGCAATACTCCCAATGGAGGACACAAATCTCCAGGAGCTGAAAAAAATAGAAAATGTAACCAACAGGGAGTGATTCCTGCGGTTTAGCGAAAGGGGTAGCGATTTAGCAAGTCAAATCGCTAAAAATTGACGAAATCACGCGAGAAATCGTCATTTTTACACATAACTCAAAGTCGCCGACAAGCGCAAAGGAAGCGGACTTCAAAAACAAAGTTGCGCAAGCGTAAACGGCTTTTGAAAAAGAAGGTATGAGCCGTAGATTTTAAAGTTTTAAAGGAAATTTTTGCAGAGTTGCATCAAAATTTTTATAAACTTTAGTGAAAAGTATTCAAACTCGACCCACACCACAGAGCCGGTGGACAACCCATCTCTCAGGTATGCTAGTGTCATCTCACACGCATGCATTGCTTTCGTGTTGGTTGCTTCGTTAAAACGTTAGGGTTGTCAACGCTGTGTTGGTTGGGGGTTCGGGCGCTCATCTCCTTTGCTCTGCACAGGTCAAAACAGGAATGAAAGGTATCGATGCGAATGGAGCGCGCAGCGCGCACGTAGGGTTAGAATATGCGCTGTGCTCGCGATGCATGTGCCCAGTTGAGGCGTTCACACGCTGTGACGCTTTCCCTGTACCCCAATTCATCCTTGTTCTCTCTTCATAGGTAAGAAAAGAAAGTGTTTGCTCGTGTGTAGCCGTAGCGTTTAAGTAGGGTTGCTTAAAACGCTTAGGCTTGTTTATAACTCGCAATAGGGTTGTTTTGCGTTCGCTTCACTTCGGCATTCACACGATGCATGGTGAGTAAGGTAGGTTAGCCCAGGAGGAGCTCACCTCCTGGTTGAGTCAGTGGTTATGGTTCCGCCTCCTTTCCCTGCATGCGTGCACACGATGCATTAAAGGGTAGGCCATGCGAAATGCGCACGGTAAGCCTTGTTTAGGTTACCCAGGGGCTCCTCGGTACGTTCTTTAAGAGAACCTGAGGAGTCTCTTAACGCTTGCTTGCTTGACAGGGGTTGTTTGAGGACAGTGTATTATAGGTCACACTGAGAAGCGTATAATACGTGGAGTGTGGCTTGGTTCCTCAGCCGCAAACACCCCTTCATTGGCCTCTGTTGTACAGGTGGGAGAGGTTCAGGGTGATTGGTGCACGCAGCAGCTGCCTTCGGCGGCTATCCCATTTTTCTGCCCCAGCTAAACAGGGGCGCTGATCACACAATCAATTGACTGCGCCTCAGCCAGGAGTGGCGTGGGCAGTTCGACTCCCTCGACATCCGCGCTGTGCACGCAACAAGAGTACCCCTTCCCTCCAAGCCCTAGCAGGGAAACGTGTTGTGACGTCCCTGTTAGGCAGACAGTTGCTTAGCAGCGCTGTGTTCTCTTCTCTTCTTCACAGGAGGGTCATTAGGACCCGAGACTTCAATGACAGCAACACCAAGTAGTGTGTGTAGGGGTTAGGGTCAGCAGGCCTGGCAGGAGTTGAGTGCAGGTGATGAGTGCTCACACTGCCTTCAGAGGCCGGTGCTGGCGTTAGTGAGTGTAGTGTAGTGGTGTCTCCTGTCCCGCGTGCTTTTCCTCGTGGGCAGGGGAGTGCGTTAGCTTTTGGCCCTTAGCAAAAATGGGCGTTTTGTATGCCCTTAGCACACTTGGCCAGCCCTCCCCACTAGTAGGTAGTGAAGCGGTACCCAGAACCCCATGGCTAGGTTACGGCATAAAACCGGTCTCCGGTCCACTAACCCCAAGTACGGAAGGGAAGACCGGTCTCCGGTCCACTAACCCCATGTACGGAAGGCGCCCGTTGACGCCCGGTGCGAGCCCGGCGGGAGCGTGTTCCGTGCCGTAAAGCCCCGCATCGGCAACCGATGCACCGCCAGCGGAGATTTATATATCAGAATATCAGGAATCAACAGGGTTTTATTTTCATAATGTTTCCGTCAATTTTTACGCTTCCGTTCTGATACTCACTGTTTTGACTGCTGGCGGTTGGATCGCGACTTTACCGTAACCGCCAGTTTAACTGTTTATAATGGAAATTTTAACGCTATCCGTGACGAAGGCTCTAAAGCCTTCGGGAATTGCGTTGATGCATCCGCAATTTTCACATTCTACACTCGCAACCTTAATCCGAATTTTTCAGGATGTCGAAATCGGATTTTCGACTTCGACATCCCCGCACTTGATTTGACCTCTTCCGAGTGGACCTACGTGCTTCCCTATGCACGAATCAACTTTCCTTTTATCCTGCCCTCCATTTGTCTTAAAGATATGGGCAAAACAAAGTTGATTCGTGAGGCCACTTGTGAAGGTCATATCTCGTGTTGCTTGCGAGGAATGACAATAAGGAAACGTGGGATGTATTCACAATACTCTCGACGTAGTTTAGGAAGCATCATATGCCTTGCGTCTCCACACGTGCGCACTAGTGTAATGGATCATGGTCAAGAGGGTAGAGTTTGCGTTGTAACTCAATGGCCATGATATTGCGTGCGTTAAGATAACTTTCGAGTGTAGCGCGCGAGTGTTGGTGTTGCATAGGAACTCTCCTTGAGTTCCTATGAGCGATTGACACACAGTTATGCCTTTGGAGGGGCATGACATATCGTGGGGGGAGCTACCTTTTTGGGCAATATGGAGTATGTGCCTTGTGTGGTGTTGCGTGCCCATTTGGCGGGTCCATCGCTCCAAGCCAAGCCCGCCAATGGACCTCATATTGTGCAAGCCCCTTCTCCATACTCCCTACGATCAATTGCAAGCCTAACCTTCGTGAAGGAAAGCTTGTGTGGCGATCCCAAAGCGATGCGTTGGGAGCAAGGTGTGTGTTTTGCAATTTTCCATATTTTCATGTGCCCACTTGGGAAGTAGCGCTCGTAACCTTTCAAGGCGCCCGAAGTGGAGCACATATGTGGAATCGAAGGTCATTGGTGTCAAGTCATTGTGTTTAGAAGGATTAGTTGATTGCACGATCCAAGCCGAAGATATTATAATATAATTGTGCACCTTTCAATGCACTTTTGTGTGTCTTTGTGCCAATTTTGCCGTTTTTGGCCCGTCATGATGTCAAGTGGCGGCCGTGTATCTCAATGTTGCGCTCAATTGACATCATGACCCAAGTATGTTATGAAGGTACATACTTCGGTGCCCAACATATCTTGGACCCGGCGAATAACTCCTCTTGGGCTTGGCATACCGTGGCTGCCATGTTGGCGATTTGGGACTATCCCAAATCATGGGCTCACTTGGCGACCCTGCCATTCCCAATACCGGAGGAGTTGGGCGACGCCCAAAAGATATGTTGGACACATATGACTTGATACCAATCCTATGGCACATTCCGGTCCAAGTCGGGCATGTGCCTCATTTGCCCCAACCATGAGTGTGCGCATTTTTGGCCATTTTGAGCAATTTTCCACTTTTGCTGCCCGCCGTGCACTATGTTGAGCCCACCCGTGCACGCCGGACGCATGGACCAATGGACCATATATGACATGGGTGTTATGTATATTTGTCCCCATGGTTCACACACCACGTGGGCGAAGCGGAGCATCCTTCGTTAGGGCGCTAGCCCAAAGTGAGTGTGGGCAATTTTGCCATTTTGGCATTTGTGGACCCAATTGGGATCGTCACCACGCCAAGTGGCATGGAGATCTTTGAGAGCCAAGGGCATGGGAGTCTTCGTTGGACTCCCGGTGGATCGCGTATGGAATGGCGGATCCGATCTCCAAGCCGGCGTGGAGATATGCTATTGGGAGCACCCCAAATTTTGGCTCATTTCGAGCAGCCAAAATGACCCCATTTTGGGACCCCAATTTCCCCCTTCCGTCTGGTCAATTGGTGGCCCCATTTCTCTATGCCCATAAGGAGCCCGGACCTAATTTCAAGTTGTACACTCAGATAGAAGTCCTAGGTCCTGCCTCCTACCCTGTGAGCCATTGGCGTTGCCCTGGCCGGGCGAGCCACGCGTGGGAATGACGCCAATTTTGGTGATTTGGGCATCATGACCCCACTTGACGAATCCGTCCTGCCCTGATGCCGGGACCTCAGAGGGAACCAGGTTGGGTGAGGGCTCCAGGGAGTTCGTACTCGAAGGGCATAGGGTCAGTTGCCTGGTCCCTACCTCTGGCGGGTCCGGACGAGGGGTCAATTTTGGGGATTTTTGAGTTAATATCAGTTTGGGCTGAAACGGCCCATTTTCAGCTACCAACTCCTGGGTGATAATGGCGGGGCCATATCTCTGGCTCAGAGAGGAGTTCGGACCTGCCGTTAAGGGAGCATGAGGAGCCACTGTTGGTTGGCCTTCAGGCCACTTGGTTTACAGGAACTCGCCTGTGGCTGGGCGGGACACCTCCCCTATTGGCAGGGTTTCAGGGTCCGGACTGAGCAGGGCATGGGTTGTGTTTGAGCCCCCGCCCCCACCAGCCACTGAGAGGGTCGGACCTGGGATTGGGATACGAGTTGGGACTGAGTGACTATTGTCCTGTGATGTGCTTACCCCAGTCCAGTCTTAACCCCATGTGTACATATCCTGATGTGTTGCTGTACATACTTTCGTTCCCTTGTTGCAGAGTGGCAAGGATCCTGAAACGCTTTGTCACATGACATGAGCGCATTGATTCCCCTGTGAGCGTAGTGCTTTGCCTGCCTGCTCACTTGCGCGTGTCCACCGCAGCGTCCCGTGGCCGGCCCCCCACGGGAACGCGTCAAAAGCGTTTCACCGCCGCGGGGTTACCCAACCCTCGCGTGCCACTCGGGGCCACCAACCCCGAGCAGCGCGGCGCAGTTCGCAGTTCGCAGCGCAGCGCAGCGGCTCGCAGCGCCACCCAGCGACAGCGCCGAGTTCGTCACGGAGCCAGCAGCGCCGTCCAGAGCATCGCCCTGACCGCGCCGCGACCGTGAAGGAAGTGGACAGACCAGACCCATCGGCCGACCAGCAAGGCCGCGTCAACCACTTCCACAACCACCGGCTGACCAGCACCAGCCGCACGCCCAGTCCAGTGCTGCAGCACCCGCCTCAACAACCACCACCAGTTCATTGAGTTGAACGAGTGCATACCAAGGACCTCAAGACCAACTACGCCCCCGCTGCCATGGTGAATTGGCAGGAAGCGGGCAGGATGTGGCCGCGGCCCCACCCCCATGCGGCACGCCTGCTGCGTGGGTTGGTCTGGGACCAGCACTACCGCCACAGCCACCCCCAGTGTGAAGGCGGCATGCCCGGGAGCTTCGAGCTCCGCGAGGACATGGGGGAGGACCGCCTGCGGGCAGTGGAGGAGTGGCTGCGGGCGGAAGGGTACGAGTACCGCTTCCGCCGCAAGCGCTGGAGGACGTGGACCCGGCCGGACAGGCCCGGCGAAGGCCTGCGTCCCGACGGGATTGAGGAGGACGAGATGCCCAACGAGTACCCGTCGGGCGCCTCGATCAACGTCTCCATGTGGGACGTGATCGAGAAGAACTTCCCGGAACCGGGGAGCGAGCGCAGGCTGCAGGGCAGGAGCAGCGCGTCTCCGGGGAAGGAGAAGCGGTCCGCCGGGGACAGGAAGCGGGACTGGAGGTGGCGGGAGTACCAGGAGTCCCTGGCCGCCGAAGCCGCCCAAGGCGCCAAGGGCGGAACCCCAGCCCCCCGTCCCCAACGGGCCAATGGTGGTCATCACCCCGGCCACGCCACCCTCGGCGACTTCATCCAAGTCGCCAGGCAGACCAAGGCCAAGCCCCGCCAGCTGCTCCTGAGGCCCCAGCAGGCCCCAGCAGGCCCCAGCAGCGACGTGGAGTCGGCCCACCGCGGGAGGATGCCGGCCGACCAGGCCAGCTCCAGCAGCAGCGTCGCTCCCGACAGGGACGTGGCGCGCGCCTGTGAGCGCGTCTGTGGGGTGCCCCGCAACCTTCGGGTTGTCCGGCAACGGGCCAGGCAGCACAGCGCTGCCGTGGAGGGCGCCGTCGGCATCGCCCAGGAGGAGGCTGCGGAGTGGGCGCATGGCATGGCCATCCACGCCCGGACCGTGGCGGCCATTGCGGCCGGACTCACGGCCGTAGCCGCCCATGGGGCAGCGACTGCCCAGGTCAACGGTGAGTTGGCGGCAGCCGACGAGGAAGCCCGCCTGACGCAGGAGGCCATTGCCTGCAGGGAGGCCGAGGTGAGGGCGCTGGAAGAGGCGCTTGCCCAAGAGAGGGCAAAGAAGGAGGCGGAGGAAAGGGCCCACGCCGAAGCGACGGCCAAGGCCCAGGCGGACGCCGCCAAGAAGGACGCCATCGAGGCCGCGCGACGGAAGGTCGCTGAGGAGAAGGCCAAGACGGAGGCGGAGCTGGCAGCGTTGGAAGCGCAGAAGGCGCGGCTGCAGCAGGCCTGGGAAGCCGAGGCGGCTCGTGCTCGGGAGGAAGCCGAAGTGCGAGCTGCCGCAGCCACCGCCGCCGCAATGGAGGAGGCAGAGGCCAAACTCCGCCGCGAGACTCCCCCGGGAGGATCACGAGTGGAGACCCTTCGAAAGCTTTTCGAAGGGGACGCCTCCTCCAAGATGACGCTGGATGAGGCGGACACGGGCAGCAGTGGGAGCAGTGGCCCCACCGCCCATCGACGGAGGAAGGGCAAGGGGAAGACCCCCGAGAGGCCGCGGAGGCCAGCGGGTGGACACCCCCACGACAGTGACCCCTTATTCACCGCCAGTGACGGGGATGAACGAGGCCGCCGACATCGCCAAGTGGTGGCTTGGACGGGCGGAGGAGGCGGAGACGTCCCGATGGAGCCGGAAGGTGAGGACGAGGATCTCCCTCCTCCCTACCGGAGCTCGGAGTCTTCCGAGACCGAGACGCCCAGGTGGGGCGACATGGACGAGGATGACGACATGGACTTCGGCATCACGAAGAAGCGCCCATCCTCGGACCCACCGAGGCGACCCGGCGGAGACCCACCGGGACCCCCTGGCGGAGGACCATCAGAACCCCCTGGAGGACGCCCACCAAGTGGACCCCCTGGAGGCGGACCACCGGGCGGGGGAGGACCCCCTGGACCGGGCGGACCCGGCGGAGGCCCTCCTGGAGGACCCCCTGGGGACCCCGACGACCCACCAGGGAACGGCGACCCGGATACCACCTGGCGGTGGATTGTCTACCTCCGCAGGAGAGTCCAGTTGCTCGAGCTGGAGGTAGACACGGGCAAGGGCGAGATGGCTCGCATCTCCAGGGTCGCCGCGCGCGCGCAGAAAGAGCTGGACATCGCCAGGGCCGAGACCACGCAGCTGAACACGGTCATCAGCGGCCTGCAGCAGAGGCTGGACGCGCTGGAAGCCCGTGGGAGCGTCGGCAGCGACCACCCACCCCTGGAGTCTGGCTCGTCGGACGACGGCTGGGGACCCGGACCAGGTCCAGGCAGACCCCACGCCCCCGGCGGAGCCCCCAGGAATCGCCCCAGCGCCAGTGCCCCCTCTCTCACCGCCCCCTCTCACCGCAGCGCGGGCCGCCGCAACGAGCGCGTGCCGCCCGGCAGTGACAGTGAGGATTGGCGTGATGAGTGGCTCAGCGCGGAGTACCGCAACCGCCGTGCTCCACCGCGGACACCAGTACGCCCCCAACGCCCCGCACCAGCCCTGGAGCCAATCCCAATGGCTGGTGGACGTTATGGTGGACTCAGGGATGAGGTCCCCAGAGGAGACGTGGAGTGGGATGTTGGCGAAGGTGAGGACCTGGACCTGGACCTGGAGGAGTTCCACATCAGCCCGCCGCGTGGTGCACGACGGGAGGCCGCTGAACGCAGCCGCCAGCGCCGTGATGAGGATGCGTACATGGAAGCAGTACGGCGTGAACATCTAGGTTCAGCGTACATGGAGGAACCGCGGCGTAGCCACAGGGATTCCATGGAGGAGATGGACGTGGCGGCCGTGGGAGTCCGTGGGCGAGGCCGATGGGAACCTCGGTCGACCTCGCGGCCGGCGTTCATGGTCTCTAAGGCCGCGGACGCCGCCGTGTGGGAAGACTTGAAGGACATCAAGCCCCCCATGTACGACGGCAACCCCCTCAACCTCGACCGCTTCTTGGAGAAGCTGGACGATTGGGGGCTGACCGTCACTGAAGACATGCCTCACGCGGATGCGGAGAGATATGTCTTCAGACGGTTCAGGTACCGCCTGCCGGAAGTGCTCGGAGAGCTATACTTCATGGCGACCAAGGAGGGGAAAATCAAGACCCTCAAGGAAGCCAAGAAGTGGCTCAACGAGCAGGAGCGATTGGAGGCTCCGCAGGTGGCTGCCAAGCGATGGAAGTCCATCAAGCTTGAGCATGATGGACGGGAGATCCGCCTGCGGGATCGGCGGGACTTCCGAGGGAAATACACCCTCCACCGCCGCAACGTGGAGGATTGGAACGAGGGTGACGAGCAGGCTCGCCTGCTCTCCATGCTGCCGGAAGCATGGATCAAGAAGGTCACCAAGGAGGAAGCCAAAAGGGCCAAGTCCAACCACACGGTCAAGATGATGCTCGCCAAAGAGTATCATACGAACGTGGTGGCTTGGGCGAAGAAGAACGTGGCCCGGGATGTCAAACGGCACTCCCTGCGGAACGCTCTCCTCATCACCGTCTCGGGCGATCGCGAGAAGACCGCGATGTGGCGCCTTGACGAGTGTGAGTTGAGCGGCCAGACCATCCGTCTGCAGGCCATCCCGGCGCGGATGAGCTGCGACGAGATCCTTGAGTGGGTTGGCGAGGAAGTACTCAAGGAGTACCGGAACCTCCACCACACCCGCGGGTTGAGGCCCGGCGACCGCGACGTCAACTACGTTGGCGAGGGACCTGGCGGGGAAGCTGCCATGGACCCAGCGGGAGCCGGCGGCGATGAGACTCTCGTTGACGATGACGACGACGATGAGCCCGCCGAAGTGGCCGTGTGTACCTTCGTGGCCAAGAACCTGAGCGCGGGGAGCAAGCCGGGAAACTGGAAGCCCCTGCAGCAGGGTTGGAGGAAGCAGGAGAAGAGGGACCCTCGCCGCATTGGCGACCCTCCGCTGTCCTTTGGGGAGTTCATACGAGCTCACCCTCAGGGCTGTCTCGTGTGTTATGGGAGGAAGCGAGGCTTCAACCATGACCACCGAACATGCCCCGTCCACAAGGCCGACACGGAGGCTTACAAGAAGGCGCACGGGTCGAAGAAGCGTACGCCCGCGGGTATCCGGGAAGCCAAGGTGGAGGTGGACAGGGACAAGCTCTCCAAGCTGGTGTCGCAGGGGACCGAGTTGGCCAAGGAGATCCAGGAGATCAAGAGGAACTGGGTCCCCAGGTCGGACAACAAGAACAAGGAGAACAACCAGAATGACCAGAACAAGGACAAGGACAAGAACAAGGGTAAGAAAGGGGGAAGGAAGAAGGGCGTCAACGAGGTTGATGCGGAGGAGAACACCCCTTCCTCCACAACCGACGCCCCCTAGCGGAGCCCCTGCAGCCAAGGGCCCCAGCTAGGGCGGTCGCAGGATGGTGACGTGGGAAGCGCCGAACCATCCCAGTCGGGAGTCGATAAGCACAAAGGGACTGCCGCAGGCGGAAGGCCCGGACCGGCACCCAGTTGCGGAGGCGGGGTGAGGGCAAGTGAAGGCACGAACCCTTGCACCCGTCCGTCCTTCGCGACCAAGAATGTGTTTGATGTACTACAGGATCTATCCGAGAGTATCGGAGGATCACCCGGACCGCAGCTGGATGCTGCAGATGGGCAGCCTGAGCCCATTGTCCACGACCTGCACCAGTCGCTTGTTGAGCTTCTGAAACGGCCGGAGATCCGGAGTTTGCACGCCGTGCGCCGTGTCGGTCGCGAGCGGCAGTTGCATCTTAAGGTCCGTGCCTTATGCGGGGAAGTGGAAAAGGTTTTCGACGTGTTGGTCGACACGGGAGCTCAAGTCAGCTTGGTCAAGGCTGGCCTACTTCCACCAGAGTGTCTGACCGACAGTCGGAAACCTGTCAGGCTGAAGGTGGCGAACGGCCAGTACATGGTGTGACGCAGATTCGGTATGCCTCCCTGCTGGCCACCAAGTGGCTTATTGAGAGGCTCGGCAACAGATCATCGGCAGGCCGGCAACAGACCGGCAGGCCGAGCCGCAGGCGCCGCAATGTGGGACGCGTAATCCCCGTGCCAGCGTCAGATCACAGAAAAAAGGGCACATGTCGCCTGTTGACAGTGCAGTGTAAATACCTTGTGTGTTTTTATGCATTTTATTATTACATTCTGTCCTCCCTGCATTTTGCAGCTCAGAATGTGTCAGGGTGGACAAGGCCCGTCGTCCGCCCGTCCCAGCCCTTACGTGGAAACATGCCGAGACGATCAGTGTCAGCGTGCGGCCGAGAAGAGACACGCAGCGGTTTGCGGCAGATCGCGGCAGCGCCAGCGAAGGTCCCAGACAGGCGCCACGGTCGACGACGAGCACGTGCCAGCGTTGGCAGTGCTGTAGCAACGCGTGCGAAGTCCCAGCAAGTTCGGCAGTGCACCAGCGTCAAGTACGACGCAGCACGATCGATCTCAAGTCCCAGCGAGGTGTACCAATTTGTTGGAGCCGCGCCAAAGCACAGAGGAAGGACTGGACGTGGGATTCCAGTTGAAGGCCACGGAGCGTGCGGCCGATGTCAAGACCTGGGGTCTACGCTTCAATACGACGGGGTACGATGGCCCAAGACACAGAGGAAGGACCAGTGTATCAGGGCACTGGTTGAGACTCGCACGGAGAATGGACTGGGTAATAGGATCTGTTAAGGTTTTTTTTAGCATCTGTGCGTGTATGGCCCAGATGGGCGCATATATAGCTGGGCCGATTTTAGTCGCGCCCTGGCTGCCAGGAGATGGCTTGAGTGACACCTTGGCTCTGCACAGTGCCGCTGGGTTTCTGTACCCGTGCTTGGTGCATACTGGGCAAGGTGGTTAGCCGTGTACCTTCGGGTCATGGGGTATCCAGTCGAATTTTTTTTTCCATACAGGTCGAGCGTAAGCAGTGTGCCTCGCCTCTTCCTGGAGCTATGTGTGTTTGCATAGCGCCACACAAAGCTTTTAAGGAGGGGGGTGACGCAGATTCGGTATGCCTCCCTGCTGGCCACCAAGTGGCTTATTGAGAGGCTCGGCAACAGATCGTCGGCAGGCCGGCAACAGACCGGCAGGCCGAGCCGCAGGCGCCGCAATGTGGGACGCGTAATCCCCGTGCCAGCGTCAGATCACAGAAAAAAGGGCACATGTCGCCTGTTGACAGTGCAGTGTAAATACCTTGTGTGTTTTTATGCATTTTATTATTACATTCTGTCCTCCCTGCATTTTGCAGCTCAGAATGTGTCAGGGTGGACAAGGCCCGTACAAGAATTTGTGCAACACTGAGCCAAATCTACTTCAAAAGGTCTTCATGCTCCGTGTCTTATGCTGATGGAGGACAGTGTTGGAGGGTTTTCACGAAACTGGACTGGTTCACGAGTTTTGGAGAAAATGCAAAAGGAGTATTTGGTCAAAAATTGACATCGCAACGGCGAAGGGTTTTCGATCAGTTGACTGAAAGCAGCGGAGCTCGGGCAAAAGGCAACAAGGCCGGCGGTGTCAAGGAGGGTGTCTAGCGTGACCCCCAGCAACCCGCTTCAGGTGGGAGGCACGAAGGAAGCGGCCATTGGGCTGCAGTTCGTGAACCATCGTGAGCTGAGCCGCCCAGACCTCGGCAAGGAAATCCCCCTGCACGGTCGCTTCTACGAGGCCGAGATGGACTGGGACATGATCGTCGGGTACGACTTCATGATGGAGACGGACTCCGGCGTCCTCCCGGCCCAGGCCTCCATGACCCTGTACCAGGACGACCAACTCTCGTGGCTTTCGTCACCTGAGCACCATGTGGAATGCCAATGGATCCACCCCGAACGCAATCAGCTCAAAGTGGCCGCGCTGGACACTGAGCCAACTGGTCCTGCAAACCAGGAGTACGGCGTAAGGCCGGAAGTGGCGAGCCGAGTTGTCGCGGACTTGGGAGCTTCGGATCTGGCCCTGGATGCGTTCTCTTCAGGAACCTCCGCCCATCTGCGGGTGTGTGAGAAGTACTGGAGCGCACAGGACTCCGCGTGGAAGAAGCACTGGGGTCCGCATCAGGGATTGATGTGGATCCATTGCCCCCGCTGGGACATTCCAAGAGCGATAGCGAAGATTCGCAAAGACCGCTCCAAGGCAGTTCTGGTTGTTCCTATGGGATGCACCGAGGAGGAAAGTACCCGACATTGGGTAGCCTCATTGACCAACATGACCTTAAACAAGGTCGTCCTACCGGCTGGAGAGAGTGTCTATCAGGACGCTAAGGGACAGCCCATGCCACCCCAGAGATGGCCAACGGAATTCCACTATGTGGATGGGGGCCTTGATCAGGCCGACGCCACGGAGTTCGTGTGTGTCAACCGCATCATAGCGGAGCCATGGCGGCAATGCTTTGCGGTTCCCCCTGTTGACATCGAAGAATCGGATTCGGAAGACCCCCTCACTGAAGGGGAGTGGGATCTGGTTCAGGGGTATATGGATCAGCCCTTTCACGACTGGGGAAACCAGCGTGAGGGCAAAGGCCAGGACAAAGCCTGGTGGGAAGTGGACTCGATCGTCTCTGGTTCCTATGACGGGAACACCTTCGTGCAGAGGGTGCTGGACCACCTATCCAGCCAGGACGAGCCAATCGGGGGTAACCCACCCACCTACGGCGATCTCTTCCGAGGCAAGACCAGAGATGGCCCTTTGGGCCACCTGGGAAGACCGCCTGAGCCGAAAACGAGCGGAGTAGCTACCCCTCAACTAAGCTCCGTGGTTCAAGTGCCCGGAAAAGCCAAGGCGGAGTCCGATGACTGCCCCAAGATCCAGGCATTGAGGGCCAGGCTGAAGCAGAAGTATGGTGATACCTTCTTCAGCGGTAAGCCTGTGTTTCCCCCACCGGTGCGTGGACCGTATGGCGAGGCCAAGATACGACTGAAGCAGGACCCCCGTGTGTATCGGCACCGGGAGTTTGCCCTGAGGGGCGAGAGGAAAGAGGCCATGGAGAAGATCCTCCGTGACTTCATCCAGAGAGGCTGGCTCGAGCCGTGCCACTCCGAATGGGCCTCTCCGTGCTCCGTCGTCCCCAAGAAGGTGGCCGGTGAATGGCGGCTCGTGGTCGACTACCGCGGCCTGAACGCCGAAACGCAGCACGACAGCTATACGCTGCCCCTCATTGAGGACATGCTGCAAAAGCAACACCGGCGGAGGATCTTCACGGTGATTGACCTGAAACATGGTTATCATCAGATGCCTCTCGCCGAGGATTCCCGTGCCTGCACAGCCATGAGCACCCCACTTGGACCTCTCCAGTGGAAGGTGATGCCCATGGGCGTTACCAACGGCAATGCGGCTTTTCAGGGGATGCTGGAGAACCTGCTTGAGCCGGTGCGCGACTGTGCGCACCCCTTCGTGGACGACGTGATCATCGCGTCCGGGGACCCCAGTATGAGCTACGAGGAGCTCCTGGAGGCACACGAGAGGGACGTCACTCGAGTGCTGGACCTTCTGGTTCGGCACAAACTCACGGGCAGCAGTGACAAGGCCACCATTGCGGTAAGCGAGGTGGTCTTCGCTGGCCACGTAGTCGGGAACGGGCAGCGAAAGCCCATACCTGGCAAGGTGGCTGCGATTGAGCACTGGGAAAAGCCCAAGACGGTCTCTGAGCTACGGGCGTATCTGGGGTTCTGCAACTACTACTCGGGGTATATCAAAATGTATGCCGAGTATGCAGCCCCCACGACGACCATGCTCAAGGGCAACCGAGAGGAGACCAAGAAGGGGTCCAAGAAGGCTCTGGTCTGGACAGCTGAGTCCGACCGTGCCTTTGAGGGGATGAAGCAGGCGCTGCTATCCGCAGTGGGTCTGCACCTCGTGGATCCCGACCGAGGGTTCGTCCTGCGCACCGACGCTTCCCACTACGCCATTGGCGCTGTGTTGGAGCAAGTGCTTGACGACGGGAGGCACGTGCCCGTGGCCTTCTGGAGCCGAGTCCTGGCGGAAGGCCAGAGACGGACGTGGACGCCCCGTGAAAAGGAGGCGTATGCCATCGTCATGGCTCTCAGGAAATGGGCTGGGTACATAGCCCTCCATCCCGTCACCGTCTGCACCGACCATCAGAGTCTGCAGTCGTGGCACAAGGAGCACGTGGACACCCCCTCACGTCCCGCCTCCCGACGGGCAAGATGGCATGAGACCTTGGCCAAGTTCGACCTCACGGTTGTGTATATTCCTGGAAAGGATAACACCGTGGCGGACTGTCTCAGTAGGTGGGCCTATCCCGCCAGCAAGGGCATGACGGATATCTCTGCCCATGGCGATGAGGCTGAGACCGCTGAAGCCAAGAGGATCATTGAAATGGAGCGCCTGATGGAGGAGGAGGGTGCAAAATGCTTCGTCGTCATGGCTGCAGATGCCCCCCTCGCGTCGAGGGTGAGCAGAGCGGTCAGAGTACGCGCCCCTGATGGAGCTGAGTCCGACAAGCACCTCTTCCCGGAGTCTTGCCTCCAGGAGGACTGGACCGACGACTACGCCAAGTCTGAGGCCTTTGCGGCCGAGTATAGGGCTGTGACCGACCCTGATGACGGGCAGAAGTGGCCAAAGGGGCTGACCGAGGAAGATGGCAAGCTCTACCGGAATGGTAAGCTGCTAGTACCGGAGTCCCGGGTGCTCGAGCTTTGTGAAGCTTGGCACCACCACATGCTGCACCCAGGGGTCAAGAAGCAAGCCCTTGACATGCAGCGCCGGTTCGAGATCGACCATATCGTTCTCTACACCGCCATCAAGAAGGTCAGGAAGGGTTGTTCGGTCTGCCAGGCCTGCAATCCCGATAACCGGAACGTCAAGGGGGAAGCCCAATGGACCCCGGTTCCTGACCAGCCCACGGAGAGCGTGGCCATGGACGTCTTCTCCATGCCCGAAGTCCACATTGGCAAGGAGACCTTTGACTGTGTGGTTCTCTGTGTGGACCGCCACAGCGGCTACGTTGTAGCCGTTCCGGCACACAAAAAGGGGTTGCTTGCCAAGGAAGCGGCAGTCATGATGATTCGTCATTGGCTGACCGTCTTTGACATCCCCCGCACCATTTGCAGTGACCGAGGGCCCCAGTTTACTGGTGGCTGGTTCAAGGCTATGTTTTCCCTCATGGGAATACGTCACGCCAAGAGCGTCGCCTATCTCAGGCGGTCTAACGGCCGAGCTGAAGTGGCTGGACGGCAGCTGTTCGAGAAGCTGCGCAAGATCCACATCACCAATCCACGTCGGAACTGGTTTGAGGAGATGTGGCCTGCTCTGAAGGCCCATCATGACACCCCCACTCAGGGCGGTTTGTCCCCTCACCAGATTCTGTTCGGCAGGGACCCCCTGGGTAGGGGACTTCCCTTGTCTGGTGATGGCATGGCTATGGACGCCAAGGAGTTCTTCGCGCGGCAAGAGCAAACGGCGCGGGGCATCCGCCAGCAACTCGAGAAGGAGCATGCTGAGCGTCAGAAGTCCGCCCCGAGCTCTACAGCGCAGAAGTTCAGGGTGGGAGACCCGGTGTGGGTGATCAGACCCCGCCCCATGGGCACCCACCGCACCAAGACCTGGTTCACGCCCGGCGAGGTGATCCGCAGGATTGGTGAGGACACATACCGTTTCAAGGTGGGTCACGGACAGTTCCGGGAGCGCCACGAGAGTCAACTCCGTGTGCGGGAACCCGAACTCCGTGGCCAGCATGTGTCCCTGAACTATGCCGCACATGAGGCCGATTCGGACGACGATTATGCTGAGCAGGACGACTATACAGTCGAGAAGATCCTGGCTCAGCGTCCGAAGGCCTCGGCACCCGGAGGTCTGGAGTTCAAGGTTCGTTGGCGAGGCTATGGGCCGTCCCACGACACCTGGGAACCCGTCTCCTCGTTCGTGCCGCGGGTCAATACTCCCTTCATGGAGTACATCCGCAAGCACAAAACCAAGATCCACGTTTCGGACTTGGCAGCACTCACCCGGGCGATTGCAGCCAGGGGTGCCTGATCAGCGCCCCGAGCTCTCCCCTGATGTGTTTTGAGCTTTTGTGAGGCCGACGGATCGTCCCTTACTTGCTTGCTCTCTTTCATCTTTCGGTGACCTGCCATCAGAGTGGCCATATACCCCCCCCTGCTGAATCCAGAGGAGGATGGCCCCTCTCTTCTTCTATTCGTCACTCCCCCCCCTGCTGAATCCTTGGGAAACCAGGTAGGGCGACTGACCTTCATTTTTCTGAGCTCTTGGGGCCTTGAAGCCCATACGACGTTGCGCAACGGATTCCGCTGTCATCGGCATTGCGATTTTTGAGTGTGTGGTCTGGTTCCATGGCACTTGCGGAATACAGACCAGTCGACATGTGTCTCGAGACTATATATGGCCTGAACTCAGGCGTTTTCCTGTCCACCCTCCTGCATTGCCTTATCCTGACCGTGGCGTGGTTTGGCGCTCTGTCCAGAGCGTGTTTACACGCCTATTTACCCAGATTTTTGCGTGTTTTTCTGCCCTCCAGGATATGTGCATCTGTATGTTAAGTGTCATCGGCCCATCGCTGAGGGATGAACTGTTTTTCACCACGAATCTGGATACAGAGGCGCCCTGAGTCGCCGTTTACATGCTTTTACTGCAGGTCCAGCCTGGACCAGTACCTAAATACATATTCTTCTGTTTGAGTGCCCGTGATACCGTGTTGCCCTATTCGCTGTGATGTGTGGAGATCCTGATGGCGCCAGGCGGGAAGCCCAGTTGCCTGACTACACTCCCAGCGGTCCGCCACTGTCAGTCCCAGTGCGAGCCTACCGATTCGCAGACGCACTTGCAGTCGGATGGCGGCCTCCGGTGCTCCTGACTTCGGTCAGTCTGCCTGGGAAACTGGTGGTTTGAGGAGTCGACGCCTCCGCCCACACTGCATGAGGACTCCCTCATGTATGGCCTTCGTGGTAATAGGGCGAGGGAAAAGACGGCCTTGATGCCCGATCCCTTAAGGAGAAGCTCCCTTAAGATCCCTTAAGGAGTTCGGCTGTATCACTCTGGACTCGCGTCGTATGGATATGGACATGGTGCGCCCGAGGAAGGACCCGTGGGGACTCTCCCCAGTCGGGGGGCCTTGGGAAGCTTGGGGTAGCCTGATGGATCTTTGTGGTCGCTCTCGACCTGTGGGACCACCTCGGTCGTCGTGTGACGCCTATGTTGGCTGTGTATGCCACTGCCACTGTGGTGGTGACCGTAGCAGCCGGCACCCGGTGCGCCTGGTATGGGTTAACGGGTCCTTTGGATGCCGAACAATCGCCGCCAGGACCCGGGATTTGATACTTGATACTATACATGTGCTACGAGCTTATACAGCATCATACCTATCTTACTGTGGAGTTTGGAGCCCAACCTGCGAATCAGCCTGAAGTGAGGATGTGACACCCCCCCTTCAGGATATGGTCCTGGGTACCCGCTGCCATGCTTGGGTGTTATCGAGCCCCCCCCAGGGTTTGCTCTAAGGAGGGGGGTGAAGCGGTACCCAGAACCCCATGGCTAGGTTACGGCATACAACCGGTCTCCGGTCCACTAACCCCAAGTACGGAAGGGAAGACCGGTCTCCGGTCCACTAACCCCATGTACGGAAGGCGCCCGTTGACGCCCGGTGCGAGCCCGGCGGGAGCGTGTTCCGTGCCTTAAAGCCCCGCATCGGCAACCGATGCACCGCCAGCGGAGATTTATATATCAGAATATCAGGAATCAACAGGGTTTTATTTTCATAATGTTTCCGTCAATTTTTACGCCTCCGTTCTGATACTCACTGTTTTGACTGCTGGCGGTTGGATCGCGACTTTACCGTAACCGCCAGTTTAACTGTTTATAATGGAAGTTTTAACGCTATCCGTGACGAAGGCTCTAAAGCCTTCAGACATTGCGTTGATGCATCCGCAATTTTCACATTCTACACTCGCAACCTTAATCCGAATTTTTCAGGATGTCGAAATCGGATTTTCGACTTCGACATCCCCGCAGTTGATTTGACCTCTTCCGAGTGGACCTACGTGCTTCCCTATGCACGAATCAACTTTCCTTTTATCCTGCCCTCCATTTGTCTTAAAGATATGGGCAAAACAAAGTTGATTCGTGAGGCCACTTGTGAAGGTCATATCTCGTGTTGCTTGCGAGGAATGACAATAAGGAAACGTGGGATGTATTCACAATACTCTCGACGTAATTTAGGAAGCATCATATGCCTTGCGTCTCCACACGTGCGCGCTAGTGTAATGGATCATGGTCAAGAGGGTAGAGTTTGCGTTGTAACTCAATGGCCATGATATTGCGTGCGTTAAGATAACTTTGGAGTGTAGCGCGCGAGTGTTGGTGTTGCATAGGAACTCTCCTTGAGTTCCTATGAGCGATTGACACAAAGTTATGCCTTTGGAGGGGCATGACATATCGTGGGGGGAGCTACCTTTTTGGGCAATATGGAGTATGTGCCTTGTGTGGTGTTGCGTGCCCATTTGGTGGGTCCATCGCTCCAAGCCAAGCCCGCCAATGGACCTCATATTGTGCAAGCCCCTTCTCCATACTCCCTACGATCAATTGCAAGCCTAACCTTCGTGAAGGAAAGCTTGTGTGGCGATCCCAAAGCGATGCGTTGGGAGCAAGGTGTGTGTTTTGCAATTTTCCATATTTTCATGTGCCCACTTGGGAAGTAGCGCTCGTAACCTTTCAAGGCGCCCGAAGTGGAGCACATATGTGGAATCGAAGGTCATTGGTGTCAAGTCATTGTGTTTAGAAGGATTAGTTGATTGCACGATCCAAGCCGAAGATATTATAATATAATTGTGCACCTTTCAATGCACTTTTGTGTGTCTTTGTGCCAATTTTGCCGTTTTTGGCCCGTCATGATGTCAAGTGGCGGCCGTGTATCTCAACGTTGCTCTCAATTGACATCATGACCCAAGTATGTTATGAGGGTACATATTTCGGTGCCCATCATATCTTGGACCCGGCGAATAACTCCTCTTGGGCTTGGCATACCGTGGCTGCCATGTTGGCGATTTGGGACTATTCCAAATCATGGGCTCACTTGGCGACCCTGCCATTCCCACAACCGGAGGAGTTGGGCGACGCCCAAAAGATATGTTGGACACATATGACTTGATACCAATCCTATGGCGCACTCCGGTCCAAGTCGGGCATGTGCCTCATTTGCCCCAACCATGAGTGTGCGCATTTTTGGCCATTTTGAGCAATTTTCCACTTTTGCTGCCCGCCGTGCACTATGTTGAGCCCACCCGTGCACGCCGGACGCATGGACCAATGGACCATATATGACATGGGTGTTATGTATATTGGTCCCCATGGTTCACACACCACGTGGGCGAAGCGGAGCATCCTTCGTTAGGGCGCTAGCCCAAAGTGAGTGTGGGCAATTTTGCCATTTTGGCATTTGTGGACCCAATTGGGATCGTCACCACGCCGAGTGGCATGGAGATCTTTGAGAGCCAAGGGCATGGGAGTCTTCGTTGGACTCCCGGTGGATCGCGTATGGAATGGCGGATCCGATCTCCAAGCCGGCGTGGAGATATGCTATTGGGAGCACCCCGAATTTTGGCTCATTTCGAGCAGCCAAAATGACCCCATTTTGGGACCCCAATTTTCCCCTTCCGTGTGGTCAATTGGTGGCCCCATTTCTCTATGCCCATAAGGAGCCCGGACCTAATTTCAAGTTGTACACTCAGATAGAAGTCCTAGGTCCTGCCTCCTACCCTGTGAGCCATTGGCCTTGCCCTGGCCGGGCGAGCCACGCGTGGGAATGACGCCAATTTTGGTGATTTGGGCATCATGACCCCACTTGACGAATCCGTCCTGCCCTGATGCCGGGACCTCAGAGGGAACCAGGTTGGGTGAGGGCTCCAGAGAGTTCGTACTCGAAGGGCATAGGGTCAGTTGCCTGGTCCCTACCTCTGGCGGGTCCGGACGAGGGGTCAATTTTGGGGATTTTTGAGTTAATATCAGTTTGGGCTGAAACGGCCCATTTTCAGCTACGAACTCCTGGGTGATAATGGCGGGGCCATATCTCTGGCTCAGAGAGGAGTTCGGACCTGCCGTTAAGGGAGCATGAGGAGCCACTGTTGGTTGGCCTTCGGGCCACTTGGTTCCCAGGAACTCGCCTGTGGCTGGGCGGGACACCTCCCCTATTGGCAGGGTTTCAGGGTCCGGACTGAGCAGGGCATGGGTTGTGTTTGAGCCCCCGCCCCCACCAGCCACTGAGAGGGTCGGACCTGGGATTGGGATATGAGTTGGGACTGAGTGTCTGTTGTCCTGTGATGCCCTTACCCCAGTCCAGTCTTAACCCCATGTGTACATATCCTGATGTGTTGCTGTACATACTTTCGTTCCCTTGTTGCAGAGTGGCAAGGATCCTGAAACGCTTTGTCACATGACATGAGCGCATTGATGCCCCTGTGAGCGTAGTGCTTTGCCTGCCTGCTCACTTGCGCGTGTCCACCGCAGCGTCCCGTGGCCAGGCCCCCCACGGGAACGCGTCAGTAGGGCTTTTGCCGTCTTTTCTCAAGGATAGGCGCCAGCACGGAAATTGGGCGCCATAGGAGTGGTAATAGTACCTGATTAGGACCTTCGGTCCGACGTCAGCGAAGCCCGGTCTCCGGGAGCCACGCCGGGGAGAGAAGTGAGACACACACAGACATACGTAGCACACATAGGGGTATGGTAAACCCTGTAAGGAATGGTAGAACCCCATGGGTCTGGACCAGTCAGGGGTCCTAGCTGTGGGCTCGCTTGTCCCCAAGGAGGGAAGACACACCTTGCCTCATAACACCTTGCTTGTCATTCCCCCCTGGTGTAGTAAGCCACCGTTCTTCGTTGCCTCCCCAAGGTCATTACATCAGGGCAGACCCCATGCAACACGTGGTCAACAAGGCATACACTCGCTGGGTGGCTGCAATCCTGATAAGCGGCCACCTGGCCCACGCTGGAAACCACAGGCATGGGTCTGCAAGGCACAGACAGGGTCAGTGCAGTGCTTAGTAAGCAGTAGTCTGTGAAAAACCAATGGCCTTCGGCCAGGGAGTGGTTGTCACGGGGGGCTAACGGTCCTGTCCTGCGATGCAATGCGGGGCAATTGTGACAACTGCTCTTACACCCATACACAGGCACGTCTGCAGAAGAGTGCTCACTGCACCTGTCAGTACACCGACACACGGAAATTAGTTTCGCCTCTTACGCTGGGACATAGTCTCAGCAAGGGTTAGGAGCTGCCCCTCGTTGTTCTCAACGAGGTAGGTGCGGAAGATGGGGTTGATACTCCCGTCTGGTTGTATGAAGGCTGACATAGGTTCCCAGGTCGCCTCAGATAACCCATAGCCATCCCACAGGGTTGGGAATTTTCAGCCCTGTTTATACTCGTGGCGAGCAATACCTGCAACCACGTAGTAACCATCGACTGCCATCTCATCGGCAGTCATCTCTTCGAGTTCGTCTGCCTCCTCTGGACTGGCAGCGTTCTCTAGGTCTATACGCTCCACCTCACTGTCGCTGAGGCGCCACTCATCCCAAGACAAATCGTCAGGGGAGTGATAGTGCCTCAACTGTTTAGATGCACACAGCAGTTCACCACCTAGACGTGGACTGCACTTGACATGGATCCTGGATCCATCTATCCTGATGATACGATAGGGTCCAAAATAAGGGTCCTGTAGGCAGTTACGTGGCCAGGAGGGTAGGCGTGAATGGTGTACCAAAACAAGGTCACCAACCTTGAAGCTGGCAGGTCGCCGTAGGCGGTTTCGTCGGTTCAGTTCACGGTCACGAATGTGTCTCAGGTTAGTCCCAGCCCTGTTAGCCAGAGACTGCTTGTGGTCAAGCCAATCTCTGACAGGGCACTTGAAGTCCTCAGGAAAGGAGGTTTTGAAGAACCAAGCAGGTCGTCCTACATGGAACAGTTCGTGGGGGGTGAAACCCGTAGAGGAGCTCCGCTATGAGTTCATGGTCAGCACTGCCCAGGGCACTAGGCGTACCCAGTCCTTGGTACGCTCCTGTTTCATCAGGATTCTTAAGTTTTGCTCCACCACAAGGTTCTGTCTCTCACAGAGAGGGTTAGACGTGTGGGTATAGGGCACACCTGTGGTTACCTCCACGTTGAGGGCATTTAGCACTCGTTTGTACCACCCAGTGTCACTGCGGATGCGTACATCCTCATCAGAGTGCACTTGCTTAGGTGCTCCATAGGGTCGAACCATTGTTCGACCAACATCTTCACACTCTGTTCACCTGTGATTTTCTTATTGCAAGGGAACACGCGGGTGAAGCGAGATAGGCCACAGGTGACCACTAGGCAACTATCATAGCCGCCGAAGCGTGGTAGACCGTGGATGAAATCCACGTAGAGAAGAGAGTTAGCACAATAGGGTACGGGTAAGCTGGAGATCAGGCCCCTATCCCTACTGTCGCTCTGCTTGCTGGCATGACAGCCACAAGCATCCACAATGGTCTGCATACGCGACCTCAGTTCAGTCAGGGTTAGATTAGAGTAGAAACAGTCACGGAAGAAGTCCACTGAGCGATTACCGCCAGTGTGACCAGAACTGGGATGGGACCACTGTAGGCACCCATCCAGTCGTGCCTCAGGCACCACAATTCGGTCCTCGTAGAAGAGGTACTGATTGTTTTTATACCACTGGTGCCCGTCAATGACACGGGGTTCGAGACCAGTGCTGAGGGTTTGGAGAATTTCTTTATACTCTGACTGATAGTCGGTTAGACTCCAACCCTCCAGGATTCCAGCAGTGCGCATTGACAGGTCAAGCTGGACATCCATACGCTGGAAAGCCTCTCTGGCGATCGCCTCAGAGCTCTCACCTATAAGCGCATCAAAGTTGTTGCGCGATATATAGTCAGACAGTTCATTCTTTATTCCGGGGATATGATGCACTGTCAGCCTGAACTGGCTCAGGTAAGTCCACCACCGCTTTAGCTTAGCTTTCTCTGGTGGTGGGCCCTTCTGAAAAGACTTCACAGGTTCCTGGTCACACAGCCAGACAACAGGGTTAGATCCCAGGAGCCGGGATTGTGAGGAAAGCACCAACATACCGGCCAGGAGTTCCTGGTCATAGGTGCTGTAATTGGAACGCGCTTGGTTCCATTTCCAATTCGAGTGTCCCAGTGGCACCAGTCGCCACTCATTGGTAGGATAGTCATGTTTGAACGAACCATCACGGTTCAGTCCACTAGTACGATAATGGCAGTGGGTTAGTTCAGCGGGGTTAAGCTCCTGCCATTGGTAGATCGTACCACCCCCCCCTACATCACTGGCATCAGTGATCAGGACTATCTTGCCCTCAGGGCGGGGTACTCCCAGGCAGTTGGAGGAGGCAATCTTCTTCTTCAACTCCTGGAAACACTCTTCCTCTCTGGCGGTCCACCTCCAGGGAGTAGTTTTCTTGATTAGGTCAGTGAGGGGGGCAGAGGAGTAAGTAAAATTGTGGATGTGACGCCGATAGAAATTACAGGCGCCCAAAAAACTCCTCACGTCGTGTCAACCCTTCGTAGGGTCATCGCGAATGTGCATGTCCTGTAGGGGCTGCATCTTAGACGCGGCTGGTTTCCACCAACCATACCCCACGTAGAAACCCAAATATTCCATCTCCTCTTTCATAAACTCACATTTTTCGAGTTTGATTCGGAGATGGTTTTCTTGACAGACAATGAAAAATTCACGGAGGAGAAGGACATGGTCCTCTTGGGTATTAGTACCCAAACTCACGTCGCCGATGTGAGCCTCCATTTCTGCACCCCGAGAAATCAACTCCTGTACTAGAGGCCTGCGCCTCAGTATGTACAAAATTTTTTTTCATTAGCTCCTGGAAGAGGGCTGGGGCATTAGCCACCCCGAAAGGCATAACCTTCCACTTGAAGACACGTTCCTTAGGTGTTATAAAAGCCAGCAGCTCCTGAGCTGCGGCGGTTAGGTTCACCTGCCAGAAACCAGAGCGTTTGTCCATTTTGGTCTTGTACCTGCATTTGGCAATACGCTCCAGGGTATTTTCCATGTTAGGAATACTCCCTGAGTGGTTCTGGGTTTTCTGTACATTTTCTTGTTGACCTCACCATAGTCTACAACCAGTCGTAGGGCAGTCGACCCTGGTTTGGCAACCAGGAAACAGGGACTGCAGCGATGGGGGTAGTCCCCCTGCTTATATTCTTCAACAAGGCCAGCATCAATACATTCCTGGATCTGATGCGGGAGCCTGGGTCTGCTCCTTAGCACCTAGCCTTGGCGCTTTTTCGGTTGCTGCTGAGCTCCCAGTTTTAGACGGCACTCGTGAGGTTTTCATTGAAAATCCTTCAATGTTTCAAATCCACGATGATTTCGAAAACCGTCAAGTGCTGCTTTTCCAAAACTTCTCACTGGAGCTCCTCCCAAGCTCCCTGGCAACACGGCGAAGACACGTGGTCGTTCTTGCTTTCACGCATTGCTTTGACAAACAGTTCTAAGAACCTTGCCCGGCTCTTCGCACCATGTCTCCTGCACATGAAACACATGTAGGGCAGGCAGGCGCAAATAGAGACTATTTGCGAGTATTTACATGCATACGCGGCGCTGCTCTTGGCCGCTCTTCACGTGCACGGACACATGTCTAATCTGTCCAGAATATCTCGATACATGCGGAAATTAATAAAAATAACTATAAAAAACCTTGCCAAAAGCAGTAAAACTGCCAGGCGCTGAGGCCATGCAGATCTCTGAAAATCATATGATGTCGCCATTCTGCGCTTGCGTTCTGCAGCAGAGCGCGGCGACTTTAGCGGGCAATCGCGGTCTCTCTGAACCCGCTTCACCCCCCTCCTTAAGAGATTTGCCATGGCCGGCAGTTCCAAACATTTACGGCAGACGTATCGCCCCTTGTGGCGTCTCCACCTCAGTTTTTTTTTTAACTTTGTGACGACTCCTCGGCTTGTCTTCCGGCTGCCCCAGTGGTGATTATGTCCTCCGGCTTGTCGCAGCGCGAGCCTCTACCTGTTCTTCTGCACTCGGCACGTTCGGCGTTGGTGTGGCTTCTGGCAGCGCGAGCTCCTACTCGGCGTTCTGCTCTTGGCACGCTGGACGCCTCCGTGGCTTCTGGCAGCGCAAGCTCACTCGGCGTTCTGTTGTCCGCCTGCTCGGACCCACGCTTCCTGAAGCTGTCGCGCAAGCTCTCGTTGTCTCCACTCGGTTGCCGAAGCTTCAACGCTTGACTCACTCCTCATACAAGGCGTTCACCGTAGCCATAGGAAAGTAGTCCGGCGTCCCTGGCACTGGATAGTTTACGGGCTGCTTGTACTCTTGACGGTGCGCCACTGCACAGCGCTGTAGCTCCCACCAGGTCTTCAAATCCGCGCCCGGGTTCTTCCTCAGCCACCTGGCCACATTGTCCTCGATGACACTCCAGGTCAGGCGCTCCACGTTCTCCGTTGCACGCTCTCGTAGTACCGCCACGGCGCACACGAGTCTTTCCTCGGTAGGCTGCGCTGGTTTGGTCTCCGCGGACGTGGTCGGCGCTGGCTGGGGTCCCACTTGCTGGCTCGGCTCTGGCTTTGGCTCCGCTGGCTTCAGCTGCGCTGGCTTGGAATTGGCTCCTTGACGCTTCGCTCGCTTCGCCTCGCGCTTGCGTTGGAGGTGGTCATCTCTTTGACGGAACCAGTCTTCACCGTGGCAGTTGCTGTCTTCGTGACTCTGCGCAGCCGCATGGCCTCCGGCCTGTTCACAAGCACTGCACGGCATTGACTTCCGTTTGAGACACAAGGGCAGGCAAGGGGGAACACTCACATGTCCCGGTATTAGAACTGTTTTGACGCGGGAGCCTGGGTCTGCTCCTTAGCACCTAGCCTTGGCGCTTTTTCAGTTGCTGCTGAGCTCCCAGTTTTAGACGGCACTCGTGAGGTTTTCATCGAAAATCCTTCAATGTTTCAAATCCACGATGATTTCGAAAACCGTCAAGTGCTGCTTTTCCAAAACTTCTCACTCGAGCTCCTCCCAAACTCCCTGGCAACACGGCGAAGACACGTGGTCGTTCTTGCTTTCACGCATTGCTTTGACAAACAGTTCTAAGAACCTTGCCCGGCTCTTCGCACCATGTCTCCTGCACATGAAACACATGTAGGGCAGGCAGGCGCAAATAGAGACTATTTGCGAGTATTTACATGCATACGCGGCGCTGCTCTTGGCCGCTCTTCACGTGCACGGACACATGTCTAATCTGTCCAGAATAACTCGATATATGCGGAAATTAATAAAAATAACTATAAAAAACCTTGCCAAAAGCAGTAAAACTGCCAGGCGCTGAGGCCATGCAGATATCTGAAAATCATATGATGTCGCCATTCTGCGCTTGCGTTCTGCAGCAGAGCGTGGCGACTTTAGCGGGCAATCGCGGTCTCTCTGAACCCGCTTCAGATCTGGCGCTCGATTTCTTCAACCTGTTCCTGTGGAGCGGGATAGGGACGACGCCTCATTCGCGTCTTTTCAAATTCAGGTTTCAGTTTCAGGTCCATCTGGACCAGTTTTTTATAAGAGAGGGGTGGCGGCAAGGCGCCGAACACCTCCTCATAGGTTATCAGCAGTTTCTTCAGGCGGGGGTCAAGGTTAAGACTCTCGAGTTTCTGAAGGAAATCCTCCTCAGCATGGAGGTTGCTCTTTCCATGTTCTTTCTTTTTCTGCCGATCAGCAGTTTCGGCAGGCAGAGAACGATCGTCCCACTCAGGGGGACATTGCTGCCCATAGTGCAGAGAATACACTAGCCGTATCTCAGGATCAGGCAGCGTATAGGAATCATCGTCCTCCTCAGACGAGATGGAGGATTTCTAGGTCTGTCTGAGGTATTGCAGCCGCTCTTGGCGCTCAATACCTTCGGCCTTCAGGTACAACAGCCGCCGGAGTTCCTGAGTGTCATGCTCAGACAATGGCATGTTACCAGCAGTAGGCCGCCCCAGAGCATCAGCACTCCGGGCCACGGGTTCACCTGTGTGCATAGGCTGCATGTGTTGCACTGGCTTCCCAACAGGGGAAGCGGGTTCAGGGGTTGACTCTAGATCTACCTCCTCTAGCAACAGCTGGGCGAAGAAGGCACTGTGTTTTGGGTCAACACAGCTGGGATCAACAGGAGGGATAGTGCTGGCGATCTCAGACAGCTGGTCGTCAGCATCCTCCTTTACAGCTGCAGGTTCCAGATAATCATCGGGAGACTCACACCCTGTAAGTGTGGCAGATAGGTGCTCAGGAGATCGATTTTTGAGATCAGAAAGGGTCAGGCCACGATTTTTGGCCATGACCTCTTTCAGTAGCACCTGGTCTAGGTCACACAGGGGTACAGGATTGAGAGATCCATCGACGATGGACAGGAAACTGGCCCACTCAGGGGCCTGCATAGCCGTGTCTGAGTCCTCAGGCACATAGATGGGGCCATCGGGGAGTTGCACTCTTCCCACGGTCATTTGATCTAGCATACGGCGCCAGTAAGCATGTTCACCAGAGCAACCCCAGTCAGGGGTGCACATGACAACCCTTCCTCCCTCATAAGCGATTTTGGTTAGAACCTTCGCGAGCAGGGAGAAGGGAGGGTTAGCATACGCTAGGCCCATTGTTTTCCAGAAGAAACGGAAAGCATTGTTCAATTGTTTCGAGCAGTACAGCTGCATGATGTGCTGTTGTTGGCTCGCAAACAATTCCACCTGGATCTCATCCAGGTTTACCTGAAGGGCCGCCAGTCGATTTTCAAGAACGTGACGGGCCAATTGGTAGTTTTCAGTACGATAGTTAGTCTTGGATGCGTAGCGCAGTCCAGACTCTTTTCGTCCTGACAGCTCCAAAGGTATGGAGAACAGCCCACTGCCAAAGTCGCAGTGCAAAGAATAGGGGCGCTGGAGAGACAGCATTTTTACCTGGGGGTTTCTTTGTAGGAAGTCTGTACGAATGACGATGTCAAAGGCGTCGGTGTCCAGCACTCTGCAGTGTTGGGTCACGGTTTCGTCGCCCAGGCATATAGTCACATCGACCCCCCCCAAGGAATGGATGGTACGCCCATCCCCTACTCTTACGGCCACGGTCTTGGTTTTCTTGAAAGTCTTTAGCAGGCGCCGGGCCACTATGGAAAGTGTTGCACCGGTGTCAAGCACCGCTCGAAAAACTTGATCCCCGATTTTCACGAGGATCCAGAAAACCAAGTCCTCCTCTTCGGAGCCGCCCCCCTACTCCTCATCAGGGAACTTGATATCCACCCCTGCAGCAGTGAGGGACCTGGCCATCCAGGCCAAGCGCCTCTTCTTGGAGTCATTCCCCTCAGGGGTAGCGTTATCCCCCTGGGGGCGCTTCTTGGGATCACCTGCGGCAGGAGCGGGTGTAGAAGCAGGAGTGGGTGTAGCAACGGGCGCTGATGAGCGCCTCTGGGGGTTAGGGGGTCCATTTTTGCCACCCCCTTTGCCACCTCCTTTACCACCTTTATCCCCATTCTGGGGGTTTTTGGTGGGTGTTTGGGTCTTCTGGCGTTCGGCCTCCTGACGCTTGAGTTTATCACTCTCGCGTTTCTTTATGTGACATTCGTCTTCGTAGTGAGGACGTTTGCCACAATAGCCACAGGTGATGGTACACCTGAAATGATCCTGATGGGTCACAGGTTTGCCATCCTTGGTATGCTGCTGTCGTTTCATCTGCAGCATACAGCTACTGCGGTGATCGCAGTCAGAGGCATGACAAGGCCCCCCCTTGTGATTGACCGGTTTGCAGTAGAACAGAGGGGGTGTACCTGCATCAGGTTTAACCTCATTCATCACACGTAGGTTACCCCTCCCTTTACCACCTCCCTGGTTGGTGTTAGTGGGATTTTTAGGCCCTTTCCCTTCTCCACGTTCGGGGGTAGGGGTACCACCTCGACCCAAGTGCTTCTTGAGGAATTTCTCCATGTGGGAGTCATTCTCTCTCTCAAGAGCCAGCTCAATCAGGAGGTCCACCAGTTCATCGTACGAGTGGGTCCGACTCTTCCTCTCAGAGGTAGAGCGGCAATCATCCCACGTACGTTGGGGGATCTTACTCATGAGCCACAGGTGGGGCTCAGTGGCTCCGTAGGAGCCCACGTTCATCCGCGAAAACAGATACTCCAAGTCGCACACGTACTCAGAGATTCGCGCAGCGGAAGGAAACTCAGGGAGCATAGGTAGCTCCTCTATCTGTGTGCGCACACTGAGGTCAGTCTCATAGACTGGGAACGTTTTCTCCAACCTCTGGAGTACCTCTGCCCAGGTGGAACAGGTTTTCACAATCTGTTTCACCTGTTTTTGCAAAAATTTCTTTTTGCATGAGCGTTTCAACAGTGAGCATTTGGTGGCCACATCCACATGGGATTGGCCAGTCAGCAAAAGAAACTCAGCAAATTCTTCTGCCCATTCGGGCAGATTTTTGGGGTCGAACTCCGGCAGTTCCAGCTGGATGTTCGCCTGGGCAATAGGTCTGCCCGTCTTCCCATCCCCCGGAGTTAGGCCAGAAGGTGATACGCCGGCAAGAGGTGCCAGGGCTGACAGCCCTCTTTTCTCAGTCTCTGTCACAGGCACGTCCTGTAGTTCAGCCATGGGCACTGTCCTGGCACGGGGCTGAAAGGGGCTGGGGCAGGTGACCTTAGGCAACAGCCTTGAGACCCTTGATCTCTTAAGATCTTCGGCCAGGGTACTCAGTCCGGGAGAGGGGGAGAACAACTGTGGCTTGGGTAAGGGTTCTGCAATACCCAGTTTCGCCTTAATGGCCTCGGATAGGGCCGTCACATCTGGATCTTCTGATCCAGACAGAAGTTTGGCCAGCAGTTCGGCCGTATGATCCAGGGCACCGTAGGTTGGCCTTGGATGATGTTGTTCCTCAACTCGAGTCCGGCCCACTTTGGGAGCCCTCGGGGTTGGTCAACATGCTCTTGGATACTCGGGTCTCGGTCGTCTTGGCAGGGATGCTGTCTCGGCTCTGTCGGACGACGGGCTAGAGTGCGTGTAGGACCCTAGGTCTGTACGTGTTCTGGATCCGTGTACTGCCAATGGCTCCTCTCCGTCTTCTCCACGAATGGATTTGTAGTACTCCTCATGGAGGATGTATTCGTCCATTTTCTTCCTCAGTTCCTCGTATTCCTCAGGGCCTCCAATCGCTGTTGAGGATGATGCCGGACAGGCGGATCGGGAGACTGAGGCTGCTATGCGCCTGTGGAGATGACGCAGGTTGTCTCCACCGTGGGCCGCTAAGGCCTCGGTGGTAAGGACTGTATTTTCTTCCACCCTTCTGCGATCTGGATCTCCTTGGGACCCAGATGCGACACTGAGATGTGGAGCTCGGTAAGGTGGTTCACTCATAGGGTCAGCCATGCTGCCCATTTGTACTTGGACAGTTCTTATGGGCCAGGTCCACACGCTTGGCGTGGACATGATGAACTTGTTGTTGAGCTTTGTGTGCTGCACTTCTTCTCAGGGTCGGTTCCAAAGGTCACAAGGGACTGTCTCTGCTATAGGAAAGATGTCCTTGATTAATGCCCTAGATATTTTGATGAAATCCTGCAGGTTTTGAAGTTGAAAACCCAAAAGGGCCGCCGCCTAAGCTGCAGGGCAAGGGGAGTGATGGGCACGAGGGTGGGGAGGAAGGTACATGGAGAGGAGTAAGAAAAAGGCGGCAGGGGAGACGTGAGGGGCCGTGGGAGAGGAGAAAGCGAAACACAAGCGAGGCAAGCGTTTATGCACTCGTGTGTATGTTCTAATCACCCAATCTTGAAGCGGTACCCAGAACCCATGGCCCATGGCCCGGAGGCCTGTGAGCCGTCACACCCGTGCGGAAGCCGTTGATACCGGCTGTCAGCGGGATATCCTTGTTCTCTAACCCGCGAGATCTGGAACCCGATTTCTAACCATTAAATCAATGTAGAATTACCATAACTTTATTGTCTTAGGCGACTCTCGGTCGGAAATCGGTGAAATACCCGATTTCTACCGCGATTTCCAATTGTCGTGAAATCGCCGCAGTCGCGCCGCCTGTCGTCGCCCGTTCCGTGGACTGCATTAGATAAATCTATAATACGATTTATCTTGAAGTTAAGACTGAAACAGTCTTCGAGTGATCCGCAATTTTTTCCTTGATATAACGGATCACGTCCCAGATTTTCCCCAGAAAATCTGGGCAGCCGAAGGCGCTTTGAACCCCCAAGTGGAATAACAAGGGTTACGAGCGTTCAAGCGCCCAAGGGCGAACTAACGTGCCTCATAGGCACTGTGTATGAGGTTTTGCCCCCCATAGGCATAGGACGAGGCCAAAGGATCCCAACTCAATAGGCCCAAAGGGTTATTCATTTTGAGTGTTCTCCAAGAAGTGCACTTTTTCACGTACTTGGCGTCCAAGCACGTGTAGAAGTATGTTGAGCTGGCGTTTGTCCCACTCTTGCTTGCCTCTACATCCGGGGCATATCACTTGTCTTCCCCGGATAGTGCATCTATGATCTTTATATACATATTGGCAATATATTTTGCGTGCATGCTAAAATTCGGCTTTCCGAAAGGAGATCGATTTTCGACCAAAGCACTTGCATGCGTGTTAAGGGACCAAAGTTACATTAGAATATAGGCATACTTTGGTTCTAGGCCACTAGGTTGGGTGTAGAAGGCTTGGGTAGGGTTATATGCCATATTTGGTGTCATATCGCGTGCCCATTTGGCGGGTGCACCATTCCAAGACTAACCCGCCAATGGACCCCATATCGCATGAGGCCCTTCATTGTACTCCCAACCAACACTCGCAAGCCTAACCTTCGTGAAGGGACGCTTGTGGAGCGCTCCCGAAGCGATGCGTTGCGAGAAAGGTGTGCTTTTTGCAATATTCCATTTTTGCATGTGCCCACTTGGGAGGCAGCGCGCGCGACCTTCCAAAGCGCCCCAAGTGGAGCACATATGTGGAATCGAAGGTCATTGGTGTCAAGTCATTGTGTTTAGAAGGAATGGTGGATTACTCAATCCAAGCCGAAGATATTATAATATATTTGTGCGCCTCTCAAGGCACTTTTGGTTGTTTTTTCGCCAATATTGCTGTTTTTTGCCCGTCATGATGCGAAGTGGCGACCGTGTATCTCAACGTTGCGCTCAATTGACACCATGACTCAAGTATGTTATGGGGGTACATACTTCGGTGCCCAACATATCTTGGACCCGGCGAATAACTCCTCTTGGGCTTGGCATACCGTGGCCGCCATGTTGGCGATTTGGGACTATCCCAAATCATGGGCTTACTTGGCGACCCTGCCATTCCCACAACCGGAGGAGTTGGGCGACGCCCAAAAGATATGTTGGACACACAGGACTTGATACCAATCCTATCGCACATTCCGGTCCAAGTCGGGCATGTGCCTCATTTGCCCCAACCATGAGTGTGCGCATTTTCGGCCATTTTGAGCAATTTTCCACTTTTGCTGCCCGCCGTGCACTATGTTGAGCCCACCCGTGCACGCCGGACGCATGGACCAATGGACCATATATGACATGGGTGTTATGCATATTGGTCCCCATGGTTCACACACCACGTGGGCGAAGCGGAGCAACCTTCGTTAAGGTGCTAGCCCAAAGTGAGTGTGGGCAATTTTGCCATTTTGGCATTTGTGGACCCAATTGGGATTGTCACCACGCCAAGTGGCATAGAGATCTTTGAGAGCCAAGGTCATGGGAGTCTTCGTTGGACTCCCGGTGGACCGCGTATGGAATGGCGGATCCGATCTCCAAGCCGGCGTCCAGATATACTATTTGGAGCACCCCCAAATTTTGGCTCATTTCGAAAAGCCAAAATGACCCCCTTTTGGGACCCCAATTTCACCCCCCCGTGTGGTCAATTGGAAGCCCCATATCTCTTTGCCCATGAGGAGCCCGGACCTAATTTTAAGTTGTACACTCAGATATAAGTCCCAGGTCCTGCCTCCTACCCTGTGAGCCATTGGCGTTGCCCTGGCGGGGCAGACCACGCGTGGGAATGACGCCAATTTTGGTGATTTTGGCATCATGACCCCACTTGACGAACCCGTGTTGCCCTGATGCCGGGACCTCAGAGGGAACCAGGTTGGGTGAGGGCTCCAGAGAGTTCGTACTCGAAGGGCATAGGGTCAATTGCCTCGTCCCTACCTCTGGCGGGTCCGGACGAGGGGTCAATTTTGGAGATTTTTGAGCTAATATCAGTTTGGGCTGAAACAGCCCATTTTCAGCTACCAATTCCTGGGGGATATTGGCGGGGCCATATCTCTGGCGGTGAGGAGAGTTGGGACCTGCCGTTAAGGGAGCATAGGGTGCCACTATCGGTTCGCCTTCGGGCCACTTGGTTTACAGGAACTCGCCTGTGGCTGGGCGGGACACCCCCCCTATTGGCAGGGTTTCAGGGTCCGGACTGAGCAGGGCATGGGTTGTGTTTGAGCCCCCGCCCCCACCAGCCACTGAGAGGGTCGGACCTGGGATTGGGATATGAGTTGGGACTGAGTGTCTATTGTCCTGTGATGCCCTTACCCCAGTCCAGTCTTAACCCCATGTGTACATATCCTGATGTGTTGCTGTACATACTTTCGTTCCCTTGTTGCAGAGTGGCAAGGATCCTGAAACGCTTTGTCACATGACATGAGCGCAATGATGCCCCTGTGAGCGTAGTGCTTTGCCTGCCTGCTCACTTGCGCGTGTCCACCGCAGCGTCCCGTGGCCAGGCCCCCCACGGGAACGCGTCAAAAGCGTTTCACCGCCGCGGGGTTACCCATCCCTCGCGTGCCACTCGGGGCCACCAACCCCGAGCAGCGCGGCGCAGCAGCTCGCAGCTCGCAGCTCGCAGCGCAGCGCAGCGGTCCGCAGCGCCGCCCAGAGCATCGCCCGGAGCGACCACGGAAGCGCCGCGACCGTGAAGGAGGTGGACTGACCAGGACTCCCTCATCAGCGAGTCCTATCGGCCGACCAGCAAGGCCGCACACCCAGTCGCGTCAACCACTTCCACAACCACCGGCGGACCAGCACCGGCCGCACTCCTAGTCCAGTGCTACATCACCCACCTCAACAACCACCCCAGGACCCCTCCATCGAGAGCACCGATGGTGAACTGGGACCAGGCGGGCAAGACCTGGCCGCAGCCCCACCCCCATGCGGCGCGCCTACTGCGTGGGTTGCTGTGGGGGCAGCAGTACCGCCACAGCAATCCCCAGTGCGAAGGCGGCATGCCCGGGAGCTTCGAGCTCCGCGAGGACATGGGCGAGGACCGCCTGCGGGCAGTGGAGGAGTGGCTGCGGGCGGAAGGGTATGAGTACCGCTTCCGCCGCAAGCGCTGGAGGACCTGGACCCGCCTGGACAGGCCCGGCGAAGGGCTGCGCCCCGACGGGATCGAGGAGGGCGAGAAGCCCAACGAGTACCCGTCGGGCGCCTCGATCAACGTCTCCATGTGGGACATGATCGAGAAGGAGTTCCCGGAGCTGGGGAACGAGCGCCGGCTGCAGGGCAGCAGCAGCAGCGGCGCGTCTCCTGGGAAGGAGAAGCGTTCCGCCGGGGACAGGAGGCGGGACAGGAAGTGGCGGCAGTACCGGGAGTCCCTGGCCGCCGAAGCCGCCCAAGGCGCCAGGGGCGGAACCCCAGCCCACAGCCCCCAACGGGCCAATGGCGGTCACCACTCCGGCCACACCACCCTTGGTGACTTCCTGGAAGTCGCCAAGCAGACCAAGGCCAAGCCCCGTCAGCTGCTCCTGAGGAAGTCAGGCCCCAGCAGCGACGTGGAGTCGGCCCACCGCGGGAGGATGCCGGCCGACCAGGCCAGCTCCAGCGGCAGCGTCGCTCCGCACCAAAGGGATGTGGCGCGCGCCTGCGAGCGCACCTGTGGGGTGCCCTGCAACCTTCGGGTTGCCCGGCAACGGGCCACGCAGCAGAATGCTGCCGTGGAGGGCGCCGTCGGCATCGCCCATGAGGAGGCCACCGAGTGGGGCAGAGGCATGGACTACCACGCCTCGACCGTGGCAGCCATCGCGGCCGGTCTCACGGCTGCGGCCGCCCATGAGGCAGTGGCTGCCCGGATCAGGGGTGAGGTGGCGACAACCGCCAAAGAAGCCCGCCTGATGCAGGAGGCCATTGCCTGCAAGGAGGCCGAGGTGAAGGCGCTGGAAGAGGCGCTTGCCCAAGAGAGGGCAAAGAAGGAGGCGGAGGAAAGGGCCCACGCCGAGGCAGCGGCTAAGGCCCAGGCGGACGCCGCCAAGAAGGACGCCATCGAGGCCGCGCGACGGAAGGTCGCTGAGGAGAGCGCCAAGACAGAGGCGGAGTTGGCGGAGTTGGAAGCGGAGAAGGCTCGGCTGCAGCAGGCCCGGGAAGCCGAAGCAGCTCGTGCCCGGGAGGAAGCTGAAGGGCGAGCTGCCGCAGCCACCGCCGCCGCAATGGAGGAGGCAGAGGCCAAACTCCGCCGCGAGACTCCCCCGGGAGGATCACGAGTGGAGACCCTTCGAAAGCTTTTCGAAGGGGACGCCTCCTCCAAGATGACGCTGGATGAGGCCGACACGGGCAGCAGTGGAAGCAGTGGCCCCACTGCCTACCGACGGAGGAAGGGTAAGGGGAAGACCCCCGAGAGGCCACGGAGGCCAGCGGGCGGACACCCCCACGACAGCAACCCCTTCTTCACCGCCAGCGACGGGGATGAACGAGGCCGCCGGCATCGCCGAGGAGTGGCTGGCGGAGGAGGGGGAGACGTCCCCATGGAGCCGGAAGGTGAGGACGAGGATCCCCCTCCTCCCTAGCGGAGCTCGGAGTCTTCCGAGACCGAGACGCCCAGGTGGGGTGACATGGACGAGGATGACGACATGGACTGTGACATCACGAAGAAGCGCCCATCCTCGGACCCAGCGAGGCGACCCGGCGGAGACCCACCGGGACCCCCTGGCGGAGGACCATCAGGACCCCCTGGAGGACGCCCACCAAGTGGACCCCCTGGAGGCGGACCACCGGGCGGGGGAGGACTCCCTGGACCGGGCGGACCCGGCGGAGGCCCTCCTGGAGGACCCCCTGGGGACCCCGACGACCCACCAGGGAACGGCGACCCGGATACCACCTGGCGGTGGATTGTCTACCTCCGCAGGAGGGTCCAGTCCCTCGAACGCCAGGTAGACACGGGCAAGGGCGAGATGACTTGCATCGCCAGGGTCGCCGCCGCGCACAGAGAGAGCTGGACATCGCCAAGATCGAGATGGTCAAGAGCGCCAGCGTCGCCACCGGCACCCAGAAGCTGCTGGACATCGCCAGGGGCGAGACCAGGTCGCTGAACAAGGTCATCAGCGTCCTGCAGCAGAGGCTGGACGCGCTGGAAGCCCGTGGGAGCGTCGGCAGCGACCACCCACCCCTGGAGTCTGGGTCGTCGTACAACGCCTGGGGACCCGGACCAGGTCCAGGCAGACCCCACGCCCCCGGCGGAGCCCCCAGGAGTCTCCCCAGCGCCAGTGTGCCTTCTCTCACCGCCCCCTCTCACCACAGCGCGGGCCGCCGCAACGAGCGCGTGCCGCCCGGCAGTGGCAGTGAGGATTGGCGTGATGAGTGGCTCAGCGCGGAGTACCGCAACCGCCGTGCTCCACCGCGGACACCGGTACGCCCCCGACGCCCCGCACCAGCCCCGGAGCCAATCCCAATGGCTGGCGGACGTTATGGTGGACTCAGGGATGAGGTCCCCGGAGGAGACGTGGAGTGGGATGTCGGGATGTTGGCGGAGGAAGACCTGGAGGAGTTGGACATTAGCCCGCCGCGTGGTGTACGACGGGAGGCCGCTGAACGCAGCCGCTGGCGCCGTGATGAGGAGGCATACATGGAAGGGGTACGGCGTGAACATCTGAGTTCAGCGTACATGGAGGAACCGCGGCGTAGCCACAGGGATTCCATGGAGGAGTGTAAAGGGAAGCTCAGGACAGGACAGAACAAGGTTGGTTTCTTCTGTGGACCTCTGCATTTGGCAGGGTCAGGATTACAGCAATTATGTCTAATTTTTGTTTGTTGTGCATGACATAGCCCCATATAAGTTATTTGCTGTGGTGCGTCGCAGATGCCGCTATTTGGGCACTGCAGGGCACGCGTGCGCACTGATTTGTGCATTGTTTTCTTTCTGAGAAGCACTGATTTTTATTATAAAAAGATCTGATTTTGTAGGATTTTAGCATGTTTACAGTGTATGTATTGTGCTGAGCGTCCATTATTGTTTAGGCCATGAAACGGCTTATCTGTTGAATCACTCCGTATCACCAAGTCAAGATTGATCAACTCATTTGATTTATTGCGTGCGGCAATTACAAGAAGGGCGTCGTTTCAAGGTCTTCAAAATGGGACTGCAGGAGATTCAAAATGAGAGGTTTGAAAATTCTGAGTACTGGCCGAAACAAGACTCTGAGGTCTTGAAATATTCAACAGATAAACACGACGTTTCTTTGCCTTTGCCTGTAGCTGCAGATGAGATCAATAAGAGTGAGGAGTGCAATCACAGGAGTCTACGGCCCGGCCGACCCGTCAATCAAGACACCATCAAGGCGCTGTCCAGACCAGCGCCAGCCCCGCCCAGGACAACACGGCCGCCGCAGCGCCTTTCAAGTGGAGTAACAGAAGTGCCACCATGTGCTGAAGCCGCCGCCATCACAGCAGTGCAACGACTCGTCGCACAGGAAGAACGAATAAGGCAAAGTCTCAGGTATGAGCAACAAGTCATCTGCGCGAAGAGGTACGCGAACTTTGGCCACGTTTTTCAAAAGCTCTATTGCCGGTTGTTCCAGCCTTCGTTGAATTCGGGGCAGACAAGTACGCCGCCAAACGAACTGAAGGAGCCAGGGAAGCGCTCATTGAAGGAGCTGGCGGATTCCAGCAAGGCAACGCCAAAGAAGAACACCGCAAAATCGAATGCGCCGCCGAACAAGAACAAAGCGTCTGAGTACTCAGGTGTGTTGGCGAAGTTGGAGACCTCGTTGGAAAATTCCTTGAAGCGATCCTTAAGTGACCTCCGACGAGTTGTGGAACTGTTGGGTAACTGTTCGCCCTCTGTGTCCGTCAGAACGAACAAATGGAACAAGTTCGTCGAGAAGCAAGAACCAAGGCCCGTTTCAAGTGTGACGAAGCGCCGGCAGAACGAATCCCAAGTGACTGAGTGCCGAACGGACGAGTTACAAGCGAGTTTGGATGATTTTGACGCGTGGACAGTAACTTCGGGAGATCCTGGTGGAGTTCAGCAGCGAAGGAGCTCCACAAATGAGTCGTCGAACGTCGTGAGGTTCAAACAAAGGGGACAGCGAGCAGGACGAGCTGTGCAGCGTCGCCGCGCTATAGCCAAGTTCTTTGAGGTATTAAACTCAGTCCAAGGTCGCGCATGCCGAGGTACAAGCGAGAAGAAGACCGAGTGCCCTACGCGAGACATGTGGGGGCAGTCTGTTGTGAACTCCAAGGAGAACCAAGGGAATCCTTTCTTGGACTGAGCAGTGCTCTTTAAAGCGCGCTGCTTTTGCCGTTGGCGCGCTGGCTGAAGCGCAATGCCTTCGGTGTGCTCAACGAAGGGAGAGGCCTCCGGAAAATAGTGCATCATAACCATCAACAAAATGATCAACAAGTTCGGAAACTTCACCAAGACCTCATGGGGTTTCATACTTCGTTGAAGCAATCATACGACAGACTTGTGGAATGCGCAAGCAATGTAGACAAACAAATGGAGACCAACACCAACTCAATTTCGACATCAACAAGCATGCTTTGGCCATGATTCAACTACAAGAGGAGCAACAACAAGCCAGCTCTTCACATCAAGGGCCATTGGTTCAATATGGTGGAAATTTTCCACAAACACCACAAGATCAATTGATACCTCATCAAGAAGGGCCCCAAGAGTTACCACCACATCAAGATAGTGCAGTGGATAATATGGGAGTGCAACCGTGAGCGTTGTTCAATTTGCGAGCGCTTGCAGCGCTTTCTTTGTCAGCTTTTGGCGCTGTGAGCGCCTTGTGGTATATATCTGCCACAGATGGCAGAATGTGATGTAAATTACAATGCATCCAAAAGTTGACTTTGTCAACGAGGTCTTTTTTGGCCTCTTCTTGGGCGCCAAGCGCCTTGTTTGCTGGCACTGACATGTGCCTTTGCTTTCTTTTTCGTTGTAGATACTATTTTGGATCTGCAATGAGCAGTGGTGGGATACACCCTGCTTTACACTTTGAGTGAACTCTGGTTTACTCAGTTTTGCAATTCTGTTTTGCTTTGCACCTGCCTGCTTGTGAGCAGTGTGTCTTTTTTTCTTTTTCAGCTGCTGCTGTCTTGGAGAAAAAGCAGAGTGGTTTTCCCGTTTGTTTTTCTGCTTTTGTTGGAAAAAGCAGGGGTTTTCTTTCAGTATTTTTATACTAAATTTTATCTGTGCCATGAGCACTTCAGGTTGTGTGCCATGAGCACTTATCAGGTTTTTACACCCTTTGAGGAGTTTGAGTGGGTATAGGTTGAAACACCACTTCACCACTTCCCTAGGGCATTGTTTTGTGACAGAAATCCCTTTCAGGAGGGTAAAGCTATCTGTGGTACCAGTGGTGTTCCACTAGCATGATCTGCACATAGATAGTAGCTGTTTTTACCTGGAATGAGTAGAAATAGCCAGATCACAGACAATAATATCGGTATTGTATTGTAGGTAAAGGCCTGCATGTTTTGCTATTTTTTTTTCTCGGGTCAGCAACTCATTTGGGGAGTGCTGAGCCTGGGGGGGGAGTGTAAACATGCAAGGCAGCCTTTTGGGTGCTTGCGTTTTACAAGGAGATGGACGTCGCGGCCGTGGGAGTCCGTGGGCGAGGCCGATGGGAACCTCGGTCGACCTCGCGGCCGGCGTTCATGGTCTCTAAGGCCGCGGATGCCGCCGTGTGGGAAGACTTGAAGGACATCAAACCCCCCATGTACGATGGCAACCCCCTCAACCTCGACCGCTTCTTGGAGAAGATGGACGATTGGGGGGTGACCGTCACTGAAGACATGGATCCCGCAGACGCGGAGAAATATGTCTTCAGACGGTTCCGGTACCGCCTGCCGGAAGTGCTCCAAGAGCTATACTTCGTGGCGACCAAGGAGGGGAAGATCAAGACCCTCAAGGAAGCCAAGAAGTGGCTCAACGAGCAGGAGTGGGTGGACGCTCCGCAGCTGGCTGCCAAGCGGTGGAAGTCCATCAAGCTTCAGCATGATGGACGGGAGATCCGCCTACGGGACTGGCGAGACTTCCGAGGGCAATACACCCTCTTCCGCCGCAACGTGGAGGACTGGAACGAGGGTGACGAGCAGGCTCGCCTGCTCTCCATGCTGCCGGAAGCATGGATCAAGAAGGTCACCAAGGAGGAAGCCAAAAGGGCCAAGTCCAACCACACGGTCAAGATGATGCTCGTTAAAGAGTATCATACGAACGTGGTGGCTTGGACGAGGAAGAATGTGTCCCGGGATGTCAAACGGCACTCCCTGCGGAACGCTCTCCTCATCACCGTCTCGGGCGATCGCGAGAAGACCGCGATGTGGCGCCTTGACGAGTGTGAGTTGAGCGGCCAGACCATCCGTCTGCAGGCCATCCCGGCGCGGATGAGCTGCGACGAGATCCTGGAGTGGGTTGGAGAGGAAGTACTCAAGGAGTACCAGAACCTCCACCACACCCGCGGGTTGAGGCCCGGCGACCGCGACGTCAACTACGTTGGCGAGGGGTCTGGCGGGGAAGCTGCCATGAACCCAGCGGGAGCCGAAGGCGATGAAGCTCTCGTCGACGATGAGGACGACGATGAGCCCGCCGAGATGGCCGTTTGTGCCTTCGTGGCCCACAACGGCGCGGGGAGCAACCAGGGAAGCTGGAAGCCCCTGCAGCCGGGTTGGATGAAGAAGGAGAAGAAGGACACTCGTCGCATTGGCAGCCCTCCGCTGTCCTATGGGGAGTTCATACGAGCTCACCCTCAGGGCTATTTCGTGTGTTATGGGAGGAAGCAAGGCTTCAACCATGACCACCGAACACGCCCCATCCACCAGGCCGACACGCAGGCCTACAAGAAGGCGCACGGGTCGAAGAAGCGTGCACCCGCGGGTATCCGGGAAGCCAAAGTGGAGGTAGACAAGGACGAGCTCTCCAAGCTGATGTCGGTGGGGACCGAGTTGGCCAAGGAGATCCAGGAGATCAAGAGGAACTGGGTCCCCAGGTCGGACAACAAGAACAAGGAGAACAACCAGAACGACCAGAACAAGGACAAGGACAAGAAGCCTAGAAGTAGGCGAAGGAATAAGGGTCTCAACGAGGTTGACGCGGAGGAGAACACCCCTACTTCCACAACCGACGCCCCCTAGCGGAGCCCCTGCAGCCAAGGGCCCCAGCTAGGGCGGTCGCAGGATGGTGTCGTGGGAAGCGCCACACCATCCCAATCGGGAGTCCGTAAGCACAAAGGGACTGCTGCGGGCGGAAGGCCCGGTCCGGCACCCGACAGTCGCGGTGGCGGGGTGAGGGCAAGTGAAGGCACAAACCCTTGCACCCGTCAATCCTTCGCGACCAAAAATGTGTTTGATGTACTTCAAGATCTATCCGAGAGTATCGGAGGATCACCCGGACCGCAGCTGGATGCTGCAGATGGGCAGCCTGAGCCCATTGTCCACGACCTGCACCAGTCGCTTGTTGAGCTTCTGGAACGGCCGGAGATCCTGAGCTTGCACGCCGTGCGCCGTGTTGGACGGGAGCGGCAGTTGCACCTTAAGGTCCGTGCCTTATGCGGGGAAGTGGAAAAGGTCTTCGACGTGTTGGTCGACACGGGAGCACAGGTCAGCTTGGTCAAGGCTGGCCTACTTCCACCAGAGTGTTTGACCGACAGTCGGAAACCTGTCAGGCTGAAGGTGGCGAACGGCCAGTACATGGTGGGAGGCACGAAGGAAGCGGCCATCAGGCTGCAGTTCGTGAACCATCGTGAGCTGAGCCGCCCAGACCTCGGCAAGGAAATCCTCCTGCAAGGTCGCTTCTACGAGGCCGAGAGGGACTGGGACATGATGGTTGGGTACGACTTCATGATGGAGACGGACTCCGGCGTCCTCCCGGCCCAGGCCTCCATGTACCAGGACGACCAGCTCTCGTGGCTTTCGTCACCTGAGCACCATGTGGAATGCCAATGGATCCACCCGGAACGCAATCAGCTCAAAGTGGCCGCGCTGGACACTGAGCCAACTGGGCCAGCAAACCAGGAGTACGGCGTAATGCCGGAAGTGGCGAACCGAGTGGTTGCGGACTTTGGAGCCTCGGATCTGGCCCTGGATGCATTCTCTTCAGGAACCTCCGCCCATCTTCGGGTTTGTGAGAAGTACTGGAGCGCCCAGGACTCCGCGTGGAGGTAGGTAGGTAGGTGGTAGGTAGGTAGGTGCACTCGGTCGTGGAGAGGCGCCCCATGGTTCCCCCTGGCGTCGCCCCTGTGACGAACAGGAAGAGGCTCCGCGCGTGAAGAGGGGAGGCGGCTTACATCCCGCTATACCTGTCTGTTGGCCCCCAACAAAGCGGCCCCGGGCAACACCGGGAGGGCTGATCGCCGCCAGCGTGACGTGCTTGTCTCGCCGGGAGGGTGTGCCCCCGTGCTTGCGCACGTCCCCTCCTTTGGGCGGAACCCTAGGGGTTCACCGGACTTCCTGGCGTATCCCGTTCCCAGGGCATGCATGCATGTTCTTGGTACTAGGGTTCCCAGGCGCTGGGGTGTCGCACGCTCCACGTCGAGTCCCAAAGCAGCGCAGGCCTTAGGATGCAGCCTTACCCCCGGTCTCCGGATCTCGTTTGGCCGGGTCACCTGCATGGCACGGGCTGCCTGAGTGACCGGGCTGTGGGCACTGGGTTTCCTACTGTTCTGCGGCGTTTGTCTTTGGGTCCGGTTGGTGGTTGGGTGTGGGTTTTGCTAACCCCGCCAGTCCTGGCTGGGGTCCTGGGTGGGTGTTTTTGGGCACGGTTTGTGGTGTTGTCCCTTTGCTGGCTCTTTTTCTTTTTTTTTTTTTTTTTGCTACTCCCCGCCACTCCTGGCTGGGTTTCGCTGCTGCTGGTGGTTGGCGGTCCCCGCCACTCCTGGCTGGGGTCCGCTGGCGGCGGTGGTGTGTGGTGTGTGGTGTGTGGTGTGTGGTGGTGGTGTGTTGGTGGGGTTGTGGCTGGTGTGTGGTGTGGTTGGTCCCTGGCCACTCCTGGCGGAGGTTCCTCTGTGCTACTCCCTGCCACTCCTGGCTGGGTTTCGCTGCCGGTGGTGGTGGGCGGTCCCCGCCACTCCTGGCTGGGGTCCGCTGGCGGCGGTGGTGTGTGATGTGTGGTGTGTGGTGTGTGGTGTGTGGCGGTGGTGTGTTGGTGGGGCTGTGGCTGGTGTGTGGTGTGGTTGGTCCCTCGCCACTCCTGGCGGGGGTTCCTGTGTGCTACTCCCCGCCACTCCTGGCTGGGTTTCGCTGCCGGTGGTGGTGGGCGGTCCCCGCCACTCCTGGCTGGGGTCCGCTGGCGGCGGTGGTGTGTGGTGTGTGGTTTGTGGTGTGTGGTGTGTGGCGGTGGTGTGTTGTTGGGGTTGTGGCTGGTGTGTGGTGTGGTTGGTCCCTCGCCACTCCTGGCGGAGGTTCCTGTGTGCTACTCCCCGCCACTCCTGGCTGGGTTTTGCTGCCGGTGGTGGTGGGCGGTCCCCGCCACTCCTGGCTGGGGTCCGCTGGCGGCGGTGGTGTGTGGTGTGTGGTGTGTGGCGGTGGTGTGCTGGTGGGGTTGTGGCTGGTGTGCGGTGTGGTTGGTCCCTCGCCACTCCTGGCGGTGGTTCCCGTGTGCTACTCCCCGCCACTCCTGGCTGGGTTTCGCTGCCGGTGGTGGTGGGCGGTCCCCGCCACTCCTGGCTGGGGTCCGCTGGCGGCGGTGGTGTGTGGTGTGTGGTGTGTGGCGGTGGTGTGTTGGTGGGGTTGTGGCTGGTGTGTGGTGTGGTTGGTCCCTCGCCACTCCTGGCGGAGGTTCCTGTGTGCTACTCCCCGCCACTCCTGGCTGGGTTTCGCTGCCGGTGGTGGTGGGCGGTCCCCGCCACTCCTGGCTGGGGTCCGCTGGCGGCGGTGGTGTGTGGTGTGCGGCGCCGGTGTGTTGGTGGGGTTGTGGCTGGTGTGTGGTGTGGTTGGTCCCTCGCCACTCCTGGCGGAGGTTCCTGTGTGCTACTCCCCGCCACTCCTGGCTGGGTTTTGCTGCCGGTGGTGGTGGGCGGTCCCCGCCACTCCTGGCTGGGGTCCGCTGGCGGCGGTGGTGTGTGGTGTTTGGTGTATGGTGTGTGGCGGTGGTGTGTTGGTGGGGTCGTGGCTGGTGTGTGGTGTGGTTGGTCCCTCGCCACTCCTGGCGGAGGTTCCTGTGTGCTACTCCCCGCCACTCCTGGCTGGGTTTCGCTGCCGGTGGTGGTTGGCGGTCCCCGCCACTCCTGGCTGGGGTCCGCTGGCGGCGGTGGTGTGTGGTGTGTGGTGTGTGGTGTGTGGCGGTGGTGTGTTGGTGGGGTTGTGGCTGGTGTGTGGTGTGGTTGGTCCCTCGCCACTCCTGGCGGAGGTTCCTGTGTGCTACTCCCCGCCACTCCTGGCTGGGTTTCGCTGCCGGTGGTGGTGGGCGGTCCCCGCCACTCCTGGCTGGGGTCCGCTGGCGGCGGTGGTGTGTGGTGTGCGGCGCCGGTGTGTTGGTGGGGTTGTGGCTGGTGTGGTGTGGTTGGTCCCTCGCCACTCCTGGCGAAGGTTCCTGTGTGCTACTCCCCGCCACTCCTGGCTGGGTTTTGCTGCCGGTGGTGGTGGGCGGTCCCCGCCACTCCTGGCTGGGGTCCGCTGGCGGCGGTGGTGTGTGGTGTTTGGTGTGTGGTGTGTGGCGGTGGTGTGTTGGTGGGGTTGTGGCTGGTGTGTGGTGTGGTTGGTCCCTCGCCACTCCTGGCGGAGGTTCCTGTGTGCTACTCCCCGCCACTCCTGGCTGGGTTTCGCTGCCGGTGGTGGTGGGCGGTCCCCGCCACTCCTGGCTGGGGTCCGCTGGCGGCGGTGGTGTGTGGTGTTTGGTGTGTGGTGTGTGGCGGTGGTGTGTTGGTGGGGTTGTGGCTGGTGTGTGGTGTGGTTGGTCCCTTGCTGTGTGTGTTTGTCCCTTGCTGCCCTTCTCCTTGGTCTTGGTGTGTGTGCTTTTTCGTCTTGCGGTTTTTGTCGCTTCTGCTCGGTGCTCTGTGCCGTGTGTTGTGCTGTGCTGTGTTTCCCGGGTTGCGGCGCCGCGTTGCGCTGCTGCGCGTTGTGTCACCCGGTGTTGTGCTGTTGTGTGCTGTGTTGTTTTGCTGCGCTCGGTTGGTGCCGCTGCTCGTCGTGCCGTGCCCTCTGGTGCTCCCCGTCGCCCTGGGGCCTTGTGCTTTGCGGCGCTCCGTTTTGCGGTGTTCCTCCGCGCTGTTTGTGTTTTGTCGTTTCGTGCTGGTGTGTGCTGTTGTTCGCCGCTCTGCTTTGTGCTGTGTGTGTCCTTGCGTGCTGTGCTGTGCATTCCCTGTCCTCTCCGCTCTGTGTGGTGCTGTGCTTTGCTGTGCTGGTGCGCTTGCGTTGTGCTGTTCGTGTGGTGCCTGTTGTTGCTGGCGCCAGGTGCTGTGGTGCGCTGCCGTGTGTTGTGCTGTTTCCTTTCGTGTGCTGTGGTGCGGTGCTAGGTCTGGTGGCCCGTGGTTGTCTGCTGGTGCCGTGCTGTGGCGCCCTGCTGTCCGTTTTGCTTTGTTGGTGGTGTTGGTTTGTGTCTTTTCCCTGTGTGTACGGTGCTGTGTTGCGCTGTGCGTCGTGTTGTTCGGTTCCGGTTGCGTCTGCGCTGTTGTTGGTGCCTCGTGCTGTGGCGTGTCCCTGGGTGTTGTGGTGTCTCCCTGGGCTTTCTGCGGTGTGGTGGTGCCGGTCTGGTGTGTCGTGGTGTCTTGCTGTGCTGTGCGTTGTCCTGTGGTGTCCTGCGCCCTGTGCTGTGTCGTGCGTTGCTGTGCTGCCTTGCGGTGTTGTGCTGGTGGGCTGTGCTGTGCGGTTGTCTGCGCTGCTGGTGTTTGTTTTTCCTTTTGTCCTCTTTTCCTTTGCTAAATACCCCTGCTGTTTTTCCTTGCCTTTGAAAAATTTCCGTTAACAAAAAATTTTTTTCGTTTCTCCTTAGAAAATCATTCTCTACGCACCTCACGCACGCAGGCAAGCAGCAATACCAAGGTGAAATTTCTGACTTACGCGCTGCCACGCGGCCGCGAAGATGGTGGTCTTGCTTGCAAGGGGTTGACCGCGTTTCCCCCAGGGCCGGTCGCCTAAGCTGACGAAAAGGAGTGAGGGGGGGCACGAGGGAAGGGGGGTGGGTGCATGGAGAAGGAAAGAAAAGGAAGGGAAGCAGGGCGAAGGGACGCGGCGGCTTAGAAACAATTTTTTCGAGTTTTACGCGCTGCTCGCGACGCGTTTTTCTTTGCGCCTACGGCTAGTTAGATGACGAGAGGGACGGCGTTAGGGTCCTACGAGCGTTACGGTTGTTACGGCGCTAACTTTTCACCAATTTCACGTCGAAAAATTTCTCGTCGCGTTTTGACGTGTTTCGCAGCGCGCTTTTTGGCCTAAGCGTTTTTTATGCTAATTAGCTTTAATTTCAGATATTTAGAAAATTTTTTCATCGTGTTTTACTTATCTTTTAATTTCAAGGTGGGTCACGGACAGTTCCGGGAGCGCCACGAGGTCGCCCATTGTCCGCGACCTGCACCAGTCGCTTGTTGAGCTTCTGGAACGGCCGGAGATCCTGAGCTTGCACGCCGTGCGCCGTGTTGGACGGGAGCGGCAGTTGCACCTTAAGGTCCGTGCCTTATGCGGGGAAGTGGAAAAGGTCTTCGACGTGTTGGTCGACACGGGAGCACAGGTCAGCTTGGTCAAGGCTGGCCTACTTCATCCAGAGTGTTTGACTGACAGTCGGAAACCTGTCAGGCTGAAGGTGGCAAACGGCCAGTACATGGTGGGAGGCACGAAGGAAGCGGCCATCGGGCTGCAGTTCGTGAACCATGGTCAGCTGAGCCGCCCAGACCTCGGCAAGGAAATCCTCCTGCAACGTCGCTTCTACGAGGCCGAGATGGACTGGGACATGATCGTTGGGTACGACTTCATGATGGAGACGGACTCCGGCGTCCTCCCGACCCAGGCCTCCATGACCCTGTACCAGGACGACCAGCTCTCGTGGCTTTCGTCACCTGAGCACCATGTGGAATGCCAATGGATCCACCCGGAACGCAATCAGCTCGAAGTGGCCGCGCTGGACACTGAGCCAACTGGGCCAGCAAACCAGGAGTACGGCGTAATGCCGGAAGTGGCGAACCGAGTGGTTGCGGACTTGGGAGCCTCGGATCTGGCCCTGGATGCGTTCTCTTCAGGAACCTCCGCCCATCTTCGGGTTTGTGAGAAGTACTGGAGCGCCCAGGACTCCGCGTGGAAAAAGCACTGGGCTCTGCATCAGGGCTTGATGTGGATCCATTGCCCCCCATGGGACATTCCAAGAGCGATAGCGAAGATTCGCAAGGACCCCTCCAAGGCAGTGCTGGTTGTTCCTATGGGATGCACCGAGGAGGAAAGTACCCGCCATTGGGTAGTCTCATTGACCAACATGACCTTAAACAAGGTCGTCCTACCGGCTGGAGAGAGTGTCTATCAGGACGCTAAGGGACAGCCCATGCCACCCCAGAGATGGCCAACGGAATTCCACTATGTGGATGGGGGCCTTGATCAGGGCGACACCACGGACTTCGTCTGTGTCAACCGCATCATAGCAGAGCCATGCCGACAATGCTTTGCGGTTCCCCCTGTTGACATCGAAGAATCGGAAGACCCCCTCACTGAGGAGGAGTTGGATCTGGTTCAGGGGTATATGGATCAGCCCTTTCACGACTGGGGAAACCAGCGTGAGGGCAAGGGCCAGGACAAAGCCTGGTGGGAAGTGGACTCGATCGTCTCCGGTTCCTATGATGGGAATGCCTTCGTGCAGAGGGTGCTGGATCATATGTCCAGCCAGGACGAGCCAATCGGGGGTAACCCACCCACCTACGGCGATCTGTTCCGAGGCAAGACCAGAGATGGCCCTTTGGGCCACCTGGGAAGACCACCTGAGCCGAAGCCGAGCGGGGTCGCTACCCCTCAAGTAAGCTCAGTGGTCCAGGTGCCCGGAAAAGCCAAGGCGGAGTCCGATGATTGCCCCAAGATCCAGGCATTGAGGGCCAGGCTGAAGCAGAAGTATGGGGAAACCTTCTTCAGCGGAAAGCCTGTGTTTCCCCCACCGGTGCGTGGACCGTATGGCGAGGCCAAGATACGACTGAAGCAGGACCCCCGTGTGTATCGGCACCGGGAGTTTGCCCTGAGGGGCGAGAGGAAGGAGGCCATGGAGAAGATCCTCCGTGACTTCATCGGGAGAGGCTGGCTCGAGCCGTGCCACTCCGAATGGGCCTCTCCGTGCTTCGTCGTCCCCAAGAAGGTGGCCGGTGAATGGCGGCTCGTGGTCGACTACCGCGGCCTGAACGCCCAAACGCAGCACGACAGCTATACGCTGCCCCTCATTGAGGACATGCTGCAAAAACAACACCGGCGGAAGATCTTCACGGTGATTGACCTGAAACATGGTTATCATCAGATGCCTCTCCCCGAGGAGTCCCGTGCCTGCACAGCCATGAGCACCCCAGTTGGGCCTCTCCAGTGGAAGGTGATGCCCATGGGCGTTACCAACGGCAATGCGGCTTTTCAGCGGATGCTGGAGAACTTGCTTGAGCCGGTGCGTGACTGTGCGCACCCCTTCGTGGACGACGTGATCATCGCGTCCGGGGACTCCAGTATGAGCTACGAGGAGCTCCCGGAGGCACATGAGAGGGACGTCACTCGAGTGCTGAACTTTCTGGTTCGGCACAAACTCACGGGCAGCAGTGACAAGGCCACCATTGCGGTAAGCGAGGTGGTCTTCGCTGGCCACGTAGTTGGCAACGGGCAGCGAAAGCCCATACCTGGCAAGGTGGCTGCGGTTGAGCACTGGGAAAAGCCCAAAACGGTCTCTGAGCTACGGGCGTATCTGGGGTTCTGCAACTACTACTCGGGGTATATCAAGATGTATGCCGAGTATGCAGCCCCCATGACGACCATGCTCAAGGGCAACCGAGAGGAGACCAAGAAGGGGTCCAAGAAGGCTCTGGTCTGGACTGATGAGTCCGACCGTGCCTTTGAGGGGATGAAGCAGGCGCTGCTATCCGCAGTGGGTCTGCACCTCGTGGGTCCCGACCGAGGGCTCGTCTTGCGCACCGACGCTTCCGACTACGCCGTTGGCGCTGTGTTGGAGCAAGTGCTTGACGATGGGAGGCACGTGCCCGTGGCCTTCTGGAGCCCAGTTCTGGCGGAAGGGCAGAGACGGACGTGGAAGCCCCGAGAAAAGGAGGCGTATGCCATCGTCATGGCTCTCAGGAAATGGGCTGGGTACATAGCCCTCCATCCCGTAACCGTCTGCACCGACCATCAGAGTCTGCAGTCGTGGCACAAGGAGCACGTGGACACCCCCTCTGGTCCCGCCTCCCGACGGGCAAGATGGCATGAGACCTTGGCCAAGTTCGACCTTACGGTTGTTTATGTTCCTGGAAAGGACAACACCGTGGCGGACTGTCTCAGCAGGTGGGCCTGTCCCGCCAGCAAGGGCATGACGGATATCTCTGCCCATGGCGATGAGGCTGAGTGAAAGTGCTGCCCTAGGTCGTGGAAGGTGCCGGAGGGCTCAGGGCCGGCAAGACCCGGGGGGCAGGCACGCGAGGAGTCGACCTGAACGCTGCTGTTGGGGGCAGAACCGGATACACGGACACCAACGGAGGCAAGGGCGGCGACAACGGAGGCAAGATCCATGCTGATTGTTATCCGGCAAAAAATCCCAGTCTATGAAGAAAATTGATGCGGATAATCCTAAGTACATCTGAGTGTCCATATCTATCTGAAAAGATTTATATAAATCCGATTGTGACAAAATATTTGGCCGATCTGGCTCGCGCGCGCGCGTCAGCGGCAAATGACGATTCCGGGAAAATGATCGGAACGCGGCGGATTTACGATGAGTGGACCGCGGAATCAGATCCGGCACATCAGAAATATATAGGTCTGATCCTGAGACTGAGCTGCGGGGCGGCGATTCCGCCGAAGCACAGAAAATGACCAAAATGTAGCCAATCTGGGGCAGATCTACGAAAATCTGAGCAGATGGGGGTTAGCCGCACTTACACTCCCCCTCCAAAAACACACTGGGGTGTGCCTCTACGTCAACGAAGAACGTAGTGCGGGTAAGTCCCAGAAAAAAATAGAAATGTAGCCTCGATGGGGCGAAATCTGCTTGATCTGACCTGATTTGGGCTGAATTGGCACTGAATCAGGATGGATGAACCTGAAATGAGACAGAATGAGGAGTGACGAACAGTCCTCCGGGCAGTAAAACATTAGGTTAAGGCCTAAAAAGCATGTAAACGTATCGAGAATCGATACCAAACCATGCCCTGGTTGAGAATGAAGTAGATTATTGGTGGATTGAGTGGGAGAATCAAGAAATGGAGTGACATCTCGGCGCTCTGGCACAGTTTAGCTGTCGCGGGCACGCTACGGTGTCCTCCACGTACTCTACATCGTGTTACTCCCGCTTTTCTCGTTCTGAAAAGTGCAGCATGTGCCTCAGATTTGGCGCATCTGGTGGATGATCACAAGATTCAGCAAGATTGAGAATCAATTTGAGCAGAGATGAAGGAGATGAAACAATCAGAGAGAGGGAGAACAAATACAATTGTAGTCTGCAGGCCCTAAGTGAACAGAAAAACATCAGCGTCAACGAAGTTAGGCAAAGCCGTAAACAGATCTTCGAGGAATGAGAGGAGATGACAAGGAAATCAACCTAAACTGTCCTAAAGTGAGGGAATTTGCTCATTTTCCTCAGATGAAGGTGAAATGAAGCGGAATGTCTAGAACTGAAACTACTAACACCTTCGTTTAGACTAGAGTTAATATATATTGTCGTTTATTCAGCTGAATTGTGCTTTCCGACACGTTGGTTCGCGAGCATCCAACAGATTCCATGAAAATGTGGATCATGTGATGATGCATCATGATGGGACATGCTAGCCCTGGATCCTTGGCATGTAACGCGCCGAAGGTTCGCTGAAGGCGCTTTACTGACAGTATGTAACTGAGAGACACCGAATAGTCCTTTATTTACAGTGGCGGCGGTGTCAATCGACTTGGACAAGGCCCATCTTTCGATTGAGTCCCACAAGACACTTGGATTCACCATTTTTGACAGTTTCAGGTCGGATTGAGCTCACATTGGCGTGTGCCAAAAATACACCGAAGCTTACGGACCTCAGAGGTTGCTGTTAGAAGTCCCTAGAGCTCCTATATGAAGGTTGTCTGAACAATTGACGTCGGGGTTTTGCGCAACAGTGGCAGAATGATGGACAAACCTGAGGAATTCAAGGTAAATTCAAGGAATCTGGATCTGAATCTGGACTTTGGCTTCAGCATCACGGCAAATGAAGCTAAGATCTGTGTTCCTGGCGTCGCATCTAGTGCAGCCAGTACTACAGGGGGTGCCTGTAGGGGTGAATGTCGCTGCGCAGCGTTTTTGCTATGTACATTTGCTTCCATCTGCACGAGTAGCCAAATTCCAAAGATGCACAGACCAACAGAGACAAGATTACCCCGGATCTGCCTGAATTAAGCCTGAGTTTGGTTTTTTCTGGACACGGCAGCACACTCCGTGGCTTTCGGCAGCGTATCTACGCCTTGTCTGCCGAACGGAGACCAAAGAAAAGTTGATTGACGTCAAATTATCAAACATTCGCAGTTCTCCACATCATGTCGTAATCAGGAAGAATGAACAGTGGATTGAGCAGAATGTGGGTTTTTCAAGTCGTCAGAACACTCACATTGGAATAAGTGGTCGACGGGGCGAGGCTGAAGTCGGCCAAGCACGAATACATGTGACCACCAACCTGTCTGGTGGGGCCCGCGTACGGCTTGGGCGCTGTAAATCAGCGGCCGAACTCGAAGCTTGGTCTTCATTTGGCTCCTGGGCTGGCCTGACCGCAGGAGGGGGGATCGACGGATCATCCCTGGAATGTGGCTGCTGAGGGCCGTAAAAGGCTGGATCTCGATTCACCACAGGTCTTTTTCCGTCGCTCTCCACCTGTCTGTCGGGTTTCGACAGACAGTCTGTCAGGAGTACGCCAATTTCGGGGTGCTTCTTGGGGAAGTCGATGAACCCCTTGGTGTACCCATGGACAAAAGAATGGGCTGGTTCCCAGTTGTTGTGACTGGAATCAAAGCCCCTCCACTCACATAGAAATTCCCATTCGCCCTTTTCGTCACGTCTTGCTTCTAAAATCCTCTTGAGTTCGTACTTCCCCCCTTCGATGACCCGATCGGACAAAAATTTCGAAGTCCAAAAAAGGGGTTTAACCCGATCCTTGGGGGAGGGGATCTCTCTCTTGAGGCGATCGCCCAAAAAATTCAATTTCCCTGCTGACATCCACACGAATCCTCCACCTGTTCTCACCTAGACGCGCTGTAACAGCGAATGGCCCCTCCCACAAGGGAAGAAGCTTATCATCTCCGTCCAGGGTGGTTTCGGATTTTCGAAGCCAAACTCGATCATCGACTTCAAAATTGTGGGGGTTTTTTCGGCCTTGATTCTGGACCCAAAGCCAGTCAGCTTGATGCTTATCGATTAATTTCGAGACAGTTTTTTCTGCTCGTTGGATTTCGTCCAAAAACAACGAAGCATCTTTACAAGGGCGAGGATTATTCAACGGCATGTTCCACCAACACTTCTTTCGTCCAAAGACAATTTCATTTGGAGAAAGGCCATGGTACAATGGCGTGTTGTGGTACCGGCGAAGCAATGCGAAGAGAACTTCAAGCCAATGGAAGTCTTTCTCACTGGCGAGCTCCTTACGAAGCATATTTATAATAGAGCGGCCGGCTCTTTCGCCAGGCAGCGCTCGATGTGAGTGGATTTCACACCTCAGGTGGTGGATTCCAAGGCGAGCACATAATTCCCTCCACCATTCGGAGGTGTACTCTTTGCCTGAGTCCGTAACCACCTCGGATGGGACGTCCCAACCTCCCATCCAGGTCTGCGCGCACCATTTGGCGGCAGCCTTGCCAGTCATTGACTCGATGTTGCAAGGCAACACCTGAATGTAGCCAGAATGACGGCATTGTATAAGGAGCACTCCATTGACCTTTTTGTTGGTCCAATGGCACTCTTCGTCGTCGAGTTCACCAAGATGGAAAAAATCACTGGTGACTCTGTTAAAGAGGCGCTCCGGAATAGGGTGTGGCCTCAGATGGCCGTGCTTCTTCGCGCTGGGGGGCGTCGAGACAGCACATCGGGCACATCCGGCGGCTACTTTCATACAATGAGTATATAGCCTTGAGCCGAACAACCTACGTTTAATCATCGACCATAATCTACGGCCATGTGCGTGGGGGGACTCCCATTTGTGCCACCAGTTTAACACTCGGGGGGCCAGGGCGTCTGGTACGCACAATTTACCCTCCATCCACAGCCTCCCCCCATCCAACGAATATTCAGAATAAATTCCATCCTTGTGAGCATCTTTGGATTTGAGATTCTCAAAGACCTCTTTAAACATGGAATCATGCAGATAATCGTTCGTCCAGTCACGGATGATAAGGGAATCTTTCGGCAGGGGTGGAGTTTTGGCCGGATCTCGACGCTTAATGCCCTGAATCAACCGAAATCCACTTAAAGGTCGGGTATACTCGAACCGTTTCACACTCCCTGAGGAGGGATCGGTGACTTTCTCCACGACTTTCAGTGATTTGGTGATGATTTCATGATCATGCGCCGGATCTGAGAAGGCCGTGATGTCATGACACGGTAATGCATGCCGTTTAACAGAGCATTGCATGCATTCACGTCGAATGAGCTTTTTTTCTTCCTGATCCCACTGGATTACGACGTGGCGGTCCTGCTCCGTACCATGGATGTTGGTACTTTGCAGCCCCTCTGAAGCGGGGTAAGCCCATCGGCTCAGAGCATCCGCTACCGTGTTGTGTTTTCCAGGCAAATACGACACATGGAGGTCAAACAGACTGAGAAATTCATGCCATCTGGCCCGTCGACCAGCTGGGCTCGCGATAGTATCAATGTGTTCGGTGGCCCAATACTCCAGAGATCGATGATCCGTCAGGACCTCGACTCGATTGGTGCCAACCCACGATTGGTACTTCTTCAGAGCGCAGATTATGGCATAAGTCTCTTGCTCACGCGGTGACCATTGCATCTGGCGTGGAGCTAGCTTCCGAGACCAAAATGCAAGAGGGTAATGATCACCTGTGGCTTCAACAACCTGTTCAAGAACAGCTCCGATCGCGTACCCAGAAGCGTCCGTTCTTATGTAGAAGGGTCGGTCGAATTTCGGCACATGCAACGTGGCGACTTCGCAGAGGGCCACCTTCAAGTGATGGAAGGCCTCCTCGCACTCGTCAGTCCACTTGACACGAACCTTTGAACCTGCCTTGCCCGCATCTCTCCCTACCTTCAATAGTTCAGTGAGGGGGGCAGCAAATTTGGCATAATTCGGCACAAAAGTGTGGTAAAAATTGCAACAACCCAGGAATCCTCTCAACTCCGTGATCGTCTCAGGGCGCTTCCACTTCTGAATAGCGACGAGCTTCCCTGGACTGGGTCGTCGGGTGCCATTCTCAAGGAGAGAACCACAAAATTCGACTGATTTTAAAAATAGTTTTCCCTTCTTTGGCCCACAAATCAGCTGATTGGCATCAAGAATGTCCGGAACCTGGTTCAGCTGCTTTTCATGTAGGGCCACCAGCTCGGCTTCGGTCAGTCCCTCCCCCTCTGTCGCGATGATTATGTCATCTATGTACACACTCACGAAGGCACGAAGCTCAGGATGAGCTGTAAAAAGCACATCCTCCATCATTCTTTGAAAAAACGAAGGGGCGTTCTTCAGGCCCATGGGCATGACCGTCCACTGGACTGGGCCACATGGCGTGCACATACAGGTGAGAGGTCGGCTGTCCTTCCTCAACGGCATTTGGTGAAAGCCGTGACGGAGATCCAGCACAGAAAACAAACGACCTCTTGCCCTCTTGGCGATTTCCTCCTCAATGAGGGGCAGGGGGTGTGAATCCGCCTTGGTTTCGGCGTTGAGGTTGCGAAAATCAACAACCATTCGCCAACCATCAATAGTGTTCTGGTCTGCGGGCGGCGGCTTCGGGACTGTGAAGGGTGCACAGCACCACTCGCTGGTCATACAACCCTCAAGCCAACCAAATTCCCTGAGATTTCTCTCGATTATTTTTCTGAGTACCTCATGTTTCTGTCCATGGTTCTCATAAGGACGCTGTTTCTTCGCCTTGTACCCTTCACGAAGCTCGATGAAGGCTTCACCGAACTGCCCACGGACAGGGGGGTTTTTGATCAACTTCCCCGAAAGGGTTGTGTCCTTCCGTTCCTCAAAAATCTTGTCTCTCTTCTTGGAACACAGCTCAGTGTCCACCTGATCGCCAGGAATTACTGTCGAAAAAACTTTGGCGATTTCTTCGGCCTTGGCAGGAAGAATCTTCTTACAGATGTCCCTAAAAAGGTCCGTATCAACTGCCTCTTGAAGATAGGTGGGTCGAGTGTCGACATTCCAGAGATTCTCTTCGTGATCCAGCTCCTCGAAAGGATCTATGAAAGCTTCCACACGGGGTTTTTCATAATAAACTCTGAATTTGCGGCGCGAAGAAAATTTTTTTGTCGTCCGTGCGCCGTAGGTTCTTTTGGATGTAGATCGTATTGGGGAAGAGGGAGACGAGGCGGATCCATTTGACGTTGGATCACCTTGGGCATCTGACGGACAAAAATCAGAAAAAATAGATTCATCATCAGTACCACGCTCAACCTCAGATTCAGACCCAACACAGGAATCAGTACTAGAATCAGCAGAATCAGAGTCAGAAAGCTTTCCATCCACCAGGAATGCAAGCGAACTCCAGGGCCGCTGTGGCAGGGGACCTGTGTCGTCCCTGGCATACAGCTTAATCTTCCTGGGAAGTTCGATGTAATCTACACAAATGTCTTGCAATTCCTGAAACCAAGGCTTGTTGTCCCACAAGGGCACAACTAAAATCGCCTGGGTTTTATCTTGCTTGATTTTGTGGATAACCTGCTGGATTAAGTGAAACGGAGGATTAATCCACAACTTCTTGTCCCATTTATGGGTCCCGGCGTCGCGAAAGTGCTTGTCAAAGCGCTTGTTCTCGCGGTTAGCAAAGGCATCATACTGTGGCCAAAAGGAATGGTGTTCATAAAAATATTCACAAATTGTATCGCGCCATTTGTCGACAACTCTGTAGGATGAAGAGTGCCAGCGCGAAGGGCGTCGTGGCTGGGAGTCCCTACGAAGACATTCTAACTCTCGGGAGTAATCGGCACTCCCATTCACCTCTGCAATGGTGACATCTTCGCCAAACTTTGGTGTAACCTTTTGCTTCAAAAATTCTTCTGCACTTTTAAACCCTGCGTGCAAAAAACGAAATTCAGGACGCTCCAAGGGACCTGACTCCAGCAAAAAACAACGCCGATGACCTACGGGCGCTACCCTGTTCTTGCGAAGCCAAGGATGGCCCAAGTAAAGGTCATACTTTATGTCGGCACGATAGAAGTAGTCATCCTTAAGGATAACTTCCTCCACATTACCTTCTTCCCAAAGGTCTTGAGCGACCAAATGAGTTGATATATAACAACCGCGTTGCCCACCTGCGAGAGAATGTCCAGAAACTCCCTCGAGGGTAACAGGATGAGGCGAATCAAACACGCAGTCGTCAGGCAAAAAAGAATTGGATTGGAGATTTACCTCCGATCCATTGTCACACAAACAAGTGGCGAGGTGGAAATTGCCCTTGCAATCAGAGACCCACAGCTTTGTGACAAACTGACGGGCCCTGTGCTTGGACTGTACACCAACCTCGTCCACTACAACGGAAGGATCCGCTGCCGGATCCAGGGGAGAGGAGACAAGCGACCCTACATCAAGTAGTGGTCGGGAAGGAATCTGGGGATCATGCCTGAAATCGCCTGGGGAGGGGCGATTTTCGTGGCTCCCCTAGGCGTTCTGACCTCCAGTGGCTGCGTTAACATTATGGACACACCCTGATTCGTCGACCCACTCATCTTGGAGCGGATCTTCTGCTGGATTCAAGGCATTTTCAACGTAATCTCGGTCCGCATCGGACAACTGATCTGCACCTGAGACTTGATCCACACGATGGTTGCCCTTTCCACGTCCACGGCCACGGCCGCCGGATGATGGACCTCCACCCTCGCCACGCCCTCTGCCCTTACCAGAGGAAGGGGTTCCCGAAGGATTTCCCTTACCTTTACCCTGGAATCCTAGAGCATTTCCCTTGTTTGCACCGGATTGAGGGGTTTGGCCTGGATTTCGATTTCCGCCTCCGGCGTTGCTATTGGGATTTTTCTGGCCGTTCGGCTGCCCACCGGAGCCGGATGGAGTCCGATTTCCTGTGCCTTGGGACCCGCCAGGGCCTCCAGGATTTTTGTTTCCACCGGAGGGGGTCGGATTCCCTTTTCCAGCCTTCCCACCGTGCACCTGTCTGTCATTCCTGTCTGAATTCTGCGAATTACTGATATTTTCACCAATCACCTTGTGATCGTAAGGAGACCATCGGTGATTATCAGTAGAATGCGTCTTAGCTCGGTTCGTAGAACCTAAAAGAAGGCAGATGCTACAGTGCTGCTGAACATTCCGCGTGTCATTCACCTTTTTGTTGCCCTTTTGGGCCCCATTTTGGGTGTTTTGCTGGGTATTCTTGTTTCCCCCAAGAGCCTCATGGAAATTCTGGTTGGCGGCGTCGGCGAGCCGCTCAACCTCCTCCCAGAGTTCTTTCGGGGTGTACGAAAACACCCAGTTTTTGGCCTTCAGGCGTTGGCCATGGAAGCTGACTCCCCTGTTGAGGACTTGGACAAACAAGTCCCGATCCTCGTTTTCATGAAACTTGATTTTCCACGTCTCCTCAGTGAATTTCACCTTGGAGAAGGACGTGGGGGAGCACTTTTGAAGTGCCTCCCTGACGGAAAACTTGTTGGCAGAGGCATCGAAGCCTTCCACCTCCGCCCACCAGGTCTTGACCTTTTCTTCGGACTGTTTGTTCCGAAGGGTGGCGGCAGTTTCTGAGGGGATTGAAAGTGCTGCCCTAGGTCGTTGAGGGTGCCGGAGGGCTCGGGGCCGGCAAGACCAGTGGGGCAGGCACGCGAGGAGTCTCCCTGGATGTTGTTATTGGGGGTAGAACCGGAGACACGGACACCAACGGAGGCGAGAGCAGCGACAACAGAAGCAAGGTCCATGCTGATTGTGGTCCGGCAGAAAATCCCAGTCTATGAAGAAAATTGAGGGGATATATTCTAAATACATCTGAGTGTCCAAAACTGTCTGAAAAGATTTAAATAATCCATTTATGTAAAAATGTTTGGCCGATCTGGCCCGCGAGCGCGCGTCAGCGGCAAATGGCGATTCCAGCTAAAATAGCGGAACGCGGCGGATTTACGGGAAATGGACCGCGGAATCAAATCCGGCATATCAGAAATATATAGGAAATATCCTGTGACTGAGCTGCGAGGCGGCAATTCCGCCGAAGCAAAGAAAATGACCAAAATGTAGCCAATCTGGGCAGAATGTCTGAAAATCTGAGCAGATGGGGCTAGCCGCACTTACACTCCCCCTCCAAAAACACACTGGGGTGTGTCGCTACGTCAACGAAGAACGTAGTGCGGGTAAGTCCCAGAAAAACATAGAAATGTAGCCTCTATGGGGCGAAATCTGCTTGATCTGACCTGATTTGGGCTGAATTGGCACTGAATCAGGCTGGATGAACCTGAAATGAGACAGAATGAGAAGTGACGAACAGTCCTCCGTGCAGTAAAACATTAGGTCAAGGGCTAAAAAGCATGTAAACGTATCGAGAATCGATACCAAACCATGCATTGGTTGAGAATGAGGTAGATTATTGATGGATTGAGTGGGGGGATCAAGAATTGGAGTGACATCTCAGCGCTCTGACACAGTTTCGCTGTCGCGGGCACGCTACGGTGTCCTCGCCGAACTCTACATCGTGTTATCCCGCTTTTGTCGTTCTGAAAAGTACAGCATGTGGCTCAGAATTGGCGCATCTGGTGGATGATCACAAGATTCAGCATTCATTTGGAGCAAAGATGAAGGAGATTAAACAGTCACAGAGCGGTAAAACAAATACAAATGTAGTCTACAGACCCTAAGTGCACCACTGAAGGTAGAGATGTTTTTCTGTGCACTTAGATCTAAACAGATCTTCGAGGAATGAGAGGAGATGACAAGGCAATCAACCTAAATTGTCCTAACATGAGTAAATTCCCAGAGATAAAGTTGAAATGAAGCGGAATGTGTACAACTGAAACTACCAACACCTTCGTTTAGACTAAAGTTAATATATATTGTCGTTTATTCAGCTCAATTGTGCTTTCCGGCACGTTGGTTCGCGAGCATCAAACAGATTCTATCAAAATGTGGATCATGTGATGATGCATCATGATGGCACATGCTGGCCCTGGATCCTTGGCATGTAACGCGCCGAAGGTTCGCTGAAGGCGCTTTACTGACAGTATATAACTGAGAGACACCGTATGTACAGTGGCGGCGGTATCAATCGACTTGGACAAGGCCAATCCTTCGAATGAGTCCCACAAGACACTTAGATTCACCATTTTCGACAGTTTCAGGTCGGATTGAGCTCACATTGGCGTGTGCCAAAAATACAACGAAGCTTACGGACTTCAGAGGTTGCTGTTAGAAGTTCCTAGAGCTCCTATCTGAAGATTGTCTGAACAATTGACGTCTGGGTTTTGCACAACAGTGACAGAATGATGGACAAACCTGAGAAATTCAAGGTAAATTTGAGGATCCTGGATCTGAATCTGGACTTTGGCGTTAGCATCACAGCAAATGAAGGTACGATCTGAGTTCCTGGCGTCGCATCTGGTACAGCCAGTACTACAGGGGGTGCCTGTAGGGGTGAGTGTCACCCGCCGGTGTTTTGATTATGTACATTTGCTTCCATCTGCACGAGTAGCCAAATTCCAAAGATGCACAGACCAACAGAGACAAGATTACCCCGAATCTGCCTGAATTAAGCCTGAGTTTGGTTTTTTCTGAACACGGCAGCACACTCCGTCAGCGTATCTACGCCTTGTCTGCCGAACGGAGACCAAAGAAAAGTTGATTGACGTCAAATTATCAAACATTCGCAGTTCTCCACATCATGACATAAACAGAAAGAATGAACAGTGGATTGAGCAGAATGTGGTAGGATGGCTTCCTCAATTCGGCCAAGCACGAATACATGTGACCACCAACCTGTCTGGCCTGGCCCTCGTACGGCTTGGGCGCTGCAAATCAGCGGCCGAACTCGAAGCTTGGTCCTCATTTGGCTCCTGGGCTGGCCTGACCGCAGGAGGGGGGATCGACGGATCAGCCCTGGAATGTGGCTGCTGAGGGCCGTAAAAGGCTGGATCTCGATTCACCACAGGTCGTTTTCCGTCGCTCTCCACTTGTCTGTCTGGTTTCGACAAACAATCTGTCAGGAGTACACCAATTTCGGGGTGCTTCTTCAGGAAGTCGATGAACCCCTTGGTGTATCCATGGACAAAAGATTGGGCTGGTTCCCAGTTGTTGTGACTGGAATCAAAGCCCCTCCACTCACACAGAAATTCCCATTCGCCCTTGGCGTCACGTCTTGCTTCAACAATCCTCTTGAGTTCGTACTTTCCCCCTTCGATGACCCGATCGGACAAGTGTTTTGCAGTCCAAAAAAGGGGTTTAACCCGATCCTTGGGGGAGGGGATCTCTCTTGAGGCGATCGCCCGAAACGTCAATTTCCCTGCTGACATCCACACGAATCCTCCACCTGTTCTCACCAAGACGTGCTGTAACAGCGAATGGCCCCTCCCACAAGGGAAGAAGCTTGTCATCTCCGTCCAGGGTGGTTTCGGATTTTCGAAGCCAAACTCGATCATCGACTTCAAAATTGTGGGGGTTTTTTCGGCCTTGATTTTGAACCCAAAGCCAGTCAGCTTGATGCTTCTCGATTAATTTCGAGACAGTTTTATCTGCTCGTTGGACTTCGTCCAAAAACAGCGAAGCATCTTTACAGGGGCGAGGATTATTCAACGGCATGTTCCACCAACACTTCTTTCGTCCAAAGACAATTTCATTTGGAGAAAGGCCATGATACAAAGGCGTGTTGTGATAACGGCGAAGCAATGCGAAGAGAACTTCCATCCAATGGAAATCCTTTTCACTCGCGAGCTCCTTACGAAGCATATTAATAATTGAGCGGCCGGCTCTTTCGCCAGGCAGCGCTCGATGCGAGTGGATTTCACATCAGAGGTGGTGGATTCCAAGGCGAGCACATAATTCTCTCCACCATTCGGAGGTGTACTCTTTGCCTGAATCCGTCACCACCTCGGATGGGACGTCCCAACCTCCCATCCAGGTCTGCGCGCACCATTTGGCGGCAGCCTTGCCAGTCATCGACTCAATGTTGCAAGGCAACACTTGAATGTAGCCGGAATGACGGCACTGAATAAGGAGCACACCATTGACTTTTTTATTCGTCCAATGGCACTCTTCGTCATCGAGCTCACCGAGATAGAAGAAATCACTGGTGACTCTGTTGAAGAGGCGCTCCGGAATAGGATGAGGCCTCAGATGGCCGTGCTTCTTCGCGCTGGGAGGCGTCGAGACAGCACATCGGGCGCATCCGGCGGCTACTTTCATGCAGTGAGTATATAGCCGTGAGCCAAACAACCTATGTTTAATCATCGACCACAGTCGACGGCCATGTGCGTGGGGGGACTCCCATTTGTGCCACCAGTTTAACACTCGGGGGGCTAGGGCGTCTGGCACACACAATTTACCCTCCATCCACAGCTTCCCCCCATCCAACGAGTACTCAGCAAAAATCCCATCCTTGTGAGCATCTTTGGATTTGAGATTCTCAAAGACCTCTTTAAACATGGGATCCTGCAGATAATCGGACGTCCAGTCACCGATGATCAGGGAATCTTTAGGCAGGGGTGGAGTTTTGGCCGGATCTCGACGCTTAATGCCTTGGATCAACCGAAATCGACTTACTTGTCGGGTATAGTCAAACCGTTTCACACTCCCTGAGGAGGGATCGGTGACTTTCTCCACGACTTTCAGTGTTTTGGTGCAGATCTCATGGGCATGCGCCGGATCTGAGATGGCCGTGATGTCGTGACACGGCAATGCGTGCTGTTTAACAGCGCACTGCATGCATGCACGTGGAATGAGTTTCTTTTCTTCCTGATCCCATTCGATGATGACATGGCGGTCCTGCTCCGTACCATGGATGTTGGTACTTTGCAGCCCCTCTGAGGCGGGGTAAGCCCATCGGCTCAGAGCATCCGCTACCGTGTTGTGTTTTCCAGGCAAATTACGACACATGGAGGTCAAACAGACTGAGAAATTCGTGCCATCTGGCCCGTCGACCAGCTGGGCTCGCGACAGTATCAATGTGTTCAGTGGCCCAATACTCCAGAGATCGATGATCCGTCAGGACCTCGACTCGATTGGTGCCAACCCACGATTGGTACTTTTTTAAAGCACAGATGATGGCGTAGGTTTCTTGCTCACGCGGCGACCATTGCATTTGGCGTGGGGCTAGCTTCCGAGACCAAAATGCAAGAGGGTAATGATCGCCGGTGGCTTCATCAACCTGTTCAAGGACAGCTCCGATCGCGTACCTAGATGCGTCGGTTCTAATGTAGAAGGGTCGGTCAAATTGGGGCACATGCAACGTGGCGACTTCACAGAGGGCCGCCTTCAAGTGATGGAAGGCCTCCTCGCACTCGTCAGTCCACTTGACACGAACCTTTGAACCTGCCTTGCCCGCATCTCTCCCTACCTTCAATAGTTCAGTGAGGGGGGCAGCAAATTTGGCATAATTCGGTACAAAAGTGTGGTAAAAATTGCAACAACCCAGGAATCCTCTCAACTCCGTGATCGTCTCAGGGCGCTTCCACTTCTGAATAGCGACGAGCTTCCCTGGACTGGGTCGTCGGGTGCCATTCTCTAGGAGAGAACCACAAAATTCGACTGATTTTAGAAATAATTTTCCCTTCTTTGGCCCACAAATCAGCTGATTGGCGTCAAGAATGTCCAAAACTTGGTTCAGCTGCTTCTCATGTAGGGCCACCAGCTCGGCTTCGGTCAGTCCCTCCCCTTCCGTCGCGATGATTATGTCATCTATGTACACACTCACGAAGGCACGAAGCTCAGGATGGGTTGTGAACAGCACATCCTCCATCATTCTTTGAAAAAATGAGGGGGCGTTCTTCAGCCCCATGGGCATGACGGTCCATTGGACTGGGCCACATGGCGTGCACATACAGGTAAGAGGTCGGCTGTCCTTCCTCAACGGCATTTGGTGAAAGCCGTGACGGAGATCCAGCACAGAGAACAAACGACCTCTTGCCCTCTTAGCGATTTCCTCCTCAATGAGGGGCAGGGGGTGCGAATCCGCCTTGGTTTCGGCGTTGAGATTGCGAAAATCAACAACCATTCGCCAACCATCAATGGTGTTCTGGTCTGCAGGCGGTGGCTTCGGGACTGTGAAGGGTGAACAGCACCATTCGCTGGTCATACAACCCTCAAGCCAACCAAATTCCCTGAGATTTCTCTCGATGATTTTTCTGAGGATCTCATGTTTATGTCCATGATTTTCATAAGGGCGCTGTTTTTTTGCCTTGTACCCTTCGTGAAGCTCGATGAAGGCTTCACCGAACTGTCCACGGACAGGAGGGTCTTTGATCAACTTCCCTGAAAGGGTTGTGTCCTTCCGTTCCTCAAAAATCTTTTCTCTTGACTTGGAACACAATTCAGTGTCCACCTGATCGCCAGGAATTACTGTCGAAAAAACTTTGGCGACTTCTTCGGCTTTGGCAGGAAGAATCTTCTTACGGATGTCCCTAAACAGGTCCGTATCAACTGCCTCTTGAAGATAGGTGGGTCGTGTGTCGAAATCCCAGAGATTCTCTTCGTGATCCAGCTCCTGGAAAGGATCCATGAAAGCTTCCACAGGGGGTTTTTCATAAAAAACTCTGAATTTGCGGCGCGATTGGAGATTTTTCCTCGCCCGTGCACTGAAGATTCTTTTCGATGTCGACCGTATTGGGGAATAGGGAGACGAGGCGGATCCATTGGACGTTGAATCACCTTGGGTATCTGAGGGACAAAAATCAGAAAAAATAGATTCATCATCAGTACCACGCTCAACCTCAGATTCAGACCCAACACAGGAATCTGTACTAGAATCAGCAGAATTAGAGTCAGAAAGCTTTCCATCCACCAGGAATGCAAGCGAACTCCAGGACCGCTGTGGCAGGGGACCTGTGTCGTCCCTGGCATACAGCTTAATCTTCCTGGGAAGTTCGATGTAATCTACACAAATGTCCTGTAATTCCTGAAACCAAGGCTTGTCGTCCCACAAGGGCACAACTAAAATTGCCTGGGTTTTATCTTGCTTGATTTTGTGGATGACCTGCTGGATTAAGTGAAACGGAGGATTAATCCACAACTTCTTGTCCCATCTATGGGTCCAAGCGTCGCTAAAGTGCTTGTCAAAGCGCTTGTTCTCGCGGTTAGCAAAGGCATCATATTGTGGCCAAAAGGAATGATGTTCATGAAAGTATTCACAAATTGCATCGCGCCATTTGTCGACAACTCTGTAGGATGAAGAGTGCCAGCGCGAAGGACGTCGTGGCTGGGAGTCCCTACGAACACATTCTAACTCTTGGGAGTAATCGGCACTCCCATTCACCTCTGCAATGGTGACATCTTCACCAAATTTTGGTGTAACCTTTTGCTTCAAAAATTCTTCTGCACTTTTAAACCCTGCGTGCAAAAAACGAAATTCAGGACGCTCCAAGGGACCTGACTCCAGCAAAAAACAACGACGATGACCTACGGGCGCTACCCTGTTCTTGCGAAGCCAAGGATGGCCCAAATAAAGGTCATACTTTTTGTCGGCACGATAGAAGTAGTCATCCTTAAGGACAACTTCTTCCACATTTTGCTCTTCCCAAAGGTCTTGAGCGACCAAATGAGTTGATATATAACAACCGCATTGCCCACCTGCGAGAGAATGTCCAGAAACTCCCTCGAGGGTAACAGGATGAGGCGAATCAAACATGCAGTCGTCGGGTAAGAATGAATTGGATTGGAGATTTACCTCTGATCCATTGTCACACAAACAAGTGGCGAGGTGGAAATTTCCCTTGCAATCAGAGACCCACAGCTTTGTGACAAACTGACGGGCCCTGTGCTTGGACTGTACACCAACCTCGTCCACTACAACAGAAGGATCCGCTGCCGGATCCAGGGGAGAGGAGACAAGCGACCCTACATCAAGTAATGGTCGATCAGGAATTTGGGGATCATGCCTGAAATCGCCTGGGGAGGGGCGATTTTCGTGGCTCCCCTAGGCGTTCTGACCTCCAGCGGCTGCGTTAACATTGTGAACACAGCCTGATTCGTCGATCCACTCATCTTGGAACGGATCATCCGCTGGATTCAGAGCATTTTCGACATAATCTCGATCCGCATCGGACACCTGATCTGCACCTGAGACCTGATCCACACGATGGTTGCCCTTTCCACGTGCACGGCCACGGCCGCCGGATGATGGACCACCACCGTCGCCACGCCCTCTGCCCTTACCAGAGAAAGGGGTTCCTGAAGGATTTCCCTTACCCTTACCCTGTGATCCTGGAGCATTTCCTTTGTTTGTACCGTATTGAGGGGTTTGGCCTGGATTTCGATATCCGCCTCCGGCGTTGCCATTAGGACTTGTCTGGCCGTTAGGCTGCCCACCGGAACCGGATGGAGTCCCATTTCATTTGCCTTGGGACCCGCCAGGGCCTCCAGTATTTTTGTTTCCACCGGAGGGGGTCGGATTACCCTTTCCCCCCTTTGCACCATGCACCTGTCTGTCATTCCTGTCTGAATTCTGCGAATTACTGACATTTTCACCAATCACCTTGTGATCGTAAGCAGACCATCGGTGATTAGCAGTAGAATGCGTCTTAGCTCGGTTCGTAGAACCTAAAAGAAGGCAGATGCTACAATGATCCTGAACATTCCGGGTGTCATTCACCTTTTTGTTGCCCTTTTGGGCCCCATTTTGGGTGTTTTGCTGGGTATTCTTGTTTCCCCCAAGACCCTCATGGAAACTTTGATTGGCGGCATCAGCGAGCCGCTCAACCTCTTCCCACAGTTCCTGTGGGGTGAACGAAAACACCCAGTTCCTGGCCTTCAGGCGATGGCCGTGGAAACTTACTCCCCTGTTGAGGACTTGGACAAACAAGTCCCGATCCTCGTGTTCATTAAACTTGATTTTCCACGTGTTTTCAGTGAATTTCACCTTGGTAAACGACGTGGGGGAGCACTTTTGAAGTGCCTCCCTGACCGTAAACCTGTTGGCCGAGGCGTCAAAGCCATCGACTTCCGCCCACCAGGTCTTGACCTTTTCTTCGGACTGTTTATTCCGAAGGGTGGCGGCGGTTTCTGAGGGGATCTTGTCAAAAATTAGATTTTTCAGCTCGGCACTAGAAAATTTTTCGCCTGAATGTTCAGATTCTTCTACGAGATTCCAGAAGCACTGTCTCTTGTCTTGCACTTCGTGCAAGATTAATCGCGAGAACGAAGGAAAATTCTTCAACATCTGGTGGTAATGGTCCTCTGGCAGCCGGGATCCACGTACCTCCAACTGTTCCCACACCTCATCAAAGGTAAGGGGGGAACTTGTATCCTCACGATCACTCCAGGTCCTGAGCCAAGTGTTGGCCGGCGCTCCCTCAAGGCAGTCCAAAAGGGCCATCAGGAACTGATCATCCTGGAGCTTTTGAGTCTTAACCCACAATTTAAATTCCCGTTGGAACTGAGGCCAACGTCTGGGGTTCCCATTATACTTCGGTTGCTTGGCAACCTGACGAAGTCGCAATGAAGTGGGATTTAGAAGTGAATCCAGCCCAACACCGGCCGTAATGGCAGACACCTTGGCGGCATCATTAACCACACCAGCTCCGGCGAGGGTCTGGGCGAGCAACATCTGGGCTATTGCATTGGAATCAACAGCAGGAAGGGTAGTACGGGAGGCAGTTCGTTTGGCATTCTGCACCTCAGTCCTAGCCTTCGCCGATCTACTCTGAGATCGAGAGATTGTAATTCTTTCCTTTAGCTTAGTCCTGCTGATCCTTGCGTCGGTGGTCTTAGAGTCCACCGAAGGAGCAATCGAAAAAATTTCTGTCGCCTCCTCCGACGGTTCTGTTGTTTGTTCCACCGATGATGCGCCCTCAGACCTCATGTGGGTCTTGAAAAGATCTTTAATTCCCAGCGTCTGAATGATGAGTTGCATTTGATCTTTGAGCAATTGGAGCTCAGTATCTCGCTGTAATCTGCAAGAGCAGTCGGCAGGACAGTACATACCGTGTCCTGAAGGGCCTGAGCAGGCTGTCGGACCGCTAATCTCAGTGGTTCGCAGCCAGGAGTCCACTTGGGGAGCTCCTTCAGTCCTAATTTCCAGGCTTGCCTGCCTAGCTGCCTCTAAAATTCCTTCCTCAACCGCGGCGGCTAGATCGTCGCGGATGGAAACAGAGGGATGAGGGGCGGAGGGCCCGGCAACAGGTGCCTTGGTCTTCTCCTTCGGGAAGGGGCTTGCCTCCCAGATCTGCAAAAAAATGGCAAAAGATTCATCTTCTTGAGAACACCACCACATTCTGGTATTAATTTCTTCTTGAAGAAGGAAAAAATATTCAAATAAAAAATCAGAGGCGATTCTTTCTTGACCTATCAGCTTAGACGTGGCTAATAGACAAAGGGCCTCAAGCGCCTCAAGGTTACGGGTCACTTCTGAAGACAAATGGTTGTCCCATTGTGCCCATGAGGCTGGTCCATTATAGGTAGGTACCTCACCTGGACCACCCATCTCAATGTCGTCAATGTCGGCGTCGATGGTCTCAAAATGTGGACATTGGTAAGGAGTATTAGTACCTGCCAGGTCCGTAAGCTCCACCGGAGCGTTGCCATTAGCGTAGGCTGGGAGATTCCAGCTACTTGATGGCCAATTTCGACTGGGATCTTGATTGTAATCTGGGCCTCCACAGCTGCTGATTTGTGCCCTTCTTGGGCAATTTGGGCTTGCGCAAGGCATTCCTCTCAAGGCCTCGTTCGCACAGCACCACGGCAGCGTAATCGTTACGTCTCCGGAGGTGGCGGAGTCTACGGGGCCGTACTGGGGAGCTAGCTGTGGTTGGGACACCAAAGGAACAACATTCAGGTAGCCTCTGCTACCATGAAAGTGCTGCCCTGGGTCGTTGTGGGTGCCGGAGGGCTCGGGGCCGGCAAGACCAGTGGGGCAGGCACGCGAGGAGTCTCCCTGGATGTTGTTATTGGGGGTAGAACCGGAGACACGGACACCAACGGAGGCGAGAGCAGCGACAACAGAAGCAAGGTCCATGCTGATTGTGGTCCGGCAGAAAATCCCAGTCTATGAAGAAAATTGAGGGGAATTATTCTAAATACATCTGAGTGTCCAAAACTGTCTGAAAAGATTTAAATAATCCATTTATGTAAAAATGTTTGGCCGATCTGGCCCGCGAGCGCGCGTCAGTGGCAAATGGCGATTCCAGCTAAAATAGCGGAACGCGGCGGATTTACGGGAAATGGACCGCGGAATCAAATCCGGCATATCAGAAATATATAGGAAATATCCTGTGACTGAGCTGCGAGGCGGCAATTCCGCCGAAGCAAAGAAAATGACCAAAATGTAGCCAATCTGGGCAGAATGTCTGAAAATCTGAGCAGATGGGGCTAGCCGCACTTACAGGGATCTTGTCGAAAATCAGACTTTTCAGCTCGGCACTAGAAAATTTTTCGCCTGAATGTTCAGCTTCTTCCACTAAATTCCAGAAGCGCTGTTTTTTGTCTTGCACTTCGTGCAAAATTAATCGCGAGAATGAAGGAAAATTCTTCAACATTTGGTGGTAGTGGTCCTCTGGCAGCCGGGATCCACGTACCTCCAACTGTTCCCACACCTCATCAAAGGTAAGGGGGGAACTTGTATCCTCGCGATCACTCCATGTCCTGAGCCAAGTGTTGGCCGGCGGTCCCTCAAGGCAATCCAAGAGGGCCATCAGGAACTGATCATCTTGGAGTTTTTGAGTCTTAACCCACAGTTTAAATTCCCGTTGGAACTGAGGGCAACGTCGGGGGTTCCCATTATACTTCGGTTGCTTGGCAACCTGACGAAGTCGCAAGGAAGTAGGGTTAAGAAGCGAATCCAGCCCAACACCGGCCGTAATGGCAGACACCTTGGCGGCATCATTCGCCACACCAGCTCCGGCGAGGGTCTGGGCGAGCAACAGCTGGGCTAAGGTATTGGAATCAGCAGCAGGAGGGGCAGTACGGGAGGCAGTTCGCTTGGCATTCTGAGCCTCAGTCCTAGCCTTCGCCGTCCTACTCTCAGAACGAGAGATTTTAACCCTTTCCTTTAGCTTGGTCCTGCTGATCCTTGCATCGGTGGTCCTGGATTCCACCGAAGGAGCAATTGAAAAAATTTCTGCCGCCTCCTCCGATGGCTCTGTTGCTTGTCCCACCGATGATGCGCCCTCAGACCGCATGTGCGTCTTGAAAAGATTTTTTATTCCCAGCGTTTGAATGATGAGGTGCATTTGATCTTTGAGCAATTGGAGCTCAGCATCTCGCTGGAATCTACAGGAGCAGTCGGCAGAACAGTACATGCCGTGTCCTGAAGGGCCTGAGCAGGCTGTCGGACCGCTGATCTCGGTGGTCCGCAGCCAGGAGTCCACTTGGGAGCTCCTTCAGCCCTGATTTCCAGGCTTGCCTGCCTGGCCGCCTCTAAAATTCCCTCCTCAACCGCGGCGGCTAGATCGTCGCGGATGGAAACAGGGGGATGAGGGGCGGAGGGCCCGGGAACAGGTGCCCGGACCTTCTCCTTCGGGAAGGGGCTTGCCTCCCAGATCTGCAAAAAAATGGCAAAAGAGTCATCTTCTTGAGAACGCCATCACATCCTGGTATTAATTTCGTTCTGAAGGAGGAAAAAATATTCCGTTAAAAAATCAGAGGCGATTCTTTCTTGTTCAATCAGCTTAGACGAGGCGAAGTAACAAAGGGCCTCAAGGGCCTCAAGGTTACGGGTCACTTCTGGGGACAAATGATCGTCCCAGTGTGCCCAAGAGGCTGGTCGATTATAGCTAGGTACCTCACCTGGACCGCCCATCTCAATGTCGTTCAGATCGGCGTCAATGGTCTCAAATGTTGGACACGCGTAAGGAATGTTGGTACCTGTCAGCTTCGTAAGCTCCACCGGAGCATTGCCATCGTCGTAGGCCGGCGGATTCCAGCTGCTCGATGGCCAGTTTCGACTGGGATGATGGTAATCTGGGTCCCCACAGCTGCTGATGTGCGCACTTCTTGGGCAGCTTGGACTTGCGCAAGGCATTCCTCTCAAGGCCTCGTTCGCACAGCACCAAGGCAGTGTAATCGTTACTTCTCCAGAAGCGGCGGGGTCTACGGGGCCGTACTGGGGAGCGGGCTGTGGATGGGACGCCACTGAAGCAACATTCAGGTAGCCTCTGCTACCATGAAAGTGCTGCCCTAGGTCGTGGATGGTGCCGGAGGGCTCAGGGCCGGCAAGACCTGGGGGGCAGGCACGCGAGGAGTCGACCTGAACGCTGCTGTTGGGGGCAGAACCGGATACACGGACACCAACGGAGGCAAGGGCGGCGACAACGGAGGCAAGATCCATGCTGATTGTTATCCGGCAAAAAATCCAAGTCTATGAAGAAAATTGATGCGGATAATCCTAAGTACATCTGAGTGTCCATATCTATCTGAAAAGATTTATATAAATCCGATTGTGAAAAAATATTTGGCCGATCTGGCTCGCGCGCGCGCGTCAGCGGCAAATGGCGATTCCGGGAAAATGATCGGAACGCGGCGGATTTACGATGAGTGGACCGCGGAATCAGATCCGGCACATCAGAAATATATAGGTCTGATCCTGAGACTGAGCTGCGGGGCGGCGATTCCGCCGAAGCAGAGAAAATGACCAAAATGTAGCCAATCTGGGGCAGATCTACGAAAATCTGAGCAGATGGGGGTTAGCCGCACTTACACTGAGACCGCTGAAGCCAAGAAGATCATTGAAATGGAGCGCCTGATGGAGGAGGAGGGTGTTAAATGCTTCGTCGTCATGGCTGCGGATGCCCCCCTCGGAACGAGGATGGGCAGAGCGGTCAGAGTACTCGCCCCTGATGGAGCTGAGTCCGACAAGCACCTCTTCCCGGAGTCTTGCCTCCAGGAGGACTGGACCGACGACTACGCCAAGTCTGAGGCCTTTGCGGCCGAGTATAGGGCTGTGACCGACCCTGATGACGGGCACAAGTGGCCAAAGGGGCTGACTGAGGAAGATGGCAAGCTCTACCGGAACGGTAAGCTGCTAGTACCAGAGTCCCGAGTGCTCGAGCTATGTGAAGCTTGGCACCACCACATGCTGCACCCAGGAGTCAAGAAGCAAGCCCTTGACATGCAGCGCCGGTTCGAGATCGACCATATCGGTCTCTACACCGCCATCAAGAAGGTCAAGAAGGGTTGCTCGGTCTGTCAGGCCTGCAATCCCGATAACCGGAACGTCAAGGGGGAAGCCCAATGGACCCCGATTCCTGACCAGCCCATGGAGAGCGTGGCCATGGACGTCTTCTCCATGCCCGAAGTTCGCATTGGCAAGGAGACCTTTGACTGTGTGGTTCTTTGTGTGGATCGCCACAGTGGCTACGTAGTAGCCGTTCCGGCACGCAAAAAGGGGTTGCTTGCCAAGGAGGTGGCAGTCATGATGATTCGTCATTGGCTGACCGTCTTTGACATCCCCCGCACCATTTGCAGTGACCGAGGGCCCCAGTTTACTGGTGGCTGGTTCAAGGCTATGTGTTCCCTCATGGGAATACGTCATGCCAAGAGCGTCGCCTATCTCAGCCGGTCTAACGGCCGGGCTGAAGTGGCTGGACGGCAGCTGTTCGAGAAGCTGCGCAAGATTCACATCACCAATCCACGTCGGAACTGGTTTGAGGAGATGTGGCCTGCTCTGAAGGCCCATCATGACACCCCCACTCAGGGTGGTTTGTCCCCTCACCAGATTCTGTTCGGCAGGAACCCCCTGGGTTGGGGACTTCCCTTGTCTGGTGATGGTATGGCCATGGACGCCAAGGAATTCTTCGCGCGGCAAGAGCAAACGGCGCGGGACATCCGCCAGCAGCTCGAGAAGGAGCATGCTGAGCGTCAGAAGTCCGCGCCGAGCTCGACAGCGCAGAAGCTCAGGGTGGGAGACCCGGTGTGGGTGATCAGACCCCGCCCTCTGGGCACCCACCGCACCAAAACCTGGTTCACAGGCGGAAATGTGGTCCGCAGGATTGCTGAGGACACCTACTGCATCAAGGTGGGTCACGGACAGTTCCGGGAGCGCCACGAGAGTCAACTCCGTGTGCGGGAACCCGATATCCGTGGCCAACATGTGTCCCTGAGCTATGCCGCACATGAGGCTGATTCGCACGACGACTATGCTGAGCAGGACGACTATACTGTCGAGAAGATCCTGGCTCAGCGTCCGAACGCCTCGGCACCCGGAGGCCTGGAGTTCAAGGTTCGTTGGCGAGGCTATGGGCCGTGCCACGACACCTGGGAACCCGTCTCCTCGTTCGTGCCGCGGGTTAACACTCCCTTCATGGAGTACATCCGCAGGCACAAGACCAAGATCCACGTCTCGGACTTGGCAGCACTCACCCGGGCGATTGCAGCCAGAGGCGCCTGATCAGCGCCCTGAGCTCTCCCCTGTGTAAGTGCAGTGCTGAATTGTCTTGTAAGCACTTTGGTTCTTTCTCGGGGTACAGCCTGATTGGCAGACGAGGCTTTTGGAGTCTCTCTCTTTATGCCCACTACCTTGAATATTTGATAATGAAATCCAATAACGAAATCCAGTACAGAAAATCCGACAAGGCAAACACGTAGCAGGCAGAGCAAATACGAGTTGTGTTAGTTGACTCGTATACGGCGGTGATATTCACATGTCCACAGGAGACTCACTCCTCAGCAGACAATTCAGGAAATAGACGCATACCATGGCCTGTAAGTATACACGAATGCGAATCACGCATATTGACATATATCGCTTATCTCCATTCATGAGCGGCGCAAAAATTCTGCTCCGGTGTGCGCGTGCGCTCTCTCTGGGTCCTTCGGCTTCTCTCGCTCGCTCTCTCACTCACTCGGGCTCACGCCACGCTTCATCCCTCGTTCACTCACTCGCTCGCTCCCTCCGACCCTCGCTCAGTGGTTCCCTTACACCCTGATGCAGTTTGAGCGCTTGTTTGGTGGACAGATCGTCCCTTACTTGCTTGCTCTCTTCCATCTTCCGGTGACCTGCCATCAGAGTGGCCATATACCCCCCCCTGCTGAATCCAGAGGAGGATGGCCCCTCTCTTCTACTGTTCGTCACTCCGCCCCTGCTGAATCCTTGGGAAACCAGGTAGGGCGACTGACCTGTTTTCTGAGCTCTTGGGGCCTTGAAGCCCATACGTCGTTGCGCAAGGGATGCCGCTGTCATCGGCATTGCGATTTTTTTGGTGTGTGGTCTGGTCCTATGGCACTTGCGGTATCCAGACCAGTCTACGTGTGTCGCGACTATATATGGCCTGAACTCAGGCGCTTTCTTGCCCACCCTCCTGCATATGCCTTATCCTAACCGGGGCGTGGTTTGGCGCTCTATCCAGAGTGTGTTTACACGCCTATTTACCCCGCTTATTGCTTGTTTTTCTGTTCCCCAGGATATGTGCGTCTGTATGTTAAGTGTTATCAGCCCATCACTGAGATGTGGACTGTTTTTCCCCCCCAGGGGATGCGAAACGGCATACGAAGGCGCCCTGAGTCGCCGTTTACATGCTTTTACTTCAGGTCCAGCCTGGACCAGTACCTAAGTACGGATTCTTCTGTTTGAGTGCCCGTGATACCGTGTGACCTATTCCCTGTTATGTGGAGATCCTGATGGCGCCAGGCGGGAAGCCCAGTTGCCTGACTACACTCACAGCGGTCCGCCACTGTCAGTCCTAGTGTGAGCCTACCGACTCGCAGACGCACTTGCAGTCGGGTGGCGGCCTCCGGTGCTCCTGACCTCGGTCAGTCTGCCTGGGAAACTGGTGGTTTGAGGAGTCGACGCCTCCGCCCACACTGCATGAGGACTCCCTCATGTATGGCCTTCGTGGTAATAGGGCGAGGGAAATGACGGCCTTGATGCCCGATCCCTTAAGGAGGAGCTCGTTCGGCTGTACCACTCTGGACTCGCGTCGTGGATATGGACATGGTGCGCCCGAGGAAGGACCCGTGGGGACTCTCCCCCAGCCGGTGGGCCTTGGGAAGCTTTGGGTAGCCTGATGGATCTTTGTGGTCGCCTTCGACCTGTGGGACCACCTCGGTCGTCGTGTGACGCTTATGTTGGCCGTGTATGCCACTGCCACTGTGGTGGTGACCGTAGCAGCCAGCACCCGGTGCGCCTGGTATGGGTTAACCGGTCCTTTGGATGCCGAACAATCGCCGCCAGGACCCGGGACTTGTTACTTGATACTATACTTGCAGTTACTAACAGCTACAGCACCTTACCTGTCTTACTGTGGGATTTGGGCAGCCAAACCTGCGAATCAGCCTGAAGTGAGGATGTGACACCCCCCCCCCCTTCAGGAAATGGTCCTGGCTACCCGCTGACATGCTTGGGTGTTATCGAGCCCCCCCCAGGGTTTGCTCTAAGGAGGGGGGTGAAGCGGTACCCAGAACCCATGGCCCATGGCCCGGAGGCCTGTGAGCCGTCACACCCGTGCGGAAGCCGTTGATACCGGCTGTCAGCGGGATATCCTTGTTCTCTAACCCGCGAGATCTGGAACCCGATTTCTAACCATTAAATCAATGTAGAATTACCATAACTTTATTGTCTTAGGCGACTCTCGGTCGGAAATCGGTGAAATACCCGATTTCTACCGCGATCTCCAATTGTCGTGAAATCGCCGCAGTCGCGCCGCCTGTCGTCGCCCGGTCCGTGGACTGCATTAGATAAATCTATAATACGATTTCTCTTGAAGTTAAGACTGAAACAGTCTTCGAGTGATCCGCAATTTTTTCCTTGATATAACGGATCACGTCCCAGATTTTTCCCAGAAAATCTGGGCAGCCGAAGGCGCTTTGAACCCCCAAGTGGAAAAACAAGGGTTACGAGCGTTCAAGCGCCCAAGGGCGAACTAACGTGCCTCATAGGCACTGTGTATGAGGTTTTGCCCCCCATAGGCATAGGACGAGGCCAAAGGATCCCAACTCAATAGGCCCAAAGGGTTATTCATTTTGAGTGTTCTCCAAGAAGTGCACTTTTTCACGTACTTGGCGTCCAAGCACGTGTAGAAGTATGTTGAGTTGGCGTTTGTCCCACCCTTGCTTGCCTCTACATCCGGAGCATATCACTTGTCTTCCCCGGATAGTGCATATATGATCTTCATATACATATTGGCAATATATTTTGCGTGCATGCTAAAATTCGGCTTTCCGAAAGGAGGTCGATTTTCGACCAAAGCACTTGCATGCGTGTTAAGGGACCAAAGTTACATTAGAATATAGGCATTCTTTGGTTCTAGGCCACTAGGTTGGGTGTAGAAGGCTTGGGTAGGGTTATATGCCATATTTGGTGTCATATGGCGTGCCCCTTTGGCGGGTGCACCATTCCAAGACTAACCCGCCAATGGACCCCATATCGCACGAGGCCCTTCATTGTACTCCCAACCAACACTCGCAAGCCTAACCTTCGTGAAGGGACGCTTGTGGAGCGCTCCCAAAGCGATGCGTTGCGAGCAAGGTGTGCTTTTTGCAATATTCCATTTTTGCATGTGCCCACTTGGGAGGCAGCGCGCGCGACCTTCCAAAGCGCCCCAAGTGGAGCACATATGTCGAATCGAAGGTCATTGGTGTCAAGTCATTGTGTTTAGAAGGAATGGTCGATTACTCAATCCAAGCCGAAGATATTATAATATATTTGTGCGCCTCTCAAGGCACTTTTGGGTGTTTTTTCGCCAAAATTGCTGTTTTTTGCCCGTCATGATGCGAAGTGGCGACCGTGTATCTCAACGTTGCGCTCAATTGACATCATGACTCAAGTATGTTATGGGGGTACATACTTCGGTGCCCAACATATCTTGGACCCGGCGAATAACTCCTCTTGGGCTTGGCATACCGTGGCCGCCATGTTGGCAATTTGGGACTATCCCAAATCATGGGCTCACTTGGCGACCCTGCCATTCCCACAACCGGAGGAGTTGGGCGAAGCCCAAAAGATATTTTGGACACATAGGACTTGATACCAATCCTATGGCACACTCCGGTCCAAGTCGGGCATGTGCCTCATTTGCCCCAACCATGAGTGTGCGCATTTTCGGCCATTTTGAGCAATTTTCCACATTTTTTGCCCGCCGTGCACTATGTTCAGCCCACCCGTGCACGCCGGACGCATGGACCAATGGACCATATATGACATGGGTGTTATGCATATTGGTCCCCATGGTTCACACACCACGTGGGCGAAGCGGAGCAACCTTCGTTCAGGTGCTAGCCCAAAGTGAGTGTGGGCAATTTTGCCATTTTGGCATTTGTGGACCCAATTGGGATTGTCACCACGCCGAATTGCATGGAGATCTTTGAGAGCCAAGCTCATGGGAGTCTCCGTTGGACTCCAGGTGGACCGCGTATGGAATGGCGGATCCGATCTCCAAGCCGGCGTGGAGATATACTATTTGGAGCACCCCCAAGTTTTGGCTCATTTTGAGCAGCCAAAATGACCCCCTTTTGGGACCCCAATTTCACCCCCCCGTGTGGTCAATTGGAGGCCCCATATCTCTATGCCCATGAGGAGCCCGGACCTCATTTCAAGTTGTACACTCGTATAGAAGTCCCAGGTCCTGCCTCCTACCCTCTGAGCCATTGGCCTTGCCCTGGCCGGGCGAGCCACACGTGGGAATGACGCCAATTTTGGTGATTTTGGCATCATGACCCCACCTGACGAACCCGTGGTGCCCTGATGCCGGGACCTCAGAGGAAACCAGGTTGAGTGAGGGCTCCAGAGAGTTCGTACTCAAAGGGCATAGGGTCAGTTGCCTCTTCCCTACCTCTGGCGGGTCCGGACGAGGGGTCAATTTTGGAGATTTTTGAGCTAATATCAGTTTGGGCTGAAACAGCCCATTTTCAGCTACCAACTCCTGGGGGATATCGGCGGGGCCATATCTCTGGCGCAGAGAGGAGTTCGGACCTGCCGTTAAGGGAGCATGAGGAGCCACTGTTGGTTCGCCTTCGGGCCACTTGGTTTACAGGAACTCGCCTGTGGCTGGGCGGGACACCCCCCTATTGGCAGGGTTTCAGGGTCCGGACTGAGCAGGGCATGGGTTGTGTTTGAGCCCCCGCCCCCACCAGCCACTGAGAGGGTCGGACCTGGGATAGGGATATGAGTTGGGACTGAGTGTCTATTGTTCTGTGATGCCCTTACCCCAGTCCAGTCTTAACCCCATGTGTACATATCCTGATGTGTTGCTGTACATACTTTTGTTCCCTCGTTGCAGAGTGGCAAGGATCCTGAAACGCTTTGTCACATGACATGAGCGCAATGATGCCCCTGTAAGCGTAGTGCTTTGCCTGCCTGCTCACTTGCGCGTGTCCACCGCAGCGTCCCGTGGCCAGGCCCCCCACGGGAACACGTCAATCTCACCTCTAATCATCTACAATCTTACTAATCTATCCCTCTATCGCTTGTTAGCGCTGCTACAAGGCACGTTCACGGAGACACGAGGCAAGCAATGTGCATGCTGCATACGAGACGAGGAAAGACGTGTGATTTATACCTGTTTCATTGAAGTCATTTCGGATTTTTGAATTCTTTGATCTTGAATTCTTGCTGTCAGCATGGGTGGAATGAAAAAGTCACTGCCATGTCTTTCTTGGAGGGTTTGATCCAGGCCAAGCCCCCCTTAAGACCCTCTTGTTGATGACAAGACTAACTTGAGTATTTTTCTCTCTCTTTTGAAGCCTAAAGTACACTTTCTCAAAGTAACTAGGGTTGTAACCCTAGCCCCCCCATGAAGTTCACCCCTGCCACTCAACTGAGCGGAGGTACCTTCCTTCATGGAGGATATACCGAAATAAAATAGGCATTTCATGCTTTAGGCCTTGGAGGTTAAGCCTAGTGGTCTCCCACCCCAAGACCCCTATACTCAATTGTTTCTACCACTTATTGTGGTTCTACTTTTGAACTGTTTCTGAATTCAGTTGCTTGGCCAAGTCATTCTCTGTGTTGGCCTGACAGCTATGCCCCACATTCCTAACCAGCACCATTTCATGCAAAAGAGTGCACATGAAATGCCTGATGCTATCTTGAAGGCAAGAGTCAGACCAGTTTTCATATAAAATCTTTTGTATTATCCATTTGTGATTGAATCTTTGTGTATATACCTGCATTGTCTATCTGCAGCCCTTCTGTGTTACACTGGATTTCAAAACTATTCATTCATTCGATCCACATCCTGTTCTTGCTCTACTTGCTGCTTTGGGTTAACCCCTAGCAATGGACACCGACGACTTTCACAACGACAAGCGCAAACGGAAGCCCAAGTACATCCAGATACCCGTCAACGTCAAGGCCGCGGGGTTACATGTAAGACAGAGGGCCCGTAATGGTCTTGCTGCCTGCCTGCATGTGTGCGTGGGGTAGCGTATAATTTTTTTTATTTTTTGCATTTTTTTTTATTTTCAAAAACCCAAAAATATTTTTGAACAAAAAAGGAACACCCCCAGCAAAGGAAAACACACAGCACAGCCCAGCACCATGGCACCACAAGGCGACGCAGCACCACAGCACACAGCATGGCACAGCAAGACACCACGACACACCAGGGCAGCTCCACCACACCACAGAACCCCAAGAGAGACACCACAACGCACAGCCACACACCACAGCACGAGGCACCAACAACAGCGCCGACCAAAACGGCACTGAACAACACGACGCGCAGCCCAACAGAGCACCACACATACAGAGAAAAGGACACAACACCACCAGCAGAGGAAAACCGACACCAGGGCGCCACAGCACGGCAGCACACGGCAACACAGGACCACGCAACACAGGACACAGCACAGGGGAGCGGGCCACCACAACAATCAACAGCACACAGCAGGGCAGCAAGACACGCGGCGAGGCAGGAGCACCCGCGACAACACACACCAGCAAAAAACAACGGCGGGCGACCAGACCCAGCAACGAACAGCCGGCAACCACAGGCAGCAACACGCAGCACCAGTCAGCGCGAACAAAACAACACGGCACCACCAGCAAGACACGACGCAGACAGCAGCACACCACACGAGAGGCGGCACACCAGAGCAACGCGGCACCGCACCGCAGGAAAGAACGAAAACACGGGCCACGACACAGGACCAGGCAACGCCAACAGGGGCCAGCAGCACGGAGCAAGAACCAGGCCCAACACACGCACACCACACACAACCAGGCAAAACACAAAGCACACCACAACACCGCAACAGGACAGGCAACAACACACACAGAACGGGCACAACCAGGGAGCTCCAAACGCCACAGCACAAGCGCACACCAGCCCCCGCCGGGGCAAAACGCGCATAGCAACACACACCAACACACCCCACAACCCAGGACACACAAACCCGCCCAAGCATCGCAAAACCGGCACACCAAGGTAGAAAAAAAAAACAGGCAGGAACAAAAAAAAGGAAACCAAGAAAAAACAGGAGGAACGCAAAAAAAAGGGGGGGGGGCAGGGAGGCAGAGAAAAAAAAAGCGAAGAGGGGAGCCAGGAGAGACAACCGCAGAGCGCCAAGGCCCAAGGCACCCCAGGCCGGAAACCACGGAACACCACAGACAAGGGGGCGGCAAAAAAAAGGGGGGGGCAAACAAGGGGGGGGCAGGCGGGAGGACCACATAACGCCAAGGCCCAAGGCACCCCCGGCCGGAAAACAAAGAACGCAAGAGACAACGGGGGCGAAAAAAAAAACAAGAACACCCAACAACAACCACAAACAGGGCAACCCAAGCCCCGAGGGGGCCGAACAAACAAAGAGCGCACCAAGACCGGCCACAGGAGAAGGTGAGGCGCATCAAAACGCGCCCCGGAGGGCGGCCCGCCCGACCCCGCCAAGAGGGGCACGCAGAGGCACACACGCATGGGACCCAAGGTTGGCGTCCTCCGAACGAAAAGGGCGGTGTCGGCGTCCACACGAAACAGCCCCGGTGCACCGACCAAGTCCCCCGTCGGAAGAGGGACGGTACGGGAAACCGGACGCGTCAGTGACTGGGTCCAGGCACGCAAACCACCGCAGCGCACGCAGCCCAAGACCGACGCCGGAGGGACCCACCAGGGGCAAGCCCATCGCGGGCCCCCAACGGGTACGACGCGGAGCAAGCCCAGCGCCCCTGCCTCGGCCGGGGCCAGCGGCAGGCACACCGCGTGTCTTGCGCAGCCACCAAGGAAAGCCGGGGGCGCAAGCCCCCGGGCAGGGGAAAGGCACCACGGCGTCGGGAAAGCCGACCTGAGGACCGAGAGCGACCGGACCGGACGAGGCACAGCGCACCACGCGGGGCCACCAGGCATGCCAGAGGGGCACACCGCCGGCCACAACCAAGGCACACGGACGGGTGCCAAGCAACAACGGCCACCGGGTGCCGCAAACCCGGGCAGCGCACACAAGAAGCAACGAACCAAGGCACAGGAACAGGTGCCAGGCAATATCAAACCCACACACCACGAATGCCAGCGTGGAGTGGCGGGGTACAAGCGGAGGGCGCACATGGGCACACACACACCCTGACACCCAAGCCGGGAGTGGCGGGGCGCAGCCAAAACCCGAGCCCAAGCACACAGACCCACACCGCACACCCCAGCCAGGAGTGGCGGGGTACAAGCAGAGCGCGCACACAAACACACACACACCCCAACAACCCAGCCAGGAGGGGCAGGGCGCAGCCAAAACCCGAGCCCAAGCACACACACCCACACCGCACACCCCAGCCAGGAGTGGCGGGGTACAAGCGGAGCGCGCACACAAGCACAAACACACCCTAACATCCCAGCCAGGAGTGGCGGGGCGCAGCCGAAACCCGAGCCTGAGCACACACACCCACACCGCACACCCCAGCCAGGAGTGGCGGGGTACAAGCAGAGTGCGCACACAAGCATACACACCCCATCAGCCCAGCCAGGAGTGGCAGGGTACAAGCGGAGTGCACACAGAGGCACACACACACCCTAACGGCCCAGCCAGGAGGGGCGGGGCGCAGCCGAAACCCGAGCCCAAGCACACACACCCACACCGCACACCCCAGCGAGGAGTGGCGGGGTACAAGCGGGGCGCGCACACAAGCACACACACACCCCAACACCCCAGCCAGGAGTGGCGGGGCGCAGCCGAAACCCGAGCCCAAGCACACACACCCACACCGCACACCCCAGCTAGCAGTGGCGGGGTACAAGGGGAGCGCGCACGCAAGCACACACGCACCCCAACACCCAAGCCAATAGTGGCGGGGCGCAGCCCAAACTCGAGCCCAAGCACACACACCAACACCGCACACCCGAGCATGGAGTGGCGTGGTACAAGCGGAGTGCACACACAAACACACACACAGGCCCGAAAAACCCCAGCCAGGAGTGTCGGGGCGCAGCCGAAACCCGTGCCCAAGCACACACACCCACACCGCACACCCCACCAGGCCAGGAATGGCGGGATACAAGCGGCGTGCGCACACAAGCACACACACACCCCAACACCCTAGCCAGGTGTGGCGGGCGCACCCAAAACCGGAGCCCAAACACACACACCAACACCGCACACCCCAGCCAGGAGTGGCGGGGTACATGCAGAGTGCGAACACAAGCACACACACACCCCAACACCTCAGCCAGGAGTGGCGGTGCGCAGCCCAAAAACCGAGCCCAAGCACCCACACCCACACCGCACACCCCAGTCAGGATGGCGAAGTACAAGCAGAGTGCACACGTAAGCACACACACAGCCCGACACCCCGGCCAGGAGTGGCGGGGCGCAGCCAAAACCCGAGCCCAAGCACACACACCCACACCGCACACCCCAGCCACGAGTGGCGGGGTACAAGCGGAGCGCGCACACAAGCACACACACAGCCCAGTACCCCAGCCAGGAGGGGCGGGGTGCAGCCGAAACCCGAGCCCAAGCACACACACCCACACCGCACACCCCAGCCAGGATTGGCGGGGTGCAAGCGGAGCGCGCACACAAGCACACACACACCCCAACACCCCAGCAATGAGTGGCGGCACGCAGACGAAACCCGAGCTCAAGCACATACACCCACACCGCACACCCGAGCCAGGAGTGGCGTGGTACAAGCGGAGTGGCACACAAACACACACACAGGTCCCAACACCCCAGCCAGGAGTGGCAGGGCGCGGTGGAAACCCGAGCCCAAGCACACACACCCACACCGCACAGCCCACCCAGTCAAAAATGGCGCGGTACAAGCGGGGTGCGCACACAAGCACACACACACCCCAACATCCCAGCCAGGAGTGGCGGGGCGCAGCCGAAACCCGAGCCCAAGCACACACACCCACACCGCACACCCCAGCTAGCAGTGGCGGGGTACAAGCAGAGTGCGCACACAAGCACACACACACCTCAACACCCCAGCCAGGAGTGGCGGGGCGCAGCCGAAACCCGAGCCCAAGCCCACACACCCACACCGCACACACCAGCCAGGAGTGGCGGGGTGCAAGCGGAGGGCGCACACAAGCGCACGGACACCCCAACACCCCGGCCAGGAGTGGCGGGGCGCAGCCAAAACCCGAGCCCAAGCACGCACACCCACACCGCACATCCCAGCCAGGAGTGGCGGGGCACAAGCAGAGTGCTCACAGAAGCACACACACACTCCAAGACCCCAGCCTGGAGTGGCGGGGCGCAGCCGAAACCCGAGCCCAAGCACAAACACCCACACCGCACACCCCAGCCAGGAGTAGCGGGGTTCAAGTGGAGGGCACACACAAGCACACACACACCCGAACACCCCAGCCAGGAGTGGCGGGGCGCAGCCAAAACCCGAGCCCAAGCACACACACCCACACCGCACACCCCAGCCAGCAAAGAATGGCGGGGTACAAGCGGGGTGCGCACACAAGCACACACACACCCCAACACCCCAGCCAGAAGTGGCGGGGCGCAGCCGAAACCCGAACCCAAAAACACACACCCACACCGCACACCCCAGCCAGGAGTGGCAGGGTACAAGCGGAGCGCGCAGACAAGCACACACACACCCTAACACCCCAGCCAGGAGTGGCGAGGCGCAGCCGAAACCCGAGCCCAAGCACACACACCCACACCGCACATCCCAGCCAGGAGTGGGGGGGTACAAGCAGAGTGCGCACACAAGCACACAGACCCCATCAGCCCAGCCAGGAGTGGCAGGGGCCCAGCCGAAACCGAAGCCCAAGCACACACACCCACACCGCACACCCCAGCCAGGAGTGGCGGGGTACAAGCGGAGCGCGCACACAAGCACACACACACCCCAACACCCCAGCCAGGAGTGGCGGGGCGCAGCCGAAACCCGAGCCCAAGCACACAGACCCACACCGCACACCCCAGCCAGGAGTGGCGGGGTACAAGCAGAGTGCGCACACAAGCACACACACCGCGTTAGTCCAGCCAGAATTGGGGGGCGCAGCCGAAACCCGAGCCCAAACACACACACCCACACCGCACACCCCAGCCAGGAGTGGCGGGGTGGAGGCCCAGGGCGCACACAAGCACAGACACACCCGGACACCCCAGCCAGGAGTGGCGGGGCGCAGCCGAAACCCAAGCCCAAGCACACACACCCACACCGCACACCCGAGCAGGAGTGGCGTGGTACAAGCGGAGTGCCACACAAACACACACACAGGTCCCAACACCCCAGCCAGGAGTGGTAGGGCGCAGCCAAAAGCCGAGCCCAAGCACACACACCCACACCGCACACCCCAACCAGCAAAGAATGGCGGGGTACAAGCGGAGCGCGCACAAGCACACACACACCCCAACACCCCAGCCAGGAGTGGCGGGGCGCAGCCGAAACCCGAGCCCAAACACACACATTGACACCGCACACCCCAGCCACGAGTGGCGGGGTACAAGCGGAGCGCGCACACAAGCACACACACACCCCAACACCCCAGCCAGGAGTGGCGGGGCACAGCCGAAACCCGAGCCCAAGCACACACACCCACACCGCACACCCCAGCCAGGAGTGGCAGGGTACAAGCAGAGTGCGCACACAAGCACACACACACCCCATCAGCCGGGCCAGGAGTGGCGGGGCGCAGCCGAAACCCGAGCCCAAACACACACAGCCACCCCGCACACACCAGCCAGGAGTGGAGGGGTACAAGCGAAGCGCGCACACAAGCACACACACACCCCGACACCCCAGCCAGGAGTGGCGGGGCGTAGCCGAAACCCGAGCCCAAGCCCACACACCCACACCGCACACCCCAGCCAGGAGTGGCGGGGTACAAGCAGAGCGCGCACGCAAAAACACACACACCCCATCAGCCCAGCCAGGAGTGGCGGGGCGCAGCCGAAACCCGAGCCCAAGCATAACCCGGATCCAAACACAAGCGCCACACAACAGTAGGAAACTCAGTGTCCATAGCCCGGGCACTGAGGCAGCCCGTGCCATGCAGGTGACCCGGCCAAAGGAGATCCGGAGCCCGGGGGTAAGGCTGCTTCCTAAGGCCTGCGCTGCTTTGGGACTCGAGGAGGAGCGTGCGACACCCAAGCGCCTCGGAACCCCAGTACCAAGAACATGCATGCATGCCTTAAGAACGGGATACGCCAGGAAGTCCGGTGAACCCCTAGGGTTCCGCCCAAAGGAGGGGACGTGCGCAAGCACGGGGGCACACCCTCCCCGCGAGACAAGCACATCACACTGGCGGCGAACAGCCCTCCCAGTGTTGCCCGGGGCCGCTTTGTTGGGGGCCACCAGTCAGGTCTAGCGGGACGTAAGTCGCCTCCCCTCTTCAAGCGCGGAGCCTCTTCCTCTTTGTCACAGCGGCAACGCCAGCGGGAACCATGGGGAGCCTCTCCACGACCGAGTGCACCTACCTACCGAACTACCTTTCTCCTTTCCCTTGCTTTGCTCTCCAGCGGTAGGTAAGGTAAGTAAGCCTCACTTTCTGAGTGTCTATTTTTTTTCGATTCCAGCATTCCCATGCCAGAAAATCACTGATTCAAATACAAATCGTCCTGAATCAGCAGCTGTAGGGCGTATTACCCGTCCACATCCAGTCCAACATTTGAAATCTCAAAATTGACCTCTCGATCCAACCTTACCGTCAATTCTTCGTCCTTGGAACCGCTCTCCAACTTTCACGTTATCCCTTGTGCCCGTCGCTACCAACATGTCACTTTTCAACTTTGGAACAAGCCGTCAAGCAAATCCAACGCACTCGGACAACTTACGCCTACAACCGCCGTCTACTTCAAAATTGGCGACTTTTGTGGCCGCCGCAGACGAGAAAAGTATAAAAAAAATACCATGTCTACTACGAACTCAATGAAGGCAAAACGAAAGCCTTCAATAGAAAGAAGACGAGTTTACCAACGAGTGCAAGGCAGGAGTTGTACAACCTCGCCCCATGGCATGCGGGACTTGACGAGGACGACCTCCACGTATCACTTGACGAGTTGACCATCCCACCACAAGCTCCCAAGTTCACCGTCACGTTGGCTCATGACCCCATGAAACATTTAAGGGAAATAATTAAAACTCATAAGAGTTTCTATATTTTTCCAACAAATGCCAAGCGCGATCCACCACCCTTTCACCTTCCTTCGCGAAAATGGTCCCAAGCTTTGAAGCAAGTTTTTGCCGTTTTAAAAAAGGAAGATGACCAAAAGGCCTACACGGGGTGGATCACCATGGAATCATGGGAAAGGCACACAAAAGCAAAAAACCATTTGCTTTTCGCGGCCGGCCCACTTATAGACTTTAAGTGGGCCGTAGACAAGGAAATTTGCCACCACGGGACCAAGCCCCTAGTCCCCACTAGAGCATTTTCGCTTAAACAAGGTTACACTCCCGAAAGGCCTTTGGTTTCCATACACATCAACACGGCACGCCAACCGTCCGACCCCAGAGATTATCGTGACTTGGACTCACGTGGCCTAAGCCTTGATGCGGCTCTTCGAGCCATTAATGTCCCCAAACCCATTTCCTCGGTTGATATCACCCTTCGTTTCGATGTCCACCGAAACATCCTTTCCAAATACTATAAAGATAGGTATCTTGAGGACCTTGGGAATGGGAAAAACCCGCCGGCGGTAACCGAACGTTCTCTCACGGACATTAGGGGCTTTCAAAAGTTTTTGAATCGCCAATTTGAACCCCAACAAGAAGACATTTCACTCAACTCGAAGGAAGCGGTGTACCCCTTGGGGGGCGGGGTCACATTCCGTGCACCACACGAAAAGTATCTCCGGTTTGAGTGGTCCTTGCCCACTCAAAGGGGAGAAAGACTCTTGGAGAAAATATTGTCTCATGAATGGTCCAAGGTGGGTGACATTTTTGTCGTAAAGGTTAAGGACTTAGAGGAAGGCCACCTATACCAAATGCAGGCTTCACGCGAAATGGTGGCTTCGCACCCGGAAATGGATGGGCCTGAAACGTGGAGTGTGCTTAACCGCGGACCACGGGGCCGCCCCCCATACATGTACAAGAAGGGAATGTCCGTGCGGTCAAAAAAAAGCGTCTTGGCAAACTTAGACGTGAGTGGCTACCCTTGTGATAATGTTCGCAACCCGGTCCAAAGTTTCGCGTGGAATGCTTTTCACAACGATGGGATTGTCCTTTTTTACGGCCCGGAGGCTTCCTTGGTGAGATTCTGGAACACCGCTGCAACGACGGAAACAAAAACGACGGAGGCACAATGCAAACCCATCACCCCGTCCACATGGGCTCAGCCGCCGGTCGCCACATCATTTGAAGTGAGGACACCGGCCTCGGAACGTGCGCTCCACGCGCAAGTGGTGGCCGGCCTTTTTGGCCCATATAAGAATTGGCGAAGGGCGGCGGAGCCCAATTTTGTAGGCAACATATACCGCGCTGAATATGTGCACGCGCACTCCTCTATTCTTGCTCACGAATTTGCTATGCTGGGCACGGTAATGGTGAGCGCCCACCCCAACTCCATCAAACGTGATGCATTGCTTAAAGCCGAGGATCAGAGCCTCACGGAGCAAAACCGTGCGGTAATGGCAGGAACCAAATTGGGATCTACCGACTTCATTTCAGCCATTATAGCAGAGGATGAAAGGCTCATGGCACCACCCGTGAGCGCACAAGAAAAGCTCGATCTCTTCAATGTGCCAAACCCTCAGGAACCGCCACCCGGTGAATGCTTGGACGGAGTCCTCCAACGGTCCGCGGCAATGGACACGGACCAAGAAAAGGAGCTCATTGCCTTTGTTGCTTCCATTGAGGGATGGGACACGTTCACGCGTAGGCGCCTTCGGCACTATGGATATTCCCATGAACACGGGGGCAAGAATGTGCAACCCACGGACCCCATCTCCGTTTCGCCTCGGGCAGTGATGGAAAATTGCCAAGAATTACTCTGCATCCACGACATCGACTCTATTCTCAACCAATGCACGGTAGCTGATTACCCACCCAGTGTGGGTGTCATAGACCACATGGAGAATTTCATGCTCGGTAAGGTGATAGTGATGGCTAACCTGCTATCCACCGTACCTATGCAATTTACGCCCACTGAACCTACGGGTGGTGATAGAGTAATTGTTCTTCTGGAACGATGGTCCCTGGTTGCCATCACAGGCAAGGCACGTTACAAGTACCAACATGGTATCACGGCAAGGGAATACGACATCATTCGAGGAGAGAACGTCCGTAGAGAAAGGCGTGTCTCTCTGATTTTCCGCAGCGTCCCCGAAGTATGCAATGAAGAATTCTGATGGCCATGTAAAAGGTGGGAACCGTGGACTGTATTCTCCTTCGGTTACCTTGTCTTTGCCCTTAGTGTTTTCAATTCACCATGAAAACCTCCGACCCAGCAATGGTCCCAGTCGGCTCCGAAGGAGATCTAACGCAACCAGACCCAAAGAGAGTACATGTGCTTCGCTGTTTTTTCACGGCGAAGTATGTCTCCTCCTCTGCTTGCTTTTGTTATGTGCGAAGTGCGGCGTTCGCCTCCCCTCACCGGTCGGCCATGACAAGCTACAAATGGGTTTTCCTTGGAGTGACATGCTTTCAAGCTTTACACTTGCGATACCCCCTCAAGGAGGCCTCCCATATTGCTACTCTGGCGATGCCCTACCAAGTCCTGACATGACCATGTAAGTGCAGTGCTGACTTGTCTTGTAAGCACTTTGATTCTTTCTCGGGGTACAGCCTGATTGGCAGACGAGGCTTTTGGAGTCTCTCTCTTTATGCCCACTATCTTGAATATTTGATAATGAAATCCAATAACGAAATCCAGTACAGAAAATCCGACAAGGCAAACACGTAGCGGGCAGAGCAAATACGAGTTGTGTTAGTTGACTCGTATACGGCGGTGATATTCACATGTCCACAGGAGACTCACTCCTCAGCAGACAATTCATGCTGAGAATCCCCTAAAGGAAATAGACACATACCATGGCCTGTAAGTATACACGAATGCGAATCACGCATATTGACATATATCGCTTATCTCTATTCATGAGCGGCGCAAAAATTCTGCTCTGGTGTGCGCGTGCACTCTCTCTCGCTCACTCTGGCTTCTCTCGCTCGCTCTCTCACTCACTCGGGGTCACACCACGCTTCATCCCTCGTTCACTCACTCGCTCGCTCCCTCCGACCCTCGCTCACTGGTTCCCTTACACTCCCCTAAGCCGGGCGGTGAGGATGGTTGGGGTGGGCGGCGGCAAGAAGAAAAAAACTGTCGTCCCAAAGGACCAGCGTACATGTACACGCAGTAAGTGCCATACACTGTACAGCACAAAGTAAAAAAGTAGGGAGTGGCGCAGCGACTCTCCCCTAATGCCGGAGAGCTTGCTCGGAGGCATTAGACAATGCAAGATTGAATGATTGGATAATCGGATCGGGTAATGAATCGAATGAAGACAGATGGTGGCTGCAGAACTGAGCGTATCAACCACGCTGCAGAACTGAGCGTATCAACCACTGGTCGTCGTCAGGCTTGCGCCTCCGATCCGCCAGGGAATTCTGACTTACTAACTGACTTGTGGCGAAAAACTGCTTGACTGCAGGTGTGACTTGTGGCAATTAAGCTCTGTCTGCCTGCTGTGGCTCGTGGTAGTGGCTCGTGGTTTCTGTTCTGGGTGCTCTGAGTGCTTCTGCTGGCTGTGTAATTTACATGCAGCGACTGGCTATGGCCGTTGGACAAGCCATACAACACACAACATATAACTGGCGAATCAGTTTCAGCCACACTAGGCACATCGAAACTACTCAGCTTGAACAAAAACTGCAAACAAATTGCAAACACCACTAACTGTCAACCTGTGTAAACTGCCATGAATCAACAGCAAACTTTAAAAATGAACCTTAACCTGAACCAACATGACTGTCTGTAGCTGTGAATAGGGCAAAGGATTGTAACCATTGTGAAAAGGCCGCTCGGTCAGTGTGGTGTCTGTCTCTGTGCTTGTGCTGTGCCTGACCTAGGTGCGAAACTTTGTTGGCCTGATGGCATCATCCGACTGTCCCTCACTGTCAGTGTGGTGTCTGTCTCTGTGCTTGTGCTGTGCCTGATCTAGGTGCGAAACTCAATGATCTTGTGGCTGGTCTGAATAGAAAATTGGATACAAGACAGAGGGTGGCTGCAGAACTGAGCGTATCAACCACGCTGCAGAACTGAGCATATCAACCACTGGTCGTCGTCAGGCTTGCGCCTCCGATCCGCCAGGGAATTCTGAAGGGGACAGTAAATCAATTTGACTGAGAGTTACCAAAGAAATGCCTACACTTAACTTAGTGTGTGTAGCATGCATGTGTGTCTGTACGTAAGGAGTGCCAGAGCACTCCCCTACATGCCGGAGAGCTTGCTCGGAGGCACAAAAAACAATAGCCTCATGCTTTGGTGTATGTTGCACCTCTGTGCCCTTTCTGCCTGTCTGCTGTATGCGTTGGCCGCGCGCGCTGTGTGCGTCGCTCTGTGCGCCCTATGTCGTGTTTGGTCCCTCTGTTGGGTCTTGGTGCCTGGCGCCCTCTCTGGGTTCTCCTGGCTGTGGTGTTCGTGGTTGTTGGCCTCAGCAGGGAATTATTCCCCATCACACGCGTACGCATACGCCTGTGCCTGGCATCTGGCTGGGTGTGCGTCGGGTACCTTGGTGGTGGGCCCGCGCTTGCTCTGTGCGTTGGTGGCTGTGTTTTTCGTGTGGTGGTTGCTTGTTGCACCGAGGCGTCACCTAAGCCGTCACTCGGTTGGGTTTCATGTTTGTGTGGTACACGAGTAGTCTTGGCCTACGTAAGAGGATGCTTACATGTAGACTCAGGTTAATCGACACTACTCCGTGTTGATGGTTGTGGTCCTGCACTGGCACTCACTCAGGTCTGCCGGTCACTGGTGGCCCATCCTACACTGTTGCCCACGTTGGTTTCTTTCCTCTACTCTAGTCCTCGTCACGCCATGCCCTGTACTGTAACTTGGCCTGTCTGCACTCAGGTTGGCCTTGGGTTAGAAATTGTGGACTCCTCGGTGTACCCCATCAACACAGCGGTTAGTCCAGCCTAGGAGCACACTCCGACCTCACCGGTAGCTCAGTCCACTTAACCCTCACTGCAATGCAAATATGGCGAGAGGTTACCGGTGGTGGCAGGTAGGTAAGTGACAGACTATGCGGACGTGAACTAACAAGGCGACTATATATACTAGCTTATCACAATGCGTTCTCCGTGTCCTGACCAACACAAGCGGTAAGAGAGTCACACTCACACAGGGAAAGATCTGAAAAAGCTGTGTTTACCTTGGCACCTGGAGGTTAGGCATTGGTGCTGGGCTCAAGGCTTGATACAAAAGGGAGACAATGAATGATTCACACGAACCTTTACACAACTAGAACAAAGTTGTCTGCTGACTCGAAACAAGCAATGGTGTGCCAATATGCTGTGACTGCATAACACTTGAACAATCAAGTCACGCAACAATCAACTCAAGAGCTAACACAAGAATATTTCCACAACTATTCGTCACTCGTCAAACAGACTTTTTGAAAACAACCGTCACAAAATTGACTCATGAGGTACACACCTCTAACTGCATGGGTGGTCCCAACAATCTACAGACTAGACAAAGTAGGCAAGGCACTGCAACTAAAGTTCAAACAAGTCTTGTAGACCAAAGGCGGTGTTCAACCGACGCTGGTCGCTTGAGGCAAAAAATGTGTCACAGTATTGAGAAATCAAATCTAAGACAAAATGAGTCTCCAAAAACTGAACAACAAGCTTGAAAGGCGTTGGCGCCCCAGAAAACGAGTGGCGACGAGTGCGACGAACGCACTTGTGTGTCAAAAAACCACAACGATGAGTGTCACCCAGGACAATTGTCCAAAATTATTTTTTTGTTTGACTGAAAACTCAAGGTGAACCAAAATGGAGCTAAAGGCACAAAGGAAGAGTGGCGACGAGTGGAATAAACACACCTGCACTCAGAAACGACTTGTCAAAATGGTTCCACGCGCGAGTTCTGGTCATGGAGAAAGAAGAATAACTTCGACCTACCATACTTGTTCACAACCTTTGGGTATTCACCACAATTTTTGTTCAACATTCAGAGAAAGGGAAGAAGGTAGGAAAGTGTTATCAATTCAGGTTCTCAAAGCTTCAAACTACTTTAGAGCGCCCTGGCAGGCCCAGCACCAGACAATGAAGGAGATGTGGAGGATGATCCTTGTCCATGTGCTCATGATTTGCCTGCAGCCCAATTGAAAGGTTGTGGGTCAAGATCAAACCCACCAACACTTGAATGGACTTAGAGACCAAAGAGGGTCTCACGCACGCAGCCAGTAGGTCGCGCGTGCGCCCAGTAGGTCGAAAACTGGGTCGACGGCGACACGTTGAAAGCGCCTGGGTTGTCTTGCCTCAGACGCGACTCGACGCGAGTTGACACACGAACGGCGATGACGACCTCATTTGACGTGCGTCTTCGTTGGCGTTGCCGTCGCTTCATTGACGTGCCTTCTCCCTCGTTGGCGTTGTCGCTGGAATGGCGCTGGATCAGCAAATCCGTGTATCTCTGGAACTGCCTGATCTCACGCAGTGCAACAGTACCCGGACAAAACCGATGAAGCTTTTTGATGCCACCGGTCGCTGGTTGCAACTTGCGAGCATTCCTGGTGACCAAAGCCACAAAAGATACAGGTTAGAATCAAAAACCTCCTCTGGAACTTGTTCGCTGCTGGTTTGCTCCCGGAACCTGCTCACGCAACGAATTTGAATTCACTCTGAGCTCCTTCGTTGAAGACTGAGCTGGCGCCACAAATTTTCAGTGGGCGCAGAAGACATTGAGTCAGCGATCAGGGAAGATTATACAAGTTTGCGAACATACAGCCATACAGAGTTAACTCCCCTCTCAGGGGCACGATGGAGAGGGAATTGCTGTCATATGAGAGTTTTCGGGCTTCACTTGACCTGGCGAGGCGACTGCACTGGGGTTTCGTGTGATTTGACCCACTTGCACGGGTCGTACCATGACGCTGCGGAGTTTCCTTCGCTGTCTCTTTTCACGGCGTTGAGCTTGCTTCAAGGCATCTCGTTCCGTCAAGCACTCTTCTCGGTGACATCCTTGAGTGGTGTGGGTTCCCCACCCAGGCCGGCCATTTTGACGGCACAACCGACCTGCTGCCTCATCATCAGAGCATCTGCTCATGAATTGTCTTGTAAGTGCAGTGCTGACTTGTCTTGTAAGCACTTTGATTCTTTCTCGGGGTACAGCCTGATTGGCAGACGAGGCTTTTGGAGTCTCTCTCTTTATGCCCACTATCTTGAATATTTGATAATGAAATCCAATAACAAATTCCAGTACAGAAAATCCGACAAGGCAAACACGTAGCGGGCAGAGCAAATACGAGTTGTGTTAGTTGACTCGTATACGGCGGTGATATTCACATGTCCACAGGAGACTCACTCCTCAGCAGACAATTCATGCTGAGAATCCCCTAAAGGAAATAGACACATACCATGGCCCGTAAGTATACACGAATGCGAATCACGCATATTGACATATATCGCTTATCTCTATTCATGAGCGGCGCAAAAATTCTGCTCTGGTGTGCGCGTGCGCTCTCTCTCGCTCACTCTGGCTTCTCTCGCTCGCTCTCCCACTCACTCGGGCTCAGACCACGCTTCATCCCTCGTTCACTCACTCGCTCGCTCCCTCCGACCCTCGCTCACTGGTTCCCTTACAGACCAATGCCAACGTTCAGCGTGGCGAGTGCTCTTTCAGTGAACATCGCAGTGCTTCGCCCACGCATGGCGAAGTATGTTCCCTGTTCTCTTTCGTGCACAACGAGTTCGCTTCTGCCTCCCCCCCGCACCACACGTATCACATTCACAACTCCGTACCTAGTGTCTTCGATTCTTCGCCGTTTGAAGTTACGGTAGGCTCCGTCTACCATGAAGCCTGGGGTACACACACGCACAAACATACATTCTCGTTTCGTGGCCCTCACAGTAGCGTGTTACCACGCAGTGCCAGGCCCAATCTTAGAGCGTTTTCCTGGCCGGCGTGCCACATTTGTGCTGCATGATGGATCCACCGTTACCCTGCTCCATGTGCAAGACGGGTATCCACCGGAATGAGGCAAGGAAACGACGGCCCTCAGGGATGCTCTGAACCTTTTCGCATTCCAGGTGTGAGCCCTACTATCCATTACCTTGCGCACGCCCTCTCCTACTCTGTGAGATTACCCCCCCCTGAATCAGACCTTTCACGACGCCATGAAGGATGAACTCCAAGAACTTCTGTCCTTCATTGGCGTCGATCCTGGCCGAATTGGTCACCTGGCGGGGCGAACACACGGAGCCCGGGAAGTTCCCCCTCCACGTACTGGTAAGCCGCATCACGGCCGCCCCCCCCCCACCTCCCCCTAACGCCGTACCCCCTCGCCCGCACGCCCAATCACCTGAGGCAGGGGCCACAACTCCTAGCACCGCTCTCAAGATCAAGTCCCACAACCTGAACAAACACAAACCAGAATCGTTCCTCCACACTGACCTACACGAACAGTGGGACATTCTTTTTTATCAGGAAATCACCTCTGAACCACTCCTTCCTTTCGGATGGCACTCCCAGCACACGTCCCCCAAGATCTACTCCTCTCTGGGAGAAGGGGGAGCAGAAGGAGCATGTATCGCTGTAACCGATACGCTGGCCCCCTTTGTGACCTTGTACAAGTCCCCATGCCCTGGGGCACTCTGCACGGCTATCATGCACCTCCCTGGCTTTAAGCCCATTCTGTTAGTCTCTGTGTACGCACAACCCCCACGTAGAACTGAGCTCGAAAGGGCCATGAACCGCCTCTTCCAGCAGTTTCCTTTGTGGATAGCTGGGGGAGATTTCAATGCACAACTGTCAAGCCTTGATACAAATGGCAAAACGACCAATAGATGGAACTCGCTCACGGCCCTGGTTGACGACAAGAAAGAGACCATCGACACTCTCCGCACTCTCCACCAAGACACCATTGCTTACACTCGCTATAAGAATCAATTGCTTCCATGCGACACCAGAATAGACCTTATTCTTCTCTCGCAACCCCTGATTTCCACCCCCTCCCTATCGCTGACCGGTGCTTCAATTATTCAGCATGACGTGACTTCAGACCACCACCCCATTTCCGCCACTGTCAGCCTCCCTTTCACCCCTGCACACCCCACCCCCCAACCCCGCACGTTATTCAGAAGGCTAACACAGCCAGAAGAAGTAGAGTTCCACAAAACCATCCAACCGTTGCATCAATGGGCATCGCAGATGACCCAGCACGAGGTAGTCCCTGACCTCCTGGTGTAGAACATCAATACACTGGTACCCCAGATTGCAACCGCCTTTCCCCAAATTACACGCCCCCAATTGGCTCATCGCGAGACCTCCATAGAGCGAGAATTCAAATCAATCCTGAATCGGATACCAAAGGGGCAGGCTGCTCGGACTCAAGCCCTGAAGCGTTTGCAATTCATCAGCGAAAAGTGGCGTGATAAGCAACGCAAAAAAGAGAAAAAGAGACTTCATTACGCCATGGTGAAAGGCTCCAAAATTAAGAGGGCCATCGATAAGGCACTTCACCCGGTGCCATCTACGGGGATACAGCTTCGCAATGCCTCCTGTGAGCCACCGAGGTTGGAAACCGATCCTCGTGTGATGGGCAGCATGTTCTCTGAATGCCTGGAAAACCTGGGGGGTGACCCTGACTTCCAAGTGGATCCCAGCACGCTCAGGGTCTTTATCCACAATCTCCCCAAATGCTCCCCGGAGGTCGCTGACGCACCGCTGGATCTTCCTGACCTGCAGTGGCTCCAACGGATCACGCAACGAGCACAGCCTTCTAAGGCCACGGGAGAGGATGAAATAAATTATTATATTGTATCCCTCCTGTCCCCCGAGCTCCAGACTCTCCTCTTGCAGGCGGTGCACCACATACTCATACACGGTCCTCCCCCGGAGTGGTCCACAGCAAGGGTATGTTTACTATTAAAAAAAGGGGACCCCCACCTACCTGGAAATTACAGGCCTATATGCCTGATTCAGACCCTAGTTAAACTGTCAGCGGTTTGGCAGTGCGCCCAACTCACGGACCTCACCCACAGGCACTCCCTCCTACACAAATGCCAGCATGGAGGCCTCAAACATCACAGGTGCGGTGACCACATATATGATGTGGTATCCCGGATGTTGCTATCCAAGGGTAGGCTGTATCACCTGTATATTGATTTTAATAAGGCATTTAATTCTGTACCCCTTGATGCCCTATGGACCACTCTCCTGGGCTATGGCTTGCCTACTACGTTGGTCTTTTCTATCAAACGCATGTATCAACACGCGGTGGACCAACCCATGGTAAATGGCACAACCACAGCCGGTCACGCACAAAAAAGGGGGGTACGCCAGGGATGTCCTCTCAGCCCTCTCCTGTTCATCTTGTATCTTAACTTGATGTTTTTTCACCTCGACCAGACTATGGACTGGGATCTTGAAAAAAGTATCCATGCTTTTGTAGATGACATTTTGGTCCGGGCCCGCTACATAAAAGACATCAAAACGGTGTATGAAGCATTTGATGGGCCGGCCCGTGAACTGGGACTAGACATGAACTTAGGTAAAACTGAGTTACATGTGTTACGCGGCTCAGGGCACACAGTTGTCAGGTCTCGCTATGGGGGTATACTGTCTACGAGAAAGGAGGATGGGTCTCCACACGAGGTGTACAAATACCTGGGAGTGTATTTTTATACTAACGACCACGCCCATCAGGTGTTGCAGTATATCAAGGCCACGATTAATGCCTTCTACACTCAGTTAGCACCGCTCAGTTTAACGGCATCCGAGCTCATCATGCTCAACAATAAACAACTGATCCCCACGCTGGCCTATAGACTCCTGGCAGACCCCGTCACATCCGAGCAATTGGGTATACTGCAACAGTCCATATGGCACAACATCAGCAAATACGGTCGGCTGCCTCGCCTCCTTTCGCGCAAGGACCGGCACACGCATCCTAAGCTTGTACCCCTTCAAACTTTTATGCATTCTCAAATCCATAATTTCTCCATGCGCTACTGAAATGGTGATGGTCCGTCCCAGACCAACTACTATGTCCATCAGGCATTAACCTCTCCAAAAGCTAATTGGCTGCAGGTCGCTTTCGTAGACGCAACTAACGCCTTGGGGGGCAGGTGCCATGGGTATGGACCCTGGAATCCCTGCCCAGTGAAGAGCCTACTCCCAGGCGAGGAGCTCCACGTGGAATTTAACACAGGATGGTTTACTGGGTGTGTTCTCCAGTACGGCGAGACAGCCAAAGCCTCCCTCATCAAGTTCCACGTCGATGCAACCACTTTTCATGTCAAAGACAAGCTTCATACCTTCTCTCTCCACCCACCCCCCCAACGACTGCCAGCCTCCCCTCCGGTTTGCCAGCACATGACCCTCTCCCCTGTTCTGCTCACTGTGCCTCGTCCTCTCCCCCCCTACCCATTCCCATACTCTTCACAGTATGTGGATTCCAACCCGTTTGGACACATCTACCGTTATTTGGGAGACCCTCCGAGACTACAGGTCTCAGCCCTCTCTGAGTGGTGTTGTGAGAGTGTTCTGGAGGCATGGACCAACCCGCGATCGGCACAGTGGCTGTGGGTCTATCTGGACGGGTCATGGGACCGCCCCTGGGCCGGATCTGCAGCCATTCTCTGCTGGCCAGACGGCACCACGATAGCCCTCGCCATCCCCTGTCCACATCACAGCAGTAAAGATTCAGAATTCTGGGCGTTTCTGCAGTGCACACGCTACCTAGAATCGGTAGGGTTTAAAGGCTCTGTCTTTTACTGCATCGACAACTCACAGCTAGTTAGCTGCATGGATAACAGACTGGCGGGGGAACCCCATATCCCTGCGAGCTCCAGTACGCAAGGCACTTGGCAGTGCGTCGTTGACGACTTAATTCACTCGGTGAGGTTTGATGTAGGGGCGGGATGGCTCAAGTCTCACGTTGGTTTTACGGGCAATGAAATTGCCGATGCCTTTGCCAAATACACGACATACGCATGTAGGGTGTTGCCTTCGCACCTTCAGCCTCCCTGCATGCACACGGTCACGTTTGGGGGACAGCCCAGTATACAGAAATTCGGAGGCGCAGCTCAAAAGAGACTGTACCCGGAGCACGATCACACGGGCATAGCCAAGTCAGTCAGCTTTGACTGGCCCAACAACTATTCCTGGTTCAGCTCTTTCGCTGACAAGTGGTCTCTGGGGGTAAAGGGCATGGCAGGGTCCAGCCCGTTCTGGGACCTGTCTGACCGTCAATGTCCAGTGTGCAACAGGCAGCACCCCCTGGACCTAGTCTCCTCTATAGCCTTCTGCGGAGATATGTCATCTTTCCTTGAGCGAATGGCCTATTCCTGGGGTACAGTATTAGGACCTATTGCGTGGCAGTGGGTCCAGGGACAGCGCACTAAGGGGGAGCTACGCAACTTCGCCCGCACTCTCGTCCCCCTCTCCCTGTACAAATTAATGACTGAGTCTCGGTCCCGCAAAGAGGCCATGTATGCAGCCCTAAAACCCAGACGCACCTGCCCCACGTCCATTGTCAAGTCTGCATGTGAGCAGCGACGCAGTCACCCCCTTCCTGACCCCCTGCCCCCACCCCTTACAGACAACACCTTTTTCCAGTCCCACGGCCCGTACAGCACCACCGACCGCCCCCCCCCGTCACCTGTCCACATCTTCCTCCCACCCTCTCCCCTTCCCCTACAGGTCCAATCGAAGCCCAAACTTCATCAAAAACGAAAACGCTCCTCTGCCCACCAAATACAACCAGGTAAGCAGCCGAGACCTACGACTTCCGTTGTGCAGCAGGCTTCTGTGGCACGCCGACAACTGTCGGTCCACAAATTTTTCGCAGGCACGTAACCGTACATCACTCCACTCTTTTTCGCAGACCCATCATTCGCTCGACTGATTCCCCAAGGCTACACGAAGTAATCGTAAGTCAGGTCACTTTCCCCTGCAGGTTTCTGCTTCTATTCATCAACTGCGGACCACAGCTTCGTCACAGTGTTCACTTACCGCTTTGTTACTCATTGCTTGCTCAGTTGCATTGGCTGTGCCTTTTCCTACCCCCCCCCCCCACCGACAGCAGCCTGCCGGCTGGATTTTCTGATTGTTTTGTCCTTTTACTGTTCGCCCCCCTGTCAGAGCCCCTACCCCCCTTGTATTCCCTCTGGTCCATCCTGGGGGGTCCCCCCCCCCCGCCCCATGCAGCCCCCTCCGATGCACTCACACCACAGCCCAGGTGACGTTTTCACGTACAGACTTCAGGTACATGTCCACAGTGCAGTACGTCGGTGGACGTAGATGGATGCGCTGAACTTCTCCACTCCAGGACTCAGGCAGCTACAAAGGACAGGTCAGGGCCGCACCACGTTGTAGTCCGACCACCTTTGGTCATAGTGGGCCGCAGGTTTCCGCAAGTGTCCATGAGTTCCCTCCATGTAAATACGTCCCGCGATTGAACCACAGTGAACTCTGAAGATGTTGAGATGTCTTAAATGAAAGTGCTGCCCTGGGTCGTTGTGGGTGCCGGAGGGCTCGGGGCCGGCAAGACCAGTGGGGCAGGCACGCGAGGAGTCTCCCTGGATGTTGTTATTGGGGGTAGAACCGGATACTCGGACACCAACAGAGGCGAGAGCAGCGACAACAGAAGCAAGGTCCATGCTGATTGTTATCCGGCAGAAAATCCCAGTCTATGAAGAAAATTGAGGGGAACTATTCTAAATACATCTGAGTGTCCGAAACTGTCTGAAAAGATTTAAATAATCCATTTATGTAAAAAGGTTTGGCCGATCTGGCCCGCGAGCGCGCGTCAGCGGCAAATGGCGATTCCAGCTAGAATAGCGGAACGCGGCGGATTTACGGGAAATGGACCGCGAAATCAAATCCGGCATATCAGAAATATATAGGAAATATCCTGTGACTGAGCTGCGAGGCGGCGATTCCGCCGAAGCAAAGAAAATGACCAAAATGTAGCCAATCTGGGCAGAATGTCTGAAAATCTGAGCAGATGGGGCTAGCCGCACTTACACTCCCCCTCGAAAAAACACACTGGGGTGTGTCGCTACGTCAACGAAGAACGTAGTGCGGGTAAGTCCCAGAAAAACATAGAAATGTAGCCTCGATGGGGCGAAATCTGCTTGATCTGACCTGATTTGGGCTGAATTGGCACTGAATCAGGCTGGATGAACCTGAAATGAGACAGAATGAGAAGTGACGAACAGTCCTCCGTGCAGTAAAACATTAGGTCAAGGGCTAAAAAGCATGTAAACGTATCAAGAATCAATACCAAACCATGCATTGGTTGAAAATGAGGTAGATTACTGGTGGATTGAGTGGGGGGATCAAGAATTGGAGTGACATCTCAGCGCTCTGGCACAGTTTCGCTGTCGCGGGCACGCTACGGTGTCCTCGCCGAACTCTACATCGTGTTATCCCGCTTTTGTCGTTCTGAACAGTGCAGCATGTGGCTCAGAATTGGCGCATCTGGTGGATGATCACAAAATTGAGCAAGATTGAGAGTCAAATTGAGCAGAGATTGAGGGGATTAAGCAATCACAGAGAGATTAAACAAATACACATGTAGTCTACAGACCCTAAGTCAACCACCGAAGGTATAGATGTCTTTCCGTTCACTTAGATCTAAACAGATCTTTGAGGAATGAGTGGATATGACAAGGCAATCAACCTAAATTGTCCTAACATGAGTACATTCCCTGAGATGAAGGTGAAATGAAGCGGAATGTCTGGAACTGAAACTGCAAACACTTTCGTTTAGACTAAAGTTAATATATATTGTCGTTTCTTCAGCTCAATTGTGCTTTCCGGCACGTTGGTTCGCGAGCATCTAACAGATTCTATGAAAATGTGGATCATGTGATGATGCATCATGATGGGACATGCTGGCCCTGGATCCTTGGCATGTAACGCGCCGAAGGTTCACTGAAGGCGCTTTACTGACATTATATAACTGAGAGACACCGAATTTACAATGGCGGTGGTGTCAATCGACTTGGACAAGGCCAATCTTTCGATGGAGTCCCACAAGACACTTGGATTCACCATTTTCGACAGTTTCAGGTCGGATTGAGCTCACATTGGCGTGTGCCAAAAATACAACGAAGCTTACGGACTTCAGAGGTTGCTGTTAGAAGTCCCTAGAGCTCCTAGATGAATATTGTCTGAACAATTGACGTCTGGGTTTCGTACAACAGTGGCAGAATGATGGACAAACCTGAGAAATTCAAGGTAAATTTGAGGATCCTGGATCTGAATCTGGACTTTGGCGTCAGCATCACAGCAAATGAAGGTGAGATCTGAGTTCCTGGCGTCGCATCTGGTGCAGCCAGTACTACAGGGGATGCCTGTAGGGGTGAATGTCGCTGGCCAGCGTTTTGATTATGTACATTTGCTTCCATCTGCCCGAGTAGCCAAATTCCAAAGATGCACAGACCAACAGAGACAAGATTACCCCGAATCTGCCTGAATTAAGCCTGAGTTTGGTTTTTTCTGAACACGGCAGCACACTCCGTCAGCGTATCTACGCCTTGTCTGCCGAACGGAGACCAAAGAAAAGTTGATTGACGTCAAATTATCAAACATTCGCAGTTCTCCACATCATGACATAAACAGAAAGAATGAACAGTGGATTGAGCAGAATGTGGTAGGATGGCTTCCTCAATTCGGCCAAGCACGAATACATGTGACCACCAACCTGTCTGGCCTGGCCCTCATACGGCTTGGGCGCTGCAAATCAGCGGCCGAACTTGAAGCTTGGTCCTCATTTGGCTCCTGGGCTGGCCTGACCGCAGGAGGGGGGATCGACGGATCAGCCCTGGAATGTGGCTGCTGAGGGCCGTAAAAGGCTGGATCTCGATTCACCACAGGTCGTTTTCCGTCGCTCTCCACTTGTCGGTCTGGTTTCGACAAACAATCTGTCAGGAGTACACCAATTTCGGGGTGCTTCTTCAGGAAGTCGATGAACCCCTTGGTGTATCCATGGACAAAAGATTGGGCTGGTTCCCAGTTGTTGTGACTGGAATCAAAGCCCCTCCACTCACACAGAAATTCCCATTCGCCCTTGGCGTCACGTCTTGCTTCAACAATCCTCTTGAGTTCGTACTTTCCCCCTTCGATGACCCGATCAGACAAGTGTTTTGCAGTCCAAAAAAGGGGTTTAACTCGATCCTTGGGGGAGGGGATCTCTCTCTTGAGGCGATCGCCCGAAACGTCGATTTCCCTGCTGACATCCACACGAATCCTCCACCTGTTCTCCCCAAGACGCGCCGTAACAGCGAATGGCCCCTCCCACAAGGGAAGAAGCTTGTCATCTCCGTCCAGGGTGGTTTCGGATTTTCGAAGCCAAACTCGATCATCGACTTCAAAATTGTGGGGGTTTTTTCGACCTTGATTTTGAACCCAAAGCCAGTCAGCTTGATGCTTCTCGATTAATTTCGACACAGTTTTATCTGCTCGTTGGACTTCGTCCAAAAACAGCGAAGCATCTTTACAGGGGCGAGGATTATTCAACGGCATGTTCCACCAACACTTCTTTCGTCCAAAGACAATTTCATTTGGAGAAAGGCCATGATACAAAGGCGTGTTGTGGTAACGGCGAAGCAATGCGAAGAGAACTTCCATCCAATGGAAATCCTTTTCACTCGCGAGCTCCTTACGAAGCATATTTATTATTGAGCGGCCGGCTCTTTCACCAGGCAGCGCTCGATGCGAGTGGATTTCACATCGCAGGTGGTGGATTCCAAGACGAGCACATAATTCTCTCCACCATTCGGAGGTGTACTCTTTGCCTGAGTCCGTCACCACCTCGGATGGGACGTCCCAACCTCCCATCCAGGTCTGCGCGCACCATTTGGCGGCAGCCTTGCCAGTCATCGACTCAATGTTGCAAGGCAACACTTGAATGTAGCCGGAATGACGGCACTGAATGAGGAGCACACCATTGACTTTTTTGTTAGTCCAATGGCACTCTTCCTCATCGAGTTCACCGAGATAGAAGAAATCACTGGTGACTCTGTTAAAGAGACGCTCCGGAATAGGATGAGGCCTCAGATGGCCGTGCCTCTTCGCGCTGGGGGGCGTCGAGACAGCACATTGGGCACATCCGGCGGCTACTTTCATGCAATGAGTGTAGAGCCTCGATCCAAACAACCTATGCTTAATCATCGACCACAGTCGACGGCCATGTGCGTGGGGGGACTCCCATTTGTGCCACCAGTTTAACACTCGGGGGGCTAGGGCGTCTGGCACACACAATTTACCCTCCATCCACAGCTTCCCCCCATCCAACGAGTACTCAGCAAAAATCCCATCTCTGTGAGCATCTTTGGATTTGAGATTTCCAAAGACCTCTTTAAACATGGGATCCTGCAGGTAATCGGACGTCCAGTCACGGATGATCAGGGAATCCTTCGGCGCTTAATGCCTTGGATCAACCGAAATCGACTTACTTGTCGGGTATAGTCAAACCGTTTCACACTCCCTGAGGAGGGATCGGTGACTTTTTCCACGACTTTCAGCGTTTTGGTACAGATCTCATGGGCATGCGCCGGATCTGAAATGGCCGTGATGTCGTGACACGGCAATGCGTGCTGTTTAACAGCGCACTGCATGCATGCACGTCGAATGAGTTTCTTTTCTTCCTGATCCCATTCGATGATTACATGGCGGTCCTGCTCCGTACCATGGATGTTGGTACTTTGCAGCCCCTCTGAGGCGGGGTAAGCCCATCGGCTCAGAGCATCCGCTACCGTGTTGTGTTTTCCAGGCAGATACGACACATGGAGGTCAAACAGAGAGGGAAATTCGTGCCATCTGGCCCGTCGACCAGCTGGGCTCGCGACAGTATCAATGTGTTCGGTGGCCCAATACTCCAGAGATCGATGATCCGTCAGGACCTCGACTCGATTGGTGCCAACCCACGATTGGTACTTTTTTAGAGCGCAAATTATAGCATACGTTTGTTGCTCACGCGGCGACCATTGCATTTGGCGTGGGGCTAGCTTCCGAGACCAAAATGCAAGAGGGTAATGATCGCCGGTGGCTTCATCAACCTGTTCAAGGACAGCTCCGATCGCGTACCTAGATGCGTCGGTTCTAATGTAGAAGGGTCGGTCAAATTGGGGCACATGCAACGTGGCGACTTCGCAGAGGGCTGCCTTCAAGTGATGGAAGGCCTCCTCGCACTCGTCAGTCCACTTGACACGAACCTTTGAACCTGCCTTGCCTGCATCTCTCCCTACCTTCAATAATTCAGTGAGGGGGGCAGCAAATTTGGCATAATTCGGCACAAAAGTGTGGTAAAAATTGCAACAACCCAGGAATCCTCTCAACTCCGTGATCGTCTCAGGGCGCTTCCACTTCTGAATAGCGACGAGCTTCCCTGGAGGGGGTCGTCGAGTGCCATTCTCTAGGAGAGAACCACAAAATTCGACTGATTTTAAAAATATTTTTCCCTTCTTTGGCCCACAAATCAGCTGATTGGCGTCAAGAATATCCAAAACTTGGTTCATCTGCTTCTCATGTAGGGCCACCAGCTCGGCTTCGGTCAGTCCCTCCCCCTCCGTCGCGATGATTATGTCATCTATGTACACACTCACGAAGGCACGAAGCTCAGGATGGGTTGTGAACAGCACATCCTCCATCATTCTTTGAAAAAATGAGGGGGCGTTCTTCAAGCCCATGGGCATGACGGTCCACTGGACTGGGCCACATGGCGTGCACATACAGGTGAGAGGTCTGCTGTCCTTCCTCAACGGCATTTGGTGAAAGCCGTGACGGAGATCCAGCACAGAGAACAAACGACCTCTTGCCCTCTTAGCGATTTCCTCCTCAATGAGGGGCAGGGGGTGCGAATCCGCCTTGGTCTCGGCGCTGAGATTGCGAAAATCAACCACCATTCGCCAACCATCAATTGTGTTCTGGTCTGCAGGCGGTGGCTTCGGGACTGTGAAGGGTGAACAGCACCATTCGCTGGTCATACAACCCTCAAGCCAACCAAATTCCCTGAGATTTCTCTCGATGATTTTTCTGAGGATCTCATGTTTGTGTCCATGATTTTCATAAGGGCGCTGTTTTTTTGCCTTGTACCCTTCACGAAGCTCGATGAAGGCTTCACCGAACTGTCCACGGACAGGGGGGTCCTTGATCAACTTTCCTGAAAGGGTTGTGTCCTTCCGTTCCTCAAAAATCTTTTCTCTTGACTTGGAACACAATTCAGTGTCCACCTGATCGCCAGGAATTACTGTCGAAAAAACTTTGGCGACTTCTTCGGCTTTGGCAGGAAGAATCTTCTTACGGATGTCCCTAAACAGGTCCGTATCCACTGCCTCTTGAAGATAGGTGGGTTGTGTGTCGAAATCCCAGAGATTTTCCTCGTGATCCAGCTCCTCGAAAGGATCCATGAAAGCTTCCACAGGGGGTTTTTCATAAAAAACTCTGAATTTGCGGCGCGATTGGAGATTTATCCTCGCCCGTGCACTGAAGATTCTTTTCGATGTCGACCGTATTGGGGAAGAGGGAGACGAGGCGGATCCATTGGACGTTGAATCACCTTGGGTATCTGACGGACAAAAATCAGAAAAAATAGATTCATCATCAGTACCACGCTCAACCTCAGATTCAGACCCAACACAAGAATCAGTACCAGAATCAGCAGAATTAGAGTCAGAAAGCTTTCCATCCACCAGGAATGCAAGCGAACTCCAGGACCGCTGTGGCAGGGGACCTGTGTCGTCCCTGGCATACAGCTTAATCTTCCTGGGAAGTTCGATGTAATCTACACAAATGTCCTGTAATTCCTGAAACCAAGGCTTGTCGTCCCACAAGGGCACAACTAAAATTGCCTGGGTTTTATCTTGCTTGATTTTGTGGATGACCTGCTGGATTAAGTGAAACGGAGGATCAATCCACAACTTCTTGTCCCATTTATGGGTCCAAGCGTCGCTGAAGTGCTTGTCGAAGCGCTTGTTCATACGGTTAGCAAAGGCATCATACTGGGGCCAAAAGGAATGATGTTCATGAAAGTATTCACAAATTGCATCGCGCCATTTGTCGACAACTCTGTAGGATGAAGAGTGCCAGCGCGAAGGGCGTCGTGGCTGGGAGTCCCTACGAAGACATTCTAACTCTTGGGAGTAATCGGCACTCCCATTCACCTCTGCAATGGTGACATCTTCACCAAATTTTGGTGTCACCTTTTGCTTCAAAAATTCTTCTGCACTTTTAAACCCTGCGTGCAAAAAACGTAATTCAGGACGCTCCAAGGGACCTGACTCCAGCAAAAAACAACGACGATGACCTACGGGCGCCACCCTGTTCTTGCGAAGCCAAGGATGGCCCAAGTAAAGGTCATACTTTATGTCAGCACGGTAGAAGTAGTCATCCTTAAGGACAACTTCTTCCACATTTTGCTCTTCCCAAAGGTCTTGAGCGACCAAATGAGTTGATATATAACAACCGCGTTGCCCACCTGCGAGAGAATGTCCAGAAACTCCCTCGAGGGTAACAGGATGACGCGATTCAAACACGCAGTCGTCGGGTAAGAATGAATTGGATTGGAGATTTACCTCTGATCCATTGTCACACAAACAAGTGGCGAGGTGGAAATTTCCCTTGCAATCAGAGACCCACAGCTTTGTGACAAACTGACGAGCCCTGTGCTTGGACTGTACACCTACCTCGTCCACTACAACAGAAGGATCCGCTGCCGGATCCAGGGGAGAGGAGACAAGCGACCCTACATCAAGTAATGGTCGATCAGGAATTTGGGGATCATGCCTGAAATCGCCTGGGGAGGGGCGATTTTCGTGGCTCCCCTAGGCGTTCTGACCTCCAGCGGCTGCGTTAACATTGTGAACACAGCCTGATTCGTCGATCCACTCATCTTGGAACGGATCATCCGCTGGATTCAGGGCATTTTCGACATAATCTCGATCCGCATCGGACACCTGATCTGCACCTGAGACCTGATCCACACGATGATTGCCCTTTCCACGTCCACGGCCACGGCCGCCGGATGATGGACCACCACCGTCGCCACGCCCTCTGCCCTTACCAGAGAAGGGGGTTCCTGAAGGATTTCCCTTACCCTTACCCTGTGATCCTGGAGCATTTCCTTTACTTGTACCGGATTGAGGGGTTTGGCCTGGATTTCGATTTCCGCCTCCGGCGTTGCCATTGGGACTTGTCTGACCGTTTGGCTGCCCACCGGAACCGGATGGAGTCTGATTTCCTTTGCCTTGGGACCCGCCAGGGCCTCCGGTGTTTTTGTTTCCACCGGAGGGGGTCGGATTACCCTTTCCCCCCTTGGCACCATGCACCTGTCTGTCATTCCTGTCTGAATTCTGCGAATTACTGACATTTTCACCAATCACCTTGTGATCGTAAGCAGACCATCGGTGATTAGCAGTAGAATGCGTCTTAGCTCGGTTCGTAGAACCTAAAAGAAGGCAGATGCTACAATGATCCTGAACATTCCGGGTGTCATTCACCTTTTTGTTGCCCTTTTGGGCCCCATTTTGGGTGTTTTGCTGGGTATTCTTGTTTCCACCAAGACCCTCATGGAAATTTTGATTGGCGGCGTCAGCGAGCCTCTCAACCTCTTCCCACAGTTCCTGCGGGGTGAACGAAAACACCCAGTTCCTGGCCTTCAGGCGATGGCCGTGGAAACTTACTCCCCTATTGAGAACTTGGACAAACAAGTCCCGATCCTCGTGTTCATTGAACTTGATTTTCCACGTGTTTTCATTGAATTTCACCTTGGTAAACGACGTGGGGGAGCACTTTTGAAGTGCCTCCCTGACAGTAAACCGGTTGGCCGAGGCGTCAAAGCCATCGACTTCCGCCCACCAGGTCTTGACCTTTTCTTCGGACTGTCTATTCCGAAGGGTGGCGGCGGTTTCTGAGGGGATCTTGTCAAAAATCAGATTTTTCAGCTCGGCACTAGAAAATTTTTCGCCTGAATGTTCAGATTCTTCTACGAGATTCCAGAAGCGCTGTCTCTTGTCCTGCACTTCGTGCAAGATTAATCGCGAGAACGAAGGAAAATTCTTCAACATCTGGTGGTAATGGTCCTCTGGCAGCCGGGATCCACGTACCTCCAACTGTTCCCACACCTCATCAAAGGTAAGGGGGGAACTTGAATCCTCACGATCACTCCAGGTCCTGAGCCAAGTGTTGGCCGGCGCTCCCTCAAGGCAGTCCAAGAGGGCCATCAGGAACTGATCATCCTGGAGTTTTTGAGTCTTAACCCACAGTTTAAATTCCCGTTGGAACTGAGGCCAACGTCTGGGGTTTCCATTATACTTCGGTTGCTTGGCAACCTGGCGAAGTCGCAATGATGTAGGATTAAGGAGTGAATCCAGCCCAACACCGGCCGTAATGGCAGACACCTTGGCGGCATCATTAGCCACACCAGCTCCGGCGAGGGTCTGGGCGAGCAACATCTGGGCAATTGCATTGGAATCAACAGCAGGAAGGGTAGTACGGGAGGCAGTTCGTTTGGCATTCTGAGCCTCATTCCTAGCTTTCACCGATCTACTCTGAGATCGAGAGATTGTAACCCTTTCCTTTAGCTTAGTCCTGCTGATCCTTGCGTCGGTGGTCTTAGAGTCCACCGAAGGAGCAATCGAAAAAATTTCTGTCGCCTCCTCCGACGGTTCTGTTGTTTGTTCCACCGATGATGCGCCCTCAGACCTCATGTGGGTCTTGAAAAGATCTTAATTTCCCAGCGTCTGAATGATGAGTTGCATTTGATCTTTGAGCAATTGGAGCTCAGTATCTCGCTGTAATCTGCAAGAGCAGTCGGCAGGACAGTACATACCGTGTCCTGAAGGGCCTGAGCAGGCTGTCGGACCGCTAATCTCAGTGGTTCGCAGCCAGGAGTCCACTTGGGGAGCTCCTTCAGTCCTAATTTCCAGGCTTGCCTGCCTAGCTGCCTCTAAAATTCCTTCCTCAACCGCGGCGGCTAGATCGTCGCGGATGGAAACAGAGGGATGAGGGGCGGAGGGCCCGGCAACAGGTGCCTTGGTCTTCTCCTTCGGGAAGGGGCTTGCCTCCCAGATCTGCAAGAAAATGGCAAAAGATTTATCTTCTTGAGAACACCACCACATCCTGGTCTTAATTTCCTCTTGAAGGAGGAAAAAATATTCGAATAAAAAATCAGAGGTGATTCTTTCTTGACCTATCAGCTTAGACGTGGCTAATAGACAAAGGGCCTCAAGCGCCTCAAGGTTACGGGTCACTTCCGAAGACAAATGGTTGTCCCATTGTGCCCATGAGGCTGGTCGATTGTAGGTAGGTACCTCACCTGGACCACCCATCTCAATGTCGTCAATGTCGGCGTCGATGGTCTCAAAATGTGGACATTGGTAAGGAGTATTAGTACCTGCCAGGTCCGTAAGCTCCACCGGAGCGTTGCCATTAGCGTAGGCTGGGAGATTCCAGCTGCTTGATGGCCAATTTCGACTGGGATCTTGATTGTAATCTGGGCCTCCACAGCTGCTGATTTGTGCCCTTCTTGGGCAATTTGGGCTTGCGCAAGGCATTCCTCTCAAGGCCTCGTTCGCACAGCACCACGGCAGCGTAATCGTTACGTCTCCGGAGGTGGCGGAGTCTACGGGGCCGTACTGAGGGGCTAGCTGTGGTTGGGACACCAAAGGAACAACATTCAGGTAGCCTCTGCTACCATGAAAGTGCTGCCCTGGGTCGTTGTGGGTGCCGGAGGGCTCGGGGCCGGCAAGACCAGTGGGGCAGGCACGCGAGGAGTCTCCCTGGATGTTGTTATTGGGGGTAGAACCGGATACTCGGACACCAACAGAGGCGAGAGCAGCGACAACAGAAGCAAGGTCCATGCTGATTGTTATCCGGCAGAAAATCCCAGTCTATGAAGAAAATTGAGGGGAATTATTCTAAATACATCTGAGTGTCCAAAACTGTCTGAAAAGATTTAAATAATCCATTTATGTAAAAAGGTTTGGCCGATCTGGCCCGCGAGCGCGCGTCAGCGGCAAATGGCGATTCCAGCTAAAATAGCGGAACGCGGCGGATTTACGGGAAATGGACCGCGGAATCAAATCCGGCATATCAGAAATATATAGGAAATATCCTGTGACTGAGCTGCGAGGCGGCGATTCCGCCGAAGCAAAGAAAATGACCAAAATGTAGCCAATCTGGGCAGAATGTCTGAAAATCTGAGCAGATGGGGCTAGCCGCACTTACATTAAAAAGGTAAGTAAGCCTAGGAGGGGCCACCCCCTGGTAGAGTTGGTGATTGTGGGGTTGATTGGTAGGAGCAAAAAGATTGGAACAGGTAATTGCAAATCCCGTGCATGAACGTGCATGCATATGACGCATTGAAGGGTAGACCACACGTGGTGCGCACGGTAAAACCCCTGTTTAGGTTACCGAGGGGCTCTACCCAACGTTCTATAAGAGAACGGGTGGAGCTCCTTAAGCTTGCTTGCTTGTACTTGGGTTTGGGAACAGTGTATTATAGGGCAGCCTGAGAAGCGTATAACACGTGGAGGCTTCCTTGGTTCCTCCGTCTCAAACCCAAGTCATTTGCCTCTGTTTTACAGGTGGGAAGGTCAGGGTGATTGGTGCAGCAGCGATTGTTTTTCTCTGGCCTGCTAAACAAGGGCGCTGAACGCACCAAACAAATAACTCCGCCTCTGCCTGTGGCAGAGTAGGGAGTCCGACTCCATCGGCATATGCGCCGTGCACGCCAGAAAAGCACTCCTTCCCTCCAAGACCTAGCAGGGAAACGCATTGTGGCGTCCCTGTTAGGCCACAGACCCTTAGTAGCTCTGTGTTCTTTTGCCATCTCACAGGTGAGCCATTAGGGCTCGTGACCTCGTCACCAACACCACGCAGTAGAGCGTGCGTGTAGGAGTGGTAGTCCTGAGTGGGGGCTTGAGCCAGTTGAGCAAGTGCTCGCCCGCCAGGATGGTGCCACTGTAGAGTGTGTAGGACCTGTAGTGCGTGTGTCACTGTCCCACCCGTTTCCTGCAATTTTAGCGGGGCTGGTGGGCAGTGGCAGTGGTTAGGCTAGATTTTGGCCTTCATAGCAAACAGGCGTTTTCATGCCTTCATAGCTTTTGGCCACCCCTCCCCTGTAGTAGGCAGGTCGGTAGGAAAAACAATACCTGGACTCGTAGGCTGGGTATTCCCCCAAGGTTTTGCGCCAGCACAGAAGCTGGGCACTTAGGGGCGGAGAGACCCGGGGCGTACCCCGTGGCACCGGTAAGACATCCGCCGGGTTTAGCAAGCGTGCAGACTTGGGTATAATTAGGACACCATTTCTGTGGCTTGCTCTCAGGACCTTAGGAATAGCACACTCAAACGTACGCTTAGGCAGGTAAGGGTAAGGTTCAGTCCCTAGCTTTAGTCTTGGAGGCAAGCATCTCAGCGAGCGTCAGCAACTCAGGGCTCCCAGGTGGCCTTTTCGACTTTAAACCCTTCCCAGAGGGTGAGGAAGCGCGAACCCTGGCGATAGCGGTGGCGTAGTACACACTTCACCAGGTAGAAGCCTTCCTTAGCCATCTCCTCGGCGTTTATGTCGGGGAGGTCCCCTTCAACTTCCATAGGGCTGGCAGCCCCTTGTAGGTCTAGAGCGGCAATCTCCATGTCCTTCAGCTCCCACTCCTCCCCACATAGGTCTTCAGGATCATAGTAGCGCTTCAGGTGCTGAGCAGCGCACACCAGGGTCCCCCCTAGTCGGGGAGAACACGGCACTGTGATACGGTGTCCATCCGCAGATAGAATCTGGTAGGGCCCGAAGTATGGGTCATCGCTGGTAGAGCGTGGCCAGGCGGGTAGTCGGCTGTGGTGCACTAGCACCCAGTCCCCCTCTTGGTAGGAAGCAGGCACCCGGTGCTTGTTCTTCTTGTTCCAGTGAGGCTCCTTCACTCCCTGGAGCATAGCCTTGGCCTTGTCCACCTTCGCTTGTTGCTCCTGGACACAGTTACCCACAGAAGAATGGGTATCCTCTGGATAGGGAGCATGTAGGAACCACGCCGTAGGGATGCAGGTTCGAATTCGCACGAATTCGCTTGAATTCGAATTTGCCCCGAATTTGCACGAATTCGTGGACCGCTCCGAAGTCGAATTCGCAACTTCAAATTCGAACCCTCCCTCTTTTGATTGGTTGAATCCATAGGCACCTACAACTTACCTTCTAGGTTGCAATTCACCTGTTTACATATGGGTATGCCACTACCCAGTACCATATCGCATAAGAGATTTTCGAAAAGCTTCCTTGCCCTTGCAATTTTTGTTGTTTGTTGTTGCTTGCATTTAGCATGCTGAAACGATTTGACGATTTGACAGAAATAAAGCAAATCAAAACCAACAATTCCAAAGACCCTTGATTCTTTCAAATGCCTTTTGGAAAAGAAGCAGCAACGAAGCATGCAAGATCACCAATCCACACACAAACCATCACATGTGAACCACTTGTTGCCCTCATTGGGCCTTCATTCATTGCATTCTTGAATTGAATCGTTGGACTTGAAGTCATCTAAGAGAGAGCATACACGGCACCGGGAAGGGTAAGGAGGGTACCGCTGTCAAGGATACGCAAGGGCTACAAGGGGCTATGTACATAGCTTATGGGGAGGTTGGAGCAGGTGCGCTGGCTGGGTGCAGCTCCGTGCACATCATTAGCTCCGTGCACGTCGTTGTGGGTGCCCAGGGCCTCACTGCGGCTGCGTTGGGCTGCTCTCAGCTGCTTCTCCTTCCACACACGCCCGACAGTGCGTGGTTGCCAAGGGGCAACACGTTTTGACTGTCAAAAATTGGAAAAAAAAAGTCGAAAATTAAAAGTTCGGGACGGGTTTTTCTCCAAACTGGTGGACTTCAGGGGAGAATGGAGGGTACCGCCGTGTTCGTTGGAGGTAGGTAGGTAGGTAGGTAGGTATCTTCGGGAGCTCGGGATGCCTCCTTTGACATTGCAGGAAGAAGGTCTTACCAAGGGGACGTCCTGTCCCTCCCACTGCCCTATGTCAGGTGCCTCTTGAGCCGCTCCCGCATGTGCTTGGGAAGGCATTGTCGCGGCCAACCGGTCCATGTGTCCCAGGTGGGAGGGTGTCCCCACATGTGTCCATGGGTAGGGCCACATGCCCCCTCCTTTGGGCAGCAGCTCTGGGGGCTGCCCAGCCGTGTGGAGTATCTCTCACCACAAGGGGTATTGCTCCCGCTAGTCCACGGTACGACCGCCTCACCCTTGTGGTTTGAGTTGCGGGGCCACTCTGCTTGGCAGGTGACCCCCTCCTGGACTGTGTACTGGCTCGCCTGTCACCGGTTGCTTCCATGGCTCCGGCTGACGTTTGCCATCATCCCCGATGCAGCCTGGCCGGGCTCGGACCAGTGGCCTTGGAGTACCGCTCCTGCCACTGGCCCGGTGGGCTGGCTGGGTCGTCCCAGTGCGTCCGACCCATGGGGTATTGGTCCTTTCCTGTCCCTCGGCCGCCCTACGTGTGTGCAGTGTCCTGGGCTGCTTGGCTCCTGTTCACCGGTGTGCCCGCGCGGTTTGCTGTGTTGCGTCTGCGGTGTCCTGGGCCACTTGGCTCCTGTTCACCGGTGTGCTTGCTCGGTGTGTTGTGTTGCGTGTGCGGTGTCCTGGGCCACTTGGCTCCCGTTCACCGGTGTGCGCGCTGTGTGCGGTGCGCGTGTGCCATGGGTGGTTGTGTCCCTCTTCCTCCCGCCCCAATTTTTGTTTTTTTTGTTTTTATTTGTTTTTTTTTTGGAAGAAAAACAAAAACAGGGGCGCGCGTACACTGCAGGCACAGGCACGGGCAGCTGGTGCGGCGGTGCAACAGTGTTGTGTCCTCTGGCGTGTGTCATCGGTGCTGTGGCGGCGGTCGCGCCCCAGGGGTGCGGCTCGCGCGTCCTGATGTACTCGGGCTTGGGTCAGGGTGGGTTTGGTGAGGTGTCTCTTTGCTTCTGGAGCTGGCTGGTTAGGCGGCTGTGTGGGCTGTGGGTGTGGGCTGTGGTTACTTTGTTCCCTCGGCGGGCCTGGTTAGGAGTCAAGGGTTAGCGGTTTCGGGGTGTGGCTCGGGTTTGATTTGTGTTTGGGTTTTGGCTCGGTTAGGCGGTTGCGACGGTAGCGGGCCTGGGTTCGGTGTCTTTGGGCGTAGTGGTGCCCGTTGTCGTGTGCGTTGGCGTCCTTCGGCGTCCGGTTCGTTTGGTGACTTCTTCGCGGGGCCTGGCGTGGCGCCCCGTGGTGGTGGTTTGCTGGGTAACGGGGTTAGGTGGCGGCGCCGCTGGCCAGGGGGTCAGGCGCGTTGTGTTGTGTGGCGCGCAGGGCTCCCGGGGGGCTGTGGGTGCCGCCGGTGTCGGTGCGCCGACGCTTGTGGGGTGGTGAGAGGGTGTGTTTGTGCGGGGCTGGGCTTTGGTTGATGTCCCACAGGCGGATGCCGTCTCGCTGTGTCTCCTGGAGGGTCTCCCGCAGGCGCCTAAGGACATACGGGTGGTCCTGGGGCGCGGGGAGGTTGCGGGGGTGGACTCCCAGGGGTTGGAGCGCATCGGCCAGCATGGCTTCCCATGCGGCCTGCGGCATCCACCCCCCCGCCGGCGAGAGGCGGCAGTTCTCCACCGACCCCTTGCGGGGCCGATGGACCAGGCCGTCGAGGGAGGGCTCTCCCCAGGCCCACTTTCGCAGCTCCCAGAGCTGCGTGTGGGTCCGGCGCTGCCACCACTGTCCCTGGGCGGGCCTGCTGTCTTGGGCGGAGGAGTGGGCGTGGGTGCGTGTGACGGTGTCGTGGGGACCGGTGGCGGTGGCGGGCCTGGGGGATTCCTCGTAGTCCTGTTCCGTGGGGGTGCGCGGGGAGTGGGGGCGCGCGCGGATGTGGACCCGCGGGTGTGCGCGCACGGTCTCTGCCTCGGGGTTGGGCGGGGACTCGCGGCGGCGGCGGTAGTCGGGCATGCGCTGCATGTGGGTTGTCATCGAGGTTTGGTAGGGGGGCGGGGACGCTGCTGGCGGACCCTGGCGTCCTTCTGGCCTGGTCGGGGGCGGTCCGTGGGCCTGGGGTGCGGGCTTTGAGAGGTGGCGGGACGAGGTGCGTCGTGCTTCGGCCGCGGCGCGCTCCGCTGTGAAGGTGGTGGCGGCGGCGTCGGTGACGGTGGGGGGGGCGCCGTGCTGGGCGCCGCTGCCTCCGGGCCTGGGACGGCTGGGGCCGAATGTGATAGAGGACGTCCTCGGGGGGCCGGGCTCGCGCTGCCGTCGTGGCGCCGGGTTTGGAATTGGGTTTGGGCTTGGCTGCGGGTTGCGGTCGTGGCGCGCTGACGGGTTTGGGTGGTTATTTGGCGGCGGTCTTGGGTCTCGGCTGGGTCGCGGGTGTGGGCCTCGTCGGGGCGTGGGCCTTGGCGGCGGTGGGGTAGCTCGCGGTGGGGGCGGGTTGGGGGCCCGTTTGGGAGGGTTCCCCCGCGGCCTGGGGGTGGAGTGCTGAATGAGGACGTGGTGGTGGTGGTGGATGAGGTGGTCGTGGTGGTGGACGTTGTGGAGTCGGAGGCGGAGGAGAGGGCTGTGGGAGAGGGCGGAGGGTCCTGGGCTTCGGGGGCGGGCGTATGATGCTGGGTCCTGTAAGTAGCGAGAACGAGTGTGCAGGTTCGGGCACCGGGCTTGTGCGCGCGTTTTCCCTGGTGATCCGTGCGTGCTGGTGCTGGTGTGGCGGCGTTGTCTCGGCTGCGCGGGCACGTGGGTTACCCGGGGGGTGGCCATATCTGCTCCAGGACGTGCGGGTGTGTTTGCTGGAGGTAGTCGAGGGTCTGCAAGAAGCATCGCTGGATGCCGGGCATGTCCTCATCTGTGAGGTGGGGGAAGTTTTGGGCCGGGGTGTCTGGGCCCGGCCACAGCAGCGTCATGAGGCGGGCTGCCACCATGTATGGGCAGAGCTGTAGGGTGGTGGGGCGTTGGGGGGTGGGTCCCCTGTGGTTTGGGGGGGCTTCCCTCTGCTGGGGGCGCAGCCTGACCACCCACACCCATCGGTCCGTGGGGATCCCCCAGGTCCGTTGGGTCCACTTGGCGAGGCAATACATTGCTCTATCAAGGCCCTGGCAGCTGCTGCGGATGGAGAGCAGCGTGTCCAGGGATTTGCTTTCCCACGTGCCCCAGATGTGGGGGTCGTCCGGGTCGTCCCCCCTGGCGTACGTGTCGGGGCCTGGGTTGTGTGGGGGGGGGGCGTAGTCGGCGGGGAGGAGGGAGTCGGTGCCGTGTACCACCCAGTGGTCAGTGGGTGCGTGGTAGTGGGTGGTGGAGAGGGTGTAGTGCAGATTGTACATGAGGGTCATGTACGTGGAGGGGGCTGGCTGCTGCTCGTCGGGGGTGGGGATGTTTCCCGGGACGTGGTGCCGGAAGTTGCTCAGGGAGGCCATCCGGGCTACCCATGTTTCCCGCTCCCACTCTTTGGTGTTGTCGGGGGTGGCGCCGGGTGGGGGATGGGCCATGTCGGGCTCGTGGTAGCGGGTGCGGCCCTTGGTGTCCACCCGCCCGGGCACGGGGTGTCCGACTAGGTGTCGCCCCCAGTCGATGGGGGGCACCCAGATCGGGCTCCCCGTGGGGGGCGGGCTGTCGCCGTCGGGGGTGGCGCGTGGGGGGCGGTCGTGTCGGGCGACGTGGAGGAAGGCGTCGAAGAGGAAGTTTCGGACGCCTTCCCCCAGGGTGGCCGCCTGGACCAGGGTGGCCGCCCGGATGCGGGTGCTGGTGCCGGAGGTGCGGAGGCACAGCACGACGTCCTGTTCCCCGAGTCCCCGGAGGTGCTGCCGTACCGCTGCGGGGTTGTGTAGGGCGTAGGGTTCGGCCGGTGCGGCGGCTGGTGGTGCGGGGTGTGATGGGGGGGGTGGTGTGGGTTGGGGGGGGTGGTCGTCGTTGTCGCGCGTGGGGTCCGGTGATGGGTCTCTTGTGGCGGTCGCGGGAGGGGGGATTCGCGGTGGCGTGTGTTGGCGGGGGTATCGACGTCAATTGGCTGGTCCGGGCTGCCGCGTGTTGCGTCCGTGGCCTGGTCTCGGGGGGGGGGGCGGGGGGGGGTGGTGTGGGGGTGGCGCTGTTGGTGGTGGGGGGGGTGGGGGTGGGTGTTGTGCTGGCTGGGGGTCTGGGCGCCCCTCCGGGTCGTTTGGGTGTTGCGTGTGTGCGCCGTGCGGCCCTCGTTGTTCTTGACTGGTTGTGGTGCCGGGGTGTGGCTGGGAGGCGGCCGCATGAGCGTCCGCGTGGGGCTGTGGTCCGTATGTAATGGGTGGCTGCTGGTCGATGGTGCTCGCTGGTATGGGGTGTGGGCGGGGGGGCTGCTGGTGTTGGTGGGGCGCTCCTACTAGGCCCTGGTGCTGCTGGTGTGCGTGCGCGGCTCCCCGCGGATCCATGGGGGTGTACCGTGGCTGGTGTGTCGTGGGCCCGTGTAGTGGGGGCGGCGGGTGGTGCTGGACCGCGTGGTGGTGGTGTTGAGGGTGTGCTGGTTGTGCGTGGTACCCCGGCGTGGGTGGGTGTGGTGGTAGGGGCTGGTGGTGGTGGAATATGTGATGGTGTGGTGCGGTGATGTGCGCTATGTGGGGTGGGCGGTTCGTGGGGCCTGGTTGTGCTGGGGCGTGGTGGGGATGTAGCTGGTGGGGGTCGCTGTAGCTTGGGGGCATTGGGGGGTAGGGGTTGGGAGGGACGGGGGCGTGGTGGTGGTGTTGGTGGTGCCATGTCCCCTGGCTCTGCGCGTATGGTGCTCCTGGCATGGTGTGGACGTGTGTGCACGGTGGTGGCTGACTGGGCTGCAGGGTTTGGGTGCTGCGGTACGGTGCTGGTGGTGGGCGCTGGCGGGGGCGGTGTTGTTGGTGTGCCCCGGGGGTCTGGGCGTGGGGTGGTGCGGTGTGGCTGGACCCGGGCCCTGGTCGGGGCGTCGCGCCCTGCTGGCGGGCGCGCTGGCGGGCCCCCTGACCTGTCTTGGTCTTCTTGGCCTGGTGGGTGTCGGGGGCGGGTGAACCCCCCTGTCCCCGTGGGGGCGACGGGGAGCGGGCGTGCCAGCGGTGTGCCTCTTGGAGGCTCGTCTTGAGGCCTCTGACGTAGGTTTCCTGGTCCGTGAGGCCCATCCGTGTGGCGGTGGCCTCGTTGGGGGCGGCCAGGTGGGCGTCCCAAAAAGACGCCCAGCCCTCCGGGGGCTTCTGTTGTGTGGGGTGGGGGTGGTGTGTCGGGTAGAGGAGTGCGCTGAGTGGGTAAGGTGTTCCCTTCCGTCAGCCGAGGGCGGTGTTGAACCGGCGGCAAGTGATTCGGAGGTAGGCTGCTATCTCCTCTGGTGCCATGTCGGCCCACGCTTCTTGCGTCAGGGCTGCTGCTCGGGGGCCGGGAGTTGTGGGTCTGGGAGGTGTAGGTCACGGTGGTGGAGGTATAGGGCGAGGAGGATGTGGCGGGCTGCCACGTTCAAGCCGCCTCCGCTGTGGCGTAGGGGTGGGCTGTGGGGGGGCAGGGGTGTGCTGCCCATGGCCACGGCTATGGTCCATGCGTGGTCCGCCGCGTCCGCCACGTAGTACCCTCCCAGGTGGTCCTGGAGGGTGTCGGTGAGGAACCCGAAGAAGCTGGGGTGGCTGGCGGGGGGGCTGCGGCTGGGGCCGCGGGCCGCTCGCGGTGGTGGGGGTTGAGGTCCCCGCAGTGGGGGCAGCGGGTAAGGCGGTGCGCGGCTCCCAGGCAGACCCAGTGGTCTGGGTTGCAGGGCAGGGCTGTCTGTGATAGCCGCTGGCGTACGCAGAGGGGACATGCGGTGGCTGGCGGTTGGTGGTACCTGTGGACAGACGGCGGCGTGGGGGGATGGGGGCTGGTGGCGCGCGCATGCTGGTGGGAGTGTGTGCGGTGCCTGTGGTGCCCGTGTGTGCTGTGCCAGTGCTGTGCTCGGTGGACGGTGTGTAGACGTGGTGGGGGTTCCGTGTTGGTATGTCACGGGGTAGGTTCTCATGGTTGGTAGAACAGGAGTTTGAGGAGGTGGGCTTGGTCTGTTTGGGGCAGGGTTGCTGCATGCTGCAGGTATTTGTGGGTGCGGTATGTGAGCTGCTCCGCCGTCTTGGCAACGGCCGTCCGCTGCATGTGCGCCGCCGTGGCCATGGGGTCCTCCGCGTGGGTGCGTAGCAAGGTGTAGACGGCAGTGGGGACGAGTCCCCTGCGGACCGCCTCGAGTACGTTCCGTCTGCTTGAGGACGGTGGCGAGTTGCTGGGTCGCCGGGGACTGCGTCAGCCATCCGGCGTGCTGTGCGATGGTGTGGGTTGGGTTCCAGTCTGTGAGGGTGTCCAGTCCTCTGTACAGGGGGCACACCTTGAAGTGGTCCCAGGTTTCTTCTTCCGTGTGGTTGCAGATGCATTTGGTGTATCCTGCGGGGACGTGGATCGAGCGGCGCGCATACCATCGGTGGTATCGGGTGAGGAGGGGAAGCTGTTCGAGGGCGAGTTGGAGTCGGGGATTTTGTAGGTGTGCTGGGAGGCTATCCGGGGGAAGGGCGGAGTAGTAGAGGGGGGTGTGGACGGAGTCTTCGAGGCGTCGGAGGAGTTTGGTGTTCGCTGGGTGGCCCAGTGTGGTGGCCAGTTGCTGGATTCGTGTGGGGTAGTGGTACTGCTTGTCTCGATCTGTGTACGGCGTGTCCTCGGGCATCCATTGGGGGGGCTGTGTGGCTGGGGGTATCGGGAACCATGCCGTAGGGATGCGGGTTCGAATTCGCACGAATTCGCTCGAATTCGAATTCGCCCCGAATTCGCAGGAATTCGTGGACCGCTCCGAAGTCGAATTCGCAACTTCAAATTCGAACCCTCCCTGATTTGCTTGGTTGAATCCATAGGCACCCACAACTTACCTTCTACGTTGCAATTCACCTGTTTACATATGGGTATGCCACTACCCAGTACCATATCGCATAAGAGATTTCCCAAAAGCTTCCTTAACCTTGCAATTTTTGTTGTTTGTTGTTGCTTGCATTTAGCATGCTGAAACGATTTGACGATTTGCCAAAAATAAGGCAAATCAAAACCAACGATTCCAAAGACCCTTGATTCTTTCAAATGCCTTTTGGAAAAGAAGCAGCAACAAAGCATGCAAGATCACCAATCCACACACAAACCATCACATGTGAACCACTTGTTGCCCTTATTGGGCCTTCATTCATTGCATTCTTGAATTGAATCGTTGGACTTGAAGTCATATAAGAGAGAGCATACACGGCACCGGGAAGGGTAAGGAGGGTACCGCTGTCAAGGATACGCAAGGGCTGCAAGGGGCTATGTACATAGCTTATGCGGAGGTTGGAGCAGGTGCGCTGGCTGGGTGCAGCTCCGTGCACATCATTAGCTCCGTGCACGTCGTTGTGGGTGCCCAGGGCCTCACTGCGGCTGCGTTGGGCTGCTCTCAGCTGCTTCTCCTTCCACACACGCCCGACAGTGCGTGGTTGCCAAGGGGCAACACGTTTTGACTGTCAAAAATTGGAAAAAAAAAGTCGAAAATTAAAAGTTCGGGACGGGTTTTTCTCCAAACTGGTGGGCTTCAGGGGAGAATGGAGGGTACCGCCGTGTTCGTTGGAGCTAGGCGGACACAGCGGTGTGTTCAAAACTCAAAAGTAAATTTTGTTTTCGAAAACGGGTACGCAGGCACCGGACAAGGAAATCAACAGCTCAATCGAAGCAGAATCATCATAGTTTTCATTGTATCAAGTCAAAAAAATATTGCATTGCACAGTTCAAAGTTAGTTTTTCATCTGGAGAAAAGACGGCGCACGCGTGATCATTTTGTCGTCGCCTGTGAACTCGCAGCGCGAATTCGCCCCGAATTTGCAGTACTAAGAATTTCAGGCCGAATTCGCAGCGAATTTGCGCTGCGAACGCATTCGCAGCGAATTCGGCGAATTCAAATTGAATTCGCTGCGAATCTGCATCCCTACCACGCCGAGCGCCCTAGGAATGGCTCATGGGGCGAGTAGCCAGCCGCCGAACTCTCTTGGGAGTTCATCATCAAGGATATGATGGGGAGTAGTCTCACCCAGTCTCTGGTGCGTTCAGTTTTGCACCATATCCTTACATTCTCCTTGAGGACACGAAACTGTCGCTCACATAGGGGGTTGCTCGTGTGAGAGTAGGGGATCTCCGTAGACACTGGGACGTTGAGGGATCTCAGGACCCTCTTGTACCAGCCCGTATCTGAGCGTACTCGTACGTCCTCATCGGAGTTGATCTCCTTGGGCGCCCCATAGACACAAAACCACTCCTCCAGGAGTATCTTGATCGTCTCCTCAGCGGTAATGTGCTTGGTACATGGGAACACCCTGGTAAACCTGGTCAACCCACAGGTCACCACGAGGGAAAAGTCGTAGTCCCCAAACTTCGGCATCTCTGTGTAGTCCACATAGAGAACACTCTTAGCACAGTGAGGAATGGGCAGGGTCGAGTAGAGACCCCTGTCCCTGATATCCCCAAGTTAGCAGGACCTACACGGGCACTTGTCCACGATAGGCTGGAGGGTCTTCCGCAGTCGGTCATCAGTCCACGTAGTGCGGAACCACTGCTTGAATAGCCTCAGGGTACGGTCAGCACCCACATGACCGCTGGACTCATGAGTCCACTTCAGTAGCGCTGGCACTCTGTCACTGGGTACCACGATGTGGTCCTCGTGCCAGAGGTAGCTCTTGTCTCTCTTCCACTGCTCTTGGTTGACCAGGAGGGGTTCAAGGCGTTTCTCCAGGCGCTTATAGATATCCCCAAACTCCTTCAGGTATTCCGCTTGTTGGAGTCCATCTAGGGGTCGTATCATAGTCATGTTGAGGTCCAAGTGTATGTCCATACGGCTGAACGCCTCCTTAGCCAGCGCTTCAGACCGGGCACCAATCAGGGCGTCGAAGTTGTTGCGGCTAATGTAGTCTGCACACTCGTTCTTCACTCCCTGGATATGGTGTACGGTCAGCCGTAGTTGGCTGAGGTAGGTCCACCAGCGCCTTAGCTTGGCCTTCTCAGGTGGGGGACCCTTCTGGAAAGTGCGGACCGGCTCTCGGTCGCACAGCCAGACCACAGGGTTACTCCCCAACAGTCGTGCCTGAGAGGATTGCACCAGCATACCCGCAAGCAACTCCTGCTCATAGGTGGAGTAGTTCCCCCTGGCCTGGTGCCACTTCCAGTTCCAGTGGCCCAGGGGTACTAGGACCCACTTGTCGTCAGGGTAGCTGTGCTAGACAGTTCCATCTCGGTTGAGACCTTCCGTCCCCCATTTGGAAATAGCCGAGTCGAACTCCTCCTTCTCTACTGCTTGCCATTGGAACAACGTTCCACCACCACCCACATTGCTGGCGTCGGTCACCAGGATAATCTCACCTTGTGCTCTAGGCACGCCGAAGCACTTAGCGTTGGCCACCTTGTCTTTGAGCTCGTCAAACGCTTGTTGTTCTTGTGGGCCCCAGCGCCAAGTAGTACTCTTCTTGATCAAGTCCGTCAGAATGGCGCTGGTGTATTTGAAGTTCTTGATATGGCGGCGGTAGAAGTTGCACGCCCCAATCAAACTGCGTACATCTTGGAGTCCTTTCTTGGGGTCTTCATGTCGGACCTTAGCATCCATCAGGGGTTTGGCCTTAGAGGCCGCTGGGGTCCACCACCCATAGCCAACGTGAAACCCCAGGTACTGCATGGTCTCCTGCATGAACTCACACTTCTCCAGCTTGAGTCGTGTGTGGTTCTCCTGGCAGACCGCAAATAACTCACCCAAGAGGATTAGGTGATCCTCCTGGGTATTGGTCCCAAGGCATACATCGTCGATGTTCGTTTCCATCTTGGCCCCACGGGATATGAGTTCTTGCACCTTGGGCCTTCATCGTAGGATGGACAGGATCTTGTTCATCAGCTCTTGAAATAGAGCGGGTGCGTTGGCCACGCCAAAGGGCATGACCTTCCACTTAAACATTCTCCCCTGAGAGGTGATGAAGGCGAGTAGCTCCTGGGCGTTGGGCGTCAGGTCCACCTGCCAAAATCCACTCCTCTTGTCCATCTTGGTCTTATAGCGACAGGAGGCTATCTTCTCAAGGGTAGACTCCATGTTAGAAATGGACCCTGAGTGGTTCAACGTTTTCTTGTTCAGCTCTCCATAATCCACTACCAGCCGTTTGGCTGTAGACCCAGGGTTTAGCCACCAGGAAACAGGGGCTGCAGTGTTGGGGGTAGTCCCCGTCCTTGTACTCCTGGACCAGGCCAGCGTCGATACAGCGTTCATCTTCCTCTGGGGTCCTCACACGGGCACCCCACACGCTCTTCATGAGCTTAAGATCTACCTCCCTTTGCCAGGTGGTGATCTTCTGTTCGAGGTCCTCCTTCAATTGGGATAGATCTCCCATACATCCTTGCTTCAGTGGCCATGAGCTGCGGGTAGGCTTAGCGTAGCATAGCTTTGTCGCCACCAACCCCCCCTTGGAGTCCACGTACTCCCTTAGCCTGGACCGGGAGTTCAGCTCCTCGTCCAAGGGGTCTTCCACCCTCATGGAGAGTAGGGGTTTCAGTGGGGCGACGTACTCGGTGTTCTCCACTTCCTCCACGCGTGTCTGCACGCAGAAGGCGTCATGCTCAGTTTCGTCATCAGAGTGGATAGAGCTGGGGAGCTCGGATAGTCCACACTCAGATACTCCATCAGGAACAGGTACACGGCAGGGAGGATTGGGGGCATTGGTGTTAGTCAGGATGTATTCATCTCCCCCTGGTAAAGTCTCAATAGCATCTTGAGGTCGTAGTCGATCCTTCAAGTCACCCAGGGTGAGTCCATCGCTCTCTCGTTGTATAGTCTGGACCAGAGTTGAGTCCAGGTCCTCCCAGGGGATAGAGGTAAGACCCCTGTCCACCACGCTGAGCATACTTCCCCATCCAGGTTTCCCGATGGGCGTCTTGCGTCCCAGAGGCACGTAGATGGCCTCATCAGGTAGCCCGACACAGCTGCTAGTCAGCCTGTCCAGGAGGGTTCGCCAGTACTCGTTGCCCCCATGGGCTCCCCAATTGGGGGAACAAAGGACCATACGGGAACGTTCCAGGGCCACCTTGGTCAAGACCTTCCCCAGTTCACTGAGCCTGGGGTTCCCGTAGGCCATCCTGAAAGAGGGCCAGTAAAATTTGTAGCAGCAGCTTTTCCCCTTGCTGCAGTAGAGGTCCAAGACATGTTGCTTGTCGCTGGCGAACAACTCCACGCTCAGGTCTTCTCTGGAGTAACCCAACTCCTTCAGACCTTGGTCCAGGACTTCCCCCAATAGTTGATAGTCCTCAGTCTTGGAGGCCGCCATCATGTTCCAGGGCTCCTCCTTCGATACCCTCAGGTAGCTCGAGGTGTGCTCCCACTGCTCCAGTGGCACGGACTCTCTGCCATTGCCGTGGTCCACGTAGAGGAGGTAGGGCGCTTGCAGCGTCAGGGATTGTATCTGGGAGTGCTGCACGAAGAAGTTAGTCCCCAATACAAAGTCGAAGGCCTCAGTGTCAAACACATAGAACCGATGGGCGATAGTTCGAGAGCCCATTGGCACCTCCACTTCACAGTCCCTGCAGCTGTGCACCACATGTCCATCCCCCATTCGTATAGCCGCGGTAGGCATGGTGTTCATCAGGCTCCCACAAGGTAAAGTTTTCTTGGCCACTATTGATATGGTGGCTCCAGTATCCAGTACCCCCAGGTATTCACGTCCCCCTAGTCGGATTCATACCCAGAACACCAGGTCCAGGGCCCCACCGGAGCGTCCCCGTGAGAACTCCACCTGACAGGTCACCTGGAACCCCTTGTTCTGCAATTTGCGGGCCATCCTCATGAAACGGCTTCTCTCCTTGGCGTTGCCGTCATCACCACCTTCATGCTCATGTTTGGCCCCTTGCTCTCGCTGGGCCTGAGTCTGCGAGCGTGTGGTAGGACCAGACTGGCCTCCCGAGGGCTCGGAGTTACCCCTGGATTAGGGTCGGGGTTGCTTCCGTTCTTGTCCTGGTTCTTGTTGTCCTTGTCTGGCTGGCGATTAGCGCCTCCTCCTCTTCAACCTTGGCTCTTGTCTTGGCCTTTCCCACGGCCTTTCGACTTGCCCTTGCCGGAGTCGTTGCCGTTGCCCTTGCCACCGCCCTTGCCAGAGCCTTTGCCAGGATCTTCGCCCTTCAGCTTCGCCGACAGGCGCTGCTTGTGGTAGCACTCATCCTCGTAGTGCTTACTCTTCCCACAGAAGGCACAGGTGATAGTGCGCTTGTAATGATCCGGCATCTTAGGCTTGGCGCCCGTGTAGGTCTCCTGCTTCTTCCTCTGGACCACGAAGCAATCGCGTTGATCGCCGTTGGGGGCGTGCTGCAGGTGACCATGCTCGTCTCTGGCGTCACACCAGAAGAGCTCCTGGACATTGCCCATGATACGGCCGTGCTTGGGGGTAGTCCCCTGTCCAGGTCTGGGTCTACCCTTTGCCATGGCTCCCAGAGCCTCCTCCTCCAGGACGGTAGGCGTTCAGGTGCTGGTTGCTTTCTTTCTCCAGCGCCAGCTCCAAGAGTAGCACAGACAAATCCTCGTAGTTGAGGGCTCCCGCCTTGCGCTCTGCCGTTGACCGGCACTCGTCCCACAGCTCCCGAGGGAGCTTAGCCACCAACCAGAAAAGCAGGTCGTCGCTGCCGTAGGAACCGGGCGTCGATCGTCCCACCAAGTGGTCCAGGTCAGCCAGTAGCTCGGAGATCCTGGCTGGATTGGGGTTGTTGGTTAGCACGGCCAGGTTCTGGATCTCGGCCCTGATGGAGAGGTCCGTTTCATAGGTAGGGTACTGCCTCTCCAAGTACCCAACACATCGGCGAAGGTGGCGGACTTCGTCACGATCTGCTTGACCTGCTTCTCCAGGTACTTCGTCTTGCAGCACTGCAGGAGCAGATCGCACTTGACTCGCCAACTAGCATGGGTTTGGCCGGTCATTCGGAGAAACCGGCCAAAGTTCTCAGCGAACTCGCTGAGATCCTTGCCTGTGAACTCAGGCAAGTTCACCACAATTTTGGAGGTGGCTATTGCCTTAGCCTCCGGAGACCTGCGTCCCTCAGGGCGCTTGGTCTTCCTCTTCTTCATCTTCTTCTGCCCGCTCGGGTTCTCGGGGTCCTCAGGGTCGTCGTCCTCCGAGGGCGAAGCAGAAGTCATGGACGGCGGCTCATCGTCGGAGGGGTCTCCGCCTAGGTCACTAGAGCTGTAGGGCTCCACGTCAACCATTGCCCTCAGGGCTGTCAGTCCCAGCGGGTCCGGCTCGGCTCTCGTGGAATTCTCCACGTGGATGTAGGGAGGCTGGGCCGTTCTTGATATGAGAGGGCTTCTCGGTATCACCGCAGGGGTCGGCATCGGTCGGCTCCTCAGGCTTCGCAGGGTGTTTGTCAACCCCGCCACCAGGTGATTGGCTTGTACTCGGTGAGGTGAAACTCCCATGATGGTAGCCGACGCTTGGGGAGAGGATCAGGGGCCCCAGTTTAGCCCGAATCTCTTGAGTGAGGTCGCCAACAAGTTCAGAGGTGGCTCCTCGGAGGGCCTCTTTAATCTCCGACCGCGTCAGGGACCTGTTGGAGGATCTCCCCCATCCTCTACTCCTGCTCCCGCATGACTCAGGGCCTCTCCTCAGCCCACTCAGGGTTGCATACCCAGGAACATCCACATAGGCTCCCGTAGCGGGTAGAGGATGGTGATAATCTGCCGCATACCATCGCGGCGCAGAACTGGAGGCCACTGGCTCACTGGCAGTAGTTGCCTCTGGAAACGCAGTGGTGCATGGGTCCACACCATAGGCAGGGTAGGTAGGCATGCCAATAAAGCCTGTGCCCTCAGCCATAGGCGGGGTGGTTATGGTTGTGGATGTTGCAGGAGCTGGGTCTGGAGTTGGGAGTGTGGTGGTTGTAGGAGAGGGTGATGCGTGGAGGCCAGAGGCGCTTGGTGCGCCCTCGATGGTGGATTCGCTCGTCGGGTCGTGCCCATGGTCCACTCCTTCGTCTGCCATGCTTTCTCCTGCATCCTTCTCTCTCTCCCTCTTTCTCTTCACAGGGTTGGTGTCCACCTCCTCGACTGAGAGAGCCTTGAGGGCCGATTGCAGTCCCCCCAGCGAGTCATCGGCCACGTCCACTGGCCCATGTAAGGGCACCGAAGGTACAGCGTCACGTCCAGGTCCAGGCTCTCCAGGCGCTGGCATTGCTGGTGCCTCAGGCGCCGTCTTTGCGTCGGTGTCCTCCTTCTTTGTGTCCCTACTCGCCCTTCCTGCTGAGGACAGTACTCGGCGCGCTGGGTGTACGGCACGGGGTTGCTACCGGCACGCAGAGACTGTCTGCCTCTTGCTACCAGAAGGTTTGGAAGTGTTTTTAGCACTTTGTTTTTGATGTACTTGTCCTGCTGCTTGCTGCTGGTGATGGGATCCTGCTGCTTGCTTTTGATATTGAAACAATTGTGGTGATATAAAACCAATGAAGTGCAACCCAAACAAGAGTAGTATGTAAGTAGAAGATAAACAGGATCAAAGCATGAAGGGCTGCAGTCACAAAGAGTTAGATGAAAAAAGATATCATCAATAGACCACAGCAATAGACATTCAATGCAACTCAGGTTGAAATATTTACATCCTTGTGAAACATTAATTAAAAAACTGCCCCAAGGGCTCACACTCTCCATAGCGCCATCTTGAGATGTGCACTCTTTGCTTTTGGGTCCCATAGCTGCTGAGGTTGTATGGCTTGTGGCGCTGAGGTCACTGCCATGTCACCTGGGATATTCCTACTTAGCTAGGCTGACTGGGTATTGAACCCAGGACCTCTCAAAAAGAGGTACCCCAGCCCCCTAGGGTGCATACCACTAGGATAGCTAAGAATTCATGAGAAAACATAGATAAATCCATAGGCTCTGAATCAATGTCAGCGCCTCAGTCAGTCCAGGAAAAGATGTTTTAGTTCACATTGTTTGGGGATTAAGGGGTCCACACAACATCCTGGTTTAGTGTTTGGTTCTATAGGTCAAAATGTGTCATCACCCATTTTGGTTAGGCAAATACTAAGATAAAAATGCGGGATAGCTTAGAGTCTCTCTAATACAACTAAAGTCTACTCCAAAGCAATGGAAAAGCACTTTTTCTTACGCCATGTCCCGTTTCCTCAGATTGTTATCGAACTGTTCCCTGATATACTGTTTCTTTTTTTTATTGTGGTGTGATCGGTGCCTGTTTCCTGAGGACTTGTGCACCATTGACGCTGTCTTTTCCCACTTGAAGAAAGATTTGCACATGAAGAGGAGTTTTAGCGAAGATCCCAATGCCGCTCGCCATATTATACGGGGCTTAATGACAAAGATAAGTCAGTTGCACAAAATCCTCAGCAAGCAAGCAAGCTTCAGGACTCTGCTCGTATTGCTAAAGAACCTAGAGCGAAGCCCTGGGTAACTTAACCAAGTGTTATACCGTGTGCACAGCGCGTGGCCTACAGCCTTTGATGCATCATACGCAAGCAGTATGCAGGAGCAACCTGCTGCACTACCGTGCATAATGCCAATTTCCTCATTACACACCCTCTCCGCCCCCTGCTGGTCCCGACTCAACTAGGAGGTGGCCCTCTTGGGCTTACCTACCTTACTCACCATGCACCATGCCATGGCTTGTGCGTTGTACCTGCAAAGAGAGGAGGAGGAGAGTAATTAGCACACATGGAGGCAAGCGAACACAAACGAAAACTAGGCCTACTTGTGTGCGATCTATTGCACAATCTCTGTGTCTTATGACGAACAAGGGACGGCAACAAGAAGCGGCACAAGGTATGACAAGTATGTTACAAAAAAAAAACACGAAAGCGCCTTCCACGCCCTCTCTAATAGGGGAAACGCAACGCGGAGAGGTATGTTATCGAAGACGCAACGAAAAAAAAAAAAGGGAGGAGACACAAAACACAACACGCAAAAAAAAAAAAAAACGACCTGCGCACGCTCTTTCTCTACAGGGGAAGAAAACATGGTGGGGCAAAAGGAAAGGTACGTGCCAGCCATCACGCATGCCACGCATTTCTGCTACACATCTACAGGACCTCTTCTGCTTTTTGAACCATGCCGACGACCGACGACGAGAACCAGCCAAGCAATGACACACCCCACCCCACCAACCACACACCGCAAGCACACACACGCGCACGCACGGCAGCCACACCGCGCACGACCCCCCCCCCCCAACGCCACCCACACCAACACGAAGGGCCACACAGCGCACACACACACACCAGGACCAAGGAGAAGGGTACCCGGAAGACACACCCACCGCACCACCACACCACACCATCAAAAACACAGACACCACAAACACGCAACACACAACACAGCACGGCCACCGCGCACACCCACACACACCATAAACACACACAACAAAGGACACCCCCGCCCGCGAAACACACCACCAGAACCGGCGGGCCCCAGCCAGGAGTGGCGGGGAGCCCCACGCCACCACCGGCAGCGAAACCCGGACGGGAGTGGCGGGTAGTAGCACACAGGAACCTCCGCCAGGAGTGGCGAGGGACCAACCACACCACACACCAGCCACAAACCCACCACACACGCCACCGCCGCACGCCACACGCCACACACCACACAACACACACCACACACCACCGCCGACAGCGAAACCCAGCCAGGAGTGGCGGGGAACCGCGCCCGGGACCCTCCGCCAGGAGTGGCGAGGAACGCCCACCACCGCCGGCAGCGAAACCCAGCCAGGAGTGGCGGGGAGTAGCACACAGGAACCTCCGCCGGGAGTGGCGAGGAACCAACCACACCACACACCAGCCGCAACCCCACCAGCACACCACCGCCGCACACCACACACCACACACCACACACCACACACCACCGCCACCAGCAGACCCCAGCCAGGAGGGGCGGGGGACCACACACCACCACCGGCACCAAAACCCAGCCACGAGTGGCGGGGAGTAGCACGCAGGAACCTCCGCCAGGAGTGGCGAGGGACCGACCACGCCACACACCGCCGCCAACGGACCCCAGCCAGGAGTGGCGGGGAACCGCGCCCGGGGCCCTCAGCCAGGAGTGGCGAGGAGCGCCCACCACCACCGGCAGCGAAACCCAGCCAGGAGTGGCGGGGAGTAGCACACAGGAACCTCCGCCAGGAGTGGCGAGGGACCAACCACACCAGGCACCAGCCACAACCCCACCAACTCACGACCGCCGCACACCACACACCACACACCACACACCACACACCACGCACCACCGCCGCCAGCAGGCCCCAGCCAGGAGTGGCGGGGAACCGCACACCACCACCGGCAGCGAAACCCAGCCAGGAGTGGCGGGGAGTAGCACACAGGAACCTCCGCCAGGAGTGGCGAGGGACCAACCACACCACACACCAGCCACAACCCCACCACACACCACCGCCGCCCGGAGACCTCAGCCAGGAGTGGCGAGGACCGCCCACCACCACCGGCAGCGAAACCCAACCAGGAGTGGCGGGGAGTAGCACACGGGAACCTCTGCCAGGAGTGGCGAGGGACCAACCACACCACACACCAGCCACAACCCCACCAACACACCACCGCCGCTCACCACACACCACACACCACACACCACACACCACACGCCACTGCCGGCAGCGGAACCCCAGCCAGGAGTGGCGGGAACCGCACACCGCAACAGGCAGCGAAACCCAGCCAGGAGTGGCGGGGAGTAGCACACAGGAACCTCCGCCAGGAGTGGCGAGGGACCAACCACACCACACACCAGCCACAACCCCACCACACACCACCGCCGCCCGGAGACCTCAGCCAGGAGTGGCGAGGACCGCCCACCACCACCGGCAGCGAAACTCAACTAGGAGTGGCGGGGAGTAGCACACGGGAACCTCCGCCAGGAGTGGCGAGGGACCAACCACACCACACACCAGCCACAACCCCACCAACACACGACCGCCGCTCACCACACACCACACACCACACAACACACACCACACACCACATGCCACTGCCGGCAGCGGAACCCCAGCCAGGAGTGGCGGGGAACCGCACACCACCACAGGCAGCGAAACCCAGCCAGGAGTGGCGGGGAGTAGCACACAGGAACCTCTGCCAGGAGTGGCGAGGGACCAACCACACCACACACCAGCCACAACCCCACCAACACACCACCGCCGCACACCACACACCACAAACCACGCACCACACACCAACACAGACACCACGCGCACGCACCGCGCCACAAACACACACACCGACGGCGAACCACTACCAAAGGAGGGGGCGACACGCACACAAGCAACACGGCCAGGAACAGCGAAAACCCCCCCCCCCCCACCACCACCACCCCACCCCGGAGAGACGGGACACCAACCACCGCAAACCGCACAGCGAAAGGGGGGGCGGGAAGAAAAGGGCCCACGGGAGACGCAGGCGAGGGACCCAACCTCAGGGGTTTGGGCCCCCCCCCGGTGACCGTATCCGCCCCACCTGAGCACACGCAATAAGGTGGGATACGCCCGGGACTGTTGGTCAGCGGCCCGCGGTGGCACGTCTGGGGGGGTGACCAATGGGCCTGACCAAGAGCACTCCCCACGGCACGTACTGCGGTTCGGGCCCAGCGAGGGGCTGCGGGTAGGGCACACTGTCCATCGGGGCAGGCAAGAGACACGCCTATCCCGCAAGGACTCCCCAGCGACCCACAGTGTACCCGACCCCGGTGTGGGGAACGGCTGGAGTACCTGGCTACGGAGCAGGTCCATTTGTACCGAGCGAGTACAAATGGACGGCCCGTACAACAGAGTTACACCCTGACGGGGAGTGCAAGCATCGGCCCCCCCACGGGGGAACACCAGGGGAAGGGACCCGAGCCGGCGACAAGGACCCCCCCCCCCACCCACCACAGCCGGGAAGGCCCGGGCACGACACCAGAGAAACACCGCCCCAAGCGACGCGGAAAAGAGACAGAAGGAGGAGGGCACGCAAAGGGGACGGCAGGGGGACACACCACCGACAGACCCCAGCCAGGGGGGGCGGGGAACCACACAGCCGAGACAGGGGGGGGGCCACGGCACACAGCCCCCACACCAAACAGGGCCGCCAAACCACGCCCAGAAAGGCGAGGACAGGCACCCAAACGCACCACCAACACACCGCACACACGCCCGAGCGTGCACACAACACACACCCCCACAACCGCCACTGACACGAGCCCCACAAACGCACACCACACACCAAAGCACAGGCGCCGCCCGCACCACACACGCAACACACGCAAACCCAAACAACGGGAACCCAGCAACCCCCCCCGCCAAGCGGGCTGCAGGGCTGCCAGAAACCGCTAGGACACAAAGGAGGACCCACCAAGCCCGCAGCCAGGAGTGGCGAACGGCCACACCCAGTAACATCCGAACGGCCGCGCCCAACACCAGGACCAGGCACTACGACACCCACACCAGCACCGCCACCAACGCCCAAACCGGACGCCACAACACCCTCACCAGCGGACACACCCGAAACCAACGGAGGCACCATCGGCAACACCAGCGACCCCAGCACCAAAACACTAGGACATAGGACACCCACAGCAACAACAGACCAACACAAAAAGCCACCCAACACTGACCAACGACCGCACCCAGCAGATCCGGTCCCCCACCGACCCGCACCCAGAACCACCGCCACCAGCATCCACGCCATCGGAAACACCAACACCACCAAAAATCAAGCCAGCACAACACCCTCACCAACACCGTCACTGCCGGCACCATCGCCTACGAAACCTACGCACACCACCGCCGGTTCCAGCACCTACATCACCCAAGCCAACGGCATCAAGCACACCATCGCCGGCAACACCCCACCATCAGCGTCGCCAGCAGCAACCTCCGCCACCGGAGGACACCAAAGCCACCACAGCCGGTGAGTCAACAAACCACCAAGCCCCGGCCAGGGGAAGCGAGGGCACACGCCCGGAACCATCCACAGCAACACCCTCGCCACCAAAGCGACCGCAGGGCGCCATCCACCATGCAGTCCCCGGCGGCACCCACACCACTGGCGCCACCAACACCACCCTCACCCACGACACCAACCGGAGCATCGCCTGCACCACCTACACCAACAGCATCACCAGCAGACCACACCACCTACTGCACACCCTCCCAGACAGAGCCACAGAAACCGGCCACCGCCCTGAACACAAGCCGCTGACCACCCACACACAGACCCACGCCAACCACCAGCAGCATCAGCAACGTCCGAGAAGCCGTGAACCATAGCGGCGCCCACAACGACCTCACCACCGACATCACCGACACCGACACCGGCAGTGCGGCCTCAGCAACAACAAACCAGAGCGTCAACGGCAGCCGCCACGGCGACACCGCCCGGTACAACACCATCGGCATCAACGACGTAAAGGGAGCCAACACGCGGGCCAGCGACACCCATGGGTACCTCCACCAGGAGTGGCAAGGTCCCACCCCCGCCGTCAGAACACCACCATCCACCAGGGCAACACCTGCAGCGCCCTCGCCTTCGACATCGCCCACAGCTCCGCCGGCGGCGCCCTCGCCAGCACCGTCACCAACACCGCGACGACCAGCCACGAGTGGCACGCCCGGAACCGCCGACCACCCAAACGCAGGCCGCGCCCAGCACCAACACCAACAACACCCACGCCAACAGACCACCACGACACACGCCAACCACCAAGTAACACCTATGGCACCCTCGCCATCGGCAACACCAACGCCACCAACACCCACGGCACTATCCACACCACCACCAACCCCACCAACGACGGGCCGAGGTGCCGTCACCTACAGCGCCCCCGACCCTACCACCACCACCACGACCCCGCCACCTAGGGCACCCCCACCAACGGCGTCACCAAGGACGCCAGCACGGCTGGCGAACGAACGCCACCGAGCCCTCAGCCAGGAGTGGCGAACGCCCACACCCAGCAACACCAAAACGGCCACGCCCAGACCCAGGGCCAGGATCTGCGACACCCACACCTGCACCGCCGCCAACACCCAAACCGAACACCACAACACCCTCAGCAGCGGAGACACCCGGAACCAACGGAAACGCCGTCGGCAACACCAGCAACCCCGACACCCAGCACGACGCCTGAGACACCCTCGCCAACAACGGACCAACACAAGACACCACCCAACGGCCAAGTTACACCCAAGGCGTTCCAACCGCGCCACCCACCGACCCGCACCCAGAACCACCACCAGCAGCAGCAGCAGCCACTGACAACCCACACACAGACCCACACCAACCATCAGCAGCATCAACAACATGGGGGACACCGTGAACCATAGCAACGCCGCAACGACCTCACCACCGGCGGTGCGACCTCACCGACAGCAACCCGGAGCATCCCGCATCCCGCATCCCGGTAAGACGCCATCGGCAGCAAGGACACCGAGGGGGCCAAGGCCAACCCACCAGCCAACGACACGCATGGGAACCTCCGCCAGGAGTGACGAAGTCACCCCTCCGCCGTCAGAACACCGCCGGGGCAACACCTACAACACCCTACAACGCCAACACACACAGCTCCCCCGGCGGCGCCCCCACCAACACCAACACCGGCACCACCGACAGCGGCAGCACGGCGACACCGCCACCCAACCGCAGCATTGACACCCTAAACCGCAACCGAAGCAACACCTGTCACTACAGACCCAAGGACAGCCGAAGGGAATATCCCAACACCAGGGACAACCGACACCACCAGGACCACAAGCCGGCCAAACACCAGCCACTAATGGCACGCCCGGAACCACCGAACACCAACACGCAGGCCACCCAGCACCAACACCAAAAACACCCACGCCACCAGACCACCACGAGACACACCACCGCCAACCCCACCAACGACGAACCGAGGTACCGTCACCCACAACACCCCTATCACCACCACCACGACCCCGGCACAGAGTAACACCTAGGGCGCCCCCATCGACGACAACACCAAGGACGCCACCACGGCTGGCGAACAAACGCCACCAGCGCCACCCACCAGGCCCCCAGCCAAGGGTAGAAACAGCAACGCCACACACCATCACACCCACCGCATCGAAATCACCCGGAGCATCGTCCACATCAACCAGGGGTCCCCACCACCCACCCAAGCAGCACAAAACACCACAGCAACACCACCACACCCTCGCCACCAGCGACACCGGCAGCACCCTCCGCCAGGAATGGCGAGGAGAAGGCCCAACAACGCGGACCCACCCAACGTCCCCGGCACCCTCACCATCGGACCGCCACCACCGGCGCCGACCGCCAACACACCACCGTCACCAACGCCACCGACCCCTGACGCAAAAACCACACAGCCCGCACAAACGGCACCAGCCAGAGCATCACCGACAACACTCCCGGCCAACTCACAAGAACACCACCGAAAGCACCACCATCGACCGAACGCCACGACAACCCCAGGGTACGGGTCCCCCTACCCACCCCCCACCATCTGCACAACCAGCAACACCATCACTAGCACCAACCGGAACACCGACAACGACAGCCTCACCAACAACCGACACCCCCCTACCGCTGCCACCCACCAGTCACGCCACCCACCGTCGATGCCACCCACCAATGCCGCACCCCGAACCACACTTACACCCGGAACCGGCACCAGCACGCCCGGCCGAGCCGTCAATGGCACCGCTGCTCATGGCACCGCCTACACTCACCACCGCCACCACCACCCCGCGCGAGGCCAGGAACCCCCGGCGTCGCCAACGGCCCCAACGAGCACCGACACCACCAACACCACCGGCGCCGGACGGGGACTACCCACAATCCAGAAACATCTCCACCACCAACAACCAATACACCACCCGCGGCACCCCACCATCGCCAACGCCACCACGGCACCCATCACACCTCCACCACCGGAGGCGACGTGGGCCACACCACCCGTCAACTACAGCACCCTCGCCACCACCGCCACATCCGGCCCACAAACGTTACGCCCCAACGACCAGAAACAACACCCTCACTATCGACACCACCGACAACACCACATACGCCCATACGTCACCCGCGCCATGCTCACCAACCATCACCTCGTCATCAGAGGCACCAACACCACCGGCGACGATGACAGCGACAACAGCTGACCCACCAGCTAACCACCATCAACCATAGCCCAGCACCAACTTCATCTACGCTAACGCCGATACCACCCTCGCCAACAGCGCCGCCACCGACACAATCATCCACTCCGGCGCCCACACCACCCTCACCACCAACATCACCACCAACCCCCCAGGGTCAGGGCCCGCGGGAAACAGAACGGCAGAGCGAGCACGCCACCACCCGCACGCGTCGCCCACCCTATCGTACACCGCTCCGCAACACACCCCCCGCCCCGCTTCCCCTGACAGGGCGTGCGCTCCAGCCCACTGCTGGGAAGACGACTACGACATCCTCCCGGCCATCCGACACCTACTGGCAGCCACGGCCCCACCCCCACAAGCCCACCAGCAACCCACGGAACCGCAGGAGCCCGACCACCCCATGCAACCACGCTCCATATCCCCCGCGTCAACCGCAGACCGGAACGCGGAACACCAGCGAGAGGAGCCCGACCACGGCCGCGCCGCCACGCCCCCACCGCCCCCCCCCCAAAGGACATCTACGCCACGCTGGCCAGCACCCTAGCCCCCATGGACGCCGAGCAGTACTACCAGTCCGTCCAACGAGACCTCCCTGAGGACCACGCGACCCTCCAGGGGTGGAAGCAGGAGAAAAGGAACGACAACGAGTGGGGCACAGAGGAAGACCTTCTCTGGGAAGACACCTGGAAAGGCACCGCGGACGCCTTCCTGGAGGCAGCAGCCGAAACCTACCCCCGCCCGCCCGGGGACACTAGACACGGCCTCCACGCCCTCCTAGCGTTCCACAGCTGGAAACACCGCCACACCGTCACCCTCCACCCCCTCGACCACAATCCACACGGATGGACACCTGAAGACGACGCCACAGCCGCCATCACGGTACAGCAAAGCCCCGAGACCCCGGAGGAATACCACATCACCTGGAACGATCCGGCACCCCACCCCCCCGCCTCCCCCACCCTCCCACATGTCTTCGCCACCATCAGTGCAGAGCTCCAGGAGGCGAAAGCCCCACAGCAACTGGACGAAGAGATGCCCCAGGCACCATCACCATCAACCACACAAGACCAGCCCCGCACAGAGCCCCTCACCCACCCCATCACCACAATGGAGCTCCCCCCACAACACCGCACCACCCCAGACCGAAACGGGTTTCGAGACCTGCCGCGGGAATGGGCAGTCCACAACGGCACACTCCGATGGGACGAAATCACACCGGGCCTCCAGGCCATCCGCCTCCACTCGATCACAGAGCCCACCACCACCTGGGCACTACCGACGGACCGCCACCACCTCCTCCTCACCGTCCAAGGCGATGCCACGATCACACCCACGGAAGGAGACCCCGTAACAGCAGCCCCCGCCCACGCCGTCCACATACCCCCACAAGCATCGTCGGCACCTATGACGGTGCATCCAGGCCCCACCCCATGGCAAGCCATCGTCACAACCTACCCCGCCCCCAATGACCACACACACACCTGGCAGCAACGGTGGAAGGACATCCGGGGGGACCTCCTCCAAGAACACCTAGGGCTCACACGCACCCACCACACCCTACACCCGATACGAGGAGTAGGCCAAGCACCACACGGCATACACGCCCCGGGAGTATGGGCGTACGCCACACCCATAAACCCACAAGCAGCGGAGGACATCAAGACCGCCCTATCCATCCAGCAAGCCCAGACCCAAACCCCGCACCGCAACACCCAACGAGGCTACACCATTTGGTGGGCATACCAAGACCATGACACCCTCACCCCCCAACCGGGGCCCCCCCCTCTAGACATCAACACCACCGCTCTGATCCAAGCCGCAACAGCGGCAGCCACACAGGTAGGGGCCCCGGAAACCTGGGGCCCACAATACCTGGTCGAAACCAAAGTGGCGCCCCACGCGAAGGGCCAAGACAAGCCCCCAACACCGAAGCCGCTCCACCCCCCACTCAAGCTAGACCCGACGGAACACACCCCCCAGGACGAATGGGCGACCCACTACATCATCCCCCACACCACCACCCGCAAAAACGACGCCGCCAAGATCACTGTCACCCGCCACCTCCCCCACACCACACAGGTGTATGAGCTGACGGCCCCCAACGTCCTCGTCACCCGTCGCCGACACGACGAGCGATACACCATACAGGCGGAAGGGGCCGCCGCGACCACCCTGTACACATGGGCAACACGGGGGGACCTCCCACACCCCACCCTCCACCACGCCCCCTCCTGGCCCACCCCCTTCCACACAGCGGACCGCCCCAACAAGAAGCCCAAACACACGGGTGTGCACACCCACGCCCAGGAGGCCCGGCACCGACACGATGCGAGGCGCAAGGCCCGCGCCCTCCACGACGACCACACCATCCCCCGCATTGGCGCCCCCCCCGCCAGGGTATCAGATACCACTGAAAGTGCTGCCCTGGGTCGTTGATGGTGCCGGAGGGCTCGGGGCCGGCAAGACCAGTGAGGCAGGCACGCGAGGAGTCGACCTGAACGCTGCTATTGGGGGTAGAACCGGATACACGGACACCAACGGAGGCGAGAGCAGCAACAACAGAAGCAAGATCCATGCTGATTGTTATCCGGCAGAAAATCCCAGTCTATGAAGAAAATTGATGCGGATTATCCTAAGTACATCTGAGTGTCCATATCTGTCTGAAAAGATTTATATAAATCCGATTGTGAAAAAATATTTAGCTGATTTGGCTTCGGGCGCGCATCAGCGGCAATTGGCGATTCCAGGTAAATGATCGGAACGCGACGGATTTACGATGAATGGACCGCGGAATCAGATCCGGCATATCAGAAATATATAGGTCTGATCCTGACACTGAGCTGCGAGGCGGCGATTCCGCCGAAGCAAAGAAAATGACCAAAATGTAGCCAATCTGGGGCAGATCTGCTAAAATCTGAGCAGATGGGGGTTAGCCGCACTTACACTCCCCCTCCAAAAACACACTGGGGTGTGTCGCTACGTCAACGAAGAACGTAGTGCGGGTAAGTCCCAGAAAAAAATAGAAATGTAGCCTCGATGGGGCGAAATCTGCTTGATCTGACCTGATTTGGGCTGAATTGGCACTGCATCAGGATGGATGAACCTGAAATGAGACAGAATGAGGAGTGACGAACAGTCCTCCGTGCAGTAAAATATTAGGTTAAGGGCTAAAAAGCATGTAAACGTATCGAGAATCGATACCAAACCATGCACTGGTTGAGAATGAGGTAGATTATTGGTGGATTGAGTGGGGGAATCAAGAGATGGAGTGACATCTCGGCGCTCTGGCACAGTTTAGCTGTCGCGGGCACGCTACGGTGTCCTCCACGTACTCTACATCGTGTTACTCCCGCTTATCTCGTTCTGAAAAGTGCAGCATGTGCTTCAGATTTGGCGCATCTGGTGGATGATCACAAGATTCAGCAAGATTGAGAATCAATTTAAGCAGAGATGAAGGAGATGAAACAATCACAGAGAGGGAAAACAAATACAAATGTAATCTGCAGGTCCTAAGTGAGCAGAAAAACATCAGCGTCAACTAAGTTAAGCAAAGCCGTAAACAGATCTTCGAGGAATGAGAGGAGATGACAAAGAAATCAACCTAAACTGTCCTAAAATGAGGAAATTCCCTAAGATGAAGGTGAAATGAAGCGGAATGTCTAGAACTGAAACTACTAACACTTTCGTTTAGACTAGAGTTAATATATATTGTCGTTTATTCAGCTCAATTGTGCTTTCCGGCACGTTGGTTCGCGAGCATCCAACAGATTCTATGAGAATGTGGATCATGTGATGATGCATCATGATGGGACATGCTGGCCCTGGATCCTTGGCATGTAACGCGCCGAAGGTTCGCTGAAGGCGCTTTACTGACAGTATGTAACTGAGAGACACCGAATGGTCCTTTCTTTACAGTGGCGGCGGTGTCAATCGACTTGGACAAGGCCAATCTTTCGATTGAGTCCCACAAGACACTTGGATTCACCATTTTCGACAGTTTCAGGTCGAATTGAGCTCACATTGGCGTGTGCCAAAAATACAACGAAGCTTACGGACTTCAGAGGTTGCTGTTAGAAGTCCCTAGAGCTCCTATCTGAAGGTTGTCTGAACAATTGACGTCTGGGTTTCGTGCAACAGTGGCAGAATGATGGACAAACCTGAGGAATTCAAGGTAAATTCAAGGAATCTGGATCTGAATCTGGACTTTAGCTTCAGCATCACGGCAAATGAAGGTAAGATCTGAGTTCCTGGCGTGGCATGTAGTGCAGCCAGTACTACAGGGGGTGCCTGTAGGGGTGAATGTCGCCGGCCGGCGTTTTTACTATGTACATTTGCTTCCATCTGCACGAGTAGCCAAATTCCAAAAATGCACAGACCAACAGAGACAAGATTACCCCGAATCTGCCTGAATTAAGCCTGAGTTTGGTTTTTTCTGAACACGGCAGCACACTCCGTGGCTTTCGGCAGCGTATCTACGCCTTGTCTGCCGAACGGAGACCAAAGAAAAGTTGATTGACGTCAAATTATCAAACATTCGCAGTTCTCCACATCATGATGTAATCAGGAAGAATGAACAGTGGATTGAGCAGAATGTGGTAGTCGTCAGAACACTCACATTGGAATAAGTGGTCGACGGGGCGAGGCTGGAGCTTTTGTAGGAGTTGGACATGCAAGGGTTTCGAACCTACACCCTTGAGCCCTAGCGACGAGTGCCATGACGCCCTGGACTAGACGACTGTTACCCAGATTATGGCGTCGGCGACTCAAGTCACGACGGATCTCCCTCAATTCGGCCAAGCACGAATACAGGTGACCACCAACCTGTCTGGTCGGGCCCTCGTACGGCTTGGGCGCTGCACATCAGCGGCCGAACTCGAAGCTTGGTCCTCATTTGGTTCCTGGGCTGGCCTGACCGCAGGAGGGGGGATCGACGGATCAGCCCTGGAATGTGGCTGCTGAGGGCCGTAAAAGGCTGGATCTCGATTCACCACAGGTCTTTTTCCGTCGCTCTCCACCTGTCTGTCTGGTTTCGACAAACAGTCTGTCAGGAGTACGCCAATTTCGGGGTGCTTCTTGAGGAAGTCGATGAACCCCTTGGTGTACCCATGGACAAAAGAATGGGCTGGTTCCCAGTTGTTGTGACTGGAATCAAAGCCCCTCCACTCACATAGAAATTCCCATTCGCCCTTGGTGTCACGTCTTGCTTCTAAAATCCTCTTGAGTTCGTACTTCCCCCCTTCGATGACCCGATCGGACAAAAATTTCGAAGTCCAAAAAAGGGGTTTAACCCGATCCTTGGGGGAGGGGATCTCTCTCTTGAGGCGATCCCCCGAAACGTCAATTTCCCTGCTGACATCCACACGAATCCTCCACCTGTTCTCACCTAGACGCGCTGTAACAGCGAATGGCCCCTCCCACAAGGGAAGAAGCTTATCATCTCCGTCCAGGGTGGTTTCGGATTTTCGAAGCCAAACTCGATCATCGACTTCAAAATTGTGGGGGTTTTTTCGGCCTTGATTCTGGACCCAAAGCCAGTCAGCTTGATGCTTAATAATTAATTTCGAGACAGTTTTATCTGCTCGTTGGACGTCGTCCAAAAACAACGAAGCATCTTTACAAGGGCGAGGATTATTCAACGGCATGTTCCACCAACACTTCTTTGTCCAAAGACAATTTCATTTGGAGAAAGGCCATGGTACAAAGGCGTGTTGTGGTAACGGCGAAGCAATGCGAAGAGAACTTCAAGCCAATGGAAATCTTTTTCACTCGCGAGCTCCTTACGAAGCATATTTATAATAGAGCGGCCGGCTCTTTCGCCAGGCAGCGCTCGATGCGAGTGGATTTCACATCTCAGGTGGTGGATTCCAAGGCGAGCACATAATTCTCTCCACCATTCGGAGGTGTACTCTTTGCCTGAGTCCGTAACCACCTCGGATGGGACGTCCCAACCTCCCATCCAAGTCTGCGCGCACCATTTGGCGGCAGCTTTGCCAGTCATTGACTCGATGTTGCAAGGCAACACCTGAATGTAGCCAGAATGACGGCACTGAATAAGGAGCACACCATTGATTTTTTTGTTAGTCCAATGGCACTCTTCGTCATCGAGTTCACCAAGATACAAGAAATCACTGGTGACTCTGTTAAAGAGGCGCTCCGGAATAGGATGTGGCCTCAGATGGCCGTGCTTCTTCGCGCTGGGTGGCGTCGCGACAGCACATTGGGCACATCCGGCAGCTACTTTCATACAATGAGTATATAGCCTTGAGCCAAACAACCTATGTTTAATCATCGACCATAATCTACGGCCATGTGCGTGGGGGGACTCCCATTTGTGCCACCAGTTTAACACTCGGGGGGCCAGGGCGTCTGGTACGCACACTTTACCCTCCATCCACAGCTTCCCCCCATCCAATGAATACTCAGAAAAAATTCCATCCTTGTGAGCATCTTTGGATTTGAGATTCTCAAAGACCTCTTTAAACATGGAATCACGAACATAATCGTTCGTCCAGTCACGGATGATAAGGGAATCTTTCGGCAGGGGTGGAGTTTTGGCCGGATCTCGACGCTTAATGCCCTGAATCAACCGAAATCCACTTACAGGTCGGGTATACTCGAACCGTTTCACACTCCCTGAGGAGGGATCGGTGACTTTTTCCACGACTTTCAGTGATTTGGTGATGATCTCATGGGCATGCGCCGGATCTGAGAAGGCCGTGATGTCGTGACACGGTAATGCATGCCGTTTAACAGCGCATTGCATGCATTCACGTCGAATGAGCTTTTTTTCTTCCTGATCCCACTCGATTACGACGTGGCGGTCCTGCTCCGTACCATGGATGTTGGTACTTTGCAGCCCCTCTGAAGCGGGGTAAGCCCATCGGCTCAGAGCATCCGCTACCGTGTTGTGTTTTCCAGGCAAATACGACACATGGAGGTCAAACAGACTGAGAAATTCGTGCCATCTGGCCCGTCGACCAGCTGGGCTCGCGACAGTATCAATGTGTTCGGTGGCCCAATACTCCAGAGATCGATGATCTGTCAGGACCTCGACTCGATTGGTGCCAACCCACGATTGGTACTTTTTCAAAGCGCAGATTATGGCGTAGGTTTCTTGCTCACGCGGCGACCATTGCATTTGGCGTGGGGCTAGCTTCCGAGACCAAAATGCAAGATGGTAATGATCACCTGTGGCTTCATCAACCTGTTCAAGGACAGCTCCGATCGCGTACCTAGAAGCGTCGGTTCTTATGTAGAAGGGTCGGTCAAATTTCGGCACATGTAACGTGGCGACTTCGCAGAGGGCCGCCTTCAATTGATGGAAGGCCTCCTCGCACTCGTCAGTCCACTTGACACGAACCTTTGAACCTGCCCTGCCCGCATCTCTCCCTACCTTCAGTAATTCAGTGAGGGGGGCAGCAAATTTGGCATAATTCGGCACAAAAGTGTGGTAAAAATTGCAACAACCCAGGAATCCTCTCAATTCCGTGATCGTCCCAGGGCGCTTCCACTTCTGAATAGCGACGAGCTTCCCTGGACTGGGTCGTCGGGTGCCATTCTCAAGGAGAGAAGCACAAAATTCGACTGATTTTAAAAATAATTTTCCCTCTTTGGCCCACAAATCAGCTAATTGGCATCAAGAATGTCCAAAACCTGGTTCAGCTGCTTTTCATGTAGGGCCACCAGCTCGGCTTCGGTCAGTCCCTCCCCCTCTGTCGCGATGATTATGTCATCTATGGATGGGTTGTGAACAGCACATCCTCCATCATTCTTTGAAAAAACGAAGGGGCGTTCTTTAGGCCCATGGGCATGACCGTCCACTGGACTGGGCCACATGGCGTGCACATACAGGTGAGAGGTCGGCTGTCCTTCCTCAACGGCATTTGGTGAAAGCCGTGACGGAGATCCAGCACAGAAAACAAACGACCTCTTGCCCTCTTGGCGATTTCCTCCTCAATGAGGGGCAGGGGGTGCGAATCCGCCTTGGTTTCGGCGTTGAGGTTGCGAAAATCAACAACCATTCGCCAACCATCAATAGTGTTCTGGTCTGCAGGCGGCGGCTTCGGGACTGTGAAGGGTGCACAGCACCACTCGCTGGTCATACAACCCTCAAGCCAACCAAATTCCCTGAGATTTCTCTCGATTATTTTTCTGAGGATCTCATGTTTATGTCCATGGTTCTCATAAGGACGCTGTTTCTTCGCCTTGTACCCTTCACGAAGCTCGATGAAGGCTTCACCGAACTGCCCACGGACAGGGGGGTCTTTGATCAACTTCCCCGAAAGAGTTGTGTCCTTCCGTTCCTCAAAAATCTTGTCTCTTTTCTTGGAACACAATTCAGTGTCCACCTGATCGCCAGGAATTACTGTCGAAAAAACTTTGGCGACTTCTTCGGCCTTGGCAGGAAGAATCTTCTTACGGATGTCCCTAAAAAGGTCCGTATCAACTGCCTCTTGAGTATAGGTGGGTCGAGTGTCGACATTCCAGAGATTCTCCTCGTGATCCAGCTCCTCGAAAGGATCTATGAAAGCTTCCACACGGGGTTTTTCATAAAAAACTCTGATTTTGCGGCGCGATTTAAAATTTTTCTTCGCCCGTGCACTGAAGATTCTTTTCGATGTCGATCGTATTGGGGAAGAGGGAGACGAGGCGGATCCATTTGACGTTGGATCACCTTGGGCATCTGACGGACAAAAATCAGAAAAAATAGATTCATCATCAGTACCACGCTCAACCTCAGATTCAGACCCAACACAGGAATCAGTACCAGAATCAGCAGAATTAGAGTCAGAAAGCTTTCCATCCACCAGGAATGCAAGCGAACTCCAGGGCCGCTGTGGCAGGGGACCTGTGTCGTCCCTGGCATACAGCTTAATCTTCCTGGGAAGTTCGATGTAATCTACACAAATGTCTTGCAATTCCTGAAACCAAGGCTTGTCGTCCCACAAGGGCACAACTAAAATCGCCTGGGTTTTATCTTGCTTGATTTTGTGGATGACCTGCTGGATTAAGTGAAACGGAGGATGATTCCATAACTTCTTGTCCCACTTATGGGTCCAAGCGTCACGAAAGTGCTTGTCAAAGCGCTTGTTCTCGCGGTTAGCAAAGGCATCATACTGTGGCCAAAAGGAATGGTGTTCATAAAAATATTCACAAATTGTATCGCGCCATTTGTCGACAACTCTGTAGGATGAAGAGTGCCAGCGCGAAGGGCGTCGTGGCTGGGAGTCCCTACGAAGACATTCCAACTCTCGGGAGTAATCGGCACTCCCATTCACCTCTGCAATGGTGACATCTTCGCCAAACTTTGGTGTAACCTTTCGCTTCAAAAATTCTTCTGCACTTTTAAACCCTGCGTGCAAAAAACGAAATTCAGGACGCTCCAAGGGACCTGACTTCAGCAAAAAAAAACGCCGATGACCTACGGGCGCCACCCTGTTCTTGCTAAGCCAAGGATGGCCCAAGTAAAGATCATACTTTATGTCGGCACGATAGAAGTAGTCATCCTTAAGGATAACTTCCTCCACATTGCCTTCTTCCCAAAGGTCTTGAGCGACCAAATGAGTTGATATATAACAACCGCGTTGCCCACCTGCGAGAGAATGTCCAGAAACTCCCTCGAGGGTAACAGGAAGAGGCGAATCAAACACGCAGTCGTCGGGTAAGAAAGAATTGGATTGGAGATTTACCTCTGATCCATTGTCACACAAACAGGTGGCGAGGTGGAAATTGCCCTTGCGATCAGAGACCCACATCTTTGTGACAAACTGACGGGCCCTGTGCTTGGACTGTACACCAACCTCGTCCACTACGACAGAAGGATCCGCTGCCGGATCCAGGGGAGAGGAGACAAGCGACCCTACATCAAGTAGTGGTCGAGCAGGAATCTGGGGATCATGCCTGAAATCGCCTGGGGAGGGGCGATTTTCGTGGCTCCCCTAGGCGTTCTGACCTCCAGTGACTGCGTTAACATTGTGAACACACCCTGATTCGTCGACCCACTCATCTTGGAACGGATCATCTGCTGGATTCAAGGCATTTTCAGCGTAATCTCGGTCCGCATCGGACACCTGATCTGCACCTGAGACCTGATCCACACGATGGTTGCCCTTTCCACGTCCACGGCCACGGCCGCCGGATGATGGACCACCACCGTCGCCACGCCCTCTGCCCTTACCAGAGAAAGGGGTTCCCGAAGGATTTCCCTTACCTTTACCCTGGAATCCTTGAGCATTTTCCTTGTTTGTACCGGATTGAGGGGTTTGGCCTGGATTTCGATTTCCGCCTCCGGCGTTGCTATTGGGATTTTTCTGGCCGTTCGGCTGCCCACCGGAGCCGGATGGAGTCCGATTTCCTGTGCCTTGGGACCCGCCAGGGCCTCCAGGATTTTTGTTTCCACCGGAGGGGGTCGGATTCCCTTTTCCAGCCTTCCCACCATGCACCTGTCTGTCATTCCTGTCTGAATTCTGCGGATTACTGATATTTTCACCAATCACCTTGTGATCGTAAGGAGACCATCGGTGATTACCAGTAGAATGCGTCTTAGCTCGGTTCGTAGAACCTAAAAGAAGGCAGATGCTACAGTGATCCTGAACATTCTGGGTGTCATTCACCTTTTTGTTGCCCTTTTGGGCCCCATTTTGGGTGTTTTGCTGGGTATTCTTGTTTCCCCCAAGACCCTCATGGAAATTTTCATTGGCGGCGTCGGCGAGCCGCTCAACCTCCTCCCAGAGTTCCTTCGGGGTGAACGAAAACACCCAGTTTTTGGCCTTCAGGCGATGGCCATGGAAACTTACTCCCCTGTTGAGGACTTGGACAAACAAGTCCCGATCCTCGTGTTCATTAAACTTGATTTTCCACGTCTCCTCAGTGAATTTCACCTTGGAGAAAGACGTGGGGGAGCACTTTTGAAGTGCCTCCCTGACGGAGAACCTGTTGGCAGAGGCATCGAAGCCTTCCACCTCCGCCCACCAGGTCTTGACCTTTTCTTCGGACTGTTTGTTCCGAAGGGTGGTGGCAGTTTCTGAGGGGATCTTGTCAAAAATCAGATTTTTCAGCTCGGCACTAGAAAATTTTTCGCCTGAATGTTCAGATTCTTCCACTAAATTCCAGAAGCGCTGTCTTTTGTCTTGCACTTCGTGCAAGATTAGTCGCGAGAATGAAGGAAAATTCTTCAACATTTGGTGGTAGTGGTCCTCTGGCAGCCGGGATCCACGTACCTCCAACTGTTCCCACACCTCATCAAAGGTAAGGGGGGAACTTGTATCCTCGCGATCACTCCAAGTCCTGAGCCAAGTGTTGGCCGGCGCTCCCTCAAGGCAATCCAAGAGGGCCATCAGGAACTGATCATCTTGGAGTTTTTGAGTCTTAACCCACAGTTTAAATTCCCGTTGGAACTGAGGCCAACGTCGGGGGTTCCCATTATACTTCGGTTGCTTGGCAACCTGACGAAGTCGCAATGAAGTAGGATTAAGAAGCGAATCCAGCCCAACACCGGCCGTAATGGCAGACACCTTGGCGGCATCATTCGCCACACCAGCTCCGGCGAGGGTCTGGGCGAGCAACAGCTGGGCTAAGGCATTGGAATCAGCAGCAGGAGGGGCAGTACGGGAGGCAGTTCGCTTGGCATTCTGAGCCTCAGTCCTAGCCTTCGCCGTCCTACTCTCAGATCGAGAGATTTTAACCCTTTCCTTTAATTTGGTCCTGCTGATCCTTGCATCGGTGGTCCTGGAGTCCACCGAAGGAGCAATTGAAAAAATTTCTGTCGCCTCCTCTGACGGCTCTGTTGCTTGTTCCACCGATGATGCGCCCTCAGACCGCATGTGCGTCTTGAAAAGATTTTTTATTCCCAGCGTTTCAATGATGAGGTGCATTTGATCTTTGAGCGTTTGAAGCTCAGCATCTCGCTGGAATCTGCAGGGGCAGTCGGCAGGACAGTACATGCCGTGTCCTGAAGGGCCTGAACAGGCTGTCGGACCGCTGATCTCGGTGGTCCGCAGCCAGGAGTCCACTTGGGGAGCTCCTTCAGCCCTGATTTCCAGGCTTGCCTGCCTGGCCGCCTCTAAAATTCCTTCCTCAACCGCGGCGGCTAGATCGTCGCGGATGGAAACAGGGGGATGAGGGGCGGAGGGCCCGGGAACAGGTGCCGTGCCCTTCTCCTTCGGGAAGGGGCTTGCCTTCCAGATCTGCAAAAAAATGGCAAAAGAGTCATCTTCTTGAGAACGCCACCACATCCTGGTATTAATTTCGTCCTGAAGGAGGAAAAAATATTCCATTAAAAAATCAGAGGCGATTCTTTCTTGTCCGATCAGCTTAGACGTGGCTAAGAGACAAAGGGCCTCAAGGGCCTCAAGGTTACGGGTCACTTCTGGGGACAAATGGTCGCCCCAGTGTGCCCAAGAGGCTGGTCGATTATAGCTAGGTACCTCACCTGGACCACCCATCTCAATGTCGTTCACATCGGCGTCAATGGTCTCAAATGTTGGACCTCCGTAAGGAAGGTTGGTACGTGCCAGGTCCGTAAGCTCCACCGGAGCGTTGCCATCGTCGTAGGCCGGCGAATTCCAGCTGCTCGATGGCCAATTTTGACTGGGATCATAATGGTAATCTGGGCCTCCACAGCTGCTGATGTGCGCCCTTCTTGGGCAGCTTGGGCTTGCGCAAGGCATTCCTCTCAAGGCCTCGTTCGCGCAGCACCATGGCAGCGTAATCGTTACTTCTCCAGAAGCGGCGGGGTCTACGGGGCCGTACTGGGGAGCGGGCTGTGGACTGAAGGGCTGTGAAGCAACATTCAGGTAGCCTCTGCTACCATGAAAGTGCTGCCCTGGGTCGTTGATGGTGCCGGAGGGCTCGGGGTCGGCAAGACCAGTGGGGCAGGCACGCGAGGTGTCGACCTGAACGCTGCTATTGGGGGTAGAACCGGATACACGGACACCAACGGAGGCGAGAGCAGCAACAACAGAAGCAAGATCCATGCTGATTGTTATCCGGCAGAAAATCCCAGTCTATGAAGAAAATTGATGCGGATTATCCTAAGTACATCTGAGTGTCCATATCTGTCTGAAAAGATTTATATAAATCCGATTGTGAAAAAATATTTAGCTGATTTGGCTTCGGGCGCGCATCAGCGGCAATTGGCGATTCCAGGTAAATGATGGGAACGCGATGGATTTACGATGAATGGACCGCGGAATCAGATCCGGCATATCAGAAATATATCGGTCTGATCCTGAGACTGAGCTGCGAGGCGGCGATTCCGCCGAAGCAAAGAAAATGACCAAAATGTAGCCAATCTTGGGCAGATCTGCTAAAATCTGAGCAGATGGGGGTTAGCCGCACTTACAACCACCCACAACCGCACGATCACAGGCATCACCACGGACTGCCTGAACCCAGCGGCGTCGCGGGCAGACGCCGTGTGGATCAGCGAAGGGCGCTCCCACACACGGGCGGTGGCGCGCCTCCACAACATCCAACCCCACAAACTCCAGCGCGCCGTTGGACCCTTCGCCGTACACGTCACCCCGTACGGCATCGACCACCCCCGGTGTGAGCACCATGACCCGCCCTGCTCCACCCCATGCACCTGGCCCCTGCGCCAACCGCTGCCGGCCCCCACCATCACGGGCAACATGTACCTGGGCACCGTACCGGGAGACCCGGGCATATACATCCTGCCCAACAGGTCAAGGGAACACGCCATCCCCCTCCACGGTGTAGAATCCCTCGCCCTGGGACCACCCCCACGAAAACACCAACACCAGCACATCCCGGGGGACAAACGGACACAGGCGCCAGACGGGGGAAAATGGGCCCACCAACGCGCCCTGGCCCACATCACCGTCCACCCCGCAGCCCACCTACCAAAGGACTTCGGCACGGAGCGCCACATCGTCCTGGAGGGGCAAGCCCACCACATCATCACCGCCTCCCTGTACACCCTCGCCGCCCACGAACGCCACTGGGACCCCACAACCCTCCCAGCAATGCCCCCACCACCCCAAGGCCCCAAAGATCCCGTCACCCCCTTCCACATCGATCAACTCCTAAGGCGCAAGGCCCCCCCACACCTCCACCCCTCCAGGATACCACTAGCCATCGCATCGTGGGACACCCTGGACACCCCCCCCAACAACCCGCCATCCACATCCTCAAAGCGGACGCCCAATGGTGGGTCCTCCACTGGGCACACGGAGTCCTCATGGCGGCCCAGGCCTATACCCCAGAAATAGACCCGGAAGACCCCCCACGGGGCCAGCAGCGACTCCTCCAAGCCACCACCCTCACAGGCCGCGAAGGCGCCCCCTGGGAAGCCCTCCACACAGCACTCTACTGGACTCAAGGCTCCCCCAACGGCCCGGACACACCGGAACCCACAGAGGCCTGGGTCATGCAGGCCAAGGCCATGAGGAACTACCACCTACACCACCCCTTCGATGACAGCTCCGCCGCACTGCCATGGCCAACAGATCCCCCGGAGACCGTGCGCAAGCTCGCCGACATCATACGCAGCCACGCGAAAGCGAAAATGCAAACACCGGCAGAACCCCCACTGAGGGATCCAAACCAGCAAGCAACGCACCCCTTCTTCAAACCCCATGCCCCCCCAGCCCCGCTACCTCCAGTCCCACCCAAGCGAACGAGACGACAAAGGGGCGCACCCGCCCCCAGCCAAGCCGGAAAAGCAGCGACCTCCCGACCCCCCGCATCCCACCCGACCCACCCGGCGAACCCAGACCAAGCATCCTCGTCATCCTCCCTCCCACCAATACCACCGCCCCACCCGGACCAAGCATCCTCGTCATCCTCCCTCCCACCACTACCACCGCCCCACCCGGACCAGGCATCCTCATCATCCTCCCTCCCGCCACCAGCACAGCCCCCGCCCAAGGCGTACCCAGGATTCGAAAAAGGTGCGAAGGTCCAACAGCCCTTCCGCAACGACCACACAGGCGACTGGATCTGGTGTGAGGGCACGATCCAGTACCGCCTCAAGGAACCGGGGGACAACGGGGGGCCACAGATCCGGGTGGTCTGGCACCGCCAAAAGGAGCTAGACCAAGGCAGCAGCGCCCCGGACAAGCCAGAAGGCCACACCCTGGAGCTCACCAGCGCCCACCCCATCCGGCTCCGCACCGAAGAGAACAAGGCCCACAGAGGCACCAAATACACTGGGGAGCTCCCCCCGGAGTGGAGCCAAGGCCTCCCCCCGCCACGCCTACCCAAACGCCCACAAACCGGCAAAAAGTCCCCGAGCCCCAGTCCCCCTCCCTGACGGGGCAAGGGCCGAGGGCACAAGCCTCCACAGCCCCGGCCCACCCCCACCGAGGCCACCGTCAACCTCCTCGACCTCAACCGGCCGGCCGTCACATACTCCAAGGATGCCACAACCGCCCTCCAAGAGCTCCCGATGGCACAGGGGCCGGGGTGGGTTCCCCACCTCCTCACCTTCCAGGAACAAGGCCTACAGCGCGACGACCCCCCAGAAACCACCCCCATATATACCCCGGACCAGAAAGCGTACAAATGCTACTGGCACAAGGGGACCCCCCTATACGCCCAAACCGGCATCCACGTCCACCTCGTCCACCACCTCAGCGTCCCAGGGAGGCTAGGTGTCTATGAGGTCGTCGGGGACGGATGGCAACTAAACGTCATCAACACCCACGTCCCCTTCGGCGAAGCCACGGAACCCTTCCTCCAAGCCCTGGCCGAGGCATACCGCCAGATGGCCATGCTCGCCCCCACAGTCATCATCAGCGACATGAACGCCGCCCCCACCCCAGCGGACCGAGGGGGACAGGCCAAACCCCAGGACCAAGCAGTCCGCGACACCATTGAAATGCTGGGGCTCGTGGACCTGACAGCCCACCTCGAAGGCCAACCATCCCACTTCCCCCACCAAACAGATGCCGCCCCATCCCGCATCGACGTATGCTATGGCGACCCCACCACCATCATCCGAGCGGAGGCCCGATATGGACCCCTCCCGCTGGGACCCACAGGCCATAGCCCCCTGCACATCCGCCTCACCATCCCCAACCTTCCCCCCAGTCCCCCAGAGGATGCGGACCAAGGCCTACCAAACCCCCTGAAGATGCCCCCGCTGCATGACAAGCATGCCTGGTCCCAATATCACAGGGCCATAGACCGCGCCCGGCGCATCCAACCAGACCCAACCGACCTACTCACAGCCATGCGCACGGCCGCCGTCGCCTGCGGCTTCCAACAACACCCCCACACAGACAACGACCAACCACCCACGGCCCTGGGGGACATGCTCCATGACCTCTGGCATGCGAAGCAACATCTGGCGACCCTCCTCCACACCGACACCCCCCAAACCCGCCGCCAGATACACCACTGCAGGACACGGATAGCCCACATCAGGGCGGACCTGCAGCGGTGGCACATCCACAGGCAACAGCGCATCGCCCAGGAACACGAACGGTATGCGCAACATGAACTCCCCTACAAGGCCATCTGCCACCCCAACGACGCCATGACCGACACCAGCCACCGCACCATCACCACGGTCCGGCAGGAGGATGGCTCCCTCACCAACGACCCAGCCACAGTGCTCCAAGCCACCCAAGACAGCTTCCTCCGGCAACACACCCCCACCCAAGACACACTGGACCCAGACACCCAGGCCAAAATCGACCGCCTCCCTCGGGTCTTCAACCACGCCCAGGGGAGGCACCTGGAAAAACGCCCCTTCACCATCCACGAAGTCCGGAAGGCCATCCACAGTCTCCGGCAACACAAAACCCCAGGCTACGACGGCCTCCCTGCAGAGGCATACTACCAGCTCCCCGCCCACCTCCTCCGCGTCCTCGCCCACCGCCTCTGGGACATCGTCACGGGGCGGACCCCCCTGCCACCAGACTGGGCAAACGTTGTCCGCCCCCTCTACAAAAAGGGGACTGGGCAAACCCGGACAACTGGCGCCCCATAGTCTGTGCGGTCACGGAGGTCAAAATCGTCTGGACCATCCTCCTGCGCCGCATCCGCCCCCACCTGGACCCCCACATACCAGCGAGCCTCTGGGGGGCCATCCCAGGCCGGTCCCCACACGAGGCCATCTTCCTCCAGGACACCATCGCGGACATGGACCCGGTGGACCTCATCATCGCCTCCCTCGACGTCAAGGGAGCCTTCCCGAACACCCCCTGGCTCCTTCTAGAAGCGGTGTGGAAACGCCTAGGCCTCCCCTTCTACAACTTCACCTCCGACTACATCCGCACCCGCAAATACACGGTCCGCACAGGAGCAGGCCTCACCCCCTTCCTGGAGCCAGGCAGCGGGGTCCCCCAAGGGGGAGCAGAGGGCCCCTTCCTGTACCTTCTAGTGACGCTCCCCCTGGCCCTCGCAATCGAGCAGGATTACCCGGCCTACGCACCCTACCCCCTCCTCTCCCCCCTGGTCGGCTTCGCGGACGACACCAACCTCACCGTCGCCCACACCCCACACGACCCCAATGCCCCGGACCCCGGGCCAACGGTCACCCAACAGGCCAACGACTTACTGGACGTGACCGTCTCCTACCTCTCCCACAACAACCTCATCGTCCACCCCACAAAGTCAGTGGCCATGATCAAGGGGTCTGCCGCACCTCCCACCCTAGGGCCACAAGGGCCCCCCATGCACGTCGTGACAACCACCACCCACCTGGGGGTAGTCCAGGCCGCCAACCCTGAGGACGCCACCCTCCCTCCCAAGTTGCAATCACACCTCGCCCATCTCCCCAGATATGCGTCCCCGACCACCAAGGCCCTCTCCCTGTCCCACCAGAGCCTGGCGTACTACCTCACCGGGGTCTTGAACGCCTCCATAGGCTTCCAAGCACTCCACCTGACACACCCCACCATCGCCCTCCAGCCGGCCACACGCGCCGTGACCAAGGCATGGGCAGCACACGGGGGCTGGCCCACCTCCATACCCACCCGCGCCAGCCGAGCGGCATGGCCCCACTATGGAGACGCCATAGGGGACGAGGTGAAAGCGGCCTACACCAGACACACCGCCCTCCTCCTTCACCGCATGACCCACAACCACTCACCGGAGGTCCGCGAGGTCACCGCCATCCGCCTCCAAGCCGCACAACGGGCCCGCAACACATGCCCGCGCTGGGTACTCCACCAGACGGGCATGCCCACCAACATGAACACGCGCCTGTGGAACCACCTGCAGCTTCTCCTCCCATCCCCACACCACGCCATACTCACCAACCACACGTGCCCAGAGGAAGGGCCACTAGCGGTCCTCTGCGGGGACCTCCACCATCACCCCAAGGGCACCATCCACACCATAGACCTTGTCGGGGCCTCCATCACCGTAGTATACTCCACCCTCCCCCAAATGCGGGTCCTGCACCACAGCGGGGCACACCACACCCCCTTTCTACAGCTTCCCGAATGGCCACAATACCGCCTCTTCCACCAGTACCTCACGCAGACGGCACGAGCAGCGGGACACACTCTACCGAACAGCACAGACATGCGCACAGCCTACCGAGAATTCACAAAGCAACACCCGCGACCCATCCCAGCGACACCGCCCTACGCACCCACCGGATCGAAACACGAACCCGTCCCCCCGGTGACGGGCCCGGTCCCACCACTAACCCTACTACTGGCCCCGAATGAAGCCAAACCCACGCAGACCACCGTCATCCACCACGGGGCAAAATGGCGCATACCGAAACACCACATGACCGCCCGAGACCTACCAAAGGTCCCCCAAGATTCCCAGAGCATGCCACGCACATGTTGGGCCTGTGACCCCGAGGCACCAACCAGCCCATGGCCCGTACTACACCTCATAGCACGCCACCACACCCACCCCACAACCCACCTACCACCACAGGCCTACGCATGGATAGCCCCATGGTTCCACCGCACCGACACTAACCCCACGGTAGCATGGAACCCCGACCACGCGCCCAAATGGCTCTTCACCACTACACCCACATGCCCCCGCCCCGACCCGGCAGGGGTCGCCATCCGTTACAGCATGTACGAGCCAGGCAGAACGGGCAAGCACGAGCACCCCTACTATCCGCTCCACCACTCCTGCCACACACCGGAGCACCGAACACAAACCCTCACATGCCGCGACCTAAACCCCGACACAGCCTACATCCTCCACTACATCTACTCCTACCTCACACAAGGACAGCCGGAGCAGGGACTCATAGCCCTGTCCCCCCAAGCGAAGCACATCATCTCCAAAGGAATAGGGGTGTACATCACCCCCATCCTGCAGCCCACAACCCCAGTAGCCCACCTCGCCACGGGCCTTGCCATATACGCCTACCTGCCCATGAACCCGTGCCGCCTCCCACAACCATCACCGGCGGACCGGCTCTTCTTCACCGACGCCTCAGGCGAATCCGCCCTCACGCCCATCACCGGGGGGGCCACCCTGCAGCTAACCCACACCGGGGGACACTACCACATGGACCACCACACGGGCCACACCACCTATGGGGCCTCTTCCCACGGGGAGCTAGGGGCCATGGCCGACGCCATCACCGAGGTCGCGGCCCACCTACCCGCCCACTCCCCGCACATCGTCCGGGTCTGGTTCGTGGTAGACGCCACTGTCGACACACACCTGCTCCTCCGCATAGCAAGGCAACCACTTCACAAAGCAACCGCGACGAGCCTCGGCACCCAGGCACTGCTACTCTGGAAAGCCCTACGCAGCCTTCCCCCCTACGTCCAACTCCACATCGTGAAACAAGAGTCCCACAGACACCAATACGGAAATGGTAAGGTCGACAACCAGGCAGTACACCAGCGCACAACACACCTACCAGCCCTCCAGATCCCTGACCTCGGCCGCAACCACACACACCTCCAACACGTGCCCCCTGTACCCGAGCCCCATCAGACCCCGGACTGGGTACCAGAGGACGCCCCCTATTCCTCCCACGATAGAGCATACCACTACCCCAACCCCATCCAACATCTCGCCCGCGTGCTCGGCGACGCAGACAGCCGGGCGCACATCCAGGAGCTCCAGGACAGACGGCAAGTCCCCCTCTACCACTCAGCGCTCCGCCCAGCAAACGTCCCAGCCCACCTCCAAAAACGACGCATCCAGCTCCTCAGGGAGCAACTGCCATTCCTCACCAGGGTCGCCAGATGGCTCGCCCGCAAGCACATCCACGTCCCCGACGAACACACCCGTTGCCCATGCGACCACACCACCCCGGAGGACTGGGAACACTTCAAGAAATGCCCCCTCCATACAGACAGGGACACCCTAGTGGGCTGGTCCCCGGCGGAAACCCTGCAACAACACGAAGGATGGCCAACCCACAGCCACGCACACCAGACCACCGAACACCTCTTCCGAGACCCCCTGATCAAAGAAGCCACCATGAGAGGGGCAGTGACACAGGCCCTGCACCGACACCTCACCAAACACACGGAAAGCCCCATGGAGGCAGCAGAACACCTCCAGCTAGAAGCAGTCCGCAGAGCAGCGGCCCAAATGGTACACCGCAAACACCTCCTGTTAACACACGCGGAGCAACTCACCGACCCCACCGCCAGGGATCACATGCAGCGTCTCATCCATTACCATGCAGTGCATGACCCAGACGTCCACTAACCCGCTCCGCGCCCCGCACGCGCCCCCCGTCTCCATCCACAGGTCTCCAAGGCACCACCACAGCGCCCCGAGACCCGTCTCACACCCAAGAAGCCACCCGGCACCGCCCAGTCCGGCCGAGCCCAACCAGGGCCAACCATCCATCGACGTAGACGCGCAAGACCCCGGCAGCCCATCCAGCCCACCCCCCCCTGGACCCAGGGCACCCCCCCCTCACACCGGCCACCATCCGCGACCCCGACCTCCTCCGAGCAACCCTCCAAGACAGGGCCCCGACCACCCCCCTGGGCTGGTACCGCCTACAAGACGACTGGACCAAGCTCACCGTCAAAGCCCTCCGGGACCTGACCACCCCAGGCAGCGGCCTCCACGAGACCATCGTGGACCTCGTGCTCTGGCGAGCCCGCAAACACACCCGGGGCCAGCACATCTGGATCCCCCCCATCGAGTGGGGCCAGGCCCTGACGCACGACACCGGCATCAACGTCACGCGTCAAGGGACCGTACGCCTACGACGGGCCCCAGCGGAGACGGACCACCCAGCGGACCCGAACCGCCCGGAGCAGTGGGAACAGGCCACCGCGCCCAACCGCGACACTGCCCTCCGCGCCGCCGGCCTCCGCACCCCGGACGACGACCTCCCCCCCCCACCTACAGACAGTGACCACCCCCCGCCGGAGGTCTGGGTTACAGTCCTCGAGCGCGGCCACTACTACGTGATAGCCGCTACGGCTACGTCCCCCGGCCCGCAATGGATCATCCAGGGGACAGACACTATGTTCGCCCCGGAGACCGCCCCACCAGGGGCAGTGGGGGACCCCACCACCCAGCACAGGATCCTCAGGGGTGTCCTCCAGCCAGGGGACACGCCCCCAGCCCGCGCCCTGGCCCAAGTCACCTCAGGGAAGGCGGGCTACCACCTGGGATTGGCCATGCTCTGCCTAACCCACTGGATCCAGCGCCGCTGGCCACCCAGGGGGACCGTGCCCTGGGTTTGGGCCATCCCCACCGCCCACACGCAAGTCGAGGCAGGCCCGGACACACGACCGAACCCCCCCGCCCAGACCACAGCAGTCCCTCACCTGCGGGTACCACGCCATCCACACGGTCCTCAACCGCGCGGGTCTTAGCCCAAAGCTAGCATGCCCCCTTCCCACCACTGACCAAGAGGTCCACCAGATACGAAAGCTCGTCTGCGAAATCCTTGCCGCGGCAGCAGAAGACGGCAAGCTTCTCCTCCAAACCACCCGGCCTACAACTGCCCACGCAAGCGCGCGGCAAGCGGACACATACACCGACACAGCACACCCCGCCGCACAATCCCCGCCCATGCCCCCCCCCTCTCGCTGCTCAACCGGAGACCCACAGACGCCCACCATCGCGCGCACCCCCGGGCCCCGCGACACGGGCCTTCCCCCCCCGCCCGAACACCAGCACACGCCCGCCACACACCCACCCACCGGACACCCTTCACCGCCCCCCACACTTGACAACCCACACACACCCGCTGAGGGGAGCCCCGCGCCCCGCGGCACGCCCACCCCACGCAGTGGCCCGCCCACGCCCCCCACACACACCCCAGAGGACCCAGGCCCACCCCCCCCGGCCCCTAAATGCAGCCCACGCGAACTGTTCCCCCCCGCGGACATTAACCCACACGACCTCGCACATTGCAGGACCCGGGCCCAGCCGAGCCCAGAAGGAGAAGGCCACAGCCCCGCGCCTCCCTCCCCCGCCGCTGCCGACCAGATCGGCCCGCCGGGCTGCCAGGTCACGACCGGGCCCCCCCAGCCGCCCGCCCCCAACCTACAACCCGAGGACATGCCCTCCATCCTCCCCGCCGTGGCCGCAGCAGAAGCCGCCGCCCACAAGCCCGCCCGCATCACAGCCCAACCCGCGTCCACCACCTCCTCCTCATCCTCAGCCTCGTCCACCTCCTCCACCTCATCCTCCGACCCCCCCCTCCCCGCCAAACTCATCCTCAAGGCCACGGCGAAAGCCAAAGCCGCGGCCGCACGCACCGACCCCCCAACCCCCACACAGGCGACTCAGGCACCCCGGCAACCCACCGGGACGACCCCCGACCCGACATCGGCGCCCTCACACCTCCAGACAGAGGTACTCCTCAACCTGGAACCGGACCCCAACCCCAAACCCGACCCCAAACCCAAACCGGACCCCAACCCCAAACCCGACCCCAAACCCAAGCCGGCGCCCACGCGAGCACACACAACACCGCAGACGCAACGACACAAACCCACCCGACACCACCCCCGCCCGGGCCCTCGCCCAAGCCAGGACCCCCCACCCACCGCAACCCGCGCCCCCCTCCCGTTGGCACCCACCACCACCGCAGAGACGGCCACCCAGCACGACCCCGTCGAAGCCCTCGTCCGCATCCCCGTCACCAAGCGCCCCGTCATCCATCCCCCACAAACCACCACCACCGCCGGCCAAACCGACCCAGGGACGTGGGACCCCTCGACCACCGTCACCGTCAAGCCCGGCCCCCAACCCTTCCCCCATGCCCACCACATAGTGCAGCCCCGGGGACTGCCCACGATGCCCAACCCCCCACCCCCACAAGGGGGACCGGAAAACCCACAAGGGGTCCATGGGCCATACCCGCAACACCAACCCCACCACTACCCACACCACCACCACCAGCGGCCCCACCACCACCACTACCAACACCACCCCCACCACTACCACTGCCCACCGCCCTACCCCACCGGGCCACAACCCCCCGTGCACGAACAGCACCAGCGGACGGGATGGCAGCCACCGAGTGCTCCACCCGCATACCCCACCTACCGCCAGGAGCCACCCCCCCCGTACCAGCCACCACCCCCGTACCAGGAACCGTATCCGTACCCCCCCGGCCACCATCCGATGGCCGAAGGGGCCCCATGGACGACGGGGGACCTGCCCACCCCCCCCAGTACCAGGCGGCACCGCGCGAGGCCCCCCAGGGGCCGCCGACGCCTCCGGACTGGCCCGACTCGAGCGATGAGGGCCGGTCCCGCAAACGGCTGCGCTCCCGCTCCCCCCCCGCACGGCACACTCGCCCACGGTGCCAACACTCCCACCGCGCCTCAACCACCCAGTCGCGCCGCTCCCGCTCCCCCAGGTACCACCACGACCCCCCGGGACCCCGCTCCCGTCGCCTCCGCTCCCCCGGGCACCACCACGAGCGCCAGCGCCGCCCCATGTCCCCCTCCCCCTCCCCCCACCGGCCAAACAAGACCCCCACCCCCAGCCCCCGCCACCACCACTCCCGCTCCCCCCGACGCAGCCAGGCACGCCACTGCCGCCCCACGTCCACCTCCCCCTCCCCCCACACGCCCCGCCGGGCTCCCCGTTCCCCCCGCCACCCGTACCCATCCACCACCCCCAGCCCCCGCCACCACCACTCCCGCTCCCCCGGACGCCACCGAGCGCGCCACCGCCGCCCCATGTCCACCTCCCCCTCCCGCTCCCCCCTCCGCCCGTACCCGTCCTCCAACCCCAGCCCCCGCCGCCGCCGCTCCCGCTCCCCCAGGCACCGCCACCCCCGCCACCACCGCAGGTCCGCGTCCTCCCCCCGCCGCACCACGACCACGGGCACGGACCCCTCCCCCCCCCGGGCCCCCGCCCACCTCGCCTGGTGGTCTCCCCCCGCTCTGCAGGAGCTCCGCCGCTGGGTGAAGTGGGCCGGAGGAGCGGGAAGGCACGAAGGGGTGCACATGGTGCATACCTTCGAGGAGGTGCGCACCCGCACCCCCGCAAACCCCAACGAGGCCGCCCCGGAGGCCATCATGCCGCAAGCGGCATGGGAGGCCCTCCTCCGCGATGCAGTCCAGGGCCTCCGCCCCCCCTACACCCCCCACGCCCTCCGCCAGTGGCTCCAGGCCACCCACCCCCAGGCCTGGGCCGCCGGCGCCCCCTCCCCACCCCGCCCCTCCCGCCACCACCACACCAGGAAGGGGCAGGACAAGGGCAAGGGAAGGGCAAGGGGCACCAAGGAGCACTCAGGCAAGAGGGCACGGAAGGGCCCCAAGTGAGGGCAGGCACACGCAGGGACAGGACGCCGGAAGCGACACCACATGGGGGCAGGAAACCACCCAAGAACCAGGAAGGGGCGAGAACGGGGACCAAGACACGGAGGAAAAGGGCACCACGGCAGGCACCACGACCCACACCCAGGAGGGGCACACCACGACGGGGGGACCAGCACCGCCCCAGCCACACCAAACACCCCAACACACACCACCGAAGCAAACATCGGAAGCCATGCGGATCACACCAGCGCACGCCCACTGGCCACCCGAAACCACACGGAGAACGGAGGGCACACCTACACGGGGAGAACGGGCCACACCCACAGAGGAAGCCGCAGGGAACGCCGCCGCACGGCGCACCACCACGCCCTCACCGCCAGGCGACGACCCCGGCCACCACAAAGGCCACCTCACAGGCACCGGAAGAGGACGAAGGCACGGCCGCGGCACCCACGACTAGGGACCGAAACCTCCAGAGGACACGGGACCAAGGCACAGGCCCCCAGGGAGGGCAACCCCACGGACCTTCACGCGACCACGCCTTTGGCTATGAGGGCCGGGCTGCGTTACCGTCGCGGTTCGACGCACAGTATTGCTATGCACTTGGATTGACGGCCGGGGGCTTGATCTCAGCTGGTCTCACGTCCGTGTGGGCGTCCGTCACCAACCTGTTGCGTCCAGTGGAGGAATGGCACTGCGGCGGCACGCCGATCCCGTCCATGATGAATTTCGAGCGCCGCAAGGGGAAGTGAAAGGCTGTGATCGCGGAGGCCTTGGTGCTGCTGGACGGTGCCCCCTTCAAGGCCTTCTCCGAGCGCCGTGAAGACTGGAAGTGCCAAGATTACTACCGGTGCCCCGGACCCCTGCAGTTCAGCACCGGAGATATGGACATCCCCCTGACCCTGAAACATGAGCTCATGCCTGCCGGCGGCACCGACCCGGACCCTCATGTCCCTGCCAGCGCAGCAGAGCAGCAGTGCAAGCCTTTCACCACTCAAACGGCGTTCGGAAGCCACCTCCACCGTCCGACTCCTGATTTCTGTTTGTCTGCCTTGGAGAAGGAACGCCTTTCCTACACCCCGAGTACGCCTACCTGTCTGCGAGGCCCGGTGAAGATTGGGTCCATGGGTGAGAGTCAGTGTGCACGCCCCAAGGACACCGTGATCATTCAGCAGAATTTCCTGAAGACCTACCCGACCCACCAGCCCGAGCGGCACGCCCAAGCCCCCACAGCACGGACCCAGCGAGCCACCCACACCTAACCACACCCCCCAACCACCAGCCGGCCACACTCCGGCCCGCACTCCGCACCACGACACAGGCCAGGCTGACCTCCACTGACCCACCGCGGTACCACGCGAGACCACGGCACACCGCACCACAGCGCGCCACAGTGCAATGCACCACAGCACGACGCGACGCGACGCGGCACAGAGCGGCACAGCACGACACAACTGACCCTAACCTGAGGGACTAACCGAAGCCAGCCACCGCACACCCTGGAAGGCGCCGCGCCAGCACGCCACACACCAGCACCGCACGCCACACACGGGGCCACAGCGCGCCAGGCGACAACGGTGGCAGACCACCCAGAAGAATACAGCCGGCACCGCAGAGGGGAAAGGACACGAATAAGACCAGCCCCCTAACCCAAAACCACAAGCACCCGCCAGGCGCAGCCGCCCAGCCGGCAGAGCCAGGACCAAACCCGGCAAGAAGGGGCGCCGAGCCCACCGTGTACATAGCCCACCCGACCCATGGGGCCGGAACGCGGCCACACAGAACGCAACTGAAGACAACAGCCCGGAAGACAACACTGAATGCAGGCCAGTGCGTGCGCCAGCCCAGGGAAGGCAGAGGGAGGAGCAGGCAAGCCCCCCCCACCCCCCCAAAAAAAAAGGAGGGGGGAGGGGGAAAAGGCACGAAAACAGCCCACAGCCGCCAAACCGCCCGCCAACACCACCACAGGCGGCCAAACCCCCCCCCAGAAGGCACCGAAGACAGGAACCCCACAGAGGCACAGGGGGACCACCCACCCAAAACCGGCAACACCAAGCCAGTAACAGCGGCCCACGGGGAAAAGGGACACCGAAACGGAAAAAAAAAAAACAAAAGGAGAACCACCAGCCCAGCCCGAAAGAAAGGGGATGGGGGGACAGGGACCACAAAGCCCGAAAAAAAAAAAAGAAAGAAAAACGAAAGAAAAAACAAAAGCGCACAAAGCACACCCCGACAACCCAGCCAAGAAGGGCTGGGCACAGCTGAGACCCGGGCCCAACACACACGCCCACACCGCACGCCGGAACCAGAAACGGCGGGGGGCAAGCGGGGCGCCCACGAAACCACACACGTCCCAAAAGCAGGCCGAAACCGAAGCCCAACCACGAACACCACAAACAGCCGACACTAGAGGGACAACGCCACAAACCGTGCCCAAACACACCCACCCAAGACCCCAGCCAGGACTGGCGAGGTTAACAAAACCCACACCCAACCGCCAACCGGACCCGAACACAAGCGCCGCACAACAGTAGGAAACCCAGTGCCCACAGCCCGGGCACTGAGGCAGCCCGTGCCATGCAGGTGACCCGGCCAAACGAGATCCGGAGACCGGGGGTAAGGCTGCATCCTAAGGCCTGCGCTGCTTTGGGACTCGAGGCGGAGCGTGCGACACCCAAGCACCTCGGAACCCTAGTACCAAGAACGTGCATGCATGCCTTTAGAACGGGATACGCCAGGAAGTCCGGTGAACCCCTAGGGTTCCGCCCAAAGGAGGGGACGTGCGCAAGCACGGGGGCACACCCTCCCGGCGAGACAAGCATGTCACGCTGGCGGCGATCAGCCCTCCCGGCGTTGCCCGGCGCCGCTTTGTTGGGGGCCAACAGTCAGGTCTAGCGGGAAGTAAGCCGCCTCCCCTCTTCACGCGCGGAGCCTCTTCCTGTTCGTCACAGGGGCGACGCCAGGGGGAACCATGAGGCGCCTCTCCACGACCGAGTGCACCTACCTACCTACCCTCTGTGTCTTATGCACTGCTCACCCTCACACTGCATCTTTGCATGCAATGTCTCTAATGCATCTACTCTGTTCACAATTTTGACTAAAACGAAGGGGCTTGGGGCCAGCGTACGAAGATCAATCCGTACATGTGGAATGCTGACAAGCTTGAACATGTTTTCATTTTTCATTCGTTGAAAAATTTCTGTTAGCATGGGTGAGGAATGATAGTTCGTATTCATTTTCTTGACTTACAACCTACGCTCAAAGACATAACATACTTGCTTCAATTTTTACCTCGTTCTGTAATATATTGACTCAGTACGGACCGCGCCGACGCGCGGGCAATTTGGGTATGTGAATTTTTAAATTTCAACATTCTTTGGATGACGAGAAATTGCCAAAAAAAGTGCATCAAATGCACAATGTACTTCTGTGAAGGCATCTGCCATCACAACAAATCCAGGCAGTCATTCGACGCATTTGTGTGAATCGTCGATCGTTGATGAGTGGTTAGGCCCCTACCCTCTGCATCCTTTCTGTGCAGATTTCCCTGAGCCGCCGCTGAGCCGAAGTCCGTGTTCGCGCAGAGCTTGCAGCCTCATGAACAATGATCAGAACAAGAGACCCCATTAATGGGGCAATATAGATCGGGTGTAACGAGCGCGCAAAGCAACAGGTTAGACCAGTCCGGCAGGTGGACGATGAACCCTAGCAACGACGCTTGACCCTGAGAAGCGCCTAGTTTTCCGTAGTGCCGCTTGGAGGGAGGGATGTACGAGCATATGACCCAACATGTCCTTTTAACCCCGCCAAGCTGCAGTTGTTCCTAAGACGCTTCGGAGCGCAATGGAGACTCTGGGACAATGTTTTTGCAAGGCATATTACGGCGCCTGCCGTGCTTCAGCGCCCATTTTTAGTGTGAGGGGGGTTATAGGTAGCTTTCAAAAGAAGCAAAATGCCCATGGGGAGGCCAAGAAAAATTCTCTTTTTTCGTAAAATGCCACAGTGGTGGCCAACATAGCACAAGAAGAGAGTAAGAAAAAGTACATTTTAATGCCTTTGGAGATAGCTTTAGTTGTGTTAAAGATGCCTTGAGGCATATCACATTTTTGTCTTAGTTTCGGCCCCACCGAATGAAGATAATGCGTTTTGACCTATTAAACCAAACACTACTCCATAGACGTTGTGAGGACCCTTGAACCTCCAACTGTTTTCAGTTCATCAGAGGGTCTTGAGTTGACTGAGGCACTGCTCTAGTTAAGAGCCTATACGTTTTTATCTATTTTTTCATGAATGCTTACTTATGGTGGTGATGCGTATCCTAGGAAGCCGTGGTACCTCTTTTTGAGAGGTTCGACGTTCCATTCCTATTGGACGCTACTCTAGCGCTGACCTTGGTGATATGTACTCAGCCTCTCAGGCTCCTCCAGTGATCAACCTAAAAGTCATGTATTTTTCAAATCTTCAAAATCGTTGCCGGGTTTCCTTGAGTCTCCTGCTTTTCCCACAATTCAGAAAACCTGTGCTTGGTTTCCAAGTCCGATGCCTTGCATCATCTTGTCGTCCCTTGCACATTTGCACAACTCAATGAGAGTATACATGTTGCTCTTGGCACACTTCAAGTTTTGCACCAAACGGCGGCATCCACGACGCGGCCATCGCTGACACTGCCCGGACTCGCCACCGGGACTGTACCTTGCTTGGCTTAGCGTTACATGTCAACTATACAAAGCAGCAAAGGATGAGAACCCCTGACGGCAAACGACAAATCTGACCCATCATCGCAAACTAATGCAATCCTGCAACCATTTAACAATAATAAAAACCCGCAACAACACCACATCAAAATCCACAGAATCTCTACAGATCTCGATCTCTAAAAAATCTCTGCCACTCTGGCGATTACGCTGGCGACGTGCCAAAGGCGCGACCACCGCCAGGGCCTGCAGCCCTGTCCTGGTTGCCCAGGCTAGCCTATTACACTCCCCTCCTAAGACAGGACACGGAGCGTGGAGAGTCTGATATCTCGCCAAAACCAATGGCTGTCCTGGGCAATTCCGAAACAAAGGCATAACTCGGGGCGTGGGGGCAAGCTGTGGCTGCATGCTTTCTTGCAGAGCTGCAGTCCTGGTGATGGAGTCTTTGCTGGCCTGGGCACCAAAAGCGTCCGGCTTCCCGGGGATACTGATTGGTATTTCAAGGGACCTACTCTTGCTCGACCACACCCCTTGCATGCGTCCTACCTGGACCACTTTCCCTACCACCCCTGTCGTAGAGGCTGACCCTTACGCGTACCCACAACCACACACAGCACCCCACCAGTGTTAACACCAGCCATGCACTTGCCCGCCAGTGGGTGGGGCCTCAACTAGGCAATCACGCAAACACTGCAGCTTGCCACCCGCCCATCTACTTCACACCCAGCCACTGTAAGCACCTTTGCCCTGTTGTGCTGACGCCTGTAGTACTAAACAAAAAAGGCTCCATAGCGACAAACCAGAGCAAAGGTGCATGTATATTGCATGCGAACATGCCAAACAGCATACTTTCTGGCGCTGTTGGCGCCTCAGTAACAAACCCAACATTTACATTCCCAGCATTCTAAATGGAGCGCCCTCCATTCGCGCTGGCACTGATCTTGGCGCCCCCTGGTGCAGGCTGGTCTTCAGTGCCCTCAGTGGCACGACTCCATAGCACCTGCGGGCACAAGTCTACAGTGCCCTCGCTGGCGCACTCCTTCAGCGCCCTCGCTGGCGCAATTCTCAGGACACTCGCTGGTGCACTCCTCAGCGCCCTCGTTGGCGCACTTCTCAGCGCACTCGCTGGCGCACTCCTCAGCGCCCTCGCAGGCGACCCAATGCTCGCTCGCTTCAGTGCTAGCATCGTAAGACTTCAGGATGCTCGCTGGCGTTGTCCTTGAATGCCCCCTTTGCAGATTGACCTCCAGCCCCCTCGCTTGAGCGGCGTCATAGCGCCTGCGGGCGCAAGTCTTCAGCGCCATCGCTGGCGCACTCCTTCAGTCGTCAGCGCCCTCGCTGGTGCAGTCCTCAGCGCTCTCGCTGGCGCACTTGTCACTGCCCTCGCAGGCGCAGTTGTTAGCGCCCTCGCTGGCGCAGTTGTCAGCGCCCTCGTGGCGCACTTCTCAGCGCCCTTGCTGGCGCAATGAGCATGGGCGGCAACCGCAGGTCTCCTCACGGCCTTCCGAACTTAGTTGAAGATTTTGTTATTGGGCGCTACTCTAGCGCTGACCTTGGTGATATGTACTCAGCCTCTCAGGATCCTGCAGTGATCAACCCAAAAGTCATGTATTTTTCAAATCTTTAAAATCTTTGAGGGGTTTCCTTGAGTCTCCTGCTTTTCCCACAATTCACAAAACCTGTGCTTGGTTTCCAAGTACGATGCCTTGCATAGTCTTGTCCTCCATTGCAGGTTTGCACAACTCAACACGAGTATACATGTTGCTCTTGGCACACTTCAAGTTTTGCACCAAACGGCGGCGTCCACGACGCGGCCATCACTGACACTGCCCGGATCCGCCACCGGGACTGTACCTTGCTTGGCTTAGCGTTACATGTCAACTATACAAAGCAGCAAAAGAATAGGAACACCTGACGGCAAAAGACAAATCTGACCCATCATCGCAAACTAATGCAAATCGTGCAACCATTTAACAATAATAAAAACCTGCAACAACACCACATCAAAATCCACAGAATCTCTACAGATCTCGATCTCTAAACAATCTCTGCCACTCTCGCGATTACCGTGGTGACCCGCCAACGGCGCGACCGCCGCCAGGGCCTGCAGCCCTGTCCTATTTACCCAGGCCAGCGTATTACACCACTCAGCCTAGCTAAGTAGGAAGATCCCAGGTGACATGGCAGCGACCTTAGCACCACTCGCCATGCCACCTCAGCACCTAAGGGACCGGAAACAAAAGGTTCACGTCACAGAGTGATCCTGCCTCTGAGAGGGTGCCCATGAGGGCATTTTTCTATCTTGAATAGTTTGTTTTTCAACTATCGTTTCTAATCAGCCCTCAGAATTTGATCGATTGTTGTGACTACTTTGCATATATATTTCTTTATGACTGCAGCCCTTCATGTTTGGAGTTGAATATTCTGAATTGTGCCCCACTTGGACTGTGGATGGGGTCTTTCTTTGGTTTCCAAAATACCAAAACCAGAGGAGCATGCAAGGAGCAGGATACAAGCAGGAGCACATCAACACCAAAAACAATCGTTAAAAGCATCATAAACTTTCTATCGGAACTTACAACAGAAAATCACCAGCAAAACATTGCATACGAAAGAAAATAAGGCAAAATGACCAGTTATGAGGCCAAAGATTTAGCGATGGGCCTGGCGGCAGCTATTACTGCTGGATGGTAATTTTGGACATATAGTAAGAAAAAGTGCTTTTCCAATGCTTTAGGGTATACGTTAGTTGTATTAGAGGTGCTCTAAGCACACAGGCATTTCTATCTTAGTATTGGCCCAACCAAAAGGGGTCATAACACATTTTGACCTATGAAACCAAACACTAAATTAGGATGTGGTGTGGACCCCTTTATCCCCAAGCTATAGGCACTAAAACATCTTTTCCTGGTTTGCTGAGGCACTGATATACTGAAGGCAGAGCTTATGAATTTATCTATGTTTTCTCATGAATTCTTAGCTATCCTAGTGGTATGCACCCTAGGGGGCTGGGGCACCTCTTTTTGAGAGGTCCGGGGTTCAATACCCAGTCAGCCTAGCTAAGTAGGAATATCCCATGTGACATGGCAGTGACCTCATCGCCACATGCCATGCCACCTCAGCACCTATGGGACCCAAAAACCAAGAGTGCACATCTCAAGATGCCACTGTGGATGAGAGTGAGCCCTTGGGGCAGTTTTCCAATCAGTTTTTCTCAAACATGTAAAATATTTCATCCTGAGTTGCAATGTATGCTAATTGCTGTGGTCTATTGTTGATAGTTTTCTTTATCTAACTCTTTGTGACTGCAGCCCTTCATGCTTTGATCCTGATTTTCTTCTACTTGCTTATCTCTGGCTTGGGTTATCCTGGATTGGTTGTATTTCAGCAAATAAAACATTTTCCTCATCAAAAACAAGCAGCAGGAAACCCTACACCAGCAGCAAGCAGCAGGAGAGGCACAACAAACACACAGTGTTGAAATCACTATAAAACGTTCTGGTAGCAAGAGGCAGACTGTCTCTGCGTACCGGCAGCAACCTCGTGCCGTACAACCAGTGCGCCGAGATCAGTCATATATAAGCAAGAAGGGCAAACGAATATGGACACCAAGAAAGAGGACATCGACGTGAAGACGGCGCCTGAGGCACCAGCAATGCCAGCACCTGGTGAACCAGGACCTGAACCTAGCGCTGTACCTTCCGAGCCCTTACATGGGCCAGTGGACGTGGCGGAGGATTCGATGGAAGGACTTCAGTCGGCCTTCCGGGCCCTCTCAGTCGAGGAGGTGGACACCCATCCTGTGAAGAGGAAGAGAGAGAGTGAGAAGGATGCTGGAGAAAGCATAGCAGACACAGGAGCCGACCAAGGGGCACAACCCGACGAATGATCCTACCTTCGAGGGCGCTCCACGCGCCTCTGGCCTCCACGCATCACCCTCTCCTATAACCACCACACTCCCAACTCCAGACCCAGCCGCTGCAACATCCACACCCATAACCAACCCGCCTATGGCTGATGAAGCCGGTTCGGACCCCCGTGGCCATCTTGGGGTCACTTGGGGTGTGTATCTATGTGCCGGCAAGACGCCATTGGCTGATATCATACTCTCCCATCCACCTGACCTAACCCGATGTGATAGTGTGATAGGTTTGGCCATTCCGGCTATGAGCGGCCATATTCAGTACCGAGGCGCCGCCAGCGGAGATTTTTATATCGGAATATCAGGAATCAACAGGGTTTTGTTATCATAATGTTTCCGTAATTTTTCAGCCTTTCGTTCTGATGGTCAATGTATCGGCGACTGTCAGTTGGCTCGCGATTTTGCGTTAACCGATTGGTTAACTGTTATTTCCAGATATTTTGGCGGAAACCCCGATGAAGGGTCAGATTTCATCAGTAAAGGGTTCGTTGCTTCCGCAATTTTCTAAATATGCAGTCGAAATTTTATTCTGAATTCTTCGCGATGTCGAAATCGGATTTTCGACTTCGACATCGCCGCACTTGATTTGGTCTTCTTCGAGTGGTCATACTCTTTTCCCTATGTCCGAATCAAGTTTCCCTTATACTTGCCACCCATTTGACTTGGAGATATAAGGGAAACAAAAGTGAATCGTGGGACCACTTTGAAGGGCCATATCCACGCGCGAGTCTGAGGAGAGAGAAGAAGGAAGGTTGGGTTGCAAGCGCCTTAGTCTCAACTTAATTTGGGAAGCATCAAACGCCTTTGGTGTGTACACATGCCCGGTGTAGCAAGGGATAATGGTCAAGAGGGTATAAAGTGATATATAACTCTTGGACCGTGCAACCGAATATTTTAGTGCGACTTTCGAGTGTACCGCATGAGTGTTGGGGTTGCATAGCATCTTTCCTTGGGTTCCTACGTATTTTTAACATGAAGTTATGTCCATGGAGGGACATGGCATATCATGGTGGGAGCCACATTTTGAGGGTATGTGTTATATGCATGGTATGTGCTTCGATATGCTCACGCCCATGTTATATATCTTCGTGTGGCCGAAGAGATGGGGAGCCACACGTGACAAGGGCTTTGCCCATGTCCCAATTGTGGAATTCAAAGCGCTAGACTAAGTCTACCGCATATGTATTGCTCATGGTATGTTTGGCAAGGAGATCCATGAGTGCACTCCCATTTTCATGGGGCATGTCGATACCAGTGGCGAAGGTATCTCCATGCGCCCGATTGGGGAGCCAAGTGGGGGAATTGTTCGCAAATGGTTCCAATCATTTGTGTATTGAACCATGAGCGGATATCATGGGTGAGCATAGAGATATACTATCATGACAACTTTGTATGTGGACATATTTTCATGTTTTTGACCTCATTTTATGCTCATTTTTGTGTTTTATGTGCTCAACTGGTCGGCTAACAGTAAGGTGCCTAGAGATCTGTGAACTATGGTATGTTGCTTAAATGTTGGCATATGCTTCGGTGTTGCACCTCACCATATGCCGGATCACGGGGTCACTTTGGCTTGGCACACGAGGCCTCACAACATTAGGTCTCAAACTCATGGGCTGACTTGTAAAGCATGCCATGTACATAACCTGAGAGGTTTCGGAGCCAATGATGGGGTATTCTTGGGCATGGACCTTTGGTCTATATCACCCTTGTATATTACTTTCCGGTTTGACACATGCATGGAGCATTTGGATATTTGCCGTATGCCTTTTTGAGTATACAATTGACTTTTGGGCATAATGGTGTTATTTGCCTGATTTTGCCATGTTGTGAGGTCAACATCATGGGGCAGTTCCCCAAGCCCAATCGACCCCAAGTCCAACCAAGTTTATGTCAGGGTAGGGCATGGTCCTGAGTGCCACTCTAGGCCATGACACGCCACCTCCCCGATTGGGCTAGGATTTAGAGGCTTGGGAGTGAACACATTTTTGGGGTTTGTGTATTGACTTTTGACACATGGCATTCAGCCATCTCATTTGACCTGGTTCAGGGCAATATGTTGGTGAGTCAAGGGAAGGTCTTGAGTCCAGGGAATGAGGGGTTTATGGCTGTGAATGTGTACGTATACCTCTGTCCCCAACTTTGCTTTATTTGTGTTCATATGCCAATTTCAGGGCTTTCTTCCTTGGTGCAATTCTTGTACATGCCCGCCACCGTGGGAAGACCGGTGTGCTGAACGGAAGCCCGCATCGTGGATTGGATTGTGAATCGGGTTATTGCTGCATTTGTAGGATCTGATTGCTGTTCAGGGTTGAAGGAGGATTGTATTTTCGATTTTCTATATTTTTGGATTTTGGACCCGGGACTTTGAGAAATGCAAGCATTGATCAGGAGCAAATCAGCAGGGATTACAGGCGGAAGGGGCATAGCGGGGGCCGGTACTGGTAGGGACCTTCTTTTATGGTATCAGAGGCGTACCTGCTGCCCCTACCTACCGCCGACCCGGGGACTTGGGCCCTTATGAGCCCTGCCCAAGTACGCCCCGGGTGCGTATTGTGGACTCGGTGGAGACCACGCCGGAGATTGGAGCCATAGAAGAACCGAGACGTTCAAGAGCATGGCGAACTCCGGAAGTTGAAGCCCGAAGAGAAGTACCACATTCAGGAAGAGGAGGACGTGACATGGAGGACCTGGTCTCCATGTGTGAGCGTCGCTGCCAAAAGGCATGCAACCTCCGCTCCGCCGCGGAGGACTCTGATGAGGCCTGCCATTCAGGCAGCAGTGGAGGACTGCCCCGGCGCTACCGGAAGCGCGGGTCACCCAAGTCCGCGGCAAGGGACGCCGGGGCTATGGATACGGACCCTAGCCCGGTCAGGCTGTGGGAATCCGAGGGGCACTCCGAGGACTATGGGACAGCCTATGAGCCACCCTCGGAGTCGGAGGAGACGGCCAGACCGCCCACAAGGGCGAACACGGCCCCAGAACCCAGCCTGGAGCACGACGCCGAGGGCTTGGAGAGGCCAGCCAGGGCCCGGACGGCACCTGTGTCCCGGCACACGGGACCAGAGACGGACGCCATAGGCGATACGCCCATGGGCGATGAGTCTGAGGTGCCGGGAACCGCGGGATGCGCTGAATCCGGCGGAAAGCATGCTGCGTGCCACTGCGAGCACGTATCCTTCCTCATGGGCAAGTACCCGAAGATGGGGATGGACGCCATCGTGCATCGCCTTGACCGCCTGGACAACGCCAAGGACGGTCTGGAGGAGGACGTCGCGGGGATCCTGGACTACCAGTCGGCCGCGGAGAAAGACATGGAGGAGCTGCGAGCGGAACGGGACCGGTACCGGGAGAATCTGGAGCTGGCCCTGGAGAAGCAGCAGCGAGTGGTGGACAGCCTCCTCCACCTAGGGGAGGACATGTCGGGACGCCTGAAAAGGCTAGAGGAGCTACAGCCCCTCGCCTCGGGTCCGGAGCTCCCGGCAAAGCCGGCCGCGGCAGAGCTGGTGGAGCGGGTTAAGACCCTCAGGAGCGCCATGGATAAACCCATGGGCGGCCCTGCAGAGGCACCCTACGCGCCTCCGCGTGTTGACCCGGGTGCGCTGCCGTTTGTTCCCATGTTCAGCGAATCCACAATGCTCGGGGAACACACGGCACCGGCTGGGTCCATGCGGGAAGGGCACGTAACCGCGGACCCGAGGAGCCTGACGGTACAGATGTCCCATGCCGCCCAGGGTGTACCGATCACGACGAATATGGTAGTTTATGCGGAGGAGGAGATCCAGAGCCAGACCATGCAGGGGCGAACCATGGGAAGCGCCGACGGACATGGTCGAGGGCGAAGGACCCCAATACGGGATATGGACGGCCGACGGAGCAAGTCCTTCCCGCATTCCAAACCCCATGGGTTCAGGCCCAACTGGACCGCACTCCATGGAGGAGAGGGATGTACGGGGAGTGTACTCACACCCCCCGGCCACAGGTGGTATCCGTCTCGGTGGAGTGGTGGCTGGGGACCTCGGAGACGCCATCAGGATTGACGACCTCAGGGGAATCAAAATCCCCTACTATGATGGCAACCCCTCCAACCTGGACGACTTCATCCTGGATTGCGAGGACTTCGCCGAGGAGGTCGTCGGCGAGATGCGGGGAGCGCCGCAGGACAAGTGGGTATGCCGGACATTCCCACACCGGCTGGCGCAGGACCTGAAGGAGGAGCTGCGGGATCAGATCCGGGAAGGACTGATCAGGACGGAGCAGGCCTGCCTCCAGTGGTTGGAGGATGAGGAGCGGGTGGACGCTCCGAACCAGAAGCTGGAGGACTTGTGGTCCATCCCGCTGCCGCTGGGCCGCGGTGAGTTGCGGGTCCGGGAGTGGAACCGGTATCTGCGGAAGTACCGCAGATGCCTCAAGCTGGTGGAGGACTGCAACGAGGCCAGCGAGATCCGCCACCTGCTGAAGGACGTCCTCCCCAGCAACTGGAAGAGGCGAGTGGAGGACGAGGAGAAGAAGCGGGCCAAGAAGCGGGTGGCGGTGAGGATCATGGCGGCCGAGGATACCCATGCGGGTATCATGGAGTTCTTCAGGAGGAACCTGGGCGAGCCCAACCGGATGTTGGGACTGAAGAACGCCGTGTATGTGGAGGTGTTTGGAGACTCCATGGGGCAAAGGTTGCTGCGCCTCAACAACGTGGAGTGGAGGCGCGGGGAGCCGCTGAGGATGCAGGTCATCTTCGCCCGCATGAGCCTGGACGAGATCGTGAAGTACATCACGGTGGAGTTGAAGCTCAATGCGAAGAACGAGGCCCACGTGCAGGATCGACATGGTCATGGACAACGAGGCCACCGAGAAGATCGCCATCATCGGGAGATCCAGGAGGACACGACCAACTCCGCGGAGGATGGTAGTGGAAGTGGCCAAGACCACTGGTCCCGGGAGGATCACGAGGAGGCCCATTTCTTCGCGTTTGTGGCGCACAACGTGAGGGACCATGGGCAGGATCGGTCCAGATGGAGCCGGGTGGGACCCAAGAAGGGCAATGCGCCAAGGAGGATGGGGAACCCACCGCTCTCGTTCCGAGAGTACAGGTCTCAGCATGACGGGTGCTGGGTCTGTTATGGCAAAGGAAACAACCATGCACACAACCACCGTCAGTGCAAGGTGTATGAGGCGGACAAGAAGGCCTACTTCGCCGCCCACCCCGAGAAGAAGCCCAAGGAGCAGCGGATTTCCGATTGGAAGGCGAAGGGCGGAGACGGGGGAAAAGGCCAAGGCAAAGGCCAAGGAAAAGGCGGAGGAAGAGGCTATGGTGGGGGACCTGGTCAAGACCGACGAGTGAGGTTGATCGAGGAAGTTGCTGAGGACATGTTGAGGACGTTGGAGGAACTCAAAGCCCAGCAACGTGGTGGACAAAGTCCTGGCGGATCGCAGCCGGAAGGGGCTGCGGGAAGTCAAGTCTAGAGGAGCCCCCACGGGTCTGGGACCTCGGAGGTCTCTCCTCCGGAAATCAGTGGAATCCCAGAGAAAGCGAAGGCACATCGGGTGCCGAAGAAGGCTCCAGAAGAGCCAAAACCACTGAGTTTTGCCACTCCCAACCCCTGGAGCGCCCTGCCAAGGGAAGTACACGTGGGTACGGGACATGGCAAGAAGGATGGAGCGACCACGGAGAGCCCCGTGGACGGGCAGGACCAACCCAAGATCTACACCATCCGTGACCATACCCTTGAAGTCCTAATGCACCCGGACGTGCTAGAGTTGCATGCCGTGAGAGTCGTCCATACACCTCATGGCGACGAGCGGCAGTTGCACTTGAAAGTGCGAGTACGGTGCGGACGAGAGGAGAAGGTGGTGGATGTGTTAGTGGATACGGGTGCCCAGGTGAGCCTGGTCCGGAGAGGGTTGTTCAAGGAGGAACTCCTGCAGCCCAGCTGGAGACCGGTCCGCCTGAAGGTCGCCAACGGAGAGATTATGGGTGGCGGCACCCATGAGGCCACCATCAGTATGGAATTCTGGGAGCATGAGCGCTTGAACCGCCCTGATCAGGCGAAGAGAAGCACTCTATCCGGGAACTTCTATGTGGCCGGCATTACCGATTGGGATATGATCATGGGGTATGACTTCATGGTGGCAAACGCCATTGGAGCCCTTCCCCATCGTGCAACGCTGGTCCGGGAGGGTGATGAATGCCTCACATGGCTGTCCACGGACTATGCATGCGGATCATCCCAATGGAATGCTGAGGAAGAGGATCGAATCGTCCAAGCGGTGCAAGCTGTGGGTGCCAAGTCCAGAGGAGACCGCGGAGTTCAACTCACGGAGTATGGAATGGCGCCGCAGGTGTACGACAGGATGATCCAAACGCTGGGAGCCGAAGCGCCCGAGACGGACGTCTTCGCTTCCCGGGATGCCCCACTTTTGCGGAAGTGTAGGAGGCATTGGCATCGAGGAGACTCAGCCTGGCATAGGCATTGGGGTTTGAAGGAGTGGGGGCCCATGTATTGGCATGGCTCCCTGGATAACACCAGACGTACGGTGGAGAAGATCGTCGCGGATAGGGCGAAGGGGATCCTGGTCATAACCGGCATAGGATCCACCCCATGTCCGCTGGAGGGTCTCAAGTCGACGCTGGACTCCATCACCCTGAACGAGATGTCATTCGGGCCAGAGGAGGAGTTGTTCATCGACGCCCAGGGTGTATCAATGCCCTCCCCGGGTCAAGCGTGGGGTACCAAGGCTTTCCTGGTGGATGGGGCGCAAGCCCAGCCCACGGGTGATGAAGCATTCATCCGTAGGGTGGAGGCGCTGCCCATGAAGGTCATGTTTGAGCCCAAGGAGGGGACGGATCAGCCAATTGATGGCATTGACGTCCTGTCCCACGCCGAGATCGACGACGTCGTCAACTACATGCGGATGGGGATGCACGACCGTGTGGCAGCCAAGAAGAGGCGGGCCATGGTCACATCTCCGCATTGGTGGGATGACAAGATGTTGGTCACCGGCAAGTAAGAGAAGGATGAGTTCGTGGCGAGGGTCATGGATCACATCGCGGACCAATACCATGGTCCAGTTGGGTCGGACCCACCAACGTGGGGTTTTCCAAGAGTGGGAACCGGTAGCGACGAGCACCAGCCAGAGGCCGCAAATTTTCGAAGATTATCGGTGGGAAGCGCGCCCCACAACGATGAAGACGGCATATCGGACGAGGAGAAGTCGGACTCGGACCCAGAAGAGGCCTATACCGCAGTGCCGTCGGTTGTATCGATACCGAAGCAAGCGGCTGAAGAGGCCCAGGAGAACCCGAAGGTCGCCGAGCTGAAAGAGAGGCTGATCAATGCCTATCCGCGCCTATTCAGTGGCGTCGCCAACAAGAACCCTCCAGATCGTGGGAGGTTTGGTACAGCGAAGATCAAGCTGAAGCCGAACCCCAAGATCTATCGTCATCGGGAGTACCAACTTCAGGGCGATCGGGCCGAGGCCATGAAGAAGTTGTTGGCCGAGTTCATTGAGCGGGGATGGATCGAACCCTCCGACAGTGAGTGGGCCAGCCCAGCCTTCATCGTGCCCAAGAAGGAGAAGGGCGAGTGGAGGTTGGTGGTGGATTACAGGGGTTTGAACGAGCAAACCGAGCATGACTCGTACTCGCTTCCCCTGATCGACTCCATCCTCCAAAAACAACAGAAAAAGCGGATCTTCACGGTGTTGGACCTGAAACACGGTTATCACCAGATGCCGCTACACCCGGACTCCAGGCCCTGCACAGCGATGTCAACGCCGCTGGGGCCAATGCAGTGGAAAGTGGTGCCTATGGGCGCCAAGAATGGCAACGCCGCTTTCCAGCGCATGATGGAGGACCTACTCGGTCCTGTCCGGGACTGTGCCGATCCCTTCGTGGATGACATCATCATCGGGTCCGGCACGGAGAACATGACTGAGGACGAGCTCATCGACGCGCATGAGAAGGATCTGCGCCGGGTGCTCAGCGAGTTGGACAAGCACAACATGGTGTGCAAGCCCACCAAAGCCTCACTCTTCGTGAAGGAAGTGGAGTTCGCGGGTCACGTGGTTGGTCACGGGCAACGCCGTCCCATGCCTGGGAAGCTGGCGTCCCTGCACCACTGGGAGAAGCCCCAGACCATCAGCGAACTCCGGTCCTTCATGGGGTTCTGCAACTACTATTCGGGCTATGTCCGGATGTATGCAGAACTGTCGGAACCGCTGCACAAGATGCTGCAAGTGGGCAAGTTCGATGGCCGGAAGGGGAGCAAGAAGAAGCTTGCCTGGACCCCTGAGGCCGAGGATGCGTTCAGCCGCCTGAAGGAGCGACCCCTGGGGCAGCTGGGACTATTCTTGGTGGACCCGGACAAGGGATTCGTGCTACGGACGGACGCCTCGGACAATGCTGTAGGGGCAGTCCTCGAGCAGATCCGGGACGACGGGTCACACGTACCCGTGGCGTTTTGGAGTCGGATCCTGGCCGAGGGCCAACGCCGCACCTGGACCGCGAGGGAGAAGGAGACGTACGCCATTGTTTGTGCGCTCAGGAAGTGGTCTGGCCATATCGGATTGCAACCGGTGGTGGTTTGCACGGACCATCAGTCCTTGCAGAGCTGGCACAAGGAGCACGTCGACACCCCCTCGGGACCGGCGGCAAGGAGGGCCCGATGGCATGAGACGTTCGCCAAGTTCGACCTCAGCGTCGTATACGTCCCGGGGAAGGACAACACTGTGGCAGATTGCCTCAGTCGATGGGGCTACCCCGCGGGCAAGGCTTGGATGGACATATCCAGCCATGGGGACGCCGAGGAAACCGAGGGAGCCAAGCGCATCATCGAGATGGAGAAGGCCATGGAGCAAGAGGGGGTCAAGTGCTTCGTGGTGATGGCGAATGGTACGGACCTGGCCAAGTTCCGGGGTGCCCGCGTCCAAGCTATTCGGGAGGAAACCCTCGAGCAATGGATGGTGGCCCCTGTAGAGCTAGTCAGGTCGGTGCTCACAGAGGACTGGTCGGATGACTACGCGGCATCCGAGCACTGGAGCAAGTACTGGAATGCCGTGAGCGCCCCGTCGGACGACGAATGGCCCGAGGGCTTGACCGAGGTTCGGGACAAGTTGTTCCTCAAGGACAAGCTGCTGGTGCCCGAGAACCGAGTTGAGGAGCTCATTGACCATTGGCACAACGCCCAGCTCATGCATCCTGGCCGAGACAAGATGCAGCAGGACCTGGAGTGGCGTTTCAAGTTCCCTCCGGGGTACTACGCCATCCTGGATAGGTACTGCAGCGACTGTGCCGTGTGTCGGGCCACGAAGAGCCCTAACCACTCCACAGCGAGCAACCCGGTGTATACGTCTATACCGGAGGCCCCTATGCGGTCCGTGGCCATGGATGTATTCGCCATGCCTGAGGTCACCGTGGAAGGAGAGACCTACGACTGTGTCATCCTGGCGGTGGACAGGCACAGCGGGTATATCGTGGCAGTCCCGGGCAAGAAGTCCAAGAAGAAGGACAAGAAGGACAAGCATGGAGTGGGGCTGCAAGCCAAGACCGTTGCTAATGCCATGATCAGGCATTGGCTGACGATTTTCGATGTCCCAGCTGTCATCTGCAGCGATCGGGGCAGTCAATTCCCGGGGACGTGGTTCAAGACGATGTGCAAGCACATGGGGATTCGGCACGCCAAGACCGTGGCATACCACAGCCGGTCGAACGGCCGGGCTGAGGTGGCCGGGCGGCAGATGTTCGAGAAGTTCCGCCAGCTGCACATCGACGAACCGGGCCGGAATTGGTATAATTCGCTGTGGAGAGTACTCCAGGCGTACCATGACCTTCCGGGACCCACTGGACTGTCGCCCCATCGCATCCTGTTCCTACGGGATCGAGTGTCACGCACTCTCCCGTGGTTGAACCATGGCAAAGTGGCCCGAGATGCGAACGCCATGATGGCTGAGGCGGACGACACGGCGGCCAAGGTGTGCAAGGCACTACAGGACGAGCATAACAAGAGGGCCAAGTACTTCAAGCAGGGAAAAGTCCAGAAGTATGCTCTCCAAGACACCGTGTGGGTGGAGCGGTACCACAAGGATGTCCTGTCCAGGCATCGGCAGGCATCTTGGTATGTGCCGTGGGTAATCGTTCGGAAGGTCGGGCAGGATGTGTATGCGGTTCGTGTGGGGGATAACAAGATCCGTGACCGCGACCATACCCAGCTTCGTCCCCAAGCACCAGACCCCAGCGGACGTCCCGTCACCTTTGAGTTCACGGCCGGCGATGTGGACTCGGACGACGAGGGTGAGGACGACGACTTCACCGCTGAGAAGATCCTGGCGGACAAGCCGGACCCGGGGACGCCTGGAGGTAGGCTTTATAAAGTCCGTTGGAAGGGATTCGCCGCATCCAGGGATTCGTGGGAGCCTCCGAGCAGTTTTGTGCCGAGGTACACCACGGTCTGGATGGACTACCTGAAGAAAAAGAATATTTCTTTGGATGTCAAGGACGTGTTGGTCCATTTGGTTGCTGCTGTAGCACCGTAATGGATCCCCCTTGGCATTTTGTTTGTTTCTGTGATTGAGGAGACGGGTGAGGGCGTTCATCCGGGGATTCTTCGGCCTTGATTGGCCATATACCCCCTTCACTCGATCTCCACATATATATTTCATTGTGGTATACTTATTTAGGTCGACCGACGACGTTTTTCTATTTTTGATCCCCTTGGTCCATGTTGTAGATCAAGAGGAGACCGGATATGGCGTAGGGCACCGATTATCAGTGTCCTCACCCCTCCCTTTGGGCATGAGGGACGCCTACGACGTGTGTGGGGCCTGCATGTGTCCTTGGGACATGGAGGGGGGGGTTGGAGCCCATTGGGGTCCTCCCGTCCTCTCTTCAATGACTTCCGAGCGGTAACAACGCTCTGAGAAGGGGGGTGAAGCCGGTTCGGACCCCCGTGGCCATCTTGGGGTCACTTGGGGTGTGTATCTATGTGCCGGCAAGCCGCCATTGGCTGATATCATACTCTCTCATCCACCTGACCTAACCCGATGTGATAGTGTGATAGGTTTGGCCATTCCGGCTATGAGCGGCCATATTCAGTACCGAGGCGCCGCCAGCGGAGATTTATATATCGGAATATCAGGAATCAACAGGGTTTTGTTATCATAATGTTTCCGTAATTTTTCAGCCTTTCGTTCTGATGGTCAATTTATCGGCGACTGTCAGTTGGCTCGCGATTTTGCGTTAACCGATTGGTTAACTGTTATTTCCAGATATTTTGGCGGAAACCCCGATGAAGGGTCAGATTTCATCAGTAAAGGGTTCGTTGCTTCCGCAATTTTCTAAATATGCAGTCGAAATTTTATTCTGAATTTTTCGCGATGTCGAAATCGGATTTTCGACTTCGACATCGCCGCACTTGATTTGGTCTTCTTCGAGTGGTCATACTCTTTTCCCTATGTCCGAATCAAGTTTCCCTTATACTTGCCACCCATTTGACTTGGAGATATAAGGGAAACAAAAGTGAATCATGGGACCACTTTGAAGGGCCATATCTACGCGCGAGTGTGAGTAGAGAGAATAAGGAAGGTTGGGTTGCAAGCGCCTTAGTCTCAACTTAATTTGGGAAGCATCAAACGCCTTTGGTGTGTACACATGCCCGGTGTAGCAAGGGATAATGGTCAAGAGGGTATAAAGTGATATATAACTCTTGGACCGTGCAACCGAATATTTTAGTGCGACTTTCGAGTGTACCGCATGAGTGTTGGGGTTGCATAGCATCTTTCCTTGGGTTCCTACGTATTTTTGACGTGAAGTTATGTCCATGGAGGGACATGGCATATCATGGTGGGAGCCACATTTTGAGGGTATGTGTTATATGCATGTTATGTGCTTCGATATGCTCACGCCCATGTTATATATCTTCGTGTGGCCGAAGAGATGGGGAGCCACACGTGACAAGGGCTTTGCCCATGTCCCAATTGTGGAAGTCAAAGCGCTAGACTAAGTCTACCGCATATGTATTGCTCATGGTATGTTTGGCAAGGAGATCCATGAGTGCACTCCCATTTTCATGGGGCATGTCGATACGAGTGGCGAAGGTATCTCCATGCGCCCGATTGGGGAGCCAAGTGGGGGAATTGTTCGCAAATGGTTCCAATCATTTGTGTATTGAACCATGAGCGGATATCATGGGTGAGCATAGAGATATACTATCATGACAACTTTGTATGTGGACATATTTTCATGTTTTTGACCTCATTTTATGCTCATTTTTGTGTTTTATGTGCTCAACTGGTCGGCTAACAGTAAGGTGCCTAGAGATCTGTGAACTATGGTATGTTGCTTATATGTTGGCATATGCTTCGGTGTTGCACCTCACCATATGCCGGATCACAGGGTCACTTTGGCTTGGCACACGAGGCCTCACAAAATTAGGTCTCAAACTCATGGGCTGACTTGTAAAGCATGTCATGTACATAACCTGAGAGGTTTCGGAGCCAATGATGGGATATTCTTGGGCATGGACCTTTGGTCTATATCACCCTTGTATATTACTCTCCGGTTTGACACATGCATGGAGCATTTGGATATTTGCCGTATGCATTTTTGAGTATATAATTGACTTTTGGGCATAATGGTGTGATTTGCCTGATTTTGCCATGTTGTGAGGTCAACATCATGGGGCAGTTCTCCAAGCCCAATCGACCCCAAGTCCAACCAAGGTTATGTCAGGGTAGGGCATGGTCCTGAGTGCCACTCTAGGCCATGACACGCCACCTCCCCGATTGGGCTAGGATTTAGAGGCTTGGGAGTGAACACATTTTTGGGGTTTGTGTATTGACTTTTGACACATGGCATTCAGCCATCTCATTTGACCTGGTTCAGGGCAATATGTTGGTGAGTCAAGGGAAGGTCTTGAGTCCAGGGAATGAGGGGTTTATGGCTGTGAATGTGTACGTATACCTCTGTCCCCAACTTTGCTTTATTTGTGTTCATATGCCAATTTCAGGGCTTTCTTCCTTGGTGCAATTCTTGTACATGCCCGCCACCGTGGGAAGACCGGTGTGCTGAACGGAAGCCCGCATCGTGGATTGGATTGTGAATCGGGTTATTGCTGCATTTGTGGGATCTGATTGCTGTTCAGGGTTGAAGGAGGATTGTATTTTCGATTTTCTATATTTTTGGATCTTGGACCCGGGACTTTGAGAAATGCAAGCATTGATCAGGAGCAAATCAGCAGGGAATACAGGCGGAAGGGGCATAGCGGGGGCCGGTCCTGGTAGGGACCTTCTTTACTGAGGGCATAGGCTTTACTGGTATGCCTACCTACCCTGCCTATGGTGTGAACCCACCTACCACTGCGTTTCCAGAGGCAACTACTACCAGTGAGCCGGTGACCTCCAATCCTGCGCCGCGATGGTATGCGGCTGCCTATCACCATCCTCTACGCGCTACGGGAGCCTATGTGGATGTTCCTGGGTATGCAACCCTGAGTGGGTTGAGGAGAGGACCTGAGTCATGCGGGAGCAGGAGTAGAGGATCGGGGAGATCCTTCAACAGGTCCCTGACGCGGTCGGAGATCAACGAGGTGCTCCGAGGAGCCACCTCTAAAAGTGTTGGCGACCTCACTCAAGAAATTCGAGATAAACTGGAGCCCCTGATACCGCCCCAAGCGTCACCTACCACGGTGGGAATGTCACCCCATCGAGTACAGGCCAACCACCTGGTGGCAGGTCTGACAAACACCCTGGGGAGCCTGAGGAGCCGACCGATGCCGGCCCCTGCTGTGGTAAGTAGAAGCCCTTTCGTGCCGAGGACGGCCCAGACACCCTAAAGTCACGTGGAGAATTCTACGAGAGCCGAGCTGGACCGGCTGGGGCTGACAGCCCTTAGGGCAATGGTCGATGTGGAGCCCTACGGCTCCAGTGACCTGGGCGGAGATCCCTCCGAGGATGAACCGCCGTCGAGGACTTGTGCTTCGCCCTCGGAGGACGACGACCCAGAGGACCCCGAGAACCCAAGTGGGAAGAAGAAGAAGAAGAAGAAGAAGACCCGACGCCCTGGGGGACGAAGGTCTCAGGAGGCTAAGGCTATTGCCACCTCCAAGATCGTGGTGAACCTGCCTGAGTTCACAGGCAAGGACCTCAGCGAGTTCGCTGAGAATTTTGGCCGGTTTCTCCGATTGACCGGCCAAACCCACGCTAGTGGACGGGTCAAGTGCGAGCTGCTCCTGCAGTGTTGCAAGACCAAGTTCCTGGAGAAGCAGGTAAAACAGATCGTGACTAAGTCCGCCACCTTTGCTGATGTGTTGGTTGCCTTGGAGAGGCAGTACCCGACCTATGAAACCGACCTCTCCATCAGGGCCGAGATCCAGAACCTGCCCATGCTGCCCAACAACCCCAAACCTGGCAGGGTCTCTGAGCTATTGGCTGACCTGGATCACTGGGCTGGACGATTGACGCCTGGTTCCTACAGCAGCGACGACCTGCTATTCTGGTTGGTGGCTAAGCTCCCTCGAGAGCTGTGGGACGAGTGCCGTTCAACGGCAGAGCGCAAGGCTAGAGCCCTCCACTACAAGGATCTATGTGTACTACTCCTGGAGGTGGCGCTGGAGAAAGAAAGCGACCAGCACCTGAACAGCTACCGTCCTGGAGGTGGAGGCTCTGGAAGCCATGGCAAAGGGTACCAAGGATCCAGACCCTGGCAGGGGACTACCCCCAAACACGCCCGTATCATGGACAACGTCAAGGAGCTCTTCTGGTGTGATGCCAGAGACGAGCAGGGCCACCAGCAGCACGCCCTTGACTGCGAGCAGCGAGACTGCTTCGTAGTCCAAGGAAAGCAGCAGGAGACCAACACCGGCGCCAAGGCAAAGCTGCCGGATCACTACAGGTGTACTATCACCTGTGCCTTCTGTGGGAAAAGGAAGCACTACGAGGATGAGTGCTACCACAAGCAGCGCCTGTCGGCGAAGCTGAAGGGTGGGGATCCTGGCAAAGGCTCTGGCAAAGGTGGAGGCAAAGGCAAAGGCAACGACTCCGGCAAGGGCAAGTCGAAAGGACGTGGACAAGGGCAAGACAAAAGTCCAGGTGGACGAGGAGGAGGCGCTAACCGGCAGCCAGACAAGGACAACAAGAACACGGACAAGAACGGAGGCAACCCTAACCCTAATACAGGGGGGAACTCCGAGCCCTCTGGAGGGCAGTCTGGTCCCACCACACGCTCGCACTCGCAGGCCCAGCGAGAACAAGGAGCCAAGCGTGAGTATGAAGGTGGTGATGACGGCAACGCTAAGAAGAGGAGCCGTTTCATGAGGATGGCCCGCAAATTGCGGAACAAGGGGTTCGAGGTGACCTGTCCCGCGGAGTTCTGACGGGGACGCTGCGGTGGGGCCCAGGACCTGGTGTTTTGGGTACGTATCCGAATAGGGGGACGTGAATACCTGGGGGTACTGGATACTGGCGCCACCATATCTATAGTGGCCAAGAAAATTTTACCTTGTGGGAACCTGAAGAACACCATGACCACCGCGGCTATACGAATGGGGGATGGACATGTGGTGCACAGCTGCGGGGACTGTGAAGTGGAGGTACCTATGGGCTCCTGGACTATCGCCCATCGGTTCTATGTGATTGACACTGAGGCCTCCGACTTTGTATTGGGGACTGACTTCTTCTTGCAGCACTCCCAGATGCAATCCCTGACGCTGCAAGCGCCCTACCTCCTCTACGTGGACCACGGCAGTGGCAGAGACTCTGTGCCACTGGAGGAGTCAGAACATACCTCAAGCTACCTGAGGGTATTGAAGGAGGAGCCCTCGAACATGATGGCGGCCTCCAAAACTGAGGACTATCAACTATTGGGGGAAGTCCTAGACCAAGGTCTGAAGGAGTTGGGTTACTCTAGAGAAGACCTGAGGGTGGAGTTGTTCGCCAGCGACAAGCAGCATGTACTGGACCTTTACGGCAGCAAGGCGAGGAACTGCAGCTAAAATTTTACTGGCCCTCTTTCGGGATGGCCTACGGGAACCCCAGGTTCAGTGAACTGGGAAGGTCCTGACCAAGGTGGCCTTGGAACGTTCCCGTATGGTCCTGTGTTCCCCCGATTGGGGGGCCCATGGGGGCAACGAGTACTGGCGAAACCTCCTTGACAGGCTGACTATCAGCTCTGTTCGTTTACCTGATGAGGCCATCTACGTGCCTCTGGGGCGTAAGACGCCTATTGGGAAACCCGGATGGGGGAGTATGCTCAGCGTGGTGGACAGGGGTCTTACCTCTATCCCCTGCGAGGATCTGGACCCGACTCTGGTCCAGGCTATACAACAAGGAAGCGATGGACTCGCCTTGGGTGACTTGAAGGATCGACTACGACCTCAAGATGCTATTGAGACTACACCCGGAGGAGATGAATACGTCGTGACTAACACCAACGCCCCCAACTCTCCCTGCCATGTACCTGTTCCTGATGGAATGTCTGAGTGTGGACTATCAGAGCTACCTAGCTCTATCCACTCAGATGACGAAACTGAGCACAACGCCTTCTTCGTGCAGACCTGTGTGGAGGAAGTGGAGAACGCCGAGTACGTCGCCCCACTGAGACCCCTACTCTCCATGAGGGTGGAAGACCCATGGACGAAGAGCTGGACCCTCGATCCAGGCTAAGGAAGTATGTGGACTCCAAGAGGAAGTTGGTGGCGAAAAAACTATGCTACGCTAAGCCTACCCGCAGCTCATGGCCACTGAAGCAAGGACGTATGGGAGATCTATCCCAATTGAAGGAGGACCTCGAACAGAAGATCACCACCTGGCAAAGGGAGGTAGATCTTAAGCTCATGAAGAGCGTGTGGGGCGCCCATGTGAGGACCCCAGAGGAGGACGACCTCTCGGAGGAATGTGTATGTGAACCCTCTGGAGCGTGCCTATGTTGCCATCGTCCATCGGAGATGGTTGAACAAGACCTACTATATGCCTACCAAGGGTTGAAGGACACTACCAAGGGCGAGAAGTCGGTGGAGGATCACCTCCCGACGTCTATTACTCAGGGGGCAAGCAACTTACACTCTGACGAGGACAAAGAGGACAAGATCAAGCTATTGGACCCGCGGGTGCAGAAGCTTATAAAGACCTATCTGGAGGTGTTCGGACAACTATCCCCTCCAGCTTCATGTGACAAGCTGGTACAGATGGACCTCAAGCTGAAACCCGAGTTCGTGGGTCACAAGATCCGGAGGAGACCCTATCCAGCTCCTAAAGAGCAGGCCGACGTGATTGAGCGACAGATACAGAAATGTATCGACGCTGGCCTAGTCCTGGAGTACAAGGACGGGGACTACCCCCAACACTGCAGCCCCTGTTTCCTGGTGGCTAAACCCTGGGTCTACAGCCAAACGGCTGGTAGTGGACTACGGAGAGCTGAACAAGAAAACGTTGAACCACTCAGGGTCCATTCCCAATATGGAGTCTACCCTTGAGAAGATAGCCTCCTGTCGCTACAAGACCAAGATGGACAAGAGGAGCGGATTCTGGCAAGTGGACCTGACGCCCAACGCTCAGGAGCTACTAGCCTTCATCACCCCTCAGGGGAGGGTGTTCAAGTGGAAGGTCATGCCATTTGGCGTGGCGAACGCACCCGCTCCATTCCAAGAGCTGATGAACAAGATCTTGTCCATCCTACGAAGGAGACCTAAGGTGCAGGAACTTATATCCCGTGGGGCCCAGATGGAAGCACACATCGACGATGTATGCCCCGGGACCAATACCCAGGAGGACCACCTAATCCTCTTGGGTGAGTTCTTTGCCATCTGCCAGGAGAACCACACACGACTCAAGCTGGAGAAGTGTGAGTTCATGCAGGAGACCATGCAGTACCTGGGGTTTGACGTTGGCTATGGGTGGTGGACCCCAGCGGCCTCTAAGGCCAAACCCCTGATGGACGCTAAGGTACGACACGAAGACCCCAAGAAAGGACCTCATGATGTACGCAGTTTGATTGGGGCGTGCAACTTCTACCGCCGCCATATCAAAAACTTCACCTACACCTGCGCCATTCTGACGGACTTGATCAAGAAGAGTACTACTTGGCGCTGGGGCCCACAAGAGCAACAAGCGTTTGACGAGCTCAAAGACAAGGTGGCCAACGCTAAGTGCTTGGGCGTGCCTAGGGCACAAGGGGATATTATCCTGGTGACCGACGCCAGCAATGTGGGCCATGGTGGAACGTTGTTCGGATGGCAAGCACTAGAGAAGGAGGAGTTCGACTCGGCCATTTCCCAATGGGGGACGGAAGGTCTCAACCGAGATGGAACCCTCAAGCACAGCTACCCTGACGACAAGTGGGTCCTAGTACCCCTGGGCCACTGGAACTGGAAGTGGCACCAGGCCAGGGGGAACTACTCCACCTATGAGCAGGAATTGCTCGCGGGTATGCTAGTGCTATCCTCACAAGCAGGACTGTTGGGGAGTAACCCTGTGGTCTGGCTGTGCGACCAGAAACCGGTCCGCACTTTCCAGAAGGGGCCCCCACCTGAGAAGGCCAAGCTACGGTGTTGGTGGTCCTACCTCAGTCAACTACGGCTGACCGTACACCATATCCAGGGAGTGAAGAACGAGTGTGCAGACTACATCAGCCGCAACAACTTCGACGCCCTGATTGGTGCCCGGTCTGAAGCGCTGGCTAAGGAGGCGTTCAGCCGTATGGACGTCCACTTGGACCTCAACATGACTATGATACGCCCCCTGGATGGACTCCAACAATCGAAGTACCTGAAGGACTTTGGGGATATCTACAAGCAGCTGGAGAAACGCCTCGATCCCCTCCTGGTCAACCAAGATCAGTGGAAGAGGGACAAGAGCTACCTCTAGCACGAGGACCGCATTGTGGTACCTAGTGACAGAGTCCCAGCGCTGCTGAAGTGGACCCATGAGTCCAGCGGTCATGTGGGTGCTGGCCGTACCCTGAGGCTATTCAAGCAGTGGTTCCACACTACGTGGACTGACGACCAACTGCGGAAAACCCTCCAGCCTATCGTGGACAAGTGCCCGTGAAGGTCCTGCAAACCAGGGGATATCAGGGACAGAGGTCTCTACTCGACCCTGCCCATCCCTCACTGTGCTAACAGTGTTCTATACGTGGACTACACGGAGATGCCGAAGTTCGGGGGCTATGACTTCGCCCTCGTGGTAACCTGTGGGTTGACCAGGTTTACCAGGGTGTTCCCATGTACCAAACACATTGTGGGGAGGAGACTATCAAGATACTCCTGGGGGAGTGGTTTTGTGTCTATGGGGCGCCCAAGGAGATCAACTCCGACGAGGACGTACGAGTACGCTCAGATACCGGCTGGTACAAGAGGGTCCTGAGATCCTTCAATGTCCAGGTGTCTACGGGGATCCCCTACTCGCAGATGAGCAACCCTCTATGTGAGCGACAGATCCGTGTCCTCAAGGAGCCTGTAAGGATATGGTGCAAAACTGAGCACACCAGAGACTGGGTGAGACTACTCCCCGTCAAATCCTTGATGATGAACTCCCAAGAGAGTTCAGCTACTGGCTACTCGCCCCATGAGCTATTCCTAGGGCGCCCAGCGTGGTTCCTACATGCCCCCTATCCAGAGGACACCCATTCTTCTGTGGCTGAATGGGTCCAAGAGCAACAAGCGCAGGTGGACAAGGCCAAGGCTATGCTCCAGAGAGTGAGGGAGCGTCAGTGGAACAAGAAGAACAAGCACCGAGTACCGGCCACCTACCAAGAGGGGGACTGGGTGCTGGTTCATCACAGCTGAGTACCCGCCTGGCCACGCTCTACCAGCGAGGACGAATACTTCGGGCCCTACAACTACAAGATTCTATCTGTGGATGGACACCGTATCACCGTGCGGTGTTCTCCCCGTCTAGGGGGGACCCTGGTGTGCGCTGCTCAACATCTGAAGCGCTACTATGACCCTGAAGACCTCTGTGGGGAAGAGTGGGAGCTTAACGACGAGGAGATGGCCGCCCTAGACTTACATGGGGCTGCCAGCCCTATGGAAGTCGAGCGGGAACTCCCCAACATGAACGCCGAGGAGATGGCTAAGGAGGGCTTCTACCTGGTGAAGTCTGGGCTACGCCACCGCTATCACCAGGGTTGGCGCTTCCTCACCCTCTGGGAAGGGTTTGGAGTCAAAGAGGCCACCTGGGAGCCCTTCTCTGCGTCTGTTCTACCTGAGGGGCGCCTAAACTCAGTTCTGGTTGACTACTTGTCCCAGAACAACCTCGGTGAGTTGCTGAGGCTCGCTGAGATGCTTGCCTCCAAGACTAAAGCTAGGGACTGAACCTTACCCTTACCTGCCTAAGCGTATGTGTGAGTGTGCTGTTCCTAAGGTCCTGAGAGCAAGCCGCAGAAGTGGTGTCCTAATTATACCCAAGTCTGCACGCTTGCTAAACCTGGAGGGTTGTCTTATTGATGCCACGGGTTACGCCCCGGGTCTCCCCTCCCCTAAGTGCCCAATTTCTGTGCTGGCGCAAAACCTTGGGGGAATACCCAGCGTACTAATCCAGGTATTGTTTTCCCTACCTATCTGTCTACTACAGGGAGGGGTGGCCAAAAGCTATGAAGGCATGAAAACGCCATTTTGCTAAGTGGCCAAAACGCTGACCTAACCACTGCCACAGCCCACCAACCCTGCTAAAATTGCAGAAAACGGGTGGGACAGTGACACACGCACTACATGTCCTACACACCCTACAGTGGCACCATCCTGGTGGGCGAGCGCTACTGCAACTGGCTCAAGCCCCCACGCAGGATTACCACTCCTACACTCACCCTCTACTGGGTGGTGTTGAAGAACAAAGTCGTGGGTCCTAATGACCCTCCTGTGAAGAAAACAAGAGCACACAGCGCTGCTAAGCAACTGTGGCCTGACAGGGACGTCACAACACGTTTCCCTGCTAGGGCTTGGAGGGGAGAGGCGCACAGGTGGCGTGCACAGCGTGGATGTCGATGGAGTCGAACTGCCCTTGCCACTCCTGGCTGAGGCGCAGTTAATTGATTGTGGGATCAGCGCCCTTGTCTAGCAGGGCAAGAAAAAAAGGGACGCTGCTGCACCAATCCCCCTACCTGCCCACCTGTAAAGCAAAGGCCAATGAAGGGGTGTTTGCAGCTGAGGAACCAAGCCACACTCCAAGTATTATACCCTTCTCAGTGTGACCTATAATACGCTGTCCTCAAACACCCCTGTCAAGCAAGCAAGCGTTAAGAGACTCCTCAGGTTCTCTTAAAGAACGTACCGAGGAGCCCCTGGGTAACCTAAACAAGGTTTACCGTGCGCAGTTTGCGTGGCCTACCTTTTAATGCGTGTGTGAATGCACGAGCATGCACGAGTTTGCGAACAACCTTTGGCAATCTTACCAACAATCACGAACTCTACCAGGGGGTGGCCCCACCTGGGCTTACCTACCTTACCTACCGCTGGAGAGTGAAGCAAGGTGAGGAGAAAAACGAGGCGCAAGCGAAAAACGTCGCTATGCACTTGTGTGTATGTCTAATCACCCTGATCTTACCTCTAATCATCTGCAATCTTTCTAATCTATCCCTCTATCGTGCTATCAAGCTTGAAGACGACGACACATGGCGAGCACTGTGCGTCGGGCAAACAGAACGAGCACACCTGCAGTTTATACCTGATTCATTGAAGTCATATTCTTATTTTTCGAATTCCTGATTTTTGGTTGATTCTGGCAATGTGGGTGGAATCTTTAATCACATCTATTAATGTGTGTTTCGTCATTTTCCGGTTTACGTGAGACATACATTTATAATCTCATTATTTCTTTTTTTTCCGGCGCTTCGCTAGGAGCCGCTCCTGCGCGCCGCCTTTTTCTGCGTAAGAATTTGTTGATTTAAAAATTCAAGAGATGACTACAAATTTTATAAAAATGTGCATCTGATGCACAATTGGATTCTGTCCAGGTGTGTGCCTTCAGAAAAATTCTAGGCCGTCATTTGACGGATTTAGGTGTTGTCGCTTCGCGCTTGCGTGGATTCGTCCCTCATTCTCCCATTCCTCTGTTGTACAGACCTCCTCGCAAAGCCTCGTTGAGTAGGCCGCTGTTCTGGCCGAAAAGCAGCAGCAGGAGACTGAACCAGAATCAAGACCCCTCCAAGGGGCAATTCTAATTAAATCAGCGCACCCTCGCCCCAGTACCAGGACAGGTGTCTCCAAAAGGGTTCCATGAGACTTGGGTCGAGCGTCCTATGAGAGTCTGGCGTTGGGTTGTGTTACGCTGCAGCTTGGAGGGAGGGATGCACATGCATATGGTCTTGGCATGCCCTACTCTAACCCCACCAAGCCACAGGAACCCTGGCAGCGCCAAGAGCGCTGAGCTTTCTGTTGGAGGTTGTCATCAACAATGCGGCAAGAGTCGCTGGCCATAGTAAAGCGCTCTTTTCCAGTGTTAGGGAAGCTATACTTATTTTAAAGTAGATGTGGAAACCAGGGAAAGGCTAAGAAAAAAAAATCCCTTTTTTTTCCGAAAGTGCGACAGTGGTGACGACCACTGCACCAGGGGGGAGTAAGAAAAAGTGCTTTTCCAATGCTTTAGGGTATTCTTTAGTTGTATTAGAGGTGCTCTAAGCACACAGGCATTTCTATCTTAGTATTGGCCCAACCAAAAGGGGTGATAACACATTTTGACCTATGGAACCAAACACTAAATTAGGATGTGTTGTGGACCCCTTTATCCCCAAGCTATAGGCACTAAAACATCGTTTCCTGGGTTGCTGAGGCACTGATATACTGAAGGCAGAGCTTATGAATTTATCTATGTTTTCTCATGAATTCTTAGCTATCCTAGTGGTATGCACCCTAGGGGGCTGGGGCACCTCTTTTTGAGAGGTCCGGGGTTCAATACCCAGTCAGCCTAGCTAAGTAGAAATATCCCATGTGACATGGCAGTGACCTCATCGCCACATGCCATGCCACCTCAGCACCTATGGGACCCAAAAACAAAGAGTGCACATCTCAAGATGGCACTGTGGATGAGAGTGAGCCCTTGGGGCAGTTTTCCAATCAGTTTTTCTCAAACATGTAAAATATTTCATCCTGAGTTGCAATGTATGCTAATTGCTGTGGTCTATTGTTGATAGTTTTCTTTATCTAACTCTTTGTGACTGCAGCCCTTCATGCTTTGATCCTGATTTTCTTCTACTTGCTTATCTCTGGCTTGGGTTATCCTGGATTGGTTGTATTTCGGCAAAAAAAACATTCTCCTCATCAAAAACAAGCAGCAGAAAACCTTACACCAGCAGCAAGCAGCAGGAGAGGCAAAACAAACACACAGTGTTGAAATCACTATAAAACTTTCTCATATAGGTAGATAAACAATGAAAGTAGTGATTTTAAATCTATCCTCACTTGCATTTCATTACTGGCTAGGGAAATCTCATTTCTGCCGGGCACCGGAATCACACCGGACTTAGGGTGGTGACCAAACCCGAGCCAGGCAAGAAAAGGTGTAGAGTGTACGTCGCGATACGTCTAATGGAACATTATAACGTTAATTCCGGTCCATTAGAATATTCCGGTAGACGTGACACCTGTTCCACAAGACGTAAGTCAAATTTCGTACGTCTACCGGAACGTTATATGGGCCATTAGACGTAAGAACCAATCTTATCTGTTGCGCAAGAAGTATGCATGTATGGAAAATCAATTTCTGTATTTTTCAAAAAAATACTCATATCTGAACATTTCAAATACATCAATGGTGCCAAAAGTAAGTGGGTCTACAATAAAACAAGTTGCAAAAGTGCAGCAATCCAGTCCATCTCCGTTTCACGTAGCTGAATACTAACAACTTAACTATGACACAATATCAATAAATGAGACGGACAAAACAATTTAGCTTAACTGCAGAGTTAGTAATTGGATGTTAATGAGTGAGGCATTCCACCCTGGACAAAGCGGGCAGAATGAAGGTCCATTAGGGGAGGCCACGACACATTGTTTGTAGCTAAGAAGTACCATGATGACATTTGGAAGTAGGCATTCACCATTCATGCACAGGTATCAACAAGTAGAACATGCTGTGTCCTGCCTTTAGGAACAAGAACGACGCGCGGGGTATCAAATTCAAAGCCCTTTTGAAACAGCCTCGTTCCAAAGATTTCCACAATTTGCAAAGCTTGAAATTACGGCAAAACGCTTCTTCGCGTAAACTGTCGCGCGGATGAAATGCGTTGTGGTAACGAGCCGGGACATAGAGAAGGAAATTTCGCCACAGCGTCCACTGTCCATATAGAAATATCTGAAGTCCGTTTTTGAAGTTGCAGGATCAGATCTTAAAAACTGCGGCGGTTCGAGATGGCCGCATTGGGCATGTTGCGCCTGCTGCAATTTGGTGAAGTGTTCCAGGGTCTTCTCACAGAGGCATAGACTCGTAGTCGCGAGGAAACGTACGGTGCCATCGGTCGAAATGGGAGAGTGCGCGGTGAAATTACGCTCACCGAATATCACAAGCTTGTCAAGGCTTATCGCAACATGATTAGTAACATGACTCTAGACATTGAATCGAAACTCAAAGAAGCGTGACCGATTCATTTGCGATTTTCCGTCTCCCAAAGTGCTCCCCACTATCTCCACCCTAGGGGCCCGTTTTGGCGTAAACATCAAAGTTGAGTACCCAAAACCCAAAAGAATTGTAGTTTTGCCAAGCGCAGTTTTGGCGCAACTTTGGTTTTTATTGGTGTTTGGCAATCTACATTTTTTTACCCTTTCCGCCGGTGATAGGTTGAGGACACTATGGTGACACATTTTTCTACCTCCCGTCATTGCCGTTTTAAAGGTCAAACACCACCCAGCACCATGGCAATCCCATCCCAGCAGCATCCCAGCAGGCACTGGGCCTCAACACTGGGACAAGTGAATGCAACTTTGGTGTAAATAACCTCAACTTTGGTGCAACATTGGCAACCTTGAGTGCAACTTTGGCTCAACAATGCTGAGCATTGCAACTTTGATGCAACATTTGCTCACCTTTGGTTTTCTGCAAAGGAGCACACGATAGGTTTATAATTGGAAAATAACAACCTTCACTCCAACGGAGCCTGGTTATGGAGATTCAAAGGCAACGGACCTCTCTCTGCGGAGTGGGGAGGGGGGTGAGTCTTCCTGGGTTGGTGTTGAGTCACACCATTCGCAATCCCACCCAAGCCATTCCTGCCTCACCGCGGTAAGGGAAGTGTAGAGTGCACACACCGTATGATGGATTTGGAGCTTACAAGCCTCCCAAGATCCCTCCCATTGGGGAGGTGTGTCAATCCACACTTTTTTCCCCTTCTCTCCGGTTACCACGCCAACCACCGGTTGTATACATCCAGGCCCCCTGCGTCCCCATTCGTCGCTCACGTTTGCACCGCACTCCAAGCTTGTCTTCCACAAGACCCATCGGACTTTGGTTTTGGGTGGCCATCCGTCAGTCTCTCTTGCGAGCTCCCTTTCGGTGTCGCCAATTTCACGCCGTTCCGGCACCGTCGTGTCCCGGCGGCCGGGTACCTAAGGACATGTGGCAATATGTTAAAACAACAAAAAAAAAGACCGTTCCCAAAGGTAAAACACAAATTGCATTGAAATATTTACATGTGCGAGTCTTTTGGTGTCCCACAACCACTCACACGTGGTGTACCTCCCGCCCATCTTCTATTTGAACTATCTCATCCAACGGCTCTGCGTTACCATCGTCCGCCGGTGCCTTTTGCGTGGGCACTTCTTGTTGGGTGGGGTTGCCTTATGGAGGGGAGAGTGAGGTGATGAGAGTGCCGGCCATGTTGCATCGATGTTGAGTCGAAGTTGAGGCATGTGGATGTGACATGCATCGTATACAATGCAAATTCATCAAAATTGAACAAAAGTTGCACCACCGTTGTATCGTTGCCCATACCTTCTTGCTCTTCTCCTTGTGTGCCGTGCGTTCCTCCTTGCGGTGCTTTCGGTCTTGGCGCTCTTGGTCTTTTTTCTTCTCGGCTTCTTTCGCGCGCTTTTGCTCCTCCGCTCTTCTGTTTTGCTTGTCCCGCTCTTTTTCGTCCCTTTTTTCCTGCCTTGCCTTCTCGTTGGCCTTGTCTTGGGCACTCATGTCCGCAATCATCTTCCTCGTCTCCGCGACACCGGCGTCCTCTTCCGCGGGGCGTCGGGCCCTTGTGTCCACCCCATGGGACCGGGCCTTCTCCTTTTCCTTCTCGGGGAGGCTTGGCCTTTCCTTATGCCGGGATGTTATGGCTTCGAACAGCAGCAGCGCAGCAGCGCGCAAATCGCAAGTCGCAGTCGCAATCGCGCTGACAGTCTGTGAATAATAAGGAAGCAGCGAATGCCAACTGTGAATGAGCGCTGTAAGATACTTCGATCTTTGAACAGGGTTTATGTCTTCGAAATTGTGTTATTATTGGTGCCCCGTCTAAAGATCCTGCGAGGTTTGTCGATTGGGATTTTGGATTTCGGATTTTGAGAAACAAAGAGGCACAGGGGTGCAGTCGAGTTCCCAACAAACAAACCACAACAAGTGGTAGCCAGCTAGGTGGCGGGGAGGATCAATCTTCGAGATCAATCTTCGACGCCGCAACGCCGTCAACTTGATTTGGACTTCGATTTACAATGGAGCGGCCCTTCGACGACGCAGCTATGCTGCATTTCATCAGAGACAGTTTGTTTCGAAGTGATTCACCCTTGCATCACGAATTTTCGACCTCGTTAGAGAAGTTCATCGCAGAGCGCATCGCTAGTCGAGAAAGCGAGTGGTTTCCATGTCTCTCTCGTGATCTTCACAGCTGTTCGCAGAAGCTTGCAGATACTCAAGCCAAAGTTATCGAATTGGAACAACGCATCGATGTATTGCAGGCAGCAGCAGCAAGGGCTACAGCAGCAAGTGGCCAGCGCATCGATACCTTGCAGTCCTCGACGGAAAATGCAACTCAAGCTGCTGCAAATGAACTTCGACGCGTAGAACATGAATTGTCGTCGTGTTACGCTCTTCTCAACGAATTTATACGAACTTCGAGTCCACCACCTCCGAACAACATCCAGTTTCCGCAACCACAACAACAACAGTTTCCGCAACCACCGTCTTCTTCGAATTCGAACCAACCTCACCCTCCACAACAACCACTCCCACAGCGGCCTACCTTCGAACGACCACCCCAGTTCGTAGTTCAACGTGCTCCTTCGCAAGAGATTTTGGGACGCCGCGTCGAGCGCCTGAACAAACTGGTCAAGAGGTTCACGGGTAAACCTGGATGTGGAGAATTTCGAACATGGAAAGAAGATTTATTACGAGCCTTCACTTCGTCGGATATCACCTCACCCGTCGATCAGGCAGCAACGATGTCATTCCTCCTCGATGGTGATGCCGCTGAGTACTATCATAGCCTGACGAAAGTTGTAGAAGATGACTGGTTCGAGCTCATGCGTGTGTTAGGCCAGTGTTTCGACTGCATATCCCATGAGCCAGTGTATTTGTCGAGAATGTTGAGCTTGAAAGAGAGCGAGTTTCCCCGACATGCAGATTACGTCCGAGAATTTCCCACATGCGTTATCAAGTCGAAGGTCAACACGAGTGAACTCCAGATGGGTTTCCTCGTCAGCTCTCGATTTGTTGAAGGGTTGTCGAATGACGCTGTGCGTCGGCAGTACATCGTTGAAGTCCGTTCGAGATGGCGTTCTAATAACCCATTTGGATTCGATACCTTGGTAGAGACCATCGCGGAAGCCTACATTGCGGCTGCGTATCAACTCCAAGAGGTACAGAACGCATTGAGAACGACATCAGATCACACCCTGGGTCCTGCAGTGTCGAGACCCCTGCCTATGATGGTCCCACCTACTTCGACTTCCACGTTTCCATCCAACCCTATGCCAACGCCACACGTCACCCCGATGCCGACCCCAGCTGCGGCGCCCACGGCTTCGACCGTGGCAGAGCCGATGAATCTCGATGCAATTGCCAAGCTCCGAGAAGAGTTACATGCCTACATTGGTGAACGGTTCGGACGTCAACATGGCGGACGCCAAGATGGTCGAGAAAGCAGACGTTGCTACAATTGTGGCGAACAAGGACACTTGGCCCGTGACTGTCCAAAAGGTCGACCGCCATCCCGAGGACGAGAACGTCGGGAATCACGGTCGAACACACCGAAACGAGATCAAAGTCGAGACAGCAAGGGACGGTTTCGATCCCGATCCAAGAGCAGAGAAAGGCCTACAACGGCCTAGAAAACAATTCCGAAGACCTGGTGGCGGACGTCCTCGAGAAGAGCTGAACACCACCACCAGCACCAATAAACCCGAAAAGAATTCGACGCTTGGAAGTGTCACTGTCGAAGGAACCGAACCTGAGCATGCGTCTCTGTTCACGGTTCGAGGGCGCATTTGCGCATGTCGTGAAGACTCCTTTGACTCCAGCGTGGAACTGTTGGTCGACTGTGGAGCGACCAGTGACTTTATGTCGATGCAAACAGCAAAGAGGGCGCGACTTCCCCTCTATAAACTGAGAAACCCTGGACATGTTTTGACAGCCGGAGGTGTCCAAGTCGAAGTACGGTACTACACGCGAGCTTATGTTCGAGTTGGAGAGCTTGTATTTCGTCACCACTTCAAGGTCTTGGAGATTTTTCCAGATGTAGTGCTTGGACTACCATGGCTTCGAAGCTACAATCCAACTGTCAACTGGAAGGAGCGATACGCCGACATCCAACATGGTTCGATTTCGTACCGGTTGTCTTTTGGCGAATCAAGACATTCCACCCAGCTGCAGTTTTAAGCAGCTTCGAAGCTGCACCCCCTTTCGATACTTTCATCCAGTTCCTCGAAAGCGAGTCCGGTTGGGAATCCTGCCCCACATGCCAACGAACACCCTGACCTACACTCGTCGACACACGTTCAGCGCGGTACTGAAATGTACGATGAGTCCGAAACGGAAGATGGTATCACCGATGAGGAGTGCAGCGATATGGAGATTGAGTACATTTCGTTGCCGAAACTCAAAAGAGAGATCCGTCGATCTGATCTCACGGGAGATCAAGTATTTCTGTGTTGCATGCCTCGACCAGCAGTGCCGGTCGATCAAATGTATAAGATGCAAGCCAGTGATGGCAATGATGACGGGCTTGACCCTGTTCGACGCAAAGTACCGAATCGATTACACAAGTGGGCGGACCTCTACGACCGGGAGAAAGCGGAGTATGGAGACCCACCTCCGCATCGACCTGGAAGAGATCATCGAATATGCCTCGATTCGGAAGACAATCCACCGTGGGTACACCCTTACAAAATGGATCCGAGCCAACTAGATGAACTTCGACGACAATTGGTCAAGTTGCATCGATCTGGTCGCATCAGACCATCCTCGAGTCCATACGGAGCGGGTTGCCTACTGGTGAAGAAAGCGAATGGTAAATGGCGTATGTGCGTCGACTACCGAGCGTTGAATACACGAACTGTACGAGATCGATATCCTTTGCCATCGATCCAATCCATCTTGAGTACACTGGGGGGTTCCACCGTATTCTCAAAGATTGACCTTGTTAGTGGGTTCCACCAGATCCGAATTCAAGACGAAGATATCGAGAAAACCGCCTTCAACACACAATTTGGCGCCTTCGAGTGGGTTGTTATGCCCTTTTGGCCTCTGTAATGCGCCATCAACGTTCCAACGCGTCGTGAACGATGTCCTTCGAGACCACTTGGGGATCTTTGTATGGGTATACATTGACGACATCCTCGTCTTCTCGAAGGATGCGCACGAACACCAACGACACCTCGATCTGGTACATGAACTACTCCGTAAGCACCAGCTCTTCCCCTGCATCGATAAATCCACATTCTTTCAGAGTCGAGTGCCCTTCTGCGGATACATCATCGACCAAGATGGAGTACACATGGACCCCGAAAAGATCAAGGTCATTCGAGGTTGGCCTCCACCAACTACGGTCCATGAAGTTCGACAGTTCATTGGATTGTGTGGATTTTACCAGCAGTTTGTCGAAGGGTTCCAAGCTGTCGCAGCCCCCCTGACTGCAATGTTTAGGGCAGACTTCGAGTGGGAATGGACAGCCGTCCACCAGGCTTCCTTCGACAAGCTGAAGCAGGCGATGATCCGTGCGACACATCTCAGTGCTATCGACCCCCGACAGCCGTATCACCTGTACACAGACGCCTCGAAAGACTGCGTGGGTGCTACGCTGGCGCAACGATGTGCGCATGGGAAGTACAAGGGACATCTTCGACCTATTGCCTTCATGTCGCGGAAAATGCAGCCTGCCGAAACTCGATACCCGATTCGAGAACAGGAGTTGTTGGCCATCGTATTAGCCTTGAAACAATGGTTTCACCTACTTCGAGGACCGCAGCAGGTGCACGTGCACACTGACCACGAAAGTCTTCGATATCTCAAGACCTGTCCTCGACCGCTGACACCACGGCAAGCACGATGGTCCCAATTCCTCGAGGAATACAACCTGACGTTGTGGTACGTACCGGGCCTCGAGAACCCTGCGGCAGATGCCTCCTCCCGTCTAACTTCGCGGCAGTTGATGGAAATCGAAAATGCCACACGTACACGGGCTTTCGCAATTCCCCTGGTCGAAGATTGGGCTTCACCGGAAGGAGAACCTGTCGATGAGTTCCTACATGTGCTCGAAGACTCATTCTCTCATGACGAGGTGTGGCCCCAGCCGTACGACCACCTGTACGTTTCACTATGAAGCGGACGCTCCGTGGGGAAGGAACTTGATGCAGATGAGCTTGCGGAGCCAGCCCTCCAATTCGACACCGAACCCGCCGTCGAGCCGGAGGACCTGGAGCCGCTACCGTCGAGCGCGACAACTGCTGAGCCGGAGGACCTGAGACTGGATCCAGCACCATCGGACGAGATCATGGCTGAGAATTCACACCAACCAGACATGCATCTCGATGAGGCCGGCAATGAGCCAGACACGTCTACCGACACCGACGACCTCCCCGATGTAAGCATGGATCGGCCCCTTCGAGTCACCATTGGCAATGAACTTCGATACGCTCTGACCATGGCGGAACTGATTCGCTGTCGACGTCACCGTGACGGCACGTTGCAATCAGTTCCCTTGCCGAAACTTGGGTCGAACACGCCGTACCCTTCGAGTCTTAAGGGTACACACCGCCGAGTACATCGACATTATCAGTGCAAAGACTTGACTTCGACAGCTGTGTGGGCGGCAGCCTATCGGGAGGACCCCCGGACGAAACACATCTACGAAGTCGCGATTCGAAGCCCTGCGGCACGACACCAGCTTCGAGATGCCAAGTTGTCCTTCGATGATGGCAAATTCTTCCATTTGTCGACGATGGGCAAACGTGTGCTTGTTCCCCGAACGCTGGTTACGTCGATTGTGGCTATGTATCACGAGTCAGAGTTCTATGGCCACTCAGGAGTCTTTCGAACCATAGCCCTGATTAAGCGCGACTACGTATGTTCACACCTTCGACACTATGTCGAGCGATACATACTAAGTTGCGATGTCTGTCAAGCGGCGAAATCAAGACGAGTCGACACCGCCAGATTGCCAAGACCATTGCCGGTGCCCGACACCAAATGGCACAGTGTGTCCATCGATTGGGTTTCGGGATTGCCGCCGACCACAAGGGGCCATGACGCCATCATGACTGTAGTCGACCGATTCTCCAAGCGTGGTATGTTCATCCCTTGTCGCAAGGATATGACAGCCGACGACCTCATCTATGTGTTCCTACGTGAGGTTATTCGATTGAAAGGATGCCCTCGACAAATTATTTCTGACCGAGACAAGCTGTTCGAGTCTCAGGCGTGGAAGGAGTTGGCCCAGCGCTTCAAGATTGAGATGCATCAAACAGTGGCCAACCGCCCTCGAGGCAATGGCCTGGCGGAGCGCAGCAATCAGTCCATCCTCCAGCGCCTGCGTACACACGCCATCTTCGGCAACGACGAGTGGGATGTCGACCTCCTGTTCGCCGAAATCCAGTTCAACAACCTGACATCCAATAGTCTTCGACTATCCCCGTTCGAGATAGATGAAGGACGAACACCCCATCTTCCATTGGATTTGCCCCGAATGACTTCTCATGCACATGAACCATTGACCGTGAATGATTACATGCAACGAGCGGAACGTACCTTCGATTCTGTGCGTGCAATGCTTGCCGAGGAACGTCGACGCCAGATGCATGTGGCCCTGCAAATGGACCAACACGTTCGAGTGCCTGAAGTCGGTGAACGATGGTGGGTGTTGGTGCCGGAATATCGACATAAAGGGAAACTCGATGTTGTCTGGTGCGGCCCTTACAAAATACTCGAGGTACTGAACAAGGGCGAGAATGTCAAACTGGACATCCCTGCCCCCTTCGATGGGTTGCGAGTTTTCAATCGAGACAGCATAAAACCCTACGTCCATCGAGAGGGACAGCCGGTGTGGGAGTTTCCAATGCCCCCTGTCAAAACTGGAGAATCTCCTCGACTTGTCAAGATTGTGGCTAGACGCCGAGTGGGATCTAAAAAGCGCCGCACATTCCTGTACCGTTGTGAATGGGATGACGACACATGGTCTTGGGAGTCGAGCAAGGCTCTAGAGGCGGATCCTGTGTACCTTGAGTTCCTTCGACTCCACCCTGAGTAACTGAGTAACACCCTTACTCTTCTCTGCAGCGTGGTTTTTCGAAAAACTCATGCGAGGTTCCGGGTCGATCACCGGAGCCTCCGCCTATGGTACTACATCCCGGACGCCCCGAACTTCCTCTCGACCTCCGCCTTCTCGAGCGACACCGTCCAACGTCATCGATGTTGACGCGATCGAACCCCCAGCGAGGACGACTTCAACTGGCCGCTGCTTGTCGGTAGCATCAGCGCCAACTCGTCCGAGTCGACCTCTCGATCCATTCGAACCGCCGAACTACAGCCAGTCGGCATATGCTGGGAGCTCGAAAGGAAAAGGAGGCCCGTCGAAAGGAGGCAAGGGAGGTGTGTTCCCTCGCGGGAGATTTGCGGGAATAGCGCCGAGTGGACGAACCATCATAACAGGAGGCGCCGAAGGCTTGGAAGTGCTCGAGATAGCCCTGGCCAACTTGCCTGTTCTGGAACCGACGAAGGGAGGGACCCCACCCGACATGCCGCCAGAACTCTGTAAGCTGTACGGGCCCCCTCCCCCGGTCGATGCAGAATACTTTCGAGAGCGGTGCTCAAGCCCTGACTGGTTCGATTCTGATGAAGATCTTGCTTGCTACACGGGGTACGACGACTGATCTCCCTTCCTCTGTTCAGCGCCCGGATGGGTCGACAGTTCTTGGACATCGAGGCCGAACACCTGGACATCAAGGTCATCAAGGGAGGATCCGGGTACCGGAGAGCCGAAAGTCGAAGACGACTGGGTCGACCAATCCTGGCATTCGAATGCCCCGAAAACACAAGCTTCTACTCGAACGAACCAATCCGACTCCTGTTACCACGACGATGACCACAACTACGACGCTGAACCCTGGCGACTCGAGTCCGACGACGAAGAGGAATTTCCTTACGAACCCGCGTTGTCGACAGCACCACCCAGCTACGATTCTGTGCCGGTGCCGGAGTCGAAGTGGCAGCCCTATAACATGCCGCAGTACAATCACGAAATCGAGACCATCGACGAACTCCGACACTTGGGCACGTTCGGATTGAAGCCACCCTATCGATTTGGGACACATGAGGATGATCCGATGAAGACGGAATACACTAAGCTCGAACCATCGGTACTCACCATTGCGTCGAGTACCATGGCTGGTCTTCGAAAACCGCACACGTTCCTGAACGAGAAACATTATGAAGTCGTGTCGAAGGCGAATGCCGCCATTTCCGAGTTAGGCAAGACCATCTGCATCGACAGTTGGGGACGAACCGCACCATTCCCTTACGAATTGGCTCGAAGCGCCCCTGACACGTCTTTCGATGAGCGTGGAAATCTTGGTGGTAAGCCGGGATACCAGTGGTATACAAGAATCGAAGTGGCTTGTCAGAACTTTCGAGCGGCCCTCATGGCATGGCGACATTATGATGAAGAACTCGATTGGGGATTCCGACAAGGCCTCACCGAACATACCCTGCCGAGTCAAATTGCTCGACTCAACCGCATGCATCGAGAGATCTCGGGTATCGACGACCTGATAAACGTTTCCGATGGAATCGACCTGATCTTCAAATATCGACGCTTCTGGACCCACGAAAGGATGAGACGAGAAGCTCCCGTTGCCGTTTCGATCATGGGAGTTATCCGTGATCTTCAAAAGGTTTGCCAGGCGAACGACTGGCTCTTCGAAGATCGAGCCCCCTTCCTTGCGTACAAAGTCGATTTGCTTGATCGCCGACACCAACTGCGCGGCCTTCAAGAGACCTCTCGACTTGGGTATAAGCGGTATGGGTGCGCTCCACATCGAACACAGGACCTTGCGGTCCAGCTCCAGGAGTACTTTCGACTCGGAGAACAGATCGAACCCTATGCGTACAACGCCGTCGCACCAGGCGCCCCCATCGACCTTGTCCAGTTGGCGACGATCTACCAGACTGGACCCGGACGGCTCGGGTACCACGACTTCGATAAGGTGATCCGACGAGTTGCTGCCCTTCACTCATCGAATGAAGAGTATGCCAATCTTTTCCCTTTCGTGGTTGCCCCCGAATTGGTTCGACGCCTGGGTACCTCGACATACCTCATGTCCCCCTTCGAGGCCGGATACGAAGATGGACAACATTGGCGTCGAGCGGTCAAGTTTCGAAGGGACGTCTATACTGACGAACGGGAGGAGATCGAGAAAACCGACTCGCCTGCGAGCGACCCGTTCCACCCGGACCCCCTCGATCACCGGTTTTTGTCGATGGAGTCGAACGCCTATCAGCACCACTTCGACATCCCGAACTTCAAGTACCTCACACCGATCCACGATGACTTTAAGGCTGCACATCGACGCAAGGTCAGCTGCCGAGACCAAGTCCTCGAAGCGGTCATTGTTGACACGGCTTCGAGCCTTGTGACTGCAGAAGCGGTTCGATTCGCTCTGCAGAGTTCCCTCGCTGATGGTCAGTATGTCCATCAACACCTCGGTCGACTCCAAGAAGAAGGTTCTCGAACCGACATGCTTGAGATCGTCGACCGATATGCCCTCGGCCCTGAAGTGGACGACATCAGCGCCGTCATTGTCGTACGACGACTTTCGATTGCCGACACGCCGTGGTGGCGAGTCGATACGCGAACTGGTCAGTTCTACCACAGCATGGCCGCTGGTACTGGATCAAAGGAAACCTATCGATGGACTACTGGTCGACATGACGGATGCTCCTTCGAGGCCACCAATCGGGCCGATCTGTGGCGTGAGGACGTTTGGAAACCGTCGAGCCTCTGGGACTTCTATTCGACCAGGGCACAAACACTGGGACCTGGACAATTTCGAGCGCTTGCCCGTGAACATGTCTTCGTATTCCAGTACAAGTGCCCCGTCGACGGCCGACCTGGTGATCCCAACGTTCGATTGCTGAACCATCGATCTGGTATCCTGATTCAGAAGAGTGCCCTCGACAGTGATATCCGTCGACACTACACGGGTCATGACACCTTCAAGTTCATGGCTGGCGTCGAGACACTGAAGGAAGTGCATGAAGTATGTCGACTCCCGGTGGATCGTTCATACACGTTCACGTGGGGCACGGACTGCTGATTCGACATGTCTATGCTGATTCGACATGTCTATGCTGATTCGACATGTCTGGATGCCAAGTAATGGCTTATTCGACAGTCTGGATGCCAAGTAATGGCTTCTTCGACAGTCTGGATGCCATTAATGGTATCGACTGCCTTCATATGTCCTGTGGAGCTGACAGATGTGTAGGCCTGTTGGTCTGCTGAGCATCCAGCTTCGATAGCTGTGCCCAATGTTATGGTATGTTATGGTTCGACGTGCCCACAGCCTTGCTGCGGGTACAGCGCCCGTGCACTGTGCCTGGCGAGGTTGTCTTCTGCAGCTTCCGCCGAGAGCCACAGCCGTGGCAGAGTCGAACACGGCGTGTGAATGAGGCGCTGACGACGGGTGTACCATGACTGCACCTCGGTGTGTGAGTTTCGACCAGGATTGGTCCACTGTTATGCTTCTGTAGCCAACACATGTCGAGGCCCAAAAAAAATTTTTTTCTCTGGGCCTGCTCTGTATTCGACATTGTGACGCCCGCCCAGGTGAGTGAGACCTCTTCGAGGTCTCAACGGGGGGGTAGTGTTATGGCTTTGAACAGCAGCAGCGCAGCAGCGCGCAAATCGCAAGTCGCAGTCGCAATCGCGCTGACAGTCTGTGAATAATAAAGAAGCATCGAATGCCACCTGTGAATGAGCGCTGTAAGATACTTCGATCTTTGAACAGGGTTTATGTCTTCGAGATTGTGTTATTATTGGTGCCCCGTCTAAAGATCCTGCGAGGTTTGTCGATTGGGATTTTGGATTTCGGATTTTGAGAAACAAAGAGGCACAGGAGTGCAGTCGAGTTCCCAAGAAACAAACCACAACAGGGAATGGATCCATGCCAAGGCCTCGTTGGTGGGCTTTGTGGGGCCGGCCACGTTGGCTACCGACGCTTGGAGGGCTTGTGCGTGTGCGTTGGTTTGGGGTTGGACTTGGTTGCTTTGGGGTTGGACTTGAAGTTGCGGGACTTGGGGGAAAGGCATTCCTTGGGCATGAGGTGGTTGAGCAAATTGTTGGAGTAGTTGAGAGGTTTGGAGTTGTCGCAGTAGGGCAAGTTGTTGAGGTGAGCCTTAAAGCGGGCCGAGCGTGAGGCCGATGAGGCGGGAGGATTGCACGAGGGGGGCCACCAAGGAAGTTGTTTGGGTCGCGGACCATTGGGCCCATGCCACGGGTTCTTGAGCTTGGGTTGGGAGCGCCCATACACCGCTTTTGGTGACCACCACTACGTCCTGGACTTTAAAATGGAAGCAAAGTTGAAGCAAAGTTGCATGCAACATTGTTATCACACTCATGCACCACACAAAGTTGCACTCAACATTGGCTAAACATTGTCTAAGTAAGGCCATGTGACCCCAAGGAACCCCAAATGGCAAACTTTGGTAGTACCTCGTCAAAGAAGGGCCTGTTTACGTGTTGAGCCTTTTCCACTTATACAAGATCCTTTGGAACAATGCCCTAAGGGTGATGTCCGCCAGCCAGCGGTAGCCCAAGGCCTTGGCGCGGCCACTACCAATGATGGGGGTGTCGGGGTGGGGATGGTGCGCTGCTAGAAGCACCTCACTAAGGGGGAAGCACGAAGAGGGCTGGGAGGGCTGGGACGGCTCGGTGGAAATATTGGAATCATCATCGTCGTCGTCTTCTGATTTGCTCCTTTTGAATCTACAGTAGCACAAGGGAGCGATGTGGACAGATCTGCCACGCGCGCGCCATTCACAGTCGCCACAGCGCGCCACAGTACAGATACAAAATTGCACGCAACATTCAAAATCGATGCGAAATTGCACGTTACGCCTTATAAGTTGCAGATGCGATCGACGCGTAAATGAAAATTGCAGCACCAAAATTCGAAATCACCAGAACCGAAAAAAAATGCATTCACGGTGCATACATGGGCTGTTCCAGGGTGAGTCTGCCGTAGTAAGCTTCTTAGCCTGCTAAGCTCCTCTGCCGATAGGTCATTGGTCCGAACCATGGTCGACAACCCTGTCACCGAACACCAGTGGAGTACGCCCAGGAAAGGTTGTTTTTTTGCGGCGAGAATCCGTGCCATTTACTAGTCACATGAGTTGTCCCACTCGGCAAAAAACTTTGAGACACACCGACGCGCTTTACTCCGCATCCGCGTGCGCTCAGGAATGGGGATCTCATTAACGGCAATGTTGAATGAAAATTGAACGGCAAGATTGACTAAGTCCAAAAAAAACCTCGAAACAGGTGTTGTTATGTCGTTCATGGAACGTGTTAAGTGCCTTCAACAGCTGCCGTTCTTGCAAACTACAGGCAACCCAAAGATCACACAAATGAGCATCGGAGCAGCTGGCCGTGAGGTTTTGGTTGAGCCGAACGCATTGTTGAGCCAAGGTTGAGCCGAAGTTGCACCGAAGTTGCACCGAAGTTGCAGCGCACGCCCCCGAAGCAACGCTGAAGCTGAAGGAACGCCGAACGAATGCCGAAGCAACGCCGAAGCAACGCCGAAGCAATGCGGAAGCAACACCAAAGCAACGCAGAAGCAACGCCGAAGCAACGCCGAAGCGACGAAACAACGCCGAAGCACCGCGGAAGTAATACGAAACAAATGAAGTAATGAGTAAGAGAGAGGTGTGAATTTCCGGCTAGTGGTGCTAAGTTGAATGCAATATAGGAAAAAAAACCAAAACAAATTTGCACAACTCCACCACACACAAAAGGCACCACAAACAAAAGCCACCACCCGTTCACGCCTACCCATCACAGTCAGAGTCGGAGTCCCCATCTGCATTCACCACTCGAGCAAAATGCACCTCTTGTGCCTTTGTCTTGCCCAGCCACCGCAAAAGGCACCACAAACAAAAGCCACCACACGCCAAAGGCACCACAAACAAAAGCCACTACACGTTCAGGCCTACCCATCACAGTCAGAGTCGGAGTCCCCATGTGCATTCACCACTCGAACAACATGCACCTCTTGTGCCTTTGTCTTGCCCAGCCACCGCAAAAGGCACCACAAACAGAAGCCACCACACGGAAAAGGCACCACAAACAAAAGCCACCACACGTTCAGGCCTACCCATCACAGTCAGAGTCGGAGTCCCCATCTGCATTCACCACTTGAGCAACATGCACCTCTTGTGCCTTTGTCTTGCCCAGCCACCTAGGCAACTCAGTGCGCAAAAAAATTCGGTTTTGACACTGTTGCACAACCCTCAGGGAAGCCTCAGGGAAATCACGTTACGGTACCTAAAAGAGCATATAGCAAAGTTGAAACAAAGTTGCAACAAAGTTGCAATCAGCCACATTAGGGGGTAGCGGAACCCCCACAAAGTTCACCAAGTTGTAATGCAACTTTGATGCAAGTTAGAGATTCTCAACAGGAATGCAACTTTGGGTCAAATGCAATTTTGGTTGCAATTTTGAAATTGCATACTGTGGTGCACGGCACACCTCTTCTTTGGAATTTGAAGGTCCAAAACCAGTTCCACCGCACGTTGAGGAGAAATTTGGAAGGGGCGCTGCCTACGCGGGGCATGGTGCAGTGTAGCAGCGGAGAGAACTCGGTTCACCACACGTTTAAGTAGGTTTTGGGCCCAGGGACTACTTCCGAAAAAATCCCCAAGTTCCTTGGTAAGAGCCCGGTCTTCCAATCTGGAATAGTAGATTTTGAGACATTTTGGGCCCCGGCTAGGCATTACAATCCTGGAAAGCGGAAAAATGCAACAAGTGGGTGCCATTTGAAAACAACTCTTTTCTACCTCATACAATTTTGAATGGTTAGCCAAATTGAGGATGCTTTTAACTAAGTTGAGCTCAACATTGGTTTTTGCACTTTATGTCAAAACGGGCCCCTAGGGCAGAATACGTGGAAAGCGTGTGGAGCAATGTAGTGATTTCATCCCTTGGCCTACCTTTTTCGACAAGCAAGCCAACGTGTGTGACCACTCAAAAAGCAACGACATCAGTTGCAGAGGCTTGCATAAGGTAACCATATGCCTGCGGATGCCGCTATTCGCTTGAGGACGCATGTTCAATCAGCATCGGTCTCTGTGTTCTTTTGCTTTGCTGGTGTTTTTTTTGTTTATGCTTTGTGGTTTGTGCTGTGTGTGCGTTGCCTCGTATGTATGTGGTGCGGTGTTGCGCGACACGTCAGCGCGACCCGTCTTGGTTGACCTATTGTGTGGCTTTTCGGAGGAGGATGTAGTGTGGTTTTTCTTTGGCGTGGACAGGGTTGGAATGCAAGTGAAGGATTGCATCGCGTGCACCCCAGTTCGGCTTGGGCCCGCACTGCAGTACATTGTACGTATCAAACGTGGCCACACTGCATTTTTTTTGGTGATTTGGAGAATGTAGTTTTGCCAAATCCATTCTTTGTTTTGCCTTCCATGAATGGTCATCTACCCGTGGGTAGCCATCGAAACACTTGTTGACCAAACATTGAAGCAGTGAATCATTTTTTTCCCCTTTGTTGCATTCACCGTCCATCAGCAAATACGTCACAAAAATATAGCACTAAATGTGCATATGAATGCATTAGGGCAAACAACTCAAACAACCTAAAAATTCGTTGGCGAAAAGTGGCACATTTTCTCCCTAAATGGAATTATTGTGTTGTGGTGGTCCACGGTTTCTTGGATTTGTGAGTGATCCGAAGAAGCAATGGGGTAAAGAAGTCTTTAAGATCATCATTTGAAAAGAGGTGTGTTCCCAATCCATATGGGTAATGTGGCTCGCATATGCGCATTGTTTGTTGAAGAGCTTCACAATACTTGTTAACGACATTCAAGCTTCGCTGTTGCATGTGTGCCGTGATGGCAAAGATCAAGGTAGATTTTGGTGTTTTTTGACAAAGCACAATGGATGACTCGAATGCCAAATTTGGATTTATTGGGTAATTTAGGGGATGTGCTATCGTTTGGCCCAACGACATGAAAAAACATCCGATGTTGGAGTTTTTATGAAACAAATAGGATGGTCTAGATAGATACTACTGGAACAGCCAGCTTTGTTACTTACATCTAATGGCCCTTATAATGTTCCGGTAGATGTACAAAATTCTACTTACATCTAGCGGAATAAGTGTTACATCTAGCGGAATATCATAACCGGACCAAATTTAACATTATAATGTTCCGCTAGACGTATCGCGACGTACATCCAAAGGTGTATTACGCTGATTTTAACGATACAAGATAAAGAACAAGGAAAAGGCGCCAAGCCGGACGTGTAAGGCCTCGTGCCTTGCCACAGCACCAACCACCAAGAGCAAAAAGGGCACGGCGACAGGACCACTCCCCATATTACAGTGAAAACAACAGTGCCAGTGCAGTGGCGCACGCATACCCAGAACCCTCAGCCCCTCGCCCCGTGGACATGGAACACAGTTCCGACTCCAATGGGGAATTTGTCCCCACAGTCTATGTGTCATATTGCTCAAGCTGTTAAGGGCAAGTGTAAGGGAAGTGTGTTCCTCAACACCACAATCCTACAAAAACACGGAACCTGTGACACAGTTTTGCAGCCTTGCAGCTTGTGTCACTGCGTGGGTGCTGCTGGGCAAGGTAAAAATGCAAAGAAGACATTTTGCCGGGCCAAGAAACATATTTCAAAAAAAAAACAAAAGCAAAGGTTTTGCATGATTTGTGTTACTTTTCTGTCTATTTTGATAAATGGGCCAACTGGACTCACAACTGAATTGAAAATTGGTCATTTTACCTTATGTAAAACACTGTGGCTGCGTCCCATTTCGACAGCTTATGGACATGCATACCTTCAGTAGCACAAATCTACTCATAGCCGTGAATGCTACCTATCTTTGGTGATGCGAAAAACCTAAAAGTGTGTCCAATTATAGACACTACTCTACTACGGCTGTAACCCCGATACCCAATAAGAATATGTGGTGCCCTCTAAAAAATACCTAACTTCCGTCGTAGAGGAATGGTATCCGCAAATGATGATTTGTGCACAATTGCACCCTCATGAGAATGATATTTCTAACTAATGAGCATGCTTGCCCTCCAATTCCCGCATTGTCCCTCTTCCCCCATCCTCCTTACCTCCTGAATACCCTGTTGAGTTTATCAGCCAATGAAGACCTGCTGTGTGAATTGCACAACAGAGAGATTCACATTTATTTTTTTGCGGTTGCTAGGCCAGGATCCAAAAATGGCACCCGTCAGGGTCAGGCCCATGCTCATACAACTCATAGCCTCATACTTGTCCTGGGACGGGGAGTGTGTGAATTGTTGTTGACTACGTACAAAGTAGCATGACACTTGCTGGCAACGCATTGCTTGGTTGCCGATTGTTCTCGGATTTTGGTAGATATTGACAAAATGATTCTACATAGCCTGCCATCCAGAGATGCTTCATATTTGACAAACCTTTGAATTTTGAAGCTTTGCGCAATTGGAGTGTGAAGCACTCCCATCTCATCCCTTGAAAACAACCCAAATATATTGGTGGCTGTCGATGGCAAGAATCGGCGGACACAACACATATTGTTGGAGCCTCAAGGTTAACTGCCCACAAAACAATGACAATGGGTGGCAAATTTTATGCCCACGGCTGTGACTTATACCCAACTGTTGCAGCATATGAGGTCTGGCAACAGCATCAAAATTGCAAACAATGGAGCGGCGCTTTGTTTATTAACAAACATAGCAAGAAAATACACAGCGCCACATGGAAGTGACTCAATTCGTTTCACCAATGTCCTTGGTCGTGGGGTCTACGTTTGCAGTATTCGCCAATTGTGTGTGCTAACCCAGCTGCCAACGCTTTCAGCAGTCCGCATTAGGCCACAAGAATGTGCTAAAGAAGTGTGGGGTGTAAGGATGCCTTTTCACATCACCAAGCAGGAATTTCAATATCCGAGAAATTGCGCCTCGTTACAATTTGTGACTGCCCAATATTGCACATGGAGGGGGTTGGGGGATGGTATTTGCTTAAAGAGGGCTGTAGGTGATGCAAGAAGTACTGTAATATTTGGCGGTGCACATTCCTCTTGTCTTTGCAGTGGGCAGCCTGCTGGGAGCTCACCAATTTCTGGTGGTGGCTGGTTTTTTTTTCCTGCGCTGGGCTGTTGTGTGCATGCATGGGCCCCACTCACAATATTTGCACCAAAAAAATTGTTTTAGTGTGTGTTCTACTGTGGCACACACAATGGAGGAAGCAAGCTGTGCTTCAGACATCCCTGATGTGTGCCGAATCATTTTCATCGTGCTTTTTGCTATTGCGATTCCGAGATACAGAGATACAGAGATACAGAGGCCACAATGCCCCAGGGTCACCACGACTCTCTTTATTTGCATGAAATTTTCAAAGGGGCTATGGGTTGAACTTCAATCACTATGGCTGCTGTGGAACATGCTTTGCAGGTTCAGAAAAAATGCACAATCCATGGGCACATGAGCCTGAATCTTCTTCCCGAACACATCTCAGACAGGAGTTAAGGTGCCAGAACATGAATGAATGAATGAACGGACAGCTGCTGATTGGATGTGCACCACTTTCCATGAGACATCCAATAGTAAGGAGAAGTGGCACCCATATCCTGGCGCTGTATTTCACAATCCACATTGCTTCTGCCTTTCCCGCCAATGCATGTCGCCCTCATGCCTGTTTTTTTTGTTTTTCGCCCAGCGGACCAGCCAGAGGTTTTGGCCAGTCAGTGCTCATGATTGTTTCCCCCTCTTCTGCGAGCACATCATGCTCAGGTGCGGTGTCTACGAGTGTACGTAGCCCAGTATACATGGGTGGAGCCGCGGAGTGAGTACAGGCTTACCAAAAGGCCGAAAAGCAAGGGATACTCCGGTGTATGTACAAACAGGTTCATATGCCATTCACTTCTGCTTCGGGCTGAGCACGTGAAATTTCGACAGGCAGAGGATCACTGCCACCAAAAAAAACAGTATTTCGCAATTCACTGCAGACAGTGTGCAGGTGAAATGGGATAGAGAAGGTAAAAGCCCAAATGGTACCCTGCTCATCATGCGCATACTACCATCGAGTCCACATTCATCATGGCCAATGCAGCGAATCTTGCTAACTGTGCACCTGGGCCTGCCACACTACGACCCAAAATGGAAACCGACACCGCTCTTTGCGCACCCAAGCGACCTCAGGCAGAGGCCTTGGCAGGGCGGCATGCCAAGAAGCAAAACAGTACATCGGAAAAAACCCAACCATTGCCTGATTTATCGTGGTTGTGTTGTGCTTTGCACTGCTGTTCAGCTTGAGATTGGGGCACGTGAGGTACAGGGGGGTGATTTGACACATCCAGGGGGGGTCATTTTTTGGGGGGTAAATTGTAATGATTCGGGGGGCAATTACGTCTTTGTATGTGTGGGTGGATGAATGGGTGGGTGGGAGACAGATTGTACTGTTTTTTCGGCTGCAATACAGGGTACGCGAATAGGCCTAAAAAGGCCCAAAATGGGGGGGGGGGTATGTGGCGTTTTCCCCTGTATACGCCTGCCTGGCTTTGATCTAACAACCTCTGCGAGGTGATTTTGTCCTCCTACACCTTGCAAAAAAATTCCAAATGCTATGAAAATAATGACAGTTTTTTTCCGCATGCAAGGCCCGGGACCCCAACCCCCCGCGAAATTTTTTTCCAGGCACGAATTTTTTTCCACCCCCCCCCCCCCCTGGGCTGCAATACAACCAGTACCCTGTCTGGCACATGTGTTGCTGTTGTAGCTGGCTGCGCTTGCACACCAGAGGTGGTAGGTCAGTCAAGATATATAATGCAGCAGGTTCTCTCTGGCCATTGTTTCCCTGACCGCCATGGTTGCTGTCCAGGATTCTTTTTTCTCTTGGACGAATTTGCCATGGTTTGGCAGAAACCCCAAATAACCTCGGAAGTAGGCACTCCTGTAGAGGGGGTAAATTGGTACTTGAAAGCGGGGCAAATAGGTTACCGATGGCAGGGCTCCTACGTAGCCGGCACCTAAGGCACCGCCATTTCAATGGCTTCGTAAAAATACTGCAAAACACTGTAAAAAAGAGCTGTAAAAAAACTTGTAAAACGCTGTGCAAGGCTTTTTGATCGATCCTGTCATTTACTTCAGGTTGTCCTGATATTTCTTTCCGGCTTTTGTCCATCCGTTTTAAGCTTTTTGATGGTCGATGCACCAATTCAGCAAGAAACCACTGTCAACCTACAACGCTGACGTAAATTGGCATCAATCAGGGAAGGTGGGTGGGTTTTGCTGTGCACCTGCCCAAAAACACCTTCCTTTTGGATGTTCTGCACTTGTAGCCCAGTGGGAACCCAAATTAGGTCAGATTTTTGGGGGAAAAAATTGCTTCTTGGACTGTATGCCACCCATGAGCAGTGGCAGCCTCAATCACCTTCAAGAATTGTGTTTGTGTGCTGCCCATGCTGTACAAATTGGTACCTGCGGCTGAGGGGTGTCGTAATATATATACATGTATATATGTATCGATAAATATATATTCATGTAGCTAGAGCTAGATTTAAGGGGAGAGGGGTGTAGTAATATATATATTCGGTTGTAGATGCTGTGAATATGTGGCTTTGGGTGTATTTGGGTAAGAGGCCATAACTGTGATAGGACATCAAGAAAGCAGTGCACAGAGAAGTATACACATAACCTACAACATTGTTGCTTTACTTCTTCTATTGTAAATTGATGGTCACTGCAGTCACCGAAGGTAAAAAACTACCAGACTACCGGTTCACGAAGGTCACCGAAATGCCGGCTACGTAGGAGGCCTGTGATGGGGGGCAAATCGTACAAAGTTGGGGGTTGCCTTTCCTGCACCACTACCTCCCCCCCCATACCCCGGCAGTATGGGGGGGTGACTTCATGCCATCAGTACTGGGACACGGCACCGGAAGCGCAAGAAACAGGCACCGCCAAACCCACCAGAAACCGTGGGACACTGATCAAGCGCTTGCCACAGGAGACTGACAGCCGCTGCTTTACCACCAGCCGTCGTCAGCTCACGAGCAAGCACCCACCGCCGTTCACGGGCCAACTGCCAGCCGCCGTAAATCAACGGTTGACTGACGTCCGTTGACCCCCAGGGAGTGCCACGCCTGCGGTCTTCGAGGGGACTCCATCAGCGAAGGGAAGAGAAAGAAACCGATGGCCAACGAGAGCGTCCCGTGTGCAGGTGGCCTCCGCACGCGCAATGCGGCCCATTTGCGAGACAATCCCCATGGGCAGGGCTGTGCTGAAACGGGGTGTTGGGGGGGGGGGGGTCTGGGACCCAAAAGTTTGTGAACCAAAAATGGCCCGACCAGATTTTCCCAACGGTAAATTTCGTTTTCCCCACGATGGCCACTTTGGTCTAGGGGGGTATCCACCTGCTTTTTCCAAAATTTTTCTTTACTTGGTTCTCTATTCTCTACATTTTTCTTCGACGTAGACCATCTTTTCACACGCTTCACCCAAAACACCCAGCCAAGTACAACAACAATTGTCATGCCATGATTGTGGAAAATACGTGGCCAGCTTGTTGGATGAATATATGATTTTTTGTCGAATGCAGCGATGGAAAAGCACGTTTTCTAGGGTCTGTGCTCCTGAAGAGCACTTCCGGGATCAGTGCTCCCAAGGAGCTCGGGCCAGTGCTTCAAGGGCCCTCCTGGGGCGCATCCTCGAGCTGCGTGACTACGCACACCCCGTAGCCGCCCACCTGCAGGACGCCCCCCGGCAGCGCCTTCGCCAACGGCGGCGCGAACCCCGGCTCGGCCACGCCCACCCCGACCTCCACGCACGACGCGGCGCCTCCCCCAAGGCCCTCGAACTGCACCGCGAGGGGCCGGGGGGTCTTGTTCACGACCAGAAGGCCCCGGGCCCCGCCCGGCAGCTTGTACGGCAGAACATACAGCGCGTCGGTGTGGCGCACGGTGGCCCTGGCGATGCGCTTGAGGTCGGTGGTGCCGACTGTGGCGGCCAGCAGCTGTGTGACCCAGTACTTGGCATTGACCTGAGGAGACGAGGGGAGTGCCTTGTTCAGGATGATGCAGTGGCTGGAGGTACTTTCAACAGTACCTTACCCCCCCCCCCCCCCGTGAAATCTCCCCCCCAGTGTCGTGACGCCCCCCCAGGGGAGGGGATTTCAAGGGGTGAGGACACACATAGCACTGTGCCCCGCAGGCCATCCCTGCCACACGCCGCCCCTGGAAACGTGGAACGAGAGTCAACCGCAGGCTGTCCCACACCCAGGGCTCCTTTTAAGGGGGGGGTTCTAGGGCAGGCCTTTGCTCAGTGATAAAGGGGGGGGGTTTGGCACAAGGCCTCGGTATCTGAAGGGGGGGGTTAAATTGCCCCCCCCCCCCTCTGACCCACCCACCCACCCACCCACCCACCCACCTGCCAGATACCCTGAGGGGGGGATCACAGAGCTGGATCTGTCGCCAACATTGCCCATGGACATAAAAATACCTGCAAAGAATGAAGGCCTTTGAGCTGTAGTACGGAGGAGGGACGCCACGCCACTGGGGACAAATAGCTGTCCCCGATACCTTAAGTTGATCAAGGTGTGCAAATGCAGCGATGCAATAGCTGACTCATCATTACATTCTTTTGTGGCCGTGACAAAATTGTAAAGCAAAACCGGTTTGCACAAATTGGCAGCACCCCCGTGTGTCACAATGTGCCTTAGCTCATGAACAACCTTGGCGGTCTACCAAGCTCAGCAACCCACCCACCCACCCAAAAGAGCGGACACTCCCCCCTTTGGGGGGGGGGGGGGGTCACAGGTCGTTTTCGAAATATCGAGGGATGTGCTGACCAAAAGTGTATGCTTTGCTGTTTGTCGGGGCCTCTTGCTTAAGGCGATGACGGTGGCATGGAATACGGTGATGGCTGCGCGGCGGATGGTTTTGCATTGATGTTGTGCAGCTGTTGCTGTACTTCCCAATGGGGAGGGGAGTCAGGCTTAGAGGCAGCGTTTGAGTGTTGAGGCATCAATACACAAGCCCAGAGATCTGGGCAGGCATGGAAATAAAGGCACCGAAAAAAATAGACACTTAGAAAATGTGATGGACGCAGGGGGGGGGGGGGTGATGCGCTCGCCACAAGGAGGACTGAGCGCGAAAATGCACAAGCGGAAGGTGGTTATTTGCCCCCGTCGGGGAACTGACCCTGCAAGTGAATATCCTAGGGCCCAAAAGCCGCCGTTGGGGAGAGGTTTCCCACCGCTGGTAGGGGGTGTCCACTTGGACGCACCTGGCCAACGGCGAGGGCAGTTGCCCTCCTCCGTGTGGACCCGATACAGAGCAGTGAAACAGGGAAAATCCGCGGGCACAACCGACCAAGGGAAAGGAAGGGTGGGTAGAGGTCAGGATAGGCCAACGAGGGAGAGGGAGGGCACAAGGCAGTGAGAAGCCGATGGGCACCGCTGCCTATGGAGGCGAAGGGTTCAAGGAAAGGCCAGCGGTAAGTGGCGATCGGCCAATTGGCACCGCCAGTTGCAGACAACAACACACCCAGGTGTCATGCTAACCCCTCCCCCCAAGTATAGATCATCACACCATGGCGTCATGCCAAAACCCCCAAGTATAGTATCAACCAGCCACTAAGCAAACAACACGTGGTCTAAGGGGGTTGGGCCCAACCCCCCCTCTCCCAGTGGTGCTGAGGTTTTAGAGGTGCCGAAGAAAATTTGGCCTAAACTTAGGGCGCCAGAGAAAATTTCTGATTGGCCAAAGGCCCGGAAGTGTATTTGGCAATCTTTAAAGAAGGGGTGGGTCCAGTGGGGGGAGGGGAGGGCTCCCCCCCCTCCCTCCCCCCTCAGTGGTGCTGAGTTGTTAAAAGGAGCCCTGCCCCACACCTGCCCGGTCTGCCAGTCCATGCAGGACACGGCGGGCTCGTTGTCAGGCCAGGGGCCACCCACGAGCTGGTCCTGGGCCACGTACTTGTAGCCCCGCTCTGCGAGGGTCCCGAACCCGTACGCAAAGCACGCTGCCGCCGCGTTCCAGCCCACCGTCCTGCGGTTGATGCCCACACCCTTCGCGTGCCGCAGGTCCGGGTCCCCGCCGGCCGTGCGGTTGTGCTGCCAGTTCGGGCACCGCGCCGGGAACGCCACGCCACCGCACAGGTGCTCCACGCCGGTGCAGTCGCACCAGTCGTTCACGAAGGGGATGTACTCGTTAAGAACGAGCTCTGTTCCCGCCCCGAGCCGGCGCACCGCCGCCCCGATCGCGTCGACGGTGCCCGCGACGAACGCGTCCCAGTCCGCGAAGAAGGTCGCGGCCGTCGCGCCCGTGGCCGCGGTCCCGAAGTGGTACGACGCGATGCGCGGGGCCCGGCCGTGGCGGTGGTTGGAGCCATTGAGAAAATGCGTCATGTACGTGAGCGGGTGGCCGTTGATCAGCTCGGGGCCCACGAGCACGACGCGCGGGTTCACCTTCGCGACCTCCTCCGCGATCGCGTCGAAGCACGTCGTGTACGCCACGCCGCCGCCCGGGCGCAGCTTGTGCTCGTCCTCGTTGAGCACCGAGAGGCCGTACCACGCGTACCGGTACGGCGACGCGTGGAAGTGCCCGCACTCGTCGGCGAAGCCCCCGGCGGTGTACCAGCCCACGACTCGCCCGAAGTACCGCGCCATCTGCCGGCAGGTCTTGTCCACCAACTCCGTCCCGGCCTCGTACGCGCTGAACGGGTCCGGGGTGTCCCACGGGTCCTCCGGCAGCGTCGCCGGGTCCGTGCCGCCGACGTACATCCACGACGGCATCGTGGACAGCTGCGGCACGACGGAACGTGCGCACGCGCCCGCCGCGGCGTTGGGCCCGCACACGGCGGCCATGAAGTCCCGCACGACGCCGTCCAGCAGCGTCGAGTTCCAGTTCGTGGCGGGCGTCCGGGCGTCGCAGTCGCTCGGCCGGAGCTCGGGCACGGTCACGCGGGGGTTCGGGTACCACGGGGCGAACCGCACAAAGGCCGCCCCAAGGCTGGCGAGGGCCTCGTAGTACGCGTTGAACGGGCCCCCGCGGGCCGCGCGGCCGAGGAACGGCATCACGTCCACTTCGATCGTGGCGGCGGTGGCGGCGCGCGCGACGGTCGTGCCCCAGTCCAGGCCCACCGTGACGGCGTGGCCGGGCCGGGCGTTGGTTGCACCGCCGGGCGCACCGTGCGATGCCGGGAGCAGCATGAGACACAGCAGGCCCGCGACGGCCATTTTGCAGGCACTGCGAAGGTCCCAGGGCGGGACAAAAGCCAGGGTGGTCTGGAAGGAGGCAGCACCAAAAACGCTGCTCGACTGCAGTACACTCGAACACGAACAGAGCCACGGGTGCTGTCGCACAACTGCACAACGCCGGGGCCACAAGCTGCAATCCATCAGGTTCATTAGGTCTTGGTCGTGGGAAGGGGTTGCCAAGGGTTGTGGAATGCTTCGCTACGAGGGTTTGGATAGCAAGGCGTTGTGGGTGCTTCATTTGGTATAATAGGGGCCAGTAGGAAGGGCAATTGAAAATGGGTGTGGCATTCCTTTACATTGGTGTCCTGAGGTGTTGGCATTTGGGTTTCTCAAAGGGAGAAACACAGGTAGCCTGGTGGGTAGCACACAATATTTTCGTTCCGTCCAGCATGCTAGGGGCTTCTCCTACAGATTTTTTTCCGGCAGGCTCGCCTCCTGGTTTGCATACCGCAATTTGGGTGGAAAATTTTTGGATGCGTTATCATGGAGCCTTGAAGCTTTTGTCTGAATTCCATGCCCCATACGGGGACCCGGCGACTGCCATTGAATTGGGTCCTCACATCATCCGCAGCATTGACACGACAACGATGCGATGGACTGGGGCACTGCACTATGCCACTTGGTCCGGGGCAGTCTGTAACGCCAGAGACTCAAAAATTCTGCCACTCCGGTGCGCCTGGACCTCCACAGAGCACTGGCAGGTCAAGGCCTGCTATCCATTACCGACATCAGTTGACTACCAACTGCCGGTTTGCTGCCAAGGGCCTTGATGCACCGCAACGCTGCACTCCAAAAGGCTGCTAGCTATGAACACAGGGGGTGTCGTCGCACGGTGCATGCACGGTGCGGCACTTTTCTGATGTTTCCGGAGATTCTCAAAACCACTATGGGGGAGTTGTTGCACCGCTCGCACACTGCGTCCGCACCATGGCAACAAATAGTAGTCAAACACAGGTGAACCATCCCAAGGTGTACCTACCCAGCCAGCCCATAGAACCCCAGAAAACCGTAGTTGCAAGCGCACCACCTGTCTTCCCAGGCCTTTTTTATGATTGCCAATAATTCCCAAAGGCTGCTGGGTAGTTTTTGTTCTTTCCTGGGGGCCTCTTGATGGTTGTAATTATCACCAAGAGGGTCACCAGACATACCCTAAGTTTGCACCGCGTGCGCACCGTGGCAAGAGTGCCCTCTATGGCGGGTGTTCCCAAAGGCTTGTAGATGTCCTTGAGGCCTTTGGATGGTTCCTGGTTCTTCTTGGTGCCTTGTAGGTGGTTTCTGTTACTTCCTGGTAAGTTTTTGCAAATACTTGGGTAATTGTGCCCAATTCCTGGTGCCTCCTCGATGGCTGCTGTTGATTGAGAAACACTGGAGACACTGCGGGCACTGAGTGAACTCAGCAAATTCTCAACACATTCTGGTCATCACCCATATTATCAAATGGCCACACAATGAATCATTGGGGCTAACAAGTGTGGCCCTGATGGCATGCAATGGGGCGAACTGATCTCCTGCGCTGCATTGGCCCGAACAGTCGCCCATGTTGGCGAGGATCGATCTTGTCACTCATGTTGCTCTTGGCATTGCGTGTGCTAGTGCCCCCCTTTGCCCCCCGCCCCCTGCCCCACACAGACAGCGGCGAAGGCACGGGACCAATGCCCCGAGTTGCTGGCATAGGGCATGACCTTATGGCACGTATGCTCAGGAAAGTGTCCCTGAAAAGAGACCACTTGGAGGTTGATGTAGCGTACCTCAGGATGGGCTTGAAAGGGGGATGGGGTTGAAGAAGGCTTGAAAGGTGCCTGGCAAGCGGTGACCGGTGGTTGGAAGAGAGGTTGAGGAGCAACGGCTGGCCGCTACAAAATAATGGCTGGGCCATTGATTGTGGAGAAACGGTTCAGGCGAAGCGAAAGCGAAAGGAGAGGGAGGGATTGCGCCCCTCACCCCCCTTCAAGCGCATGCTTGAGCATGCTGCACCCACGGCGCAGCAAAGGACGTACGTTCTCCAAAACAGCAAATCAGGCCAAACCCCATTTTTAGCGCTCTAGCATCTGCGTTTGCAGAGACGCAGGCCAGTGAGCTTGACATGCATCCCGTTTCCACTTTTCTGCACCCATAATGTCATCTACACAATCACTCAAATCTGCAGGCACACCCTCAATCACACATACAGACTCTGGGCTGCAGCGTTCCAATGTCGACCACCCAATAGAAGTTCTAAAAGGCAATTTGGGCCAACCCAGTTGTCTGCTCTTTTCGGAGTTGTTGCTTTATCTTGTGGTGAAACAAATTTGTTGGGGCACCCGATGGTCTTGTTTCCCATCACAGTAGGAGTTATAAGCTGTTTGTTCTGGTTGAGCTCTCGCTTCGTAGCTTCGTGTGCTTTGACGTGCCCTGTCTGCATTGCCTTGGCCACCAAGCTAGAAGGCTGACTGGCACGTCTTCCCCCTTGTCACTCCACCCCCGCCCCCCAAATCAAGCAGGGAATACTGAGTGAGTTCAAAGCGCTCTTCCCCCGACATTTCTGTCTGTGTCACCCAAATAGCTGTAATGCCTTTTGAAGAATGGCTAGCCATAGGGCGATCAGAGAACCAGGCATGCAGAAGCTAGCAAGGTTGGATTTTCTTGAGGCTCAATTCCCAAGAAACTAGTTTGACGTTGTCCCATGCCGGGGCGCGTAAATTGCGGTTTGTATTTGTATTGCTCTGCGCTGTGCATGTCGCCTTCGTTACTTCGCCTGTATGGCATACACCCACCTTCGCCAATGGCAAATCCGCAGCTTAAGCAGCCTTCGCGTTGATTCATGGTGTCCGACAAATCGATTGTGACCCGTTCAGTTGGACTTTACGCGGTGTCGGGGATGTTTTCGCGAGTGTTGACAGAGTGCTTGGCCTTTCACATGGGGTGCGACGTCTTTGGTGTTGGAGATGGTTCGATCTTGCGTACGGACACCGATGAACATCAATTCAGGGCCCCCAGCGCCCTGCCCATTGTAATGCATTGTGTCAGTGGGACCATTGCCCATAATTTCAGTCTGCCCCAAATCGCGCTGACTCTTCTGCCGATCCCGCCCACGTTCTGCATTCCGAGCCAGGAGGAAAAGATCCAAGCCTGAAAAAAGAACAAAACCGAAACCAGCAAGTCTCACTCCCGCACTGTGCTTGCATCCCAGGATTGCCCTGAAGCGCAAAAGAAGAAAGGCATGGTCCTGTCAACAACCCGCATGACCGGGATTGTAAGAAACATCGAGGAGGGGCAATCTGGGCCTGTCAGTGCCTGCAAAACGGGTGCCGCGCCCAGAAACAGTGCTTGGCAGGCGACCGGTGGCGCAGCAGGATTCGATCAGGGCCGCTTGCCTGTCGCGTTGTCACGGTGTTGTGCACCGTAAGGGGTGAGGGCGTACCTCTGCTTCTGGGCGTGAACCTCGCTGTTCCCCCTGTGTACCAGGAAAACGCCTTTATGGGGAGCCGGCACTGCAGGCAAGTGGCGCAACCCGAGAGTGCTCCGTGCTCCTCCATCGTACAACGGATGATTGTCACCACAGCGCAAGGATTGGGCTGTGCAGTGCATGGACATCCATGAGTACTACCATGGTACCTCAGCGAGTGCACATCTGCGGGGGGGTGGAATCGATGTGTGGGTGCTAGAGTAACAGGGGAGCCAGCCGACGGCAAGGCCGTGGCCATCCCAGAGCAGTGGTCCAGCGGGCCCCAACATGCCGCAACACAATCAGTTGGCATGTTTCTACGCCGTCTCAGGGAAACTCAAGAAGGTACTGTGCAGATTGCAAGGATTGGGGTCAGGCTGCATGGAAGCTATCCATTGCAGCCCTAGAGTCACTGGCAGCCCTGTACAGCTGGGCACAAGGTTGCCATATACGGAGACCAGGGGAAGGACTTGGGGCTCGGAGGCGAGACAATATGAATCGGCCTGTCCCTGAAAATTTGCAGCACTCACTCCGCTTTGCTCAATCGAGTGCATGGCAAACGCGAGTGTGCAGGCGAGGCCCTCGGTCAAATCTGCCAGTCTATCTAGAAAGGAAAACGGGGCGTCGGTCTGCAGGGCTGCGGCGTGCCAGACCGGCGGTCACAGCGGCAGCGGTGCCTGGGTGCCTCACGGCAGCGGTAGTCCTGTTTGAAGGGCACGTCAGAAAACCGTCCCCCCAAAACCCGTTTCAGACCGAACAATGTCTCCCATGATCCGACAAGGCCGGCACGTGAGAGGGTTGCAGTCAAGACAAACACCTGCGGACGGCTGCGGTCCAGCCGCAGACAGTCGTCAGGTGAGCACGGCTGTACCCACAGGACTACTACACGCAGCCAGTGCACGCAGCACTGCCACCCGTCAGGACAGGGCGAGGGAATACCACCCTAGTGCGCCTCTGAGATCGCGGAAGCTAAGGTAACACTGAGATGTTGGTGATTGGGCACGCTCAGGGGCAGTGTCAACGCTCACGGACGCGTGACGCAGGGCAAACTGGGTGTGCCTCACGACCGTTTGTGCGGAGGGCGGAATCGGAGCGGCTCTGCCACCATCCGACCTCCAACGGCCAACAGTACAGGGAGGGATCCACAGGGAAAAGCAGCTGGTCCCGCCCGGCAACAGAGTGGATTGCACGGGCGGCCCTGTCCCTGCTGGCTGTCCAGCCTTGGCCAGGGCTCCTTTTAAGGGTGGGTGGGTGGTGGATGGGTGCGGGGGTCCAGCCCCCCCCGGTGGTGCTGAGTTTCTAGAGGCGCCAAAGGCGCCGAAGAAAATATTTGGCCGAAAGTCATTGGCGCCGAAGGCACCAGAGAAAATTTTTGATTGGCCAAAGGCCCAGAGGAAAATTTGGCCCAATCACTTAAGGGTGGGTGGGTGGGTCCCACACACCACACCGGTGGTGCTGAGTTGTTAAAACGAGCCCTGGCCTTGACCCTGAGCTGTTACAGCCCGACTCTATCGAACGGGGAAAGGGGTCTCGCTGATCATTCGCAAAGTTGCAATAAAGAGAAAAAGGAAGGAAGACGAAGAAGCGCCGGTCCGTCGGCAACGAATGCAGAAGAGTCGCCACGTGGAACGGAGGGCGGGGGGGGGGGGATCCATGGTCCTGCTTGTGCATCCTACGCGGCGAGAGCTCGGGCCCGCACCGCACACGACCGCGGCGGGCACCCACAACTGTGCCTCCGAGACGTATGCCTTCCAAGTGCCCTTTTGGGACATTCAGAGGGCCAAAACGGAGCCATGTGCTCAAAACGGGCTGGATCCACTTGTTTTGGCATCGCATATGGTCTAGGGGTGTTGTAACCCTCAGGCTGGTCTTTAAGTTGTTTAACAGAATTCAGAAACGCTTTGAAGATCTATCTCAGATTCAGATACGTCCATTTTTTGAGAAGACACCTCCCTTCACTGAGAAATAGCCCCTCTAGCTGAAGGATAGCTGTTTGAGCAGCTTTGGTACGAACACCTTGAATCTGTTAGGATGCTTGCAGCAGGTTTGTAACAGATTGTTGAGGCTCTGCACAGGTTTATAAGGCTTGTAACCACAGTGGCATTCTACGGGGTTGCAAAGGTCGACAATGAAACCCACAGAGCACGCCTCGGAACGCAGGGCAGAGAGGCACAAGGGCGACAGGAATCCAACCCCAGGGATGCACCCGGCGCCAATCCGCATCCCCTGACGCGCACCGCGCGCACCACGTGGCACTACGCGCACCGCGCGCACCACCCAGCACTGCGCGCACCGCGTGGCCAAAGCTGTGGCAGCGTCCAATGCGGTTGAAATGGGACTGCGTTTGCCGGCGAGGCCTCCCGGTGTAGACACCAGCATCCGTGAGTACTTCGACACATACACTCGCATACCCACAGGGGGCGGGGGGGGGGGGGGCGGGGAGCGGGGGCAAAAGACGCGGAAAAATGGCTAACGGATCTCGGATCTGCACTCGTAGCCTCTACTTACGCGGACGGTCAAACGGCGAGCAAAAGACCCTTGCGAGGGGGCGCTACACCAACGAGCCCAACACGATACAACAGTGGCACAACCGCATGGCCGCCCAGGGGTCCTGCCAGCACCACGGCTACAGAAACGACTCCGGTCTCGGCGTATGGCGCGCAGTCCACACGCAGCAGACCACATACGCTGGTACCCTCTTCAACACGCGCAGAGGCCGGGGTGTGCAGGGGGGGGGGGGGGGGCTGCCACCGTTGTCGCGTCCCGACGTACTGTCGGAGGGCCGGAGACCCCACAACGGCTTCTGCTTCCGGATCCACCCGTCCACCGCGCTTCTGCCCGGGAGGCACATGAGCACTTTCAATAAAAAGTTGGCTGTACATGTCGATGCACACGTTGACCAGAATCGGAGGGTGGCTGCCACCGTTTGCAGGCGGACCGAATCACGCTGCGCCGTGTTGAACGGGACCGCGGCTGCATTTCTTTTGTTTGTTTAATTGGAGGTCCGGCGCCGGATGAAGTGTGGATGTGTGCAAGACACACAAGCGGCGCACATGGGCTCTTGTCCTGCAAAGCCCGTGGCCAGTGCAGTCCGAGGCCACTGGCTTTGTGCAGGCGATGCCTGTCCGTAGAGCACGCCTACTCCAGACCAAATGCGCTCCGCCGGAGCCGGAGACGGTGCAGGCGTCTGCATCGGATCAGGGGCTCCGATCCGCCCCCCCGTCCCCCGGGTCACGGCAGTGGGCGTTGGGGGGAGACAGGCATTGTGGGAGGGCAGAAAGGGACCGCCATGTGTCGTGCGGTCAGGGCCGTGGCCAGGGAACGATGCCCTTTGCCTTAGCCGGTCTATTGGGGTGGGCCGTTTGACGGTGGAAACGTGGGCCTTGTGCCTTCCGCCCGGGGGCCCTCTGGTACGCAACCGGTCTTAACTTTGGGGAGGGGGCGGGGGAGTGGGGGTGGGGGCAAGAGGAGGGCTCAGGCGGTCCTTGATGGGCCGCTCCGCGGAGGGGCAGCCTCGGTCCACATCGGCCCAGGGCAGTCCAGGCCCGGTCTGCCCCGGTCCACACAATCGGTCGATATGCCCCGGTGCCGCTCCCGCCGGAACACCCCCCCCCCCCAAAAGGTCCATCGGGAGGGGGTTAGCGAGCGGTGTACCCTCCGGGTCCTGCCTTGTCCAAGGCAACCAAGACGCTCTGGGCTCATTGGGGAGCTCTGCTCTCCTGAGTGCCTCTGGGCCAGGGATATGCTCAGCATGTCCTCTGATGTCGGGGGCAATGACAGCGTCTCCCGCTGACCTCCGCTGCGGCGCAGTCCACGGCGGCTGTCCTAGTCCGCTCGGCCTTGGGACTGGACAGCCGCTGTTTGGGATCAGTGCCGCGCATTGAAGGACGTGCAGGGCCTCTGCAATCCCCGCCTGATGAGGCCCTGTCTCAAACCCCCCCCCCACACCCCAAAAAAAAAGAACAAGCGCCACCGAAAGAGCCAACGGGTGTTACGTGCTGCTCTGGAAGCTCCGCCGCGTCGTTCGGGACCGGGCCATCTGCCTCAGGGTTGCGGTGGGCGAGTTCCTCTGCGCCTCCATGTCAATGACCTGGAACGCCTCGCAGAACTCCTTGAAGTCAATGGTGCCATCGCCGTTCTCGTCCAAGTGCTTGACCAGGGACTCGATGTCCTGGTCACTGAGCTGGAAATTCCCGTCCATCAGCATATTCAGGGTCACCATGCCCTCCTGGAACTCCATTGTCGTCAGGGACCCATCCCCGTCCATGTCCAGCAGGAAGAAGGCCCTCTCCAGCCCAATGCGGTACCTGAAAGGGCGTGCGGAGGGGCGCGGGATGCCCAACCAGAGTGCTTTTGTTTGGGTGCTGCTTATACTGGACCCTTGTTTCTATTTATGTGTGTGTGGGGGGGGGGGTTACCCGGTCAAGACTTCCAGCATTACGCACTGCTGCCATGATGCATGGACACCCCTGAGGCATGGTGTGGACTGCAGAGATGGCGGACTGTAGGACTGTAGGGCTGCGGATCGAAGGGGCTGCGGTACCATCCAACACGCAAAGAGCGACGGGTGGAGGATTAGACAAGGCAGGTATCTCGGGCGACTTGGGCTTCTTGCAGAGTTGCAGAACATCACGTTGGCACCCATGAAATTGGGGTGAGGGGTTCGGGAAATGCAGGGAACACAACGTCGTCCCCAGCCACGCAATGGCGTCGCACGGCACAAAGCAAAGCCGTGGCTTGGAGATTGTAACGCCGGAATGGCGCCCATGCACGCCATGCCACCCCGGACCACATCCACGGCAGGGCAGCGCTCTGCGAGTGCTCGGTAGCTGCCAAGAGCACACACATCACCAGCCCCATCTCCAGCGCCACCGCCGTCCCCGCACGTCTGCACAAGCCGGCAGCTTGGGCCCAGGGGTGCACTCGCCGCAACACAATGCAGAACCACAGGGGCCCAGACCAACAGGACCACAGCGACGGGCAGCCGTAGGCCTTTCGGTTCGGCCGCCAAAATACAGGCCCCCGTTGACATTTACGCCAAGACCCCTGGGAACCCCGTTCCGGACTCGAAACTTTCGTGGGCGCCACAAAGTGACGAGAGCCTCAGTGCAATCCCGTCGACGTTGGGGATTTTGGGGGCCAGGCCTTCAATTATGGCCACGTTGACCCTTGTCCCAGCCTCAGGCCTCAGCCCAACAGCCATATCAAATTGCGGTATTACGGTGTGTGTGGTGGGGGGGGGGGGGCTGAGAAAGGGGCTCCGAGGTCCATCCATTTGGCGTTCTGGGGGCCTTCTGGATTTTGAGTTTTCCGCTGATTTGGTTTTATGATGGCCATTTATGGGCCCGAATGGTACGGACGGCGGTGAGAGGAAACATCGGGTGGTTGGAGGATGACTGAGGGCCGCTGCATTAGGACTCAGGCGGTCCAGAGGCTCCGCCTCCAGACAACAACAAGAAGAAAAAAGGGGCGTGCCCTTTCGGACGCACAGCATGACTGCCAACATGTTGTGGGGCCACACCTAGGGAAGTATTAGAAGGGGGGGGGCAGGGGGGGGTGATGGGACCCAAAAGTTTACCAAAAATGGACCGACAAAATTTTCCCAATGGTAAATTTCGTTTTTTCCCACTATGGTCACTTTGGTCTGGGGGGGGTGGGGGGGGATCAGGGGGGTACTCCCCCCTCCATCCACGGTGTACGGCCATTGTAATACTTCCCTGCCCATACCTCATCAAGCTCTGGCAAACATGCTCCATGATCTTCTCCCCGTGTTCTTTGGGCTTCGCAAATGCGTCCACAAACTCCATGAAATCAATGTCCCCGGATCCGTTGCTGTCCAGTGAGCGCGCGATCTCCATCAGTTCATCATCCGTGATACTGCCTTTGGCGCCGCTCTCTACGAGCAGTTCCTTCGCGAAGCCAACGAACTCGTCGTAATCCACTTTGCCATCGCCAGAGGAATCGAACTTCTCGAAAATGGTCACCAAGCGGTCGCCTTTGAGGTGCAGCATCATCCCAAATTTTTGCATCGCTTCGGATCCTTTGTGCGCATCGGCAGTGTCGCCTTCGTACTTGCACTGGAGGCTCTCGATAAAAGCGTGCACATCCACCTCTCCTTTGCCATTCTTCTCCAAGTCGTAGGTGAGCTCATGGACCTGTGCCAACGTGGGTTTGATATCGATCTTGGCCAGGACTTGCATCAATTCCTCTTCATCCATGAACCCGCTGCCGTCCGGATCAAACAACTTCATGGTGTCTTTCAAAGACAAGTTCAAAGACACGATTTTCTCGATCAGCAGGTTTTTGATGCCAGCAGCCCAATCCTCCAACATGCCGCCAACCTGAATCTGGTAACGATCCAGGAAAGCCTGAGAGAAGAAGCGCAAGAATGGACGAGCTGCACTGTGCGTTGTTCGCGACGTGAGGCATAGATTTTTTGTTCGCATTCAGCTGGAAGATGGGTGCCGCGCAGAGCGCGCAGGGTGGCTGGGGCGATACAACAGAGGGCTGTGCAAAATGGGCGGGGTGCGCACCGTGGCAGTGTCGTTCAGCCGGGGACTGGGAGGTGCTGGACGGGGCTGTTGGCTGACAAACCGTCCTCTGATACTTCGGAACAAGGCGGTTCGAGGCAGCATTGGGAACAAACGCCGGCATCCGACGCCCCAGGCAGCTGGAGCGTGTTTTGGGGCAGGGAACCCAGGTCCTTGCACGACTGGGGCCCCCCTTCGCCTGGTTGTGCTCGGGAGTCGTGCAAGGACCTAAGAGCCCAGGGACAACCTTAATGTCAATCAGACCCTGAAGGGGACCCTGATGGTGGTGGTGGTGGTGGCGATGATGAGCATGAGAATGAGGATGAAGATGACTCTGATGAGCTTGAGGATGCCGCTGATGCATTCGGAAATTCGTAAGACACTCACTCTGGAGTCCCCAAACAGGCCTTGGAAGTCTCCCACCCCGGAGTCTCCAAGTCTTTTTTGGGCCACGGAAAAATGGGAAAAATGGGAAAAATGGGGGAAAATGGGGAAAAATGGGGGAAAATGGGGAAAAACGGGGGAAAACGGGGAAAAACGGGGGAAAACGGGGGGGAAATGGGGGGAAATGCGGAGGTATGGCATGCCAGAGCACGCTTGCTCGCCACTGTTACTTCTTTGACGACACACATGATTGCAACACAAGCATTCAGTAGGCGGTGCATTCAAAGCGAAGAATCGTTTTGCCATCTCGTGTACCACTCACAATTTGTACTTGCTCATGGTGGTGGAACTACACCATTGAAACAAAAGGAGACATAGGCCTTGTGTGTTCCCTCCGCCATACTCTGTTGCTTGTCGGAACGAACACGCTTCCAAACTGAAAACGAGCGTTCTACATCACAAGAAGTGTGGGGAATGGCCAGGATGGACCGTGCAATGCGGTACATTGTGGGTAGGCGCACAGCCATGCCTTCCCACCACTGTAGCACGTCAAATTGTGGGGTGGAGGGTGTAACGGAATCACGATACACTTTCCATTCCCCATTTTCAAGCAATGTCTGTTGAACCTGGGTAGAGAAGATGAGAGGGAACGCTGCAATTTCACCAGGCAGAGCGGCCATTTGTGTTGCGTCCAAAATTCTGGCCTGCTTGGCAAGCTCCATGTGCTTGCCGACATATTTCCATAGCTTGTCCCGGGCAGCGGCCAGGACCTCAAGGAGGCGTGCACGCATTGTGTTAGCATGGTACAATGCACTACCATTCTGCTTCTTGCGCTGCAAACGTTTCTCCGTCAAGGGACGAAGCTGTTTGCTGTCGAGAATCTGTTGCAGGGTGCAATGCAATTTATGGAACCTATTAAACACACGATGCATAGTTGGCTTTGGGCGGCGCAAGTCCCCATTTCCACAGAAAGTGGACGCCACAGATACCTGAACCTTGTCAAGCAGGTCAAACACTTCATGGGCATGCTCCACAACAAAGAGCAACAACAACCGCAAATCTGCTGCGTGTGTGAAAAATCTGAAGCAGAGGTGGAATGGTACAAAAGAACCAAAAGCAAAACCAAAGGACAACATTATCAAAATGGCTGGAAAAATGGATGGAAAAATGGATGAAAAACGGGACGTTCGGAGAAAAACGGTGGAAAAATGGTCGGAAAAATGGCAGAAAAACGGCACTTTTCTTTACAAAAATTCAGTCTCCGGTCTCCGGAGTGGAAAAATGGGGGAAAATTGAGGTCTCCGGGGGTCTCCGGAAAATTGGAGACTTCATAGGGTTGCCCAAAGAAAAATGTGGATGCCCCTTGGGGAAGCACCGGCGAGGAGCGTTCAAGGGAACCCAACCATCCCTGCTCCTATGATGACCCAACTACTGGTCGTGGGGGTTTCATGCAACATGTGTACAAAAAAATGGTTGCCAAAGAGCAGAAAGATTTTCCTTCAGTTCTACAGTTCCAACTTTTAGCTGCTTTGGAACAAAGGGGCGGTTGGACTTTAGGTAAATTACCTCCTTCCCACAAAATGTCGCTTCTATATTGCGTCTGCATAAAGATGTGATCTCCTGGTTGGTACATCTTTGTTGATGCTTGATCCTTGGGATGAACACAACGCAAACAACCACAAATGAATTTCAAATGACGGTCTACATCCAGTCAATTGGGAGGATTCCACATGCACCCACCCACCCACCCACACACACACACCCACACACACACCCACACACCCACCCACACACACACACACACATCCAAAAAGCCTCTGATGGCTACACCAAAATAGATGCCAACAAAGCACAGTCCCTTCGAGTAGTGTGGCTGCATCAGCAAGGTGTGTGTTGGGGGGGGGCTGAGAAGCCAGCTGATGGGTATTTCTGAGAGCGAGATTCCCACGCCACGAGGAAACACTTGCACATGGCCCATTGGACATTGTGGTGGTCAAAGAGGCTTCATTGGAAATCGATGTATGCGGGCTAGGGGGTCTGGCAGCCACGCGGAAAGAGCATTTATGGGTCTGAGTGTGCTCCTGGCAACATGCTATCACAGAAGTGGTGTCAACGTCACTCCACTGGACCGAGCACAAAGCAGCAAAGCGTACGACAAGCACATCCCGCCACTATTGGACAGTGCTCAGTGTGCGGCGCGGCGATGAGTTAACAGCATCCGTGTATGTGTCGCAATTCGTCCTTGGGAGGCCGGGGAGGCAACAACAACTGTCTCCAAGTATGTGATCTGCGCATGCTCATGATCAACAGGTGTCTGTCCCGGGGGCGCGTGCATGCCAGATGTGCACATGGGTGGCCCAGAAAGTGAGGGACTTCAGCGGCCAACACCCTGGTACCATACAGACAGGGCGGTCCTTAACAAAGAAAAAAAAAGGAGTGTTCCTGAACGCAGGTTTCCCAAAAATGCCCACGGGCACACCATGTGTTGGCGGTTGGCGGTTGGCGGTTGGCGACTGGCGACTGGCGGTTGATGGCGGTTGGTGGCGGTTGATGGTGGTTGGCGGCAGTTGGTGGCGGTCACCTGGGCCATCGGGGGAGAATGGGTCCAAAATAGCCCACTTTTCGCACAGCGCGCGGACAGCGCACAATGCGCCCCCCATTACCACGACAATGCCGTGCCCATGCCTTGGACCACCGGGACGCGTCTGTGGAGCCGTTTCCCAAATCCGGCCATCCCGGCCCACAAAAGTTGCTGATTCTGTATCCCTGTCAAGCCATCGAAAGCGAAGCCTGGACCACCAGTCAGCAAGGCACCACGCGAGCCAACGCGAGCCCCAGCCCTATTTGTACCTCCCGAAGGGATTGTGTAGTCCTATCAGAAACTGATGCCCAGTTCCACGCAATGCGGAGGTTGGCTACAACGGTTGCCCTGACTGTACACCTCGCAAACCCACGCAATGCCACATGTGCAGCAAATCATTGCGTTTTGATGCCGGAAAGTGGCATGCTGCTCCTGAACAGGGCACAGCTGTGCACGGACCTGATAATCGATGAGGCCGTCTTCATCCATCTCCGCAAGCTCTGACTGATGGTCATACCAATCCAAGTCCATGCCCACGACCTCGCACAATCCCTTGGCCCACACTTCCCGCGAGATCAACTTGCTGCCCTTCGACGCGGTCCCCTGATACCACATCCGCAGCTCCTTCTTCTTGCGCATGAGCACGCTCCTCAGGCAGGGCAACGACTCTTCGAAATGCATCTGCCGGGCCTTGGCCATCGCGTTCTCGGCGTGCGCCACAGAGTCTGTGACGCCCCGCTCTATGTCATTCTGCAGCTCCGTCAGGAGCGGGGCGAAGTGCTCGATGGGCTCAAGGGACATGTCAGGGGTGATGATGGCCACTGCCCCCACGTTGCCGGTCTTGCCGCAGTAGTTACTGGCGCTGAACACCGTCGCCATGCGGCCTTCGTGCTGCAGCTTGTACCCCCTGCCCGACTCTGGCAGCTCATGGGAACGTATGACCTGAAGGGGCATGCGCCAGCCAAGGGTAGACTTATGGACTGATGCAAAGGCTTAGAGGTCATTTGGGGGGTGGGTGGGCGGCCTCAATGGTGTTCCTGACGCCTCTAAACACTGGCCAGCCATGTGTATCGACTGGTGGGCGTGAGCCTGCACATGCAGCGACCACCCACCCCAGGCCAGGGCAACAACATTTCTGATCTGTGTCTTCTGTGGTGGACCTGGGCAGTCCTGGGGTCCACCCCAGCCTCAGTGGTAGATTCCCCATGTGTGTGAGTCGTCCAGGAGTCCCCCCGTCGCCTTATTGCCGAACAGCGCAAGGCAGTCAGGTGGCTTGCAGGGCTCACAAGCCACAGAAGCTGCCGGAAGGATATAAATCGCACCGGCGCCGCGGACACCCACGCCCATGGAAAAGAGTTGCCCTTGAGTATGCCCGTGAGTACATCTGGGAAGGGGTAAGTGAAGGGGAGGGCCACTATGCACATCTCTCAGAATCAACGATCAGAGATGTCCAATGCTACGAGTCCCACGTGGCGATGTGGCAGCGGACATAACATGTAGTGAGGATAAGCTGATTCTGATACCAGGAAATGCAGCGGCAACTGCCCTGCCCGTAGGCATGGCTGGTGTGCTACTGGAGCACAAGAAAGACTGAAGGCTGAGTGAAAACAGCGGTGCGCCATGCACGGAGAAAGCAATACCGAGGAAGGAAGTCAACACCACCGAGGTGGAAAAGGTCACTGTCCGCCATTGACCTGGGAACACCGTGGAGTGGAGTGGAGGGCCACTATGCACATGACTGCTGCAAGGTTATGGCTTCAGGCCTACCACTCCAACAAGGCGGTGCTCCACTCTGTGCTGTGTGGGGCTGGCGCGTAAACCTTCCCTCCACCTGCAAAAGGTGCACAAGGGAGACGAGCACACCACCAGACCGGCCACCCACAAACAGTCAACCACAAGATGGCTCTGCTCGCAGGAGTAAATGGGACTAGAGGCCTGAAGTGCCCGAACCCACGACTTCTTGGCAGGCCTTCGGTGGTTGGGGTCCTGGACCGGTGGTTGGTGGTCAACGGGGTAAACGGGTCAACGAGGTGGTGGAGGGGGGTCTGTGTCTCGGAAAAGAGCCACTCCAATCCTAGCCACCCCGGTAGACGCCCATATCAACTCTTTTTCTCTCAGATTCTGTCCTTATCAAGACATCAATGTGCCATGAACCTGCCACCACGCCACAAGTAGTCCGAGGCCACGTTCTGATGCCTTGTAGCCGATGATGAGCACATCTGCACACTGGGCCTGAGAATGGGGCAGGAAGGGAGCGGGACGCAAAGGGCTGAAGAGAAAGGGGCAGAGGGAGCTTGTGGGCAGAGGGATCCAGGTACCATTGACAATTTGTTCTCGTTACAGAACGTCCGAGTGACATCCGGTCCGAACTGCCAAGTCCACTGCCCACGAGCCCCGCTTGAGTGGCCACGACTCTCCAGCGGATCGGACCACAGAAGATCGAAAAGGAGCTCGGCTTCAGCGGTTCCCGGTTTCGTAGGAATCTGCTGGAAACGGAAGACCTCTGCCAGATCCTCCAGAAGGATCTTGTCACGTCTTGGCAGGCCCCCGTGCACCACCATGATCTTGTCCACAGGGTGACCCGGGACTGAATGGGCCGCAGCCACTTTGGAGGATACAATGTGGACCTGTGTGGGCAGGCGGGTGTGCGCCACGGCAGTCCGTTCCAAACATGCGCAACGCCTAAGTTGGTTAGTCATGCAAGAACCGTCGGTCCATTGCCCTGCGAGCCCTGCACGGGCCACGCCAACACCCATCCGCCGTGGTGCTGCCAACACAGCGCAGCTCCCACCCTGAGAGCAGCCCCATGACAGAGCAGCCGGACACAGAGAAACGCACGCGACTGCCTGTGCACAGGGATTGCGACCAACCAAGCAGTGTTCGCCATATACACCAAGTCTCTGTGTGTGCCAAGGTATCGTTTCCAGACATGCTCAAACTGCGAGGTTCAACATCCCTACGTCCTACTGCCGCTGCAAACCATGTGTCCGAAGGTTCATGCCCTGCAGGTGGGCCGCCCCAAAGGGCACTTTTGCTACTATCTGTACACCGCGCCGCTAACGCACCACGGCTCCTGCCCTGTGTTCCCATCCACGGTGCACCAAGACACACATTGCATGCGCGTGTGCCCTACTGCTCCCTACATCCCAACCCCATGCATCCCTGAAGGGGAAGAGGGGGTCCCGGGGGCTGGGAGGTCGCCCATTGTACATGCTGAAAAAAGTCAAGGGGAAGAAAGCTACCTCTTAGTTCCTAGTCACAAGAGGGAGGGCATGGAGCATGTCATATCCCCCTTGCGGCCCTGAATAGGGCCTGCCAGCCAACCAACCAAGAGGAGGAGGGTAACAACAACAAACAAACCGACAACTGGGCAAGATGCACATCCCTCAGACCGTCAGCACCACAGGCGCCAGCCTGTGCCGTTCACGTCGCTCACGCAGGAACCGCAGGCGGCCTGGGTGTTGTAGCCGCCCCTGATTCGCCAGACGGTCCGCCCTTTCATTACCAAGTATGCCCATGTGGCTATACACGTGCTTAAAGCGGGTTGCGGGTTGGGGCTGAGCGAGCCGAGAGTGAGTTGCGCAGCGCCTCCCACAGGTCACAGTTGGTCACGTGGTGACCTAGAAGAAACCAGCGATTCAGGTATCGGGTAGCCCCGTCATAGACATACCTACTGTCCGTTACCACACGGAGTGGCTGTGCCCCAAGTCTCTGTGTGTGTGTGTGTGTGTGTGTGTGCGTGCGCGCCATAGCAACCGTGTAGGCTTTGTGACGCATTGTGAATCCCCGTGGAACATTGCGAACCCGTGTCTGGCTACAGCAGAGAAAGGAGCCCAGCACCGGGGCTCCACCACCCCCGCGTGTGCTCTTCAGGGGGCGCGCCTCTTCACGCACGAAATACGGATGGCAACCCCGGAGCAGACTGAAATGACGCCTGGGGTGTCCTGGACGGCTGATAACCCTGCCTTTATGGCGCAACCCCCGCTGGTACGTGCCCTCACCTGCACCTGAGACACCGATGGACCTTGGCCCCTTGGTACGTGGTGGCCCGCCTGCCGGTGGCCGTAAAATGGCGCTTTGCAAGGGCAAATTTCACAACCCTAGCCCCACGACCACCTTGAAAATTCTCGATGTGGGCTATTTGGCAGCCCCCACTTTCTGCAGCCATGCAAAATCTCTGGGAGATCGCCACGAGGCAACAGTGGCCGGTTGTAGGCCCCAAAACGGTCTCGCTGATACGTTCTTCCAATGTATAGGGATTTCTTCGCTGATAGGGAGCTCATTAGGGGCACAACGGTTGCATTAAGTGGTCTATCTCAGTTCTCGGCCCTTATGGTTCACCCTCTGCCCTTCTGCACACTGCTGCCCTTCTGGTTCACCTCTTGCCCACTTCGACAATGACTCGATCCTTTAATATGGTGGTCGCCCGGTGCCTTGAGACCAGGGACCACCTGTTTCTCGATTTTTGGATGTCACGCTACCCCCTGTGTCCATGAACAATAAAATCCCCAAAAAATACGGTCCGAACAGCAGTGTTCAGTGGGCACGCCGTTCGGTACGTAATTAATTCAGTCCCTAATGAATTCGGTCCCAAAAAAAAAAACGGTCCAAACGGAATTCTTCGCTGGACACTTTGGGGGGGGGGGGGGTAAGTTTGGGCAAACCCCCCCTTTTTTTGATGAAGCTGCAATAGTTCTGCAACAGTACGAGTCAATCTTGGGGTCTAAGTACACTCTCAGAACATACCATAGCTTCTTCCCCTTTCCAAGACAGGGATCGAGGTTGACAAAGAAGTAGCTACTTATATTCCTACCTTGAGTGTACCTGTAGTGCGACCTGGGGTCACCACGACTCTGTTTGGCCTTCATCCTCTCACGTGTAGCAACTTTTTTTTGCTTCGGGCATGTGCATGGGTGCGTTTGGGGACGCTCGGGTTCGCCCCGTTATTTTCCTAGTGGTACACGTCCGTCTGGCCTATGGCGGGGAGCAGGCTGTGCTGTGTGGTGCTTCCGCGCGCCGTTGCAGGCCCTTTAGGATAAGTGCGTGCCGCAGACCCAGTATATGATATGATAGTTCCACCTCATGAAGCCAGTCCTGGTATGTCTTTTCCATATATTGTAACCACTTGCCCACCCACCTATACCACATACCGTCATAGTGCCGTTTTCTGAGAACACTTTGGCACCCAGTGTTGTGCATGTCTTGTGCCTCCTGCATCATTCTAGTGGTTTGGTACTTTCTCCTGGCTGCGGACAACTTCACCATTACTTTTTGACTTCCCTCAGTATCTTGGGTGAACTCAAGGTATTTTAGCGCCTTCAATTTGGCGTGGTATGAATCCTCGCTTTGGAGAATCTTGTGACACTCCTTGTCATCCTCCCGTGCCGCCGTGGAAGGTGCCTTGACTTTAGCACACTTTTGTGTCATGGGTTTACACAATACTTGCTGCTGCAAGACTTGTGGGGTGGGATCAGGGGTACACACCCGAGGCTTGATCCTACCATACCATGTGCCAACGGACTGACTGGGTTGCGTTTCTTCGTTGTCCCTAGGGGGCATGGTGAACTCCGTTCTGAGCTGGTAGACAATGTGAAGCATCATGTATTGGTGATGCGCCACGCGCTCCTTGAAGTGGGGCCCATATCCGGGGGCAGTTGGTCATAGAAGGACCTGGGAATTCTCAGGCATGCGCCACGGTGCAAGTCTTCCGGGGACGCGGCATGGTGCCATTGCTCTGCGTATTTAGCCCACGTGCCCCATGACTGCGTCCATGCCTTCCGGAAGGGGGGAGCCCAATTTGGGCACTGTACCAGCCACTTGTGCACGGGGGTGCCGTGCCTGGTGTCGCACAAAGGCCACTTAACAACATTATGGTCCCATGGCTCCCCACATCCATCCCAACGCTCATTTCCCCAAAGCCATTTAACCCATGTCATCCGGCGGGTTCTTTTGAGCGGGAGCCATGACACCCAGTGTGCTCCTGAAAATAAGTCGAAGTGCCTTCTCTCTATGACCCATTTCTTAGCTAGGGTAGGCGCTGGACCCCCATTGACGGCAATATCCCCTGGGTGAGTAGGCTCGTATTCACGGAGCGGTAAGCCGGTTGCCATTTTTGCTAGACGGTCAACCTCATCGTTGCGTTTAATCTCCGTTCGCACGTCCTTGGTTTTGGCCTTGGCTATATCCCTGTGACTAGGGACCCACTTGGAACGGAGGAGCTTGTTCCGCGCTTCCTCCTGGATGATGAGTTGTAAAGCCATATCAGAACACTCCCTGTGGGAAGGTTGCAGCGCGTGGTCCACAATTGCTTTGTTGTCGTAAGTCAGTTCCTAGTTTTTGTTCGCCAAAGCCCAATTAACCGCCAAACCTTGAAGTTCAGCCCGGTATGGGGCTTGTGGCCCGGTTACTCGTGTAATGACTTGCAGGGGACCACAAGTGATGGCTCCTCTCCCCTATATATCGTTCTGCCTCCTACCTCTTGGGTCAGTTTGCAGCCGTCTCCATACCATATGTCGCCTTCTGCCTGCTGTCCATTGGTGTAGCACTATATCCCTGCCACCTCCACGGGGGGAAATCTTGGCGGGACTTCTCCGTTTGTGGGATCATCATTAGTGCTGCATTGTGCAATGTATCTTCTGGCAATTTCAGGTATGCCCACCGCCACTTCTTGTTGTGTAATCCATTCTTCATCACCGGATGTTTGCTGGTCAATGAGATTTTCGGAAGTGGGGGTCCTTCTACGCGGGGCCAGAACGAGGGTGATGTTTCCTTCCAGCTAGGACAGAATTGTGATGTAGTCACGCAGAGGTGCCACGTTCTATGGGTTGTGCAACCAATTTGGACAATCTCCTCTCCTAGTGGGTTTCCGCGGTAGTCCTTGAACAAGGGTGACGTACCTAGATCTGTAAGCCCGGTATATTTGCCGTAGTCCTAGTCCTCCATTCTTGACAGGTGAGTTGATTTGGGTAACATTGTGAGCCTTGTAGATGTTCTCTTTGTTGTGTTCTAATCTTTTTGCAATGGCAACGAATTCTAAACATATTTTGTCCATGTGCTGAAACATTCGGTCGTGTGGGATGAACGTAGTAAATATGGGGGGCTGCACCAAGATGTCCTTGCCATTCCAACGGAGTACATCATATTGCGGCGCCTGTCTCTTTTGTCTGGCCCGCGGGGTTCCAGCCCACTTATAGACCTCTGTTTTGCCCAGATTTGTCTGAAATCCCAATATGAGGGACAACTCCTGCACCCTTGCAAGCACCCGTTGCATATCATTGGTGTTCCTAGTGACAGCTGCAATGCCATCTACATATACAAAGAAGCTAGCTTTTGGAAATTCTTTGGCCAGCGTTGCGTGGAAGGTCTCATATACCAGCATGAACAGCGCCGGTGACAGAGGGCTGCCCTCTTTGATGCCCCTATGTAGTGGAAACCGTAGTTTTCCGTACTAACACGTACTCAGGGTGTATATGGATTTGACCATACGACTCAAATGTGGTGGTGCTCCTAATGCCTGTAGGGACTCCACAAGGCACACATGCAGGCTACTAGGAAAGGCTTTGGCACTGTCGAGAAGACAGATGTAACTCCCTTCAGGTCTTTCATGTAATTCCATGAGGAGGCTCATGGCTTGTTGTGGGGTGGTGTAACCCTTATGACTCCCCGCTTGAGTGTCACACAGTGCTGCATTGATGGGGTGCTACATGGCATCCAAAATGAGCCGGGCCAGTACTATGTAAATGCAGTTCAATACACTCATGGGTATATAGTTCATGGCGGAATACGTGTTGCCCTTCTTATACAGAAGGGAGAGCCTAGCTTCCAGCCAATGAGATGGGATTTCCCCCCTCTCCCATACGTCGAGGATGGCTCGATAAAACCCATTGGAGTTCCCCGGGGAGCCATTACAACAAGTGTGGGGATATCTTGTCAGGCCCAAGGGCTTTCTTTTTGGGTTCCTTGATGACTTCACACAATTGCTTCCATGTGGGGCTGCCCAGTTTAAACCCTTCTTGTGGGCGGAGGATGTCCTTCATCATCATCGTCCTGGATTTGTCTTGATCCCATGGGGGGTTAGTAGAAAAATGGGGGAGGTGCCGCCGTGCAGTTCTTTCTGAAGGCTATGGGCCGGTGGTACGAAAAGGGGTGAGTAACCACATTCGTGGGGTATTTCAATGATAAAATGTGGGGGGAATCACACAAGCCCACTGGGTGGTGGCACCCCAAACTAACCGATGGATCGTTACAGGACCCAGCCATGGCTGTTGCTGAAGACATCTCGCCTGCTGCATTGATAACACACAACAGGGGATGACGACTCGATGCCATGCTAGTCTCTTCCGATGCATGGAGAACATGCAACCCAGAGGCTTACCACGCCCTAGACTATTCTAATGCTGGCGATCACCTTGGGGTTACTATGGTGACCCATAGCCCACCGCAGGAGAGCCTCCCTCCCCCACAAGGATTTGGTTCCGTCGCTCATTGGCCCCAGTCCCTATTCTACAAGTTCGAACGGCATATGACCAAATGGTCTAAGGCGCATCCACACACTGACTGCGTGCCGGTCGCAAGGGCTGACGTGATACTCCATGAAAACACTCAGTTTGTCTTGCAGCATCCGAGGAAGGAGCCTGAGATCGACCCCCGGGAACAAGCACTGCGCAATGCCGTTATAACCAACCCACGCTCCCCTTACGCACTCCATGACTAGGCGGCATACATGGGGGACAAGGAAATAAGGGGCGCCCATCAACGGAATGTGCACCAGCGAGGGAAAATTTTCTTCCAATCACCATGACGATATTGACTCTATTAAAGGTGCTCAGCCATTTGTCCATGGCGTGTTGTTGTGCCTTTTCGAAGGGTCCGTGTATGTTTATGATCACCAAGGGGGGGATGTAAGGAAGAGCAAGTTGGATGGCCAAACCTAACCCTTTTCTACCAGGGTAGGGTTGGAGTATCGTGGCATACTTGTATACACTCTCATGGATGAGGAACATGGTATCGGGATTATGGTTGCTGTAGGATACGGGGATGTAGTTTTTTGCCATGCTCGCAAGCCATGCCAGGTGATTGTCTCCTGAACGGGACCTAAATTCCTGTAGGCCGACTATGGTAGGCTCGATTGCAGTGACTTCTTGAAGAAGTCTTCCCCACCTCCTTCTGGACAGAATTGGACCCCCCACATGCAATGTGACGAAACGGATTGACCCGGGTGGCGGCGGTGGCGGCCCGGACAATGGATGGATATCACTGCTGAGCTTACGCAATCGTGCCCCTCCATCCCACAGCATGTGCACGGGTATGCACACTGCGGACTTCACCCATTGCGGTACATGGGGTGCCGCTAGTTGAGTTCCTTGCGCAGCGTATTGGTACTCTGTGGTTTGTTTGTGTACTAGAGTGACCAGGACAATGCACACCCAATGCATGTGTGCTAGGTGCCACTTGTGGCGTTCATATCCCTTTACCCGTTTCCGGTTACGGATATACAGCCTACAGGGTTCAGGTGGTGTTGGAGCTGGCAGTGGGGTGCCGACACTGGTTATGTAGCACCAATACGTCAAGGCGTGGACCCCATTCGCGATGATTCTCAATATCATACGTATGACGCACCCTACAACGGTTACATGTGGCCGGAAGGTTGAACGAGGGGGTGCCCTGCACAGCCACAACCACACCCCGAGGAGGAACATGATGGTTATTGATGCCGCCGCATCCGGCCCTATGCCAGACGGCATTGGGTCGTTGTTCTGGAGGGAAATCTCCAAATGGCTGCTGGGTATTCATGAATCCACGTACTCAGCATTGGCAACCAAGTTGGTGGCCGTCAATCAGTATGACTGCTCTGTAATGGCATCCGCGGATCCATACATTTTACCCAATTCGAATCTCCACCATTCTGGGTCCTCAGGGTGCTCATCCGGCTTGTCTGGTAGCTGTGTGTACAAGTGATTCAAATGATGCGAATTTGGGTTACCTACTACGGTGTCGTCCTTTCCCCGCGGTGTCTGTCCTGGGGTGCTTGGGTTGCCTAACACCTCTGTCGGGCTCGCGGCCCGTAGGAACGACGTTGTCCGCAGGCTCGCCGGGGATGCTGCGCATTTTCCAACTGTAACGATTAGTCTACCATCCTGAGCCAGAAGTGCCGGCCTTGGTGCGGTCCCTTGGACCGACATCCTTGCCGAGCTCTTGTTCAGCATACACGTATTTACCAGGGTACCCGACCGCGCTACAATTGTTGCACTGAGAGACAAAATGGAACCTGTTCCCATAGGACTTGCTTTAGCGGCATGATACACATTGTTGGTTATTGCACCGGGAGGGAGAATGCAGCCTGTCCCCATTGGAATTTTTGTAGCAGCATGACACACAGTGTTGGCTGTTGCACTGAGAGGTAGAATGCAACTTGTTCCCATAGGACTTGCTTCAGCAGCATGACACAAAGTGTTTGGTTGTTGTACTAGGAGGGAGAATGGAGCCTAGTACATTGTACGTAACCGCAGCAATATGACACTCATCGCTGTGGATGGGTGTTCCTTGGTGACAGTAGTTGGCAGACACGTTGTCTGTTTCACAGCCTGCACTGGCCCCTGTGATTCATGTCGTGTCATGCCACCCCAGTTGTGCCGGCCATGGTGCGGCCCTGTGGTCCGACATTTAGGCCGCGACATGCGCCGGCCGTAGTGCGGTCCTTTGAACCGACATGCCGGCCGAGCTCTCGACTGGGGTGCACAGCATTCGCTGGCCCTCAGCCATTGCAGGTGGATGTCCGCCTCGACTCAAATCTGCGGTCACTCCTGATCTCGTTCCGGTGTCCTCCTTTGTGCATTTCGTAATGCCACCAAAAGTACCGCCGCTCGTACAAGTTGTTGAGGACCATGTTGCACTAGCTTTGGAAGGGGTGCTGACATAGCATGAATCACAAACCAATGGCCCGGCCGCATGAAGTTCATTGACGGTGCAGCTAGCGGCACCCATGTTGCATAGGGAGTCGGCAATTAATGTTCCCAGGGGCGGGTTGCACTTCAGCACTTGGAGAATTCCACAAAAGAGAGACACGGAAAAGTCCGAGTCGTCATGAGGATCATCTTTTCTCAAACTCCAGAGGCCTGGTTGTTGAACACCAAGACTGGAAAAGCCCGGAGATGAAAAAGGCTTATACGCTCCAGGTGGGTCGCCGTCAGCAGCTGTAGTGGGTGCGGCGTCACAAAATGTCCACGTATCCCTGTTCGGGGTCCCTGCCCTTGCCTCAACATAGCCTGTAACTGAGCTTCCATGTGGTGCAATAAGTTGGGCATCCTTCGTAAAAAAAATCAAAGAGCCGAAACCATCATCAACCTCGATTTCTACCGCAACTAATGCCAATGTCTCAACAGAATAATTAATGAGTCGGTAGTCGTGACCGAGTAGAGACCGAGTAGAAGGCGGGAGCAGCTTTGCCCGACAAAAGGTGACCTTGCACCCCTTTGCATGTGTCGATTCCCCCAAAGACTGCTCCACCAGAAGCGCATGTGGCACCGGTCTTGGAAGGGGCACCCCCATAGCTGGCATCACAAACCAATGCCCCTGCATTGTGCAGTTCAATGACCGTGCAGCCATAGGCACCGCTGTTGCATGCAAAGCCCGCAATCGACGTCCCCGTAGGCAGGTTGCATGATGGACTACAGCAGCTTGTGCCAGTGGAACTCACAAAGATCCATTTCGCAGCCGCGTGAATGCCAAACCAAGGGTAATCTCTGTACGAGTCTTGGTCTGGTGTGGACGGCTGGCAATAATTGCAAGCAGAATCAAGGCAAATAAACTCGGCCACGAGACCATTAGCATCACAGCCGGCACGGGCATAAGCGGGTGAACCGCCAACACCTGTATCAACCTTCTTACATGTGTCGATGGTGGACCTGCCATCGGGTAGGAGGGAGTTGCAGTCCAGCCCTTCATTGCAGTCGTCCACGTTCTAGTACGCCTTCCACTTGGGGAAATCGGCCCCGTACGACGACATCAGCAGCCGTCCCTGATCGTCCACGATGGCCAGGCGCTCCCCGTCTTGGTCTGTCAGCATCCGCCGCATCTCGTCCTGCAAGACGGTCAGTTGCGTGTGGGCCACCCCTGTCGTCTGCTGCGCGTTGTTCCGTGCGGCGAACAGGATGTAGATGTTAACGCCGTCCAAGGCGAACATGAGCCCCGGCATCCATTTGCGCGTGGCGTTAGTGCAAATAAACATCTTCATCCAGGGCCTCTTCATCGTCTAGTATAGTTCCGAATACACGGTGGTGGAGGCGCTGGTGGTCAGACTCTACATGTCGTACTTCGTTTGCTACACCGTCGGCAGGCACACCCCCGTCTCGGGATGGGGCAGCGCGGTGCCGTTGGTGAAGTGTAGGGCCCGGCCGAACACCGACGTGATGCACACGGACCCGTAGTCCTCCGCCAGCCCAGCGCCGGACACGTACACCATCGGCAGCGCCACCTGGATCATGCACAGCGCGAAGGGCACACAGGTGTTGTAGGTCCGGTTCTCGCGGGGTCTGTGTGATGACAAACTCGATGATCAACTTCGGCAGAGACACCCGCCAGTCGCTGGAGAGCTTCAGGTGCTCCAGGTTCTTGTGCGCGATCTGCACACCCAGTTCGGTTGCCGCGTCCCCAGCCATCATCCGTGTCACGAACCACGGGACGAAGGTCGCCACAACGGCCGTCAGCGTGACCACCAACGGCAGCAACAAATTCATGGAAATCGCCATTTTGGCAAAAATAAATCGAAAAAAATCGACACTCAAAAAGTATGTTTGGGCAACCCCCTTTTTTCCGCCAGTCTAAAAGTAGCGGTTTTTTGGAGTTAATGACGCCTTCCTTTTTTTTCCCACGTTGCACCGAGTAATGGCTGAAACGGTGATTCTTGGACACGTCCATGATAGATGATGTTCAGGTCTGGCATGTGGGAATTCCTTGTGTGTCTTTGCATTCCCGCATTCAAAACCCTCTCTCTTTCGTTGCACATTGATGCTGCATCCCACTTCGGCATCACACCATGAAAGATTCAAAGTCACTTTCTGGTGTTGTTGGTGACATACGCTGCCGAGGGATTGCATGCAGCCACAATTGCACCACTCCAACTTGAGGCACCCCATTTTTTGTTGGGTGAGAGCTTAGAGTGGTGCAGCCCGTTCTTGAGTAATAACCCTTAAGCCACCGCACCTTGTCGCCGAGGTGTTGCATAATTGCAGTGTATCAACCTCTTTTGCCTTCCTCATTGTGAAATCCCAGCCTTTTCCAACTCCGATTGTAGCATGTCTACCCCCCCCCCCCCGGAAAACACCCACACCCTATTTTAGATCCCCTGAATTTGGGCAAAACAGCATGACGTCCGAAATTCCAGAAACGAATGGCCCCTGCTTGAGACACACTCGCAAGCATACATCTGCGCTCGCGCGCGCACACACACACACACACATGGATGCAAAGACCTGGATCCCCCCCGCCCACACACACACACAGCCCGTTGTTTCTGGGGATTATTGGAAAGGGCACTTATCGCCAATGCTCATTGCGTGCTGGGGCCAAGATCACATGCAGGCCACCTAGCACATCGCATGGTATAGGCCAGCAGGGCTGGGATATTGCGTACGAATGGACAGGGGTGGGGATTATGGTGCCTGTTGCACCCTATCCTATCTCAGGGCTGGGATATTGCGTACGAATGGACAGGGGTGGGGATTATGGTGCCTGTTGCACCCTATCCTATCTCTGTCTTTGACTACATGAGTTGAAATTCGTTTTCCTCCGGTGAACCCATGTAGCCACCGCACATCCGTCCCCATTTGTGGCCCCACTTCTGCTCCCCAACACCCCACGCACCAACCGCTGGCAGGCAACCGACACGAACACGGGGACATAACAGCAAACAGCAACAACAACAAATTCGCAAACGGGATTGTCGGGCGACCAGTACTGCCTGGGGCACCACCACCGCACATCAGTGGACCCTTCAAGGGCTGCCTGGCTGCAGGGCTTTGGTGCATTGAACCTATGCCTTGCGGCGTCTTACCACGGGGGGGGGGGGGGTTGGCACAAGGCCTCGGTATGTGATTGTTTGCCTTTGGCGGCGCCTATTGGCCTCTCGCCACTGCTCATTCTGACCCTCAGTGGGCCCGAACGCGTTATGGTTGTGTCAACGGAGCCCCTGGTTGACTTGTCCTGTTTGACTACTCCAGGGTCGGCTGTCCCGGAGACGGGCTGTTGCCCGTGCCGTTGACCAGGTGCATCCAGATGCACACTCCGAGCCCATGCTGGGTTTGCCCACTCCAGCACTGACTTGTGCGCGGTGGGGTGTGCATCTGCAGGATAATTTTCCTGACAGGGGGTTCTTACAACCACAATGATTCTTTCCCGTTTTTCCTTTCCTTCTCCTCCTTCTGCGCTCTGCACCGTTTTCGGCGAGCGCGGTCCTCCCTTTGTTCATGCCTTTCCCCCTGTCCAGTTTCTTCTCCACCCTCTCCATTCTTTCTGTCCTGGGGGGCATTGGGTGGCGGGGGAGTGTGTTGCTGTAGGGAGGGGGTAGAGGAAGGGGGGGGGGAGGGGGAGTGGGAGTGGGCTCGTCGCACCCTGCCCCCTCGTTCCCCTTGAGGAGGGTGATCCTGGCTCAAGGGGGGGGGGGGGGTTAGGAACGTGCAATATTTGGAATGGCGAAATTTGGTGTGGAAAAAAATTGGCACCAATCTTTAAATGCCACTGCAAAATTTGGTACAAAATTCCGAGACTGTGGCACAAAAACAAGCAGGGACTGCGACTGTTGGTTGTTAATTCCTTTTGGACTTTGGTTGGTTGCTGTTAAGTATTCTTTCTTGGCTCCTACACGCTTGCCATTGTGTCCTGGAGGCTCCTGGATGCTTGCTGTTTTCGAAACTGGCCCAAAGATCACGCCCCTGGCACCGTACAGCACAGCATGTGGTGCTGAATTCTCTTGGAATTTATGGACTGACCATCATGTACAACGACAAGGGGCCGCAGTACCCCCCAACTGGCCTCCCAAAGGGTCCCTGTAGAGTAAGCTGTGCGGGCACAAGGGGAATGTGCATACCAAATGCGCTAAAAATGACACCTTGAAAAATGGCTTCGGTCCATAAAATACCGCAGCAAAATTTGGTGCACCTATTTTAGGGGGGGGGGGTTCAGGCCGCGAAGCCCGCTCACCAGAAGGCACTCGGGAAATCTCTTGGAATCAAGGATCAGAGCAGTCCAATGCTACGATTGTCCCACGAGGCGATGTGGCAGCGGACATAACACGTCGCGAGGACAAGCTGATTCTGATACCAGGAAATTTGGTGCGCTTTTGTTGTGCCAGAATTTGCCATTCCAAATTTCGCCCATTCCAAATCTGAACCTCGCAGTGTACACGTCTAATCGCGCCCGGGCTCTGATTGCATCCGGTCACGGGGTTCACAACGGTTGACAAGGGCTCACAAGGGCTGACAAGGGCTTGCAAGTTATCACAAGGGTCCACAGCGGTTCACAAGGCCCAAGGCCCGGCAGGGGTCACAGGGGGATACCAATGGCAGGGCCTCGAACAGCCACTGGCACAACTGCATCATTTCGTTGCAGTACTTGTGGATGCACTCGGCGGCAAAGCCGTAGGCGATGTTGGCGTTCATGGTCTCGTGATTGCCGCGGTTCAAATGGACGGAGTCGGGCCACAGGCACTTCATTGTGCACAAGAGCGCAAGGATTTCTGCGCCATGGTCCCCTTGATCCACGAAATCGCCGTTGAAAAGGTACTGCGCGCCCCCGGGACTTGGGAGGCCGTGGATGTGCAATATCCACAGCAAGTCATTGAGTTGGCCGTGCAAATCCCCAACAACAATGAGCTTCTGGTGTGCCCCTGAGTCTACCCGAATGTCCAAGAGCGACCTGTTGTTCTTGGAGTACAGCTGCCGAGCACCAACCAACGCCTTCCCGAAATATGACCTGCGCAGGAGGAAGCTTGTATGAATGTACGTAAGCATGTGCGTGCGCATATGTGCACATGTGTATGTACGTGTGTATGTACGTGTGTATGTACGTGTGGCCACGTAATCTACAACCCGGGGAGGTTCTCACCAAGATGAGGGGCCAGGTCCAGGGATACGGGCTTTCTGGAGGCCTGGTCACCAGGCTCAGCACGGCCCGTGATCCTGCACGTGAGCTGACCCCGCTGACCGGTGCCGGAGGCCCTCCGTACGATGGTTCTCCCCATACACAGCTGCTGACCTACATACACATCCATCCACCCATTCATCCATCCACATGTATCCACCTGTCGCACACCCCACCCCTCCAAAGAGCCTGTGCTGCTCTCCCCCTTAAAATGACGACCCCTCCCTCCGACACAGTGCGCCCATGTCGCGCTTCGTCAATCTCCATCATGGACCCTTGCGCCCGTTTGGGAGGCCGCTCTGCACCCCCTAGTCCTGCCTGTGCTGCCACCCGCTTGTTGTCTACGCCCTTCGCTGAGGGCCCGCCATGGTGGTGTTCCCACCGTTTCCTCCTGGCTGCCCGTGTGTGCTCCGGCGTTCCCCAGCTGGCGAGCTGGCGCTGTGCTGTGGCACGCCTCACTGGGGTCGCTCGCGGGTGTCCAGTGTGTCCCCTGGAACAGCAGTACCTGCAACCCTATCCCACGGCCGCGCATGGTAAGCACTGTGGTCTGGCGTGTGGGGGAGTTCACGCACTGCATCAGGTGTCTGAAAAGGTGTCATCAGGTGTTCTCTAGGAAATGGTCTACCTTTGACGCCCTTGAAAATACTGTCTCTTGGTGGGGGTTGCTGGGGAGGAGTTGTGGCAGGGCGTGAGGGCCCGCATGGGCGAGCTCACATGCAAACAATGCAGCAACAGGCTGAAAGAAGACGAATTACAGGCCTGCCAACATGGGAACATTATAAAGGACATGGCACAAACCAAAAACAAAGCACACACGCATATGAACGTTTTTGGGACGCAGTAGCCTCCAAATTAGCTGAAACAATCTATGGAACGACCCCAGTTTACGCACCGCGCGCACACCAGGTGCGCACTGCATCTGATACTCCCCCTGTGTCTCACATGCACATGTCCGCTACAACGCTCACTTGACCTCTGGCCTGCGGTGTTTTCATGGGCCCTGGTCTGGTGTGAATACTGTCGTCCTGCTTGTGCCCGCACTGTGCTGTGCATGTTCCCGGAGGGCGTGCTGGAAACACGCCGCCGTCGTTGGCTCCGTATCGAAGTCGTCCGCGCAGGGTCGTCGCATTCCGTAAGCATTCCGCCATGTTGCCATCGCGGCACCCTCGCTCACACATAGCCCTTGCCAGCAGCTGCGGTGGTGCAGGTGCGGCAGCACCCGAATCAAACTCAGTTCGCGACGGGCATCAGCCGGATGCTCTGCGACTGAGCTGCAGGGAACCGAGGGCTTTGTGCACAGGGTGTACCTCCTCCATCCGCCCCTTTCCTTCTTATGTGCCCCTGCTGCAGGGATGGATTAGAATGGAGGAGGTTGCCAAAGCGGTTGGGGGCTGTTACTGTCGGTTACAAATGCCATTGAGCTTGGCACTTGCCGTCAAGGAGACACTGGGCATAGGCTGGGCGCCTTGGAGAGGGGGGGGCGCATGCAAGTCAACAAAGCGCTCCACACATGCACGTCTTGGTATGCATATGCAGCAATGTTCGGCAGTTCCACTAAGTACACACAGTGTTCATCATGAGCTCTTGTGTATGTACAGGCTATCGCACCTCACAATGTTGTTCCCTTCAATAAGCCGTGTTTTGTCGGCTACAACCTCTACCCTTAATGAGACAGTACATAGGAGTATGGGCCCGTCGGGTTACACCACGGTTGCATGCTGCTGGGACTTCTTTGGCCAATCCGACGTGTACCATCGCCAGCCCTCAAGGAGGAACAGGGGAGGGGTGCGTGTAATGGTGTGTCTATCTTCCAAACTCGGCTTCTGTTTTCCTCGTCGAGCTCACATCTGTACTGAAATTTGCACTGCTTGCGGAACAGTAGGAATCGTCGGAGAAATCCGTAAGGTAACCCACGTCATTGTCTAGACGCGGTGATTCAACGGGCGATCTTGATGTAGGTTCCTCTTCTGAGTCCTTAGCGTCTAGCCATGCTGGCAGTGGTGGAAATAACGCACGCGCTGTACCTTGTAACTCGTGCTCACACTCCCTAGACGTGACAAGCATAGGTGTGACATCATCTCATGGAACCAGGGGTGTCATCTCTATATTGATGCAGGGCGCCGAACTCGTCCCCACCCTCACCTGGGGGGTGAAAGGCATGCGTACGTGCTGCCGTACCATCACATACAGTGGAGCCAGTTTTCGTCCCCTCTCAACCAGTTCATTAGTTTGCTCATTGCCTGCAATGTCGACAAGACTAGGGACTTTGAGCAACTCAAAGGTGCAAACTGCCAATCCTAATTTGTCGAGCACTTCACTCCAGGGATCAACATTTACAGGTGGGCCCTGGGGGGTTCCCCAGCCCGCTGCGTTCCACTGAAGGGCTTTGCCTTGCAGTCCATCATGGACATACGCAAAGTCTGTGGCCACTGCCACAGATATGGGTCTGAATTTGTATCCATCCACAACATCAATTACTGCCTGTAACTCTGCACGATTCACTTGATTGCCGTAACCGAGGAGGGAGGTACAACGCATGTTCCCATGCATCATGTTGCGAATGGCACCCATACCCACCAATCTAGCCAACTTTTGGGACCCATTGTACGGAACCATTTGTGAACACAACCATAAAACCTTGCTCTTGTAACTTACGTATTCTGTCCAGTGCTCGCACAACTAACTCCTGTTTACGTTCCAGTGTTTTTCTACGCTTACTAGCACGTTCATCTGCTTCTTGCTGTGATGGGAGCTCTCTCCAAAAAAGAAGCTATCATTCTGCTCAAGACGTGGATTTTGCCCACGGTTTTGCTTACTGCCCGGTCCTATTTTCTATGTGACATTGTGGTCAGGTCACTGAAAGTCGTCTTTCAAACCACACTGGGGGTAGACAGCTGGGGGGTCACCCGCCATGAATTGGCCCAAGAGCCGGATTGCGGGGGGGACCGGTTTCCCACACCCAAGGTTTGGCTTCAGGCTCAGTTTGGACTGTCTTTTCACAAATTTCTCCAACAGCCGACGACATTTACCCCCTCGGTCAAAGAATCATTTTGCATGTGGTGTCTCAAATATGGCGTGCCACTGCACGCATGGGCATGGCCCTACATTCAATTGGGGCCAGTCCCATACAAAACATTTGGGTATCTCTCTTGCAGCCTGAAGTCATTTTCCATTGCGCGTAGGTACATTGTGGACGGTATTGCAGACACCAGTGCAAGGGGTCTGTTGCCCCTGTGGTACTCGGCAGTTTTCAAGAATGAAAAACACCTCACCTACTATTGCCCTGCACTGATACAAAAAGGAATCCTGATGGTGAAGGATCTTTACGATGATGATGGTCGCATTAAACCATCTCTGCTGTCCAAAATAGCACCTACCTGGAAGCAGATCTATGAAACTGGTCTGGGGAACTTCCTGCGACTGCAGCCAACTGACCCCCCCCCCCGTCTTGGCAGGAGCTTGGGCTAAGACGAACACCCTTAAACGATTAGCACCGGACCTGGAGACGGTAGCCAGAAGGTCTCCAGCTGTCTGGAAGGCCTTTGGGGCAGCTCCCCTGCCGCCGTCTATTGTGGACTTCATTCATCAAGTTTTGTGGAGGAAACTAAAAGTAGCGGACAGACTGTCTCCCGGGACGTGAGACTTGAGGTGCCCAGTTTGCGGGTTTTAGAAACCATTGACCATGCTCTAAAAGCCTGTCGCTTCCATGTAGTCTCTTGAGAAGTGCTGGGATGAAGTGACCGTGGACTCAGCCCTGCACACAGTGCGCACGCTGCCGCTACATGTTAGTTTTAAAGAACCGCTAGGCATTATGCTTTGGACAACTCTCGGTGCACATTGGTCTTTTCGAAATTCTCCGAAACGGGGGGGCATGGGATCCTTTGACGGTTTTTTATCTGTGTGGATCAAATTTGTAGCTTTTTTGTCGACTTGGGAACCCCTCTCTCGATTTTCAGCAGTATTTCAACAGTTTCATTCATCTATTAGCCATTTAGCTTCTCAAGGCTCTCTGATCACTTCGAAAATTCCGTATATTTCCAATTTTCACACCCAGATACCGAATGTGGTCACAGATCATGACCCCGCACAGTAGGTCCCCCTGTGGAGTTGACGCCACGTACCTCTTATCCCTTGCAGGTAGAGACCCCTTAACAACGAGGCCGCACTTTCCCACTTTGAGAAGGAGGCCTGAGAAAATGCCAAAGGTTTCATAAGCTCCACAATTTGCTGTACCGTGTCCTCGACACGTCTTCCTGTGATTAGTGCTCCCAGATCGTCGGCGTACAGAAACGCCTCAACATTGTCCACACAGTCAAACCCATACAAGACAAAGGAAACACAAAAGGAGAAGAGGACCGGGGAAAATGGGACCCCCTGACCAATACCGGCAGCTGGGTGAAAAAGTATTTCCCTCACCACCCCCCTCCCAACACAGAAGTGAAAGGGGGCTTGCAGCGTGGACAGAATGAAACAAATGATATTGTCCGGTAACTCTATGAGGCGCACCACTGCCGTAATAAAGCCATGCGTTAATGTAGGAAACACTTGGAAAAGTCGAAACTCACAATTACTCCTGAGAACATGCTTTCCCATCCTGCTCCAACGGCCCAGATGTGGTTCAGCATATGCTTCCCTTGACACATCCTACCTGACGCCGATGCGTAAGTTGCTGGAATATTTGTTTTACCATCAGGCACACAATATTCATCATCCATTTTTTTTCACATCTTGCAACACAATGGGGCGGAGTTTGTTGACTGTCGCCACCCCTGTGGTTTTAGGGATTGAATTAATCAAGCCCACAGCTAAATCAGGGAGAATTGATCCTGATTCAAAGCATTCTTGTGTGATCCCAAGCATGCGAGGAATAAAAACCTCAGCATAGACCTTGTAAAACTTGGCGCCCGTGCCATCGTCTCCAGGGGAGACATTATTGTGTAAGTTCTCAAATGCCACCTCAACCAAATCCCTGGAAAGGGGTCTCAGCAGTGCCCGAGCCATGGCACTGAAGTTTGAAGGCAAATTCATTTTTTTTAAGGAAAGCAATGCATTCCTCTTCACTCTTTTGTCCAGGGACAGAAATGGCAGACCAGTGCTGTTCCAGGGCAGTTGCAATCTGTAGGGGGTGATTGAGGACTTTTCCTCCTTTGTCCCTAACCCACCCTAGCTTGCGCCTCTGCTGCAACTCTGTCATGAGTTTATGAATTTGTTGGTGCCGCTCCTTGGGGGAGTCCTAGCGAAGGTCCTCCCCCTCCTCTCAGCTGCGACAGTAGTTTGAGCCCTGTTCAGAGCTATCAGAGCTATCTTTTTCAAAAAGAGAGGCAAGAAGAGAATACGCCGCCGATTCAGATTGTGGAGTATACTGGTGTGCTTTGAGGTACGCCCAACCCTGAGGGCACACCGCATGGCAAGGGCAGTTCTGAATGATACCCAGTAGGTTCCCAGTAGAGAGGGGGGTGGAGGGGGGTGACCTCCCCCCCTTCCAATGCATCCCTGCCCTGCCCCTCGTCGAAACAACCATCTGCTTGAGGCGTTGGGGCCCCTAAAGGCAGTGGCCCAAATGTGACCTGTGGATCGGGATGGACCAGTGCTCCTTCAGATGGTCGATGAGGGTCGCCAAACTCTCCTCCGTCGGGGGCCAAGCCAGTTGAGGCCCGTCATGGTCCGCCGGGATGGCCTCGGCCAACAGCATCTCTTCGTAGTCATCGAGCTCCTTGCGGTTGCGGGAGAGATTGCACTGCGACCCACGGATCTTGAAGGTCTCCACCACATTCAAGGCGCCGTCCAGCTCGATGAAATCCCGCTCGGAGCACTGGTCCAGTTTGCTCATCAGCGGATTGAAGGAGCTGATCACAGCGGGGCCCTTGAGCGGTTTGACCTGCAAATCACAGCGTTGAACTCCGGGACAGGCCACGCCTTACCGTTACCGGGGGGGGGGGGGATGGCAGCCTGGGATCCTCCGCCTGACCACCCCCCCCCACACCCACATCAGAAAAATGTTCTTTCAAAAAAAAATGAAATCAAAGGGGCCGAAAATTGGAGGTCAATTGTTGATGCACAAACTTTATTTTTGGCCTGTGACCCAACCCTAACCGGGATTGAATATTGGGACTGAGCTAGCGGGGGAAGGAACATCGTCTAGGAGACATCAACAACAAATGAGGTACGCACTGCAAAATGCATGAGAGCGGCTCAAAAGGAGCTCAAAATGAGCTGTATTCATCCGTTTGGGCACCACAACTGGACTAGGATCATTTTTGGAAAACCATGGTTTTGACCCGTTTTTGAGCCATTTGTGGTCCCAAATTGGCCCATTTCCAGGCCCTTTCGGCCCTGAGAGGGGCCAAAATTGCTCAACATGGGCTCAAAATGGAACCATTCCACTTGGTTGTGCAACCCAAATAGTCCAAAGGTATCTTTGGAAAAACACATTTTTGGTCCATTTTTGACTGATTTTTGGTCCCAAAACAGCCCATTTTCAACACATTTTGTGACCTTGGAGTGGCCAAAATGGCTTGCAATGGGCTCGCAATGGGCTCATTTCACTTGTTTGTGCACTCCAAATGGTCTAGGATCATCTTTTGAAAAACACATTTTTGTCCCATTTTTGACCCATTTTTAGTCCCAAAATCGCCGATTTTCAAGGCATTTTGGGAGTTTGGGAGGGCCAAAACGGGCAACCATGAGCTCAAAACGCGCCAAAAACACTTGTTTTGGCATTCCATGTGGTCCGGGATCATTTTTGCAAACAGGCTTTTTTTTGCACCTGGTGGACCTTGTTGACCCATTCTGGCACCCACCTCTTTGGCCGAATCAGGAGGTTTTTCCGGCTACTCTGGCCCTCAAGCTGGGATCGACGCCACACACAGCTCATAAGTGCAACCATTTTGTTCATGTTCTGACTGGTATTGCAACGGTTTCGGCTCACAATGCTGGCACTCATTCGGCCAACAAAAGTCCCTTGCTCGTCTGCGGTATGCTGATTTGTGCGACCCCTGTCTGAGCACCTACCTGGCACTCTCCCTCCCGTGCATTTCACACGCTGCACTGCACCCTGTTTGTGTGTCTCCTGTCATCTCTTTGCCTCTTAAGACACTGGATGACCCAATGGTCGATAAGTACAGGTGTAGCAAAGTTGGCCAGAGGAGGGTCTCATCCCCTCTGGCCGCAAAAGGGGCAAATGCAAGACAAGGCTTTGGGTGGACTCGCCTCCCCATAGCGAGTGCTAGCTCGCCCTACTAGGCGCTTACCAAATAGTCGTGGAGTTCGGGTGGATAAGCAAGAAAGCGCCACTCAAGGTACAACCTTGGAGGTAGTAGTAGCTGGTAGAGACAATGCTTTAAACCAAAGGGGACAACAGAGGTCACTGCGAGCAAGAAATCTGCCACTACATACACTGGCCTGAAACCGCTGGTGACATCCGCGTCAAAGAAGTGTGGTATGAAGTACCCCACTTGTTGCGCTTGGTCTTCATGGGAGGCCGGCTCTTGGGCTGTGGCTGCTCGGCCGCCAGCTGCTCTAGTGAAAAGCCTGGGGACAAAGTGCGCTCAAAATACGGTGATGGTTGATGTGCCTCTTCTTCCTGCTGTATTTCGTGAAGTTGTTGCTGGATGTGCCACGGTGGTGGCGGGCTCTAACGTGCATGCTTGTTGGGAGTATCATGGTGCAGTTCGGCCTATCGTTTGTCAGTAGACATGCTTGCTCGCCCCACTTCGGGACGCTCAACCAGAAGACACCAAGAAAGAAAGAAGGGGGGATGGATATGGCCGTAGAGGCCACACGACTGAAGCAAGGAACCTGCCCTTGAGCCAAAGCATGCGTTTCCTCCGTTCCAGGCGGGGTCGTATCTGTGTTGTCTGCTCCTTTTCTGCTTTCGGGCTGGCCAACCCTGCCTGTCACTGACGTCTGTGCTGAAATCGCATTCGTCGGCGAACAGCACCCAACCCACTGGGGGTTCACCCTCGGCTGGGTCCGGTAGCGCACCGGCTCTCAGATACAGTGGGGATGGCTGATAGATTTTAGTCATGGGCTCGGAACCCAGTAGCTGCCACACCTTCGCAGGCGACGGCGTGGCAGCTTGCAGAAAGCCGGCCGGCGTACACTCTTGATCGGTGTCGCAGTGGGAACGATCCCCGGACGGTGTGTCAAAGAAAAGTGTGACCGTAGATGGAGTCAGAAACAACGGATCCTGGAGGCAAGATACGCCCTCCTCATCCAGGAGGAGTATGCGTGAGGTTGAAGGCTTGCGAGGAACATCTATGCTTTGCAAAAGCCCTGCGGCTGCCGGGGGAGGGTGGGAAGGTGTGCTCATGCTTCGGTAGTGTGGATGCATACAAAGCCCTTTCTCGGCCAGCGGGTCTGCCTGTTCGTTCCCTGGTATGCCGTGGTGGGATGGCGACCACGCCCACTTGAGGTGGGGTGTCAAGTGGATAATGCTTCCCATAACAATAAATTCAGTACAGGGCCCCTGGGAGCACACCAACCATTGCGGCACCATTTGTAGGCTTCACATGTCACACCATCTAACAAATACTTGGAGTCGCCAAAAATCATTGTGCGTTGTGTCACCTTCAGAACGGCTGCGATGGCCGCCTTGAGTTTCGCCCTACTATTAGTTTGTCATTCCCCCGCCTCCAGGGGGGCTGCAAATTCCCGGTGACCTGGGAAGCAGCATCCATACCCCCCCTCACATAGCCACACTTAGGGTAACGCTTAGCCGACCCATCACAGAAAAGGGTGTGCCACCCTTCCCTGAGGTATGTGGTGGCCAGCCTCTTTACTTGCTCGGCTATTGTGGCCTTGCGCTCATCGCGTCGCTATCGCTTGGGATCCGCTGTTGTACCCGGGATAGTATCTGGGTGGAAGTGCCGCCAGTTGATGAAGTCCAACAACGCTTTACTGTGAAACTTTAGTGGCTCCAACTTGATAGCCATATTGATTTCTCCTGCCCACTTGGTGACAAACTCTTCGATGCTGGGCGCGGCGCCCAAAGACGCCGCGCACTTGATATTCAAGTGCGCCTTGCGGGCACACCACAATACAACGCCTGGTGCCGAGCGTAATGTCTGTGCTATGGGGAGCTGGGACCACGACCCCGTTTTGCCTTGGATGTGCCACTGAACCCAAACCTGAGCCTGAATCTGCTATGAAATGCGCTAGACCCATAAATGCCATGGCACTGAGGGACCATGTGGCTTGGTGTCTGCCGTGTATAGTGCAAGTGAACGGAACATTGAATGCAGCACCAAGAAAGGATTCTTATTAAGATGTATGACAGCACTCGTCATTGACACTTATGAGTAGATGAAGCAAGCGCACCCTGCTTGGTACTGGGTGTGTTCGGAGAAACTCTTCTTTGTTGCTTGTATATTGTGTGATGTCATTTGTTTTGTTTGTAGATGATGCCAGTGCTACCAACATGCAGCATAAGTGGCACGCAAGAATGTATCTGTTAGACGTAAGAAATGTAGGAAACGAGCTAAGCGGCACAACTCCAAGTCCAAGATGCTTGCAACGAAAAGCAGCTCACAAAATCAAAAGTTGCAAAAACGCTTCAAGATTATCCCCGAAACTGGAATGCATGGCGTGCTGCACGTGCTTAAAGAACTTACAATACCTGGGGACGTGACATATAGTCTCTTCCTTCCCGCAGAGGGGGGCAATCCTTAATTTGGAGCCAAGGTGCAAGCCTGACACGCAAGCGCAAATTGCACCACAAGCTCTGATATACAAAGTCACACAGCCAAGGTGGGAGAGGGGCGTTCCAAAATATTGCCCGCATGTCCTTGTCCTCGTGTAACGTTACCTTCTTAGACGGCGCCATCAAGGAAAGGGACTCGGCCTTAGCCCACGTCCCGGCCCATACAGAAGGGACAGACCCATCATTGAGTGGCAGATCTTGGAACGCTTGGAGTGCCGAGGAGTAAATCGCCACCACAAGGGTGGGAGATGTTGCAGTAGCCTCGGGTTGGGCTAGCCCACCACTAACAGCAAATGTTTTACTTTCGATACACCCGCCCTGATGAGATATGTGTTGAAAGATGTGTGCCCGTATTTGTTGGAAAACAGGCACGAGTGCCAAAGCGATGCTTCCATGACATTTGCTGTGGAGCGCACACGGACATTGTGGCGCGCTCGCGAGAAGGACAATACGCTAGTCGCGATGTACCCCATATTTGCTTGTGGTATTTCCCCAAGCCGCAACTAGATGAGGGAGGAGGCCTGGGGCGTCACCCCATAGTCAAGATGGGCCACATGTGCGTAAAGGAAGCCTTCCTGGGGCCCGTCTAGGAGGCCTTCCGTCTAGCACGAGTAGCCTCTAGCCTAGGGCTTACTATAGCGGAAAAAGTGCAACTCATGAAGTCTCCTGCTTACAACACAAGCATATGTGGCAGATAGGTTAGTAATCTCTCTAGTTAGACAAGTGTATCACATCCACTTTGGTTTTGCTAGCTGGGGGCTCACCTACCACCAGCTATCGCAGCAAGGAGACAATGGGGGGTATGAGCTCCAGCTACCCGAGACCTGGTCTCAAACCCAAGGGGCCCTGGCCATTGTTCAGTTTTTCTCTCAACCACTACGGTTTCCATGCAGTGTGCGGGCTTGCTTTGAACACCCCCAAACATTTAACAAAGGACTGTTGTTGCAGCCCAGCCTCTTTGAACTGCTGCAAGTCCCCCTCCCCTACATCACCCTTGAGTACAAATGCCAACGTGCTCAAATTAATGTGTAGGCCTGAGATGGCTGAAAAACGATTGAGATGGTGCATGACATAGGCAACAGCTTCGCCCATGCACTTGTGAGCGACAGTGACCAACAGGTGGTACACGTATAGGTATATCCCCACCCCACCTGGGGCGCGATTGAGGGGAAAGATCATGAAGGACGCACAAAAAAGAAAACAACAGATCGGAGAACGGCTCTCCCTAACCAATCCCTACCACAAAGTAGTAGCAGGACAGTAGAGAAGACAGGAACAAGTCCACGAACCCCTGCGGGAGTTGTATGAGGACTAGTACCGCCCTGATAAAGTTGTGTGACAAAGTGGGGAAAGCGTTGTTGTAGTCCGTTGTGGGAAATGCCATGGCGTCCTTTGTGGACCACTCCCCTTGCACACTCCAGATGTGGTGGATCGTGTGCCGATGCTTGAAGCGACCCACCACTTTTGGGGGTGTGATCTGCATGAATAAATCCTCCACTTGCAGGAGGAACACGGTCACAAACCACTTTTTTTGAGCTGCTGCAAGGCTATGGGGCGCAGCTTGTCAACTGGCATGGCGTCTAACCTGTTCGGGATACACCGGATGACACCTTTCCCCGAGGCTTCTGGGAACAGACCTGACTCCTCAGCTGACTGTATGATATTGAGCATGAGTGGTGAAAAGAATGCCGAGAAACTAGAATAAATGAGTAGCGGAAACCCGTCCAATCTTGGCGAGGCCCCAGGACTGGTCTCAGGAGGGCCTCTTCCACCAAGCTTGAAAAGCAAAAGTGCCGATTGTTTGACTGCAGCCGGTATGGGGAGTGCCTCCAAGTATTTTGGGCAATCCTTGACGGAGGCGCGCTGTTCCTGGGACATACCCCCCGAGTGCTGCTAGAGTGTCTGTGTTATTTTGTCCGGCTCAGCCATGCCCCATCTTGCTTCACAACCAAGACAAGTGTTTGGCTTTTTTCACATTTTTCATCAATCTATCTATCTGCTTGTGCCATGAGTGCCGATTGTCTTCATTCATGTGCTGCCCTGCTATCAATCCGTTGATCTCTCCTAACCTTTCTAAACCTATCCGCCCATCTTCTGCCTGCTCATGACATTGTACTAACATCGTGTACGATGCACAATTTGTCCGTGGGGCTAGTCCTTGCAACTGCAAGTAGACCCACCCCTGCGTGCACACTTGGTCCCTGGTGGAAGAAAGCAACAATGACAAGATTCCCCCCCCAACCTCCTGACAGGTACAGCTCACACATACACAGTACACAAAACCAACACTGATGCTTGCTCCTTCACTGGCGCGGTGGATCTATGATACACTTCTCCATGATTGTATCAATGGTGGTCCTGAAGTGTGCGTAAGCGTCCGGGCGGGTGGGTGGGCCCAAAAATCTTTAAAAGATTCTATAGTGATAGTGCATATGAGTGGTATTATGGGGTGAATCCTGTGATTCGCCTATAGGCGAATCCCTTGATTCCCCCCCCAACCTCCTGACAGGTACAGCTCACACATACACAGTACACAAAACCAACACTGATGCTTGCTCCTTCACTGGCGCGCCAGGCCCGAAGGGCACCGTGGGTCATCTCTGACTCTCACTCATGCTGGCTCTCGTGGTTCCACATATATAGGCGTGCTCGCTCACTGACTCACACTGTGCCGTCTCATTCATCGCACTTGCGAGGGGAGCTCTCTTTTATATACCCCGGGTATGGTCCTGCTCTGCCTGCACCACGTGTCGTCCCTCTCCCCCCCCTCTCCTCTCCAGCCCACTTTTTCCTCACTCTGGTACATTAGCGCCATGGACGGTCCGTGCAGGAGTGACAGTCATCCTCATGCCAGCCTCGCCTCAGTCTGAGTCCTTCTGTTCCAGATCATCCTTCACAAGCTTGAATACATCTTTGATGAGGTCCGCTTTGCCATTGAGGGTGACGCTTTGCACTGCTGTGGCATGGTGGGTGAAGGACATCGTCAGCCTGACTCCTGGTGCCAGTTGCAGCTCGTGGCGGCCGAGGTAAAGGTGGCGTTGGGCTTGGTCCTTGCCCTTCTCAGCAGGTTCGACCCGTGCCATTGCATACTGCGCCCTGGTGCGTCGCGTGATCCATCCACAGAAGGTCTGCCAGGCGTTGTGGAGGTCCCGTTCTGGTACTGGCCGGCACAGCACTAACTCGAAGGATTGCTCGGTCATCGCTCCCAGGCGGTATCTGGGCTGTTCTGCATTGAGGTGCCCTTCCGCTCTCTCCGCTCTCCGCCTCAGCGTGCGCGCCTTCTGCGCCAGCTTGCCCTCCGGGCCCCGAGATCCTCGTGCGCGTTTCGACCCCACTTTCCCCTCGTCATGGGACTCCTCCTCATGTCGGTCGCCCCACTCAGACATGTTGCAGGGGTCTGCTACAGCAAAAAGAGGGGGCACTCCAGCCATCGCTCATGCGAGGAAAACCCCCCCCCCCTGCTACAGTCGGACCGACCCAAAAATCTGCACAAGGTGCAGCTCCCCGCACAATGCACCCCACTTATGTGCCGCCTCAACCTTTGCCCTGGTGATGCTTGCTGGCGTCAGGTCTGGCAAACGGGACACAACATCAGCAGGCATGCGCGCAGTATCAACCCAGACAACATTCAAAACCATGCCCGTGTGCCACAACAAGTTCCAAAGAGCACGGAGTGTCTTCACTTGCGTACATGCCCTCGTCGACGCCCTCATATTGGCTGCACTGTAGCAGGCTGCTGTATTGTCCACAAACAATGAGACCCTGTGCCACTTCTAGGTCACCGCAAACCTACAGGCATGTAGGACACCACTGAGCTCCGCCTGTTGCTGGTTCTGCGCCGGGATCTTTCGCGTTCGCATGACTCCATTGCGTCCAGAGATGCCTAGGCGGTACCCACCAGCAGTCTCTGCTGCATCCACTGACAGGAACGGCGCAAAGCCAAAATGCCCAGGCCTTGGGTCAACCGTGGCTGGCACGTACGATATCGCCAGCGCATCGAACAGTGCCGATATCAGGGCTGGGCTCGGGCGGTGCTGAAACCGATGATGTCCGACGCGGAACCTATGCCACCCCTGCAGAAACAGGGTGACCCCTTTTCGTGGTCCAAATGCCCATTGCATTTTTCCCGTGACCCGTTCCGCCACCTTTGGAGACACAGGCGAGCAGGCCGTTTTGATGGCAATCCCCAAGCACTTTGTGAGCATTTTGTCGGTGTTCCGCACCTCCCCTTTGGCCACGTCGAACGTCTTTCCCAGCCACAGGACATTCTGATGTGGCTCGAGGCAGGATTTTATGGAGATGCGCAGGCCCTTTGCCGTCAAGAAACCCGCCAGCCGATGGCCCAGGCTTTTCATGCACTCCCTGTCACGTGACAAGATCAGGACATCATCCAAATAATGGAAACGGTAGATATCGAGCCCCTCCGCGTGGTTGTCAAAGAACTCCTTCAACAGCGCCGCCAATGTGTCCTGTGCCAGTACCGGGGAAAACTTCCACCCAAACGGGAGGCAGTGGAAGTGCGCCCCCTGTATGCGAAACAGTCCCCTATGTTCAGCTGGGATTTGCAGGCTCCAGTAGAAGTTGGATATGTCCAAGGTAATGCCCCACAACGGTGCTCCACGGTGTATCTCCCGTTGGATGGTCCGAAATACCGTGTGAATCGACAGTAGCCTGACCTTGCGCAGCGGCACCTTCGAGCAGTCGTTCAGATTTCGCATGTCAATGATGAAGGAGCACTTCACATCATTTTTGGGTTTAACGAAAGCCGACACATTGTCCGTGAGGTCCTGCCACTCAAGGGCACCCAAACACGTGGGGTCCCGGCACAGGAACCCATCGTCCACCAGCACTCCAATCATGCGTCTGGTGTGCAACGATACTGCCATACATCGAATCTCCCACAATCGGGCCCCGACTTCCAACTCCGTATATCCCAAATGAGGCGCTTTGGGATGTTCGCGTTCCACACATCTAAAGGGATGTCCAGGCTGCCCTTCTCTCCAAGGCCCGCAGCAATCATTCTTTCTGAGATACCTCCCGACGGGCCATCCCCATCATATCCGTCGTAGTCCTGACCCAGCAAGTCCCAGTTGAGCTCATGCAGATTCCCCATGTGGCGCAGGATCGTTTCCAGGTGTGCCTGCCCACCGTCCACATCTCTGAGGCGCTCCCGCGCTCGGAGGATTACCGCAAGCGCGGCCCGAAAAAGCTCATTCCGCGGGATATCCGAGACCCGCTCGATCCGTCTCGAAGCCGACCACGCACACGCCCAGGCCCGCCTATATGTGACCCACGCTCCTGCTGTACTTCCTCCTCCAACTCCCATGAGGTATTTTCACCTTCGCGGCTTGTGCTGCCTGCCCACCTTGTTGTCGGGTGATGCCTGTCTCGATTCCCCCCCCCCCTTACCCCACAGGCCGCCCGGCCATCCGCCTCCTCACGCGCTGCGTCTCCTCTTTCCCCTCCTGCCATCGGCCTTCCGAGGTGAGGGGCTATCCGAGGATGATCCAGAGCACGTGGAATCTCCAGAGTCGCTCTCTGGGGCGCTCCGCTCAGGGATATCGTAGGCCTCAGGGGCCCAGAACTCCGTACACCGCCTGGTTGCCGTTCCCGCAATCCATGGTCTCCCCTTGAGGTAACTGGGGGGGGTAGGCGTTGTGAATGGGTGCCGGATGTGCCCTGGGTGCGGGCAGTTGATGTAGGCCATTGCCGTTCTTGTGCTCTTCCACCTGAACCACGCCTTGATGCTAGGGATCTTGCCCCCGGCCTTGTACATGGTCGCTGGGCCCAGGCGCCTCCATGCATGCCACCTATAGTCCTTCCACTTGGATCCACGCAAAAGGGTCGCCATGACATGCTGCAGTTTGTCCTCAGAGACCAGTCGCTGGAACTTGTCGAGGTTCCAGCATCTTTGTGCAATTCAGGCGCAGAACTGCAACCATTTGAGGGCCACTCCTGAAACCGTACGGGTAATCCAAGCCCTGTGGACTTTGCGGTCATAGAACTCCGCCGTCCCTGCCAGAACCCCCAGCTTGTGGAAGCTGATGCTAGCCGCCTCGCCGACTCTGAGGTCCAGCAGCGTTGAAAGTACCGCGAGTCCCACCACACACCACTCCAGCTCTGAATCCGCTTGGTGTGCCATGATCTGCAGAGCCTCAAAACTGCCCCACTCCTGTGTTGACTTCCCTTCCAGCCGCTGTGCTGCCTTGAATGCCTTCCACAGTCGTTTTGGGACCGGCTCGCTGACCACCCCCATGGTGTATGCCATGGCCGCCGCATTGAGGATTGTTTTGACCGAACTGCTGCCTTTTCCCTCTCGAATGGCATCACACACGACTTGCTCCACCACCTTGTATGGTCCCCACTCCGGCCGGGCCATATGTGTCTGTCGGAGTCGTCGCATTCCTGTCTTGTACGTGCCCAGCGATGTTGTGCTATAGGAGTTTGCGAGGACTTGCCAGTTGCTTCCCAGGACCCCATCCTTGCTGTCCGCCTGGGCTCGACACAATGCGGCATATGCCCGTCGGTATGCCGGCCATCCCCTGGGAATCTCGTCTTCTTCGCTCTCCCCCTCCACTTCTCCTTCATGCCAAAGGAACCTGTTTGGGCTGTCCTCCGCCATGCCCCCCCCTCCCCCCCCTTCCGGGGGAAGTCAGTTCTCGCAGTCCCATATCCAGTGGCTGTCTCCACATTCTCCACAAGGCCCCGGGGGGCCCTTCGCCACGTCATATGCGTTGTCGCCTCTCGCAGTGCAGTAGTAGGTGATGTTCTCCAACTCCGCAAACCTGAATCTCCCTTTTCGGGTCGCTTCAATCCATGTGCGGGCTCCCAATCTTTCCAACTCCTTGGCAGACCTCGCCGTAACCCGTGATTGTGGTTGCTTCCCGGTGCCCTTATGTGAGCCACCAGTCACATTGTGGCCCCCGCTGGGGTACTTCTCTTTATAGTTGTCCTTGGAGACCAGCATCACCTCCCACGGCTCCTTTGCCAGCGTCTCCCCTTTTTCCTCCTCGTTGGACTCCAGGAATTTCTTCAGTGAAGCTGTCGTCTCACGCATCCATTTGGCATTCCCGGGGCCTCAACAAACTCGTCCAGCGCTGCAGGGGTCAGGGGTCTCACGATTTTTGCTCTCCGCTTGTGCTCCAGTCTCACTTTGAGCGCCTCCATCTGTTTTGAGATCTCTTGCTCCTCCGGGTCTACAGATGCGTTTGGTTTTCCCACATCCGATGCATCTGCCGATACCAGGTTCAGCTTGTGGCCTTCCCGGATGATCATCCACTTGAAGTTGTCGAAGAGGGCCAGCGCTCCCATTGCCTTGAGCACGAATTCGGGGTCTTCTGGCTTTCGGGTCTCCGGGATGCCCTCAGCAAACTCTCCGATGGCCAGGCGGTGCTTGGCTGCCAGCTGTGCCACCTCCGTTCCCGCCTTCGCGATTTCGGCACTGGAGCAGAGCTTCTCAAAGGTGCTCCACTGCGACTCCAGAAACGACTTGATGCGAGCCCTGATCTCGTCGCTGACCGCCAGCTCCGTCTCCTTCTTCGCCTTGAACTCCCCTGTCTGGACCTCAATTGTGCATCGACAGCAGCTCTCATAGCCAGCAATGGCGTGGAGGAGTTTGAGTGGATCTTCGTCCCAGCCGGAGGCCACCTTGAGGTCCTGCAGCCATTTGTCATGGTCCACCCCCGCATCTCTGATGCGCTGCATGATTTCCACTGCCGCTCTCGCCAAGTGGTCTGCGGGGAGGGTGCTCTTGTAGACCTCGAACTGGCCCTTGGAGACGAAGTCTTTGAAGGTGAGGGACTCCATGCTGATGGCTGACATTTGGTATGGATCTCCTTACTTGGCCTGACGGGCCTGATAACCCAAAAATCTTTAAAAGATTCTATAGTGATAGTGCATATGAGTGGTATTATGGGGTGAATCCTGTGATTCGCCTATAGGCGAATCCCTTGACTGATGAGGGTGGCCGGATGGTGTTACGTTTGTGGCAATCCATTGTTGTCTTCTTTATCATCGACTCCGCTAGTGGCCACTTTTGGAGTGGCGGGAGCTCCTGCTCTTGTACCTCGTCCAACCTATTTTTGAGTGTTTTGGCTGTCTGTGTGTCGGTGAGAAAGCCCACATGGCATTTCCAGCGCGGCGGCTGGTGACAGAACGCGGGCGGGGACAACTCACACACTACTGCTCCTCTGGACCATTGCCCTTGCACACTCCAGATGTGTTGGATCATGTGCCAATGCTCGAAGCACCCAACGTGTTGTGGCAGTGTGATCTGCATGAATAAATCCTCCACTTGCAGGAGGAGCACGGTCATAAACCACTTTTTTTGAGTTGCTGCAGTGCTATGGGGCGCACCTTGTCCACTGCCGTGGCGCCTAACCCCTTCGGGATACACCGCAGAACAGCCCTGACTCCTGAGCTGACTGTATGATATTGAGCATGAGTGGTGAAAAGAATGCCGATAAACTTGAATAAATGGGTAGCGGAAACCCATCCAATCCTGGCGAGGCCCCGGGACTTGCCTCAAGAGGACCTCTTCCACCAAGGCCTGCGATAGCGGCTTGAAAAGCAAAGGTGCCGATTATTTGACTGCAGCCGGTATGGGGAGTGCTTCCAGGTATTTTGGGCAATCCTTGACGGAGGCGCCTTGTTCCTGGGACATACCCCCCGAGTGCTGCTAGAGTGTTTGTGTTATTTTGTCCGGCGAAGCGATGTCCCGTCTTGTTTCGCAACCAAGACAAGTGTTTGGCTTTTTTCACATTTTTCATCAATCTATCTATCCGCTTGTGCCATGAGTGCCGATTGTCTTCATTCATGTGCTGCCCTGCTATCAATCCTTTGATCTCTCCTAACCTTTCTAAACCTATCCGCCCATCTTCTGCCTGCTCATGACATTGTACCAACATTGTGTACAATGCACAATGTGTCCGTGGGGCTAGTCCTTGCAACTGCAAGTAGACCCACCCCTGCGTGCACACTTGGTCCCTGGTGGAAGAAAGCAGCAATGACAAGACTGATGAGGGTGGCCGGATGGTGTTACGTTTGTGGTAATCCGTTGTTGTCTTCTTTACCATCGACTCCGCTAGTGGCCACTTTTGGAGTGGCGGGAGCTCCTGCTCTTGTACCTCGTCCAACCTATTTTTGAGTGTTTTGGCTGTCTGTGTGTCGGTGAGAAAGCCCACATGGCATTTCCAGCGCGGCGGCTGGTGACAGAACGCGGGCGGGGACAACTCACACACTACTGCTCCTCTGGACCATTGCCCTTGCACACTCCAGATGTGTTGGATCATGTGCCAATGCTTGAAGCACCCAACCTGTTGTGGCAGTGTGATCTGCATGAATAAATCCTCCACTTGCAGGAGGAGCACGGTCATAAACCACTTTTTTTGAGTTGCTGCAGTGCTATGGGGCGCACCTTGTCCACTGCCGTGGCGCCTAACCCCTTCGGGATACACCGCAGAACAGCCCTGACTCCTGAGCTGACTGTATGATATTGAGCATGAGTGGTGAAAAGAATGCCGAGAAACTTGAATAAATGGGTAGCGGAGACCCATCCAATCCTGGCGAGGCCCCGGGACTTGCCTCAAGAGGACCTCTTCCACCAAGGCCTGCGATAGCGGCTTGGAAAGCAAAGGTGCCGATTATTTGACTGCAGCCGGTATGGGGTGTGCTTCCAGGTATTTTGGGCAATCCTTGACGGAGGCGCCCTGTTCCTGGGACATACCCCCCGAGTGCTGCTAGAGTGTTTGTGTTATTTTGTCCGGCGAAGCGATGTCCCGTCTTGTTTCGCAACCAAGACAAGTGTTTGGCTTTTTTCACATTTTTCATCAATCTATCTATCTGCTTGTGCCATGAGTGCCGATTGTCTTCATTCATTTGCTGCCCAGCTATCAATCCTTTGATCTCTCCTAACCTTTCTAAACCTATCCGCCCATCTTCTGCCTGCTCATGACATTGTACCAACATTGTGTACAATGCACAATGTGTCCGTGGGGCTAGTCCTTGCAACTGCAAGTAGACCCACCTCTGCGTGCACACTTGGTCCCTGGTGGAAGAAAGCAGCAATGACAAGACTGATGAGGGTGGCCGGATGGTGTTACGTTTGTGGTAATCCATTGTTGTCTTCTTTATCATCGACTCCGCTAGTGGCCACTTTTGGAGTGGCGGGAGCTCCTGCTCTTGTACCTCGTCCAACCTATTTTTGAGTGTTTTGGCTGTCTGTGTGTCGGTGAGAAAGCCCACATGGCATTTCCAGCGCGGCGGCTGGTGACAGAACGCGGGCGGGGACAACTCACACACTACTGCTCCTCTGGACCATTGCCCTTGCACACTCCAGATGTGTTGGATCATGTGCCGATGCTTGAAGCACCCAACCTGTTGCGGCAGTGTGATCTGCATGAATAAATCCTCCACTTGCAGGAGGAGCACGGTCATAAACCACTTTTTTTGAGTTGCTGCAGTGCTATGGGGCGCACCTTGTCCACTGCCGTGGCCCTAACCCCTTCGGGATACACCGCAAAACAGCCCTGACTCCTGAGCTGACTGTATGATATTGAGCATGAGTGGTGAAAAGAATGCCGAGAAACTTGAATAAATGGGTAGCGGAAACCCATGTAATCCTGGCGAGGCCCCAGGACTTGCCTCAAGAGGACCTCTTCCACCAAGGCCTGCGATAGCGGCTTGAAAAGCAAAGGTGCCGATTGTTTGACTGCAGCCGGTATGGGGAGTGCTTCCAGGTATTTTAGGCAATCCTTGACGGAGGCGCCCTGTTCCTGGGACATACCCCCCGAGTGCTGCTAGAGTGTTTGTGTTATTTTGTCCGGCGAAGCGATGTCCCGTCTTGTTTCGCAACCAAGACAAGTGTTTGGCTTTTTTCACATTTTTCATCAATCTATCTATCTGCTTGTGCCATGAGTGCCGATTGTCTTCATTCATTTGCTGCCGTGCTATCAATCCTTTGATCTCTCCTAACCTTTCTAAACCTATCCGCCCATCTTCTGCCTGCTCATGACATTGTACCAACATTGTGTACAATGCACAATGTGTCCGTGGGGCTAGTCCTTGCAACTGCAAGTAGACCCACCCCTGCGTGCACACTTGGTCCCTGGTGGAAGAAAGCAGCAATGACAAGACTGATGAGGGTGGCCGGATGGTGTTACGTTTGTGGTAATCCATTGTTGTCTTCTTTATCATCAACTCCGCTGGGGGCCACTTTTGGAGTGGCGGGAGCTCCTGCTCTTGTACCTCGTCCAACCTATTTTTGCGTGTTTTGGCTGTCTGTGTGTCGGTGAGAAAGCCCACATGGCATTTCCAGCGCGGCGCATGGTGACAGAACGCGGGCGGGGACAACTCACACACTACTGCTCCTCTGGACCATTGCCCTTGCACACTCCAGATGTGTTGGATCATGTGCCGATGCCTGAAGCACCCAACCTGTTGTGGCAGTGTGATCTGCATGAATAAATCCTCCACTTGCAGGAGGAGCACGGTCATAAAACACTTTTTTTGAGTTGCTGCAGTGCTATGGGGCGCACCTTGTCCACTGCCGTGGCGCCTAACCCCTTCGGGATAGACCGCAGAACAGCCCTGACTCCTGAGCTGACTGTATGATATTGAGCATGAGTGGTGAAAAGAATGCCGAGAAACTTGAATAAATGGGTAGCGGAAACCCATCCAATCCTGGCGAGGCCCCGGGACTTGCCTCAAGAGGACCTCTTCCACCAAGGCCTGCGATAGCGGCTTGAAAAGCAAAGGTGCCGATTGTTTGACTGCAGCCGGTATGGGGTGTGCTTCCAGGTATTTTGGGCAATCCTTGACGGAGGCGCCCTGTTCCTGGGACATACCCCCCGAGTGCTGCTAGACTGTTTGTGTTATTTTGTCCGGCGAAGCGATGTCCCGTCTTGTTTCGCAACCAAGACACGTGTTTGGCTTTTTTCACATTTTTCATCAATCTATCTATCTGCTTGTGCCATGAGTGCCGATTGTCTTCATTCATTTGCAGCCCTGCTATCAATCCTTTGATCTCTCCTAACCTTTCTAAACCTATCCGCCCATCTTCTGCCTGCTCATGACATTGTACCAACATTGTGTACAATGCACAATGTGTCCGTGGGGCTAGTCCTTGCAACTGCAAGTAGACCCACCCCTGCGTGCACACTTGGTCCCTGGTGGAAGAAAGCAGCAATGACAAGACTGATGAGGGTGGCCGGATGGTGTTACGTTTGTGGTAATCCATTGTTGTCTTCTTTATCATCGACTCCGCTAGTGGCCACTTTTGGAGTGGCGGGAGCTCCTGCTCTTGTACCTCGTCCAACCTATTTTTGAGTGTTTTGGCTGTCTATGTGTCGGTGAGAAAGCCCACATGGCATTTCCAGCGCGGCGCATGGTGACAGAACGCGGGCGGGGACAACTCACACACTACTGCTCCTCTGGACCATTGCCCTTGCACACTCCAGATGTGTTGGATCATGTGCCAATGCTTGAAGCACCCAACCTGTTGTGGCAGTGTGATCTGCATGAATAAATCCTCCACTTGCAGGAGGAGCACGGTCATAAACCACTTTTTTTGAGTTGCTGCAGTGCTATGGGGCGCACCTTGTCCACTGCCGTGGCGCCTAACCCCTTCGGGATACACCGCAAAACAGCCCTGACTCCTGAGCTGACTGTATGATATTGAGCATGAGTGGTGAAAAGAATGCCGAGAAACTTGAATAAATGGGTAGCGGAAACCCATCCAATCCTGGCGAGGCCCCGGGACTTGCCTCAAGAGGACCTCTTCCACCAAGGCCTGCGATAGCGGCTTGAAAAGCAAAGGTGCCGATTGTTTGACTGCAGCCGGTATGGGGAGTGCTTCCAGGTATTTTGGGCAATCCTTGACGGAGGCGCCCTGTTCCTGGGACATACCCCCCGAGTGCTGCTAGAGTGTTTGTGTTATTTTGTCCGGCGAAGCGATGTCCTGTCTTGTTTCGCAACCAAGACACGTGTTTGGCTTTTTTCACATTTTTCATCAATCTATCTATCTGCTTGTGCCATGAGTGCCGATTGTCTTCATTCATTTGCAGCCCTGCTATCAATCCTTTGATCTCTCCTAACCTTTCTAAACCTATCCGCCCATCTTCGGCCTGCTCATGACATTGTACCAACATTGTGTACAATGCACAATGTGTCCGTGGGGCTAGTCCTTGCAACTGCAAGTAGACCCACCCCTGCGTGCACACTTGGTCCCTGGTGGAAGAAAGCAGCAATGACAAGGCTGATGAGGGTGGCCGGATGGTGTTACGTTTGTGGTAATCCGTTGTTGTCTTCTTTATCATCGACTCCGCTAGTGGCCACTTTTGGAGTGGCGGGAGCTCCTGCTCTTGTACCTCGTCCAACCTATTTTTGAGTGTTTTGGCTGTCTATGTGTCGGTGAGAAAGCCCACATGGCATTTCCAGCGCGGCGCATGGTGACAGAACGCGGGCGGGGACAACTCACACACTACTGCTCCTCTGGACCATTGCCCTTGCACACTCCAGATGTGTTGGATCATGTGCCGATGCTCGAAGCACCCAACCTGTTGTGGCAGTGTGATCTGCATGAATAAATCCTCCACTTGCAGGAGGAGCACGGTCATAAACCACTTTTTTTGAGTTGCTGCAGTGCTATGGGGCGCACCTTGTCCACTGCCGTGGCGCCTAACCCCTTCGGGATACACCGCAGAACAGCCCTGACTCCTGAGCTGACTGTATGATATTGAGCATGAGTGGTGAAAAGAATGCCGATAAACTTGAATAAATGGGTAGCGGAAACCCATCCAATCCTGGCGAGGCCCCGGGACTTGCCTCAAGAGGACCTCTTCCACCAAGGCCTGCGATAGCGGCTTGAAAAGCAAAGGTGCCGATTGTTTGACTGCAGCCGGTATGGGGAGTGCTTCCAGGTATTTTGGGCAATCCTTGACGGAGGCGCCTTGTTCCTGGGACATACCCCCCGAGTGCTGCTAGAGTGTTTGTGTTATTTTGTCCGGCGAAGCGATGTCCCGTCTTGTTTCGCAACCAAGACACGTGTTTGGCTTTTTTCACATTTTTCATCAATCTATCTATCTGCTTGTGCCATGAGTGCCGATTGTCTTCATTCATTTGCAGCCCTGCTATCAATCCTTTGATCTCTCCTAACCTTTCTAAACCTATCCGCTCATCTTCTGCCTGCTCATGACATTGTACCAACATTGTGTACAATGCACAATGTGTCCGTGGGGCTAGTCCTTGCAACTGCAAGTAGACCCACCCCTGCGTGCACACTTGGTCCCTGGTGGAAGAAAGCAGCAATGACAAGACTGATGAGGGTGGCCGGATGGTGTTACGTTTGTGGTAATCCATTGTTGTCTTCTTTATCATCAACTCCGCTAGTGGCCACTTTTGGAGTGGCGGGAGCTCCTGCTCTTGTACCTCGTCCAACCTATTTTTGAGTGTTTTGGCTGTCTGTGTGTCGGTGAGAAAGCCCACATGGCATTTCCAGCGCGGCGCATGGTGACAGAACGCGGGCGGGGACAACTCACACACTACTGCTCCTCTGGACCATTGCCCTTGCACACTCCAGATGTGTTGGATCATGTGCCGATGCTCGAAGCACCCAACCTGTTGTGGCAGTGTGATCTGCATGAATAAATCCTCCACTTGCAGGAGGAGCACGGTCATAAACCACTTTTTTTGAGTTGCTGCAGTGCTATGGGGCGCACCTTGTCCACTGCCGTGGCGCCTAACCCCTTCGGGATAGACCGCAGAACAGCCCTGACTCCTGAGCTGACTGTATGATATTGAGCATGAGTGGTGAAAAGAATGCCGAGAAACTTGAATAAATGGGTAGCGGAAACCCATCCAATCCTGGCGAGGCCCCGGGACTTGCCTCAAGAGGACCTCTTCCACCAAGGCCTGCGATAGCGGCTTGAAAAGCAAAGGTGCCGATTGTTTGACTGCAGCCGGTATGGGGAGTGCTTCCAGGTATTTTGGGCAATCCTTGACGGAGGCGCCTTGTTCCTGGGACATACCCCCCGAGTGCTGCTAGAGTGTTTGTGTTATTTTGTCCGGCGAAGCGATGTCCCGTCTTGTTTCGCAACCAAGACACGTGTTTGGCTTTTTTCACATTTTTCATCAATCTATCTATCTGCTTGTGCCATGAGTGCCGATTGTCTTCATTCATTTGCAGCCCTGCTATCAATCCTTTGATCTCTCCTAACCTTTCTAAACCTATCCGCTCATCTTCTGCCTGCTCATGACATTGTACCAACATTGTGTACAATGCACAATGTGTCTGTGGGGCTAGTCCTTGCAACTGCAAGTAGACCCACCCCTGCGCGCACACTTGGTCCCTGGTGGAAGAAAGCAGCAGTGACAAGACCGATGAGGGTGGCCGGATGGTGTTACGTTTGTGGTAATCCATGGTAGCCAAGAAGACGGTGAAGGCCGTAGCAATAGCCGGCGTGAGGTGATCAGACACGTGAATGCAGTCAATGCGTCGGAGCTTGTCCGGCTGCATTGCCTTGTCAACATTGTACCCGAAGGCAAACCCTATTTTGGTGTCCTGAGTTTCTGGATCATAGTGAACTTTGTTCCAAGCATCCTCCAGCTTCAGAGAATCTAACACCGCTAATTCCACTTCTCTCGCCTCTACGCCGCATCTATGATCAATGAGTTGTGGTCCGTTTGCATGACCACACTGTTTGAAGGGAATTGGGCCAGCTCATCCCGCAGATGCCTCCATTGTCGGCGGCGTTAATTTGCCACATGCCAGAAATGCGCAACTGCAACAATGAGACTTTGCTTGTCACCGTTCACACAATGCGCAATTAATATACGAGGCTCAAAAGGTTTGGAGCGCACAACAATCCATCCCTGATGGATTGCCAGGGCTACCCCCCCTCTGCCCTAAGTCGTGTGGGGGCAGATGCAGTGATAAAAGGAAGTTGAAAAAACATTTGCCACTGCCGTGACATCATCATTGGTGTGCAAATGAGGCTCCTGTAACCCAATGACGTCGATGTTTTCCGCGTGGGAATACATGCAAATGGCCGAGGCTTTGGTGATCTTTTGCCGGCCATTGGGGAAACACGTACCAAGACCATTGGAATTCAGCGTCCAGCATTTGAAACTTGGTGCCCAATTAACCACCTGCCTGGGTTGCAGGTCTTGGCCGGGGACACCGGCCGCGACAGGTGGTTGCGCTCGACGTTTATGTACATAGGTTGTACTGGTCATCGGGGAAGTAGACTGCTGGCGGCTGCTCTGGCATAGGAGCCCTTCCCTTTGCCCCGGCCGCAGAAGCGCTTTGGTCAAAAGTTTTCTTGACTTCCTGGTATTCGTGTAGTGAAATACCAGTCATGGTTATATTCGCTTCATCATGTAAAATTGTAACAGAGGCACCTGCCAGGCTCCTACCCTGTAGGCGCCATGCAGCCCCTCGTGGGTGGCCCGGGGTCCAGCCCATCCTGCTCAACCTGCTGACATGGAAGCCGCAGATTGTAGCGAGGCTATAACTGCTTCAGCCTCCAGTTCACCTGGGGCATCATATAAAAACATGCGTGCTTTGCGATCGTGGTCTGATTTTGAGTTTGAACTTCGGCTTCGGACTCACCATCAGATGGTGCATCCTTGATCCATGCCTCAGTCCTTTCATCCTTAAAAAGGCAACCTTGTGACCTCAGTTCTACCGCAAGCGACTGAAAAAGGGCGGTGGCTGCTTCCTCTAACATGAATGCCAGTCTCATCCTGTTGAAACCTATTACCGATAGCCGTCAAAGATCATGGTCCCGAATGCTCTTGGATAAGGCTCAGTATAGGGTATACCATAGGGATTTTGCAAACTTTTCTTTCATCTCTTTCTTGTAAAACACTTGAGCAATAAGATAGGCCTCCTTGAGGCTCTTACTATGAAATTCATCCACAGACATGACTGCAACATGCTCATGTTGGGCGTGGTCCTCCACGAACTTGCTAAGTCTGCCCTCTTGTAGTGGTGCATAAAATATCTTTGTGTTAATTGGCGCCAGCCCATTGAGGGGCTTTCGTCTGGTTTTGATGTTGTGGAGGTAACAGTGGGCCCCATGCAAGCCTAGTTTGTTCATTGCATGTGGGAGTGTCTTCTCATCAACTTGAATGGCTTTTGTGGATCTGCTTGTTGGCTTTTGAAAGCCTTGCGGTTGAGTGTCGCTCCCTCAGTAAATAGGCGATATGATACAGACGGCGGCTCTAGCTTGTTACGCATGCCTCTTGATGAGGCGGTGATGACAAAAAGCTGTAAAGCCGCACTTGTTGTGTTCTTGACAGCCCTGTTGAACCGCACGAAGGCGTCCGGGACGGGCGTCCCGTCGGTCCCGGACATTGCACTATGTATTGGCCCCTACCTATACCAGGATATCCAACCTCGCCGGCTATAATTGCGGGACAAATTGGCAGTGTACCAAAGCAGAGAAGAGTTCTAGGAGTTCTGCCTCAAATGCTACAAATAGTGCAGTTAAGTCTTCAACACGAAAAAAGTGAGCTACGTCCGTCGGGGATATATCAAGTAGACTCTCCCAGGATACGGACGGTCCCTCTACCGACATGAGTGTGGAACTTTGCAAGGTGGTGTGAAATTTCTCCCAGTGGCAACGGAGCATCAGTTGCTGTTGCACACTGTCTTGTAACGCAGGCACCACATGAACCATTGCCGTGCTCTCAGCCTGAGACGCTCGGGCTTTAATCACTGCCTCCACGTTAGATCGTGCGAGGCCGCTAAGCAATGAGGGGGCAAAAACCTGGCTTGAATCGTTGCCTGAACCTGATTGGGAGTTGACCTGATAGAAAATGCTGGTTCATTGTTGCGGGAGCACATTTCTCTATCCCTCTAGTTGTCGTTGTTGTTTGTCAACGACCGCGTTGACCGCCCCCGCAAACTCACCATGGGTGACGAGGTGAACCAGTTGGTCTAAGCGAAGATCCAATTGTTCAAAAAGTTCATGTATTTGATCAACAAGTTTGTTTGCCTCCTCTTTCGAGGGTTGCTGCAACATGTCCTCAACCTGCTTGAGTTGTTGATTAATTCCATCAACCTGTCCCTTGACTTTATCAAGGAGGGGGTGGCAAAAAAATTTTATCAGTGTGTTAAACTCTACCAAGACCTCTATCATCTATGCAAGTGCATCCTCATATTCCTCAGATCGGCCCCTTTTCTTTCCGCCGGGGCCAGCGATTTCCGCTTGTTTGCTAATTTTCTGAAAATGTTCCTACATGCCTTTGCATTTTGTATTAATTGCTTGCAGACCTGTGACTGAAAGTCCCATGACCAATTCATGCGGTAGTGGGGAAGCCTGCGCTTGGGGGGCACCATGTTTCACCTCCTGTGGTTCTGGCCCCGGTTTGGATTCCACGCCCCCACAGTCTGGCAATACTGGGACCCACATTTGGTGCTGTAAGGGGGGCGTGACATCTTTGTGCATTGCCTGGCGGGTCTTGCCTAGCCAGGAGCGGTTCTCTGGCCACTGGCCTAATATGATTTTACCAGTCCTGGTCTTGCAAAAGGTCGATGGAGCATGTATCATTCCATGTATCCTCACATGCATCGAAAAAAATTAGCGCCCTGCACATCCAATTCGGGGTACACACTGCTCCGGTGGGCAATTCGCCCAAAAACTTGGTGAAGCAGGGTTGGCGCACTACCAAGAAATGGTCCCTGGGCCATGTCCGGCTCTCGAGCCTCCGGAGATGGGCAGGCCTCTCTGCGGGTTCGGCCTTCTGTGTGGGAAGCGAGGTCAACAGGCATTGCTGGTGGGGGCGGCGGTGACATGCCCACCGTATGTCCTGATTCATAGCTGGACGTTGCAAGGTCCATTCTGTGTTGTAGTGCATCCGAACACGAGCGTGTTGGGCCGCCGGTAGCGGTGATCGGGAACGCCGTATGCTCAGACTCTGGTGGTGTGCGCCTCATCAACTTGAACTGGTTCAAACATAACAATCTCTGATTCTCCGAAATCCCGGTTGTCAGTTCCCACACCGAATTCTTGATGCCTGTATGCCGCTTCGCGTTGTCGTCGCTCAATTTTGGACGTAGTCGCCAGTTCCGGGAGAATCTTGGGAACGTAGAAGTGTTCCCTTCGCTGATCCGCAGTGTGGAAGTCGCATCGTGGTCCTGAAACTGTGTACGGCACGTACTGGAAGCGGCTGTCGCCAATTGTCCACGGTCCACTAGTCCATTCTTGGCTCTTCGCGTCGTTCCTCGCATCCCATGGCTGGCAAATACCCCGGTTCACGTGCAAATTCTTCTACTATGCGGGTCTCTCACAGCAGAGGGCATCGTGCCGGCATAGAGCATGCTGGACAGTGCAGCACAGCAGGATGCCGACCAGCAGCAATCCGTATCTCATGCTTTTTTGAGCAGCTCCGTGCTGGATTGTTGATACTCGAGGCGCTCAATGTAAGCACGTAGTGTGACTGCAATGCATTTGCTGGTAACGTAAGCAGCATGTTGTCCAAGTAGGTGTGGTCCCTTTGACAGCAAAACGACACTCTAACTGACGTATGCGCACAGTGTGGCCGTGTGGCTTTGAGTGGTGTAGAAGTCGGGGTCGGTATCGCCGTTGCGACTTGTTAAGGTCGTTGACGGCGTGTGGCGTGCATTGGTAGCACTACAAACCCCACTTGGGGCTGTATATTGTCGCAATAAAGACACCGAAAAAAAATAGACACTCAAAAAGTGGCACCCACCTCTTTGGGCTACCTCTTGCAGCTTGCCGCAGCCCACTAGGCCTAGGTACGGGGGTCTAGGCGTCGGTTAGGGCAATTTTGAGGGTCGGAAACCACCAAAAGTGGCTCGTTGCGGGTGGATTAGGTGCACTCGAAATCGCGTTTTGAGCCACGTAGCCCAAGATATGGTTTGTTTTTGGTTTGGGGCTGTCGGCGGCGAATGTGCACAAATTTTGGCGCTTTTGGGGGCCTTTTGGGGGCGGTTCGCAGACATGTTGTGGAGTTAGAGGGCCCTAGAGGACCCTTGGGAACGGGGAAGTCTAGCTGCATGTGTAGAGTAGCCACTATTTCCCTTCATTTGGCCGTTTTCGGCAAGTTCCAGGGCGGTTTTGGGCAAAAAAAAGGCTGATTGGCCCTAAATTGCAGATTTTGAAATGGAGGTCCGGCACTTGTGACGCCCGTTCTTGGCCGCCACTATGGAGTTTCTGGCTCATACTTTGTGAGGTTGTCCCTCACACCCATAGGTAGCATCCACCAAAATTTTGGCCAAATCCGAAGCACCACAACGGAGCTGTGATTTTCCCCCATTTCGCGCTTGCTTGCTTGCTTGCTGCTTGCCAAACTTGTTAGGTCCACCCTAGACACTACGGAGGGTTATAAAACCAAGACTGGTTCCACCAGCTCGGTGACCACCCCAGGCACTAAAGAGGGTTATAAAACTAAGACTGGTTCCACCAGCCCGGTGACCCTAACCCTAGACCCGCCGCCCCAGGTATAAGTAAAGTTCGCCACTAAGCCGTGGCCTGCTCCGGGATGATGGGTCGGCTGCGCAGATGAGCGTGGGAACACGCACCCCACTCACGCCTAAGCTTAGGAAGAAAGGCAGAAGTACCGCCCCCAACCGCACCTCTCCGTCCTCCGCCTCTTTTGGCAGCACCTGAACCCCTCCCCCCCCAACCGCCTTTCGGTACCGCCAGCAACCGCTTTCGCTAACGCACCGCACACCCCCCCGTAGCCCTCCAGTCCCGCCTCCCGAGGCACAAGTAGCCCCAAAATGCATCAAACTGCTTCGGATCAAGCCTTCGCAGTTGCAAACACACCAGTTGTGTTCCTGGGGTGCCAATGGCTGCCAATGGGTCCCCAAATTTACCCAATATTTGCACCGCGTGTGCACCGTGGCAAGAGCGCCCTCAAAGGCCCGCACATGAGCCCAGGCATCCAGCCCAGTGATTCACAACTGTTACGTACCTTCCCTCACCCTGACACAACATGCACCAGACAACAGGGCACTTTCACGAGTGCCAATTGTGCTAAAACTACACACTTTGAGGTAGCCAAAATTGCCAAAAGCCAATAGTCGCATTCCGCACGCACTGTGCTGAACCTCCCCCCCCCTCACTTAGGGCTGGGAAATCGCAATCTCTTTACTTTCAGCCGAAAGGGCAATACAGCGCACAGGGCTGTCCTTTTAGTAATGAGAACCTTTTGCTCAAGGTTTGCTTGAGCACAGTCTAAGGCTTCAGATGGCAGGATTCCAGGGCGTGGGCACTCCGTACACATTCGGCAAAGTCACCAGATATGCATTGTCCCCATCCGGAACAAAAACCTATGAAGTTGCAGTTTCGCAAAATACTGTATGTCGGCGACCTCCCGAACCCTGTTCCACACTGCCCAAGACACAGTGATACCCCCGCCAGTGCATGTGTTGTTTGAGGATCGGAGCCGATACGATGACCCGTGCCACAGGCCCATGTGGGCACCGCCTAACCAGCATACCTCAATACCTACACCCCATCGGCACAAAAGTGGTCCCAGCAAAACCCATGGTCCTGAGAATGACAGTAGGGCAGACATCTGAGGCACAAGGGGCATTGTGCACTACTCCAGTGCACACATGCACAACGGCACGAGACGCGTCCTGGATGCACACCTGCACGGGCCCAGGAAAGCTAAGTGAGTTTCTTTGAACTCGGTGCAGGCCTTTCTGCACAGTGTGCACTTGGGGAGCCATGCTAGTACTCTTGGGCCCCTGCACATTCGTGGACTGTGCGGGCAAAGCGGCTTGTGCTGCCTTTTTCTTCATTTCTTCTTCGGAGGTCAAATTGGTGCCGCGTAAGAACACGCCGTGCTTTTCCTCGCAACTGAACAGCTGCTTGCCGACGAGCTTGCCATTGCTGGTCCCTTTTGCCTCGTCCAGCTCTACTCCGTACCATTCCCCTTGGACACCGGGGATCTCCCCTGCAAACCTCACCGCTCCGGCACATTGTAAATGCTGCACATAGACACGCTCACCGAGTGCAGGCATTTGATGGCGAAAAAAGACCAATTCACAGAGCCTGCAAAGATCCACATGGCAGAATGGGGTAGAAAGGGTGAAACTGGGTCCATCTGGGTTGTTGCAGCACGGCAACTTGCCTCACCCTCAGCCTCAGCACGACGCTGCACTGCAGATATCAGCGCCTCAAGTGCAGCTGTGATGCATACCCCCTTACAATTTCTTGCCGCAAAACATTACAAAGATAGCCCCAAAATTCCGGGGAAGGGGAATGAGGGAAGGAGAATGAGGTCATGTTTCGGGTCATGCTTGAGCACTTTCTGCAAAAACAAGTGACAAGAATGCCTCAGCATGATGGGTTGTGCATGGTGGTCTCTTCAACACAAACACACTCGGGGTGGGCACACTTTGTGATGCCCGCACAACAATGCCGTACGCCTCTCTGCATGAGTGTGCAACAAGGGCAGGGCGGGAGTCCATGGAGGGCGCATGTTTTCGAAAGCGGGTGCCGGTCCACGTGCCCCGGGTTGTGGTGTCCCTTGCTGTAGCATAGTGCCGCCGGGATTCTCAGCCTCTTGCATGTGGAACACGCCGGCAAACAGTGCGCTGGGCAATATGAGTGGGCATGAGGCGCGTATGTGACCGATGCCAGTGCGCTGGCTGCTGACCTGCGGCGTACGCCGACAGAGTATGGTGCTTGTGGTACGCCGCCGGATCCAATGACCGGGAACAGGTCACTCGTAAAGGTGGTGGACACCCCCCGCTTGGCGCATAGAGACGAGGACGGCATCAAGCCCGTGTTTAGGCTACCTGCCAGGGCACGCTGCGGGCGTGCCTCTTCCTTCTTGACCGGGTGTAGTGTGCCTGATTAACCCAACCTTTGCAGGGTGCACAGTGTCAGCCTGAGGACCCGGGCCCTCTCCTGCAGCGGCAGCTTGTGCCCTCGAAATTTCGCCTGTGGTGCGGCCGGCAGTGTCCGCTCGGCAAATTCCTCGAAGTCTAGAGCCAGCTCTATAAAGGTGACGGTTCCTGGCTCGTCGGCCCACTGCAGGGCACGCGGCCAGCACAGCAAGTCCGTGATGAAACCCACCTCCCAGGGCCACGTGTGTTTGGTGGGATTGTGCAGAGAGAGAAACGCTGTCACAGAGGGGCGGGGTAGCGGTCCCATCAGGTGCTGACATGGGTATGCCCTGGCTGAGTCCACGCGGGCTTTCGGAAAGAGCTTGAGGGTGGTCTGATCGTGTATTTTTCAGGCCGCCAACACAGAAACTAACGTGGTGTGCACTGCCAGAATAAATGGCACATCATGCTGCTCCACTTGCCTGTAGATCGGGGCTGGGAGATCCGGAGCTAAGCCGCTGTGTGTGTGTGTGTGTGTGTCGTGTGTGCGTGTGTGCATGTATGTCTATGTGTGTGCACGCGCGCCGGGGAAGAACAATATTGTAGAGGGAGGCCCGTATGGGTCCAAGGTCCCCGTGGTCGTCTTAAGCGCCTCCAAAGCATATAGTCTGGCGTGCAGCTGGGCTGTCTGGCGCCTGCTCGGTCGTAGCTGGGGGCCTCGCCTGAGCTAGAACCCCTGGGGTATGGGGGTTTAAGTCACCTCCGTCCCTGCACGTCCATGCCGTGCCTCGCTCTGTGGCTGTGCGCATGCCCATTTGGCCGGGGGGGGGGGGGTTCCCCGCCCTCCCCCTCTTGAAAGCCCGCCCCCTGGCGGCATCAGGCGGTTGCGTGTGTGTACGCGCTGAGGTATCAATTCCAATCATGCTGAAACCGTGAGGTTGAACATTCCTACATTTGTACTAGGCTGCAGAACCATTAGGTCAAGCGGGCCCTGCAGAAGCCCCTAGCACACTGATTCACGGCTTTTGGGCCGTAAGACCACTAGCAAGCAGTGCTCCGCCACTCCGCTTGGTTCCTCAATTCCGCTTCAATTGGCGAGCAGTAGGTTGCCCCACGGTGGCGTCGGTGATCCCCACCCCCTGCAGCACACCAGCGCAACCACCGCAGCGTGTGTGTACCAATTGCCAATTGGCCCACCACAATGGTGATTTCAGCGCCTCCAGTTCAGGTGTGTGTGTGTGTGTGTGTGCTCTGTGCTATTAACGAGGGTTGATGGCTTTTAATGTCCTGGCCGCTCTTGCGACGGGAGGGTTAGGGGTTAGCGGGTTAGAGCCTGCCTGAAGCCTGCCCTACCCCACCCCCGGCCCCCCGGTGTGTCGCGGCGCGGCGGAAGGACGCCTTCCTGTGGCTATGTGCCCTCCTCGGAGGCCCTCCCGTGGCCCTTATCGGGGCCCCGAGTGCCGCCGCGGGGCGACGCCGCCGTCCCCTGCCCTGCTGGACCTCCCCCCTCCCCCCCGGTCACGGGGGCTGGCATAATCGCCGACCCTCCGGAGGTCAACACGCCTGCTCGCTGCTGTAGCCCCCCGCCCTGCACCGGCAGGCACCGTTGTCCTCCCCCCAACACCCTAGGGTGCCCCTCGTGATGGCGGCTGCAGCAATGCCGCACCCCCCTGTGCCCCTTGCATGACTTGCATGCCGGGGCCCTATGCTCATCGCACAGGGTCTGCATGGGGCGCCGCGGCTGCCCCACCCTTTTTCCCCCTGCCCGCTGCGCCCTCTTCTGTGGGGGGGAGGGGGGCTGGGACTCTCCCTGTCGCCCTGTGACTGCCCCTGGAGAGGGGTCTTGCCCCGCCCGAGCGGCGGACGTCGCCGCCACGGCCCCCCTGGAGCCGTCCCCTGTGGGGTGGGGGTCTGTCGGCGTCTCCTGCCCCCCCCCCTGAAGAAGAGTCCGCTACCCCTGGGGGGCGGCCTGTGCCCACCCCGGGGGCCGGGACCCCCGCCCGGGCCACCGTCAGCTGGCGGGAAATGTTCCCAAAAATGTCCGCCAGCCCCTGGGAGGAGGGCTTTGGGCTTTGGGCTTGTCTTCCCGATCCGAAGAGGGCCTTAGGGGCCCACGGATTGCCTCGCTTTGGGGAAGTTAGGCTCAGGCGCACCGCACTCACCCTCGAACCATGCGGTGCGAGAGCGGGGTATACACCTCCTAGTGCGGACGTGCTTGTGCTGGCATGGGGCATGGGGCATGGGGCACGGCACAGGGGTTGCAGGGGTAGGGGGGGAGGGGCAGTGCCAAAGGGGGCAGGGGGGAGGGAGGACCACCTGTGCGGGGCACCGTCGGGGCCCCCTGGGAGGAGGGGGGGGGGGAGGTAGAGGGGGGGGGGGACAGGGCGCCCCCTCCCCCCATATTGCGGCCGCCCGGGCTACCTGCCGGCGCCTGTGGCACCTGCGGCCGCCCCCCTGCTGCCCCCCCCTGCCCTGGCGCTCTCCCCGGGGGGAGTGAGGGGGGGGGGGGCGGCAAGGGCCGCCGGAGCTCCCCCCGCCCATCCAACATACCCGAGCCGCTCAGGCTGTGTGCCCCCCCCATCGAGACGCGAGGGGGGGGGTCGGAAGGTTCCCCCGGGTGGCGCGCGCACTCGCGCGACGCCGGGTGCGCTCGTCGCGTCGCTCGCTCCCGTGATGAGGACCGCGAGCGGGAGCGCTTGCGGCCGCGCGGCGGATCCCGCACGGGCTGTGAAGCCACCGCCGGCCCGGCCCCGGCGGGCGGTGCGGGCTGCAGCCACGCCCGCAACGCTCGCGCCGCCACGCGCGCTTGCGCCGCATCCATGCGGTGCCCTTCGTGCGCCCGCCGGCAGCAGTGCTCCGCTCCGCGCTGCGCGCAGGCGGCACAAGGCGGGGCCCGGTGCCTCGCGCACAGGGCCACCTGCGGCGGCGCCGCCGCGCGCCCCGCGCTCCCGTCGCCCGCCCCGTGCCGGTCGCGCTGCACCAGCCGGCGCGGCAATCGCTGAAATGGCCGCAGTGGCTGCCGCCCTGGTCCCGCCGGCGGCAGGTAATCCAGCAAGAACATATCCTGCCTTCCCCTTCCCGGCCGCGCCAAGCGCCGCGTCCATAGCTCGCGGCAATGCGCCTCCAGCTGCCTCATTTGAAACAGCATGGCTGCGGGGTAGGCAAACAGCGGGCGCGCCGACCGCCCAGCACACCTGAAGCCCCCCAGCGGTAGGAGAGACTTCGTCATCCACACCTCCTTGCCCTGCAGGAGGTCCCCTGCCTGCAGATGCGGCTGCAACGCATCCAGGGCCATTTTCAGCACTTGGCCCCTGGTGCGTAGAGGCAAGGTGACCCCCCGCAGCCGGTGGTCGCTGGGGGCCGGGAGTGCCCGTGCCGCGTGGGCCTCGAAGTCCAGGGCCAGTTCCACGTATGTCACATGGCCCTGCCCCGGCAGCCACCGCAGTCGGCTAGCCCACTGCAGGAGCGCCATCGCAAAGGATGCCTCCCACGGCCACCCTGGCGGTGCTGTGCTATTAACGAGGGAGACCCATGTTTGACTGCTTGCTGAGATAGGCTTACCGAAGTGTACACCCGAGTGTGTGCCTTATTGGACTGCCTGTTATCTGCGGTCAAAAAGTCAGAACCTGTGAGCCGACATACTTATGTTATTTCCGTGGAAGCTCTCCCGTGCTCTGCACCAAACAGAAGTCGGCTTACATGCTCTGGCTCTCCCTCCCCCATCATCTCACAGGGCCGCGGGGCTGGGGGGGGAGGGGGGGCATGGTGACTTGGGTCTCCGTCGCTTTGGGGCGGGCGGTGTGGCTGGTATGTGCGGGGAGCGCGCATGCTCCATGTGTGTGCGTGCGGGGCTGCGGGAGGTGCGCAGCCGCTTAGCTGGTCGCGTGTCCGGTGCGGCTGGCCGCTTGCGCACCGGTGTGTGCCCTCTGGCACAGCAGTTTCGGACCCCCCTTTGCATTCTAGCGCATCTAGCGCAGGCCGGCAATCCATGCTGGCGGCACGTGACTGACAGGGGTAGCCTGTCCACATATCCTGGCCGGTGATGTCCGAGGGCACAGCATGCGTCCCCTGGCTTGCGCAGCCACTTGCATGTGATGCACGGTGCGCGTTGGTGTGTGTTGCACAGGTCGAGAGCCCGTGCGCATGTATGTGGTGCCAGCACTGCCACACATGCTTGTGGCGCCGGCGGAGCTGCGAGCTTTGTTGCCTGGTGGTCTGGTAAGGTGCCTGCGGGGCTTTGCCCTGACCAATGACGGGGAAGAAATTTGCCGCGAAAGACCCCTCCCCCCCCTTTGGCGGTGGCAGAGGAGGAGGGCATAAGCCCGGTGTTTAACGCTCCCATGAGGGCCCGCTGAATCCGGGCTTCCTCCACTTCCGCTGGACTGCGCCTGTGTCTGTACACGTACAAGCGTGCCTTGTTCTGCCTGGAGTGTGCGCGCAGTGCCCAAGTTTCTTCGCAGTATTGACTGAGCTTGGCAATATGCCCCACCATGGCCTGTCTGGACACGAAATATGGGCGTCGGTTGAGACCGCTTTGCTGAGGCCCCCCCAGCGGGACCAATGAATTCGCCCTGGTGATTACTTTAGCGGGGTGCAGGGCGCCCCGCGTAACCAATTTCGGCATCGTGCATAACGCCAGCCTGAGAACCCTGGCGCGCTCTTGCAGCGGCAGTGCCGTCCCTCTGTATTTGGCCTGTGGAGCTGTGGGTAGGGTGGGGTAGGGTGCGCTGTGACGTTTCCTCGAAATGGACCGCGAGCTCTATGAACGTGACTGTGCCTGGCTCGTCTGCCCAAACCAGCTGACGTGCCCAAGACAGGAGATCTGCTAGAAAGGGTAGCTCCCACGGCCAGGTTTTGGCTGTGGGCTTGGCTAGCGTCAGCGTGCCTAAATTTTCGGTGCGCGGGACCGGGCCCGTCAGTTGCTGGTACGGATACCCTGTCTGTCTGACATGTCTGGCTGAGGGAAACAGCATGGGGGCCTGCTCATCTCGAATCTTGCGGGCTGCAAGAATGGCCACATACATGACATGTATGGCTTGTAAAAATTCCAGGCTGGTGTTGCGCTCCTGCCTGTTGACAGGCAGTGGAATGTCTGGCGCTAGTCCACACATGAGTAAACAGGGGGGCCAGTGGGCAGTGTGCCCTAGCCCAGGAAACTGCTGGGCCAGATGCTCGATATTGGGTGTGTGAGAGTCTCTGATGGTCTGCCACGCCTCGCAGGACCAGAAAATATGTTGCTCTGTCTCTGCGGCCTTACCGCAGAAGGGGCAGTCAGAGGAGGGCCGCAGGCCCCTTTGATGTGCGCGCAGCGCTGTCCAGACCCCCCCCCCCCCCCCCGCAAGGATGGTGCGAAGCAACGAGCGTTCGAGCTCCGAGGTGAATGAGACCATGCTCTGCGGGACCAAACACCTGTTAGTGGTGTAGTGCATGCCTGTGAATTGCCGGGGCCTGCGCTGAATAAGCTGGGCTATCAGCTGTGCCCTGAGCTGTTCCCGGACATGGTGCTTGACCTCCACCTTGTCGCCAATGAGGCTCAGAGGTTGGGCGACGCCTGGCGCTGTCCATTCCCACCACCCCTGTGCTGGGGTCCAGCCCCAGTTGTGCAGTGTCTGTAGTGCCCTGCCGAAAGGTCCTGCAGATTGCGGAGAGGGGTTTTTCTCCCATATGGCATGGGCCAAAACAAGCGATGGACCCCGCGTACGGCATAGCTTCGCCAGCCATACCGCGCGCTGACACGGGATGATCAGGGTGGGGGTGATCCTGTGCCCTGCACAGAGCAGGCAAAAAACGATTTCCTTGGCTCGCGCTGGGCTGGAGGGCCCCCAAATAGTGGTAATGATTTTGGTCTCAAAAGGAGCTCAGGCTTTTGGGCTGTAATGGCACGATCTCCGCAGCATGGAGGCATGTGGCCGTAATCATCGTAGAGACGACAGAGCATCTCCGTTCAAAGTGTCCCTGGGCACCGTGCACCCTGTCTAGCAATTTGCTAGCACGCGCAATACGTTGCAGTATGAGTGGGCCCGAACTGGGATCCCCTGTCGTGCGCACCCCTGCCCCCAGCGACTTAAACTCTGTTGAAATTGGAAAGGGTTCCCGCCCCATCCGCAGTGGGTCTTTGTCAGCGAGGCCGACTTGAAAGCTTACAGATTTCAGCGGGTTCACTGCATGTCCAGTGTCGGTCAGCCACTCCTCCGTGCACTCCAGCAGTCGCTGCGTGCGCGGTCGCACTGTGCCCAATCCGTAGGTGTCATCTGCGTATCCTAAAGCTGTGATAATGAAGGACAATGCCTCCGTGGGAGAACCCCCTGGTGGCATGCGGTTCGCTGACACCTGGATCGCTTGTGCCTGAGCGTCCATGACCCGTTTCCAAATGCTGGTCAGCAGGTTTATTAAAATCACGTTGAGAGGACAGCCCTGAGTATGCCATTGGTGGCTTGGAAAAAACTGCACATACATGCCATAATTTTGAAACAGCGCATGAGCTGGGCGTACATTCCGGACAAGGCCCTGTGGACCCCTTCATCCATGCCCTCCTCCTTGGCAACCAGGAGCACCACCTGCTATGGAATAAGATCAAAGCATTTTACATAATCTAGCCCGAAACCCATGAGGGTCGTTTGCATGACATGGCATAACTCAATCAGCAGGGAAATCATGCCCGCTGCGTCCGTGGCGCCTCTTTTCTTCCTAAAACCATAGGCTTGAGGATGTATCCACGTCTCTTGCCATGTCATGCACTCCTCCAGTCGAACCCCCGCCCATACCCGGTAGATCTGAGACAGGACAGACAGTGGTCTTTGCTGCATGGGGAGCATGCCTTCCCCTTTTGGGACAAGCGAAATGAAGCCACGGGCCAAGATTCTCGGCCACCGGCCAGTCTGTTCTATGATAGTGAGCAGTTGTGTGTGTGTGTGTGTGTGTGTGTGATCTGTACTTTTAGAGGTAGATCCTTGTGCAGCGCTGGGCCACACGCCCCATTGGACTCAGGTCTGCTGAGGCCTCTGTGGAACGTTGGACCCCCCCCTTCTGCGGAATCAGAACCTCTGTGGTTGGCTGGTTAAGTATCCAGAGTGTTTGCTCTCCCATGCCTCGTCAGAAAAAGTGCGCGGGCGACGTCCTCAGCTGTGGTCTCCTCCAGCTCCTGTGGGACAGGCACTGGGGGGGACTGTGTGTGTGTGTGTGTGTGTGTGTGTGCCGGGTTGTGCCATTTTTACCAGGTCTCCCGGTTGAGCCCGTATAGGCCACACTGGCGTCCTCGGGTCGGGTCGCTTACCCCATCATAGCAGGCCCACGGTGCAGGCCAGGGGTGTGAGTGCGTCCATGTGTTACCCCTCGACCAGTGCGATATGCACTTGGGCCAGATCCTGGCTCGCTGCCCCAGGACCACCCTGGAAGTGGGGTGGTGGCTCCGTGGCTTCCGCCGGGCCAGCTCCACGGCATGAGTTCGACGAGCCCGTCATCGCCATGTTGCCCCGTGTGTTGTATGTGTATTGGGGCTTCCACAGCTGGTGGTGCTCGCGGCAGCGAGGCGGCCTCCACGGCCTACTCATTTGGCGATTTCCCTAGAAAGGATGCCCTTGACGCACGGCTGCCACCGCCCGCCTCCAGACATGCCCACTCCGGGGATCGAACCCACGACCTTACGGTTGCGAGACCTACGCTTAGCCCGGTTGAGTGAGCCGGGGATCCTGTGTGTGTGTGTGTGTGTGCCAAGGAATCCATTCAAATCTGCTCCAACTGCGAGGTTCAACAATCCTAAAGTCCTTCCACTGCTACAAACCATGAGTTCGATTGTTCGGCCCTGTAGGCGGGGCTGCCCAGCGGGCACGAGACTCCATAATTACAGTTGCCGCCAACGCACCACGGCTCCTGTCCTCAGAACCATCCGCACGACAGCAAGACACACATTGCATGCCCGTGTGTCCTACCGCTCCCCACATCACAGCCCCATGCATCCCTTGAGACTGAAAAGGGGAGGGGATGGGGGGGGAGGGGATGGGGGGGGCATATACCAGGCACATGGTTGCCAAGAAAAAAAATAACCTAGATGTTAGCCATTTTCTGGGTGTCATTTTAAGCGCTCTTGGCATGCACATTTCCATTGTGCCCAACAACAAGCATTCAGAAGCCTCCAGGAAATAAGAGCAACCATCCAAGCAACCACCGAGAAGCCTCCAAGAAACAACTGCAACCAACCAAAGGCCCATAGGGAATGACAACCGCCATTCACGGTCTACGCTTTTTCTTGTGCCACAGTCTGGGAATTTTGTCCCAAAATTTGCAGTGGTATTGAAAAATTGGCGTCAAATAATCTCTGCGCCGAGTTTCGCCATTCCAAATTTCGCATGTTCCTAATTTCTCCCTCTCCCCGGTATCCAGAGGCACAGCAGAATCTCTGCCATCAGTCATCGTTGACCAAGAATAACCCATGCAGACCACCCTTTCACGGTGCTGACCCACCTGACCTGTAAGATGACTGCTGTGCAGCGGAGCAATTGGCATGGGAGTTGCACACCAAAGGCATCACGTGTGCTCAAGTGGGGGATTGCGACGGCCTGTCATGGTTTGGTGCCCCCTGCGGGCCACGATTACCCCGCAGATGCAAGATACACCCATGCGGTCCATACACTCACACTGCGCCGAATTCAGAGGCTTTGGACCGACTGCACGGTGCAGTGGGCAGTGGGCCTCGTTCAGTAGACCACTGCACTACAGGGGGAAGTGGGCAGTGGGCCTCCTTCCGTACTCTGCCGCACTGCACAGGGAAGTGGGTGGTGGGTCTCCTTCAGAACACTGCCGTACTGCAAGGGGCAGTGGGTAGTGGGTCTCCTTCAGTACACCGCCGCACTGGAGGGGGCAGTGGGCAGCGGGGTCTCTTGACCCCCCCACTCAATGCAACGACCCTCCTTGCTGGTCTCTGGGCATTCACCTATTGTTTTGTCTGTTCCACAGCCGGTCACAACGCTTAGGCAGAGTCGCCCCCCTGACAGCTATTTATGTTGTTGCGATATGCTTCCTAGGCTCTGCCTGTCTCTCTTGGGGACCGTGCACAGAAGGTGCACCTAGTTGAAGAGTGTCCCTCAGGACTCCAGGGGCGCACATTGCATTTTTTCACAGTACATTGTGGTATCTGTGGGCGCAGTGTCAGCACATTAAGCCATCGTTTCCATGTGCCTGCCTGTGTGTGTGTGTGTGTGTGTGTGAGTGAGTTAGTTAGTTAGCTTTTGCGACAGTGTGCCGCGACCACTGGTATGAAAGTGGCAGTATTTCTGTGTGTTGCGCAGAAGATCCGGCCTTAAATCAAGGTACGAGTTTTTTTTTTTAACAATTATGCCACCCCACCGGCATCTATAACCCCTCCCCACCTGGACGCCAGCCCCCTTGAGGTTCTCAGAAATTCGGTGACCTAGAACTCACATCTCAAAGCAGAATGGCTGACTGGACAAAGATGCAGAGTTGCAAAACGGAAAGCACAGAATGCGGCAACTCTTCCAAAGTCTCATGAGAGTTACACAATTGCATGATCGAGGGCTGAGCCATTTTGTTTTTGGCTGCAGTCCGGTCATCAGCTTTGTCCTCTGCGCAGGCACCCACATTGGATGTTTAATATCAGCTCCTACACTGATGTCTATTCCAACCAAAAAAAATGGAATCACACAATCCATGGCCCGAGAGTATCCGAAACGCTAATTGCATTGTTTACCCACAGAGGAAGGTGGTGACGACAGATAACCACAGCTGTTGCAATAGCTGAGTGGCTGACTTGCCCATAGGAGAGCACAGGATGTCGTAGCCTTTGGGTGCACCAACCATGGCCGGCAACACTGTTGACAAGGTTGCACTCAACAGCCCCTTCAAATAGCACACTGCATCACGTTTGCACAGCGCAAAGAAGACTGTGTGCCACGTTAAGGTGGATGGAAATTGGTATGTCAATGAATGACCATGAGGAATTGCGTTGTACATGCATCCTCCTGTTCATTTTAGCAAGGCATACCACCTTTCCTGCCCCTTGCGCTAACAGCGTCCAATGCAGTAAATGCTGCAGAAACCCCTCAAGTCGTGGGGACAAGAGCTGAGTGCGACAATGAAATCAGTGGAGGCAGTGGATATCTGGGCAACCATGACGCCAGAATGGAAGTGAGGACATGCCTAAGGGCCGAGCACCCTCCTGGTGGGGGCGACCAAGAGGTTGTGGGTGTTGGCTGGCTTGAGGAGATGACTGAGAGGGTGCCATGGTGCATTGTGAGCCTGGCACACACAACACTGGTAGTGCTATTAGAATATTAAAATAGTGTACAACAGCAGCTGTTCGATGCCGAACACAACATTTTGGTGATGGAAGTGATGCAAGTGGTGTACATGGCCTCAAACAGGAGTTCAGAATGGTGCATCACAGAACGAAGCTTTCAGAACCTGTGGAGGAGCGAACACTTTTGGGACATGTGCATGTTCAAAGTTCTCTACCGGAGGGCGGAAATTTTGAAATAGGCGAAATTTGGAATGGCAGAATTTGGCACAACAAAATTGTACCAAATTTCGCCATGGTATTTAAGAATTTGTGCCAAATTTTGCTTGCACCAAATTTCGCCATGCCGGTGACAAAAATTTCCTTGCGAATTTTTTTTGGGGCAATTTGGGGAATTTCCTGCTCTTGTGCCTTGTCAGTGTTTTGTTGTGGTATGCGATCCCGTTTTCCGTGTCTGATGGTGGCAACAGTCTGCATGTTACCTATGGCAAGCGGCAGACTGAGTTTTCTGGTATGCTATGGATGCTATTTCATACAATTTATACAGGTTGTGCTGGCAGGTGAGCTGGTGAGGCATTGCAAACTCTTTGGTTCAATTCCGAGTGCAACGATTTCCCCTGGCCACAATCCAGAAATTTTGTACCAAATTTTGCCATGGTATTCAAGAATTCGAGCCAAGTTTTGCCCGCACCAAATTTCACCATCCCAAATTTCGCCTAATCCAAAATTTTCTCCCTCCGGTATGGCAATTGTATTGGTGTATCTTGTTGTGTCAATGCAGTGTGATCAGGCAGGGTATTCTCTGGCATATTAAACACACTGAAAGAAAAAATTTCTAGGCTCAAAGTTGACCGCACTCTTGTCCAACGACCGCCTGCTGGTCAAACGGCACCCTATTACCCTTAAACACACACACACACTCACATAAATTCGGACCTTCAAATACTGTGGCATAATTTGGCACGGTTTTGCTGTGCCAAATTGTGCCATTCCAAATTTCGCCTGTTCCTAATTGTCCCCTCCCCGTACTTCCTCCGGCACCGCCGATGCGTGGGCTACACCACTCCCTTCGCATACGGCTGTAGCACACTCGCCAACTTTTCGTACCTTGCGGCATCAGTGGCGGCAACGGCCATCTGCTTGACGGCTAGCTCATACGTCATGATCTGGTTGCGCGGGTGGTACGCTCCCGGGGACGGGACGAGGGAGTGTGGCCGGTTCTTTGGATAGGGCCGGACGGCAATATCCACCACGTCATCCACCGGGCTGATGATGTTTTGGTACGCTGCGTCGATCCAGCAGCCGCACCAGCCGTAGCCGGGCGGGACGTAGCGCGGGCGCCAGACGAAGCCGAGGAGGGAGCAGGAGCACAGGACGGCCTCAATGAGCTCCTCCTTCGACGCAAAATCGCGCAGCACCCGGAACCCGAGGCACGGCCAGCTCGACACGATGACGTGGTACCTGCCGCGCGTGCGCACGTGCACGTCGTCGGGCAGCAGCCCCTCCAGGAAGGCCCTGATCGGGCCCAGGTCGTCGCAGAAGCCGCACAGTGGGCGCCGCAGCATCGCCCGCCGCGTGGCTGCGAAGTGGTTGCGCAGCACGTCGGCCGGGTCCCACTGCAGCAGGAGGCACAGCGCCGCGAAGTTGCCCGCACTGATGGCGAAGACGCGGCACTGGTCGTGCGCGTCATAGTGCCGCTGGATGTGCTGGACCACGCCGAGGCTGAAGGCGAAGCCCCAGCCCCCGCCGTCAAAGAAGATGGAAGGCCCCGCGCCGCCTGCCGCCGCCCGGCGCAGCGCGGCACGGCCGGTGCACAGCCCGCAGACCGCCAGCGCCACTCGAAGCAGCATCACCGAATACATGAGAAAGCCCGCCGCCAGGCACCAGGGCAGCACGCAGAGGAGGTGCGGCGTCGCGCGGAGGCACCGGCAGATGGGGCTCTGCCTCAGGTCAGCCCTGAGCCGTTTCTTCTCCTCCTCCTCCTCCTCTGCATCGTCGCACGGGGCGGCGGCGTCGTCGCACTTCCGGTCGCTCAGCAGGCGGGTCATCTCGTCCCTTTTGGGGCCCGGGGCCATGCACGTGCGACCGCGACACGCACCGCAGCGGCGATCGCTCTTCCGTGCTCACGAGGGGGGGCAGAGGGGGCGGGCAGCGGGTTGCGGCAACCACAAGAGCCTGGGCGGCGGACCAACAGTGTGGAACACGCACCCGCCGACGACTGCTGTCAGCTCGGCAACACTTGCAAGGGCGGTCCAGGGGGCCATTCACGCAAAAAAAACAAAACAAGCTCCATGTGTTGCGCAGTTGTTAGCAAATGTGTCACCTGGTTCCGAAATTTTTGGGGGGCAGGTTTGCTCATTTGTGTGCAGGATGCAGGACCTGGTGCAATCGGAGGCATGAAATTGCATTGTTTGCCTCCTTTTTGCTTGCCCCCACTGAGGGGATGGGGCGGGAGGGGAGATGTCAGCTTCAGTAGTGACAACCCCCCCCCCTTCCCCAGTCGCATGGCAGTTATGGTGCCAAAGGGGAATGCCATTTTAGCACGTACATCGCCAACAGCAGGGCACACGTTGGCACTTGTGGTGCTGTCAGGGCGTCCCATTTCAGCAGTGGTGTGATTGCATAATGGGCTACGTTGTGGCCTTAAAGTGGCTTTGAGGGTTTTCCAATCCAACCTCTCACACAGGGGGGGGGGGGGTACAGTGGCAAAGCAAACACCACGGGCTAAAAACAAGCCATGCAACAGACCAACCAATCCACCCACCAGCACCTCTCTTGTACTTAGCCCTCTTGCATTGCAAGGACCTGTGCCTAGGGGCCTCCTTCAACGTTGCAAGCACAAGTGCTTCATACGGTCCCACATAATTATACTCATGAATCAGGGTCAGCAGATGAAGTGAGGGGGGCTCTTTCAGCATTGCAAGCGCAGGTGCCCAACTCTCCCCCACTGGATTGCCCCAAGATCCAAAGTCACGGGTAGACGGGCTTTCAATCGAAGGGGGGGGGAGGTCGATAGAGCCCATTGGCTAGACCCCCCCCAAAAAAAGGCTCAATTGACGGAACCCCCCCAAAACAAACCTCGGGACCTTCGTGGTTCAAATGGCCGTGGTATTTGTGTTTGAGGACACTTGGTCCCCGGTCAATTCCGGCTACACATGTGTGTTGCGACCCACCAAGGCCTTTCATGAGAACCACATGACCTAGTCAGAGTCAGAGTTGGAGTCAAAGTCACAGTCACAGCCACAGTCGGAGGAAGAGCTGGAGTTGGAGCTTGCAGCAATTCCGCCCACTTGTGGGCCCCCGAGAAGGCTGGGGTGAGGCAGCCACTTTTGATTTTCTCCCCTTGTTTGGGGACCCCCGAGAATGTAGGGGTTATGTAGCAATTCCGCCCTCTTGTGGGCCCCCAAGAAGGCCGGGGTGAGGCAGCCACTTCTGATTTTTGTCCCCTTGTTTGGGTACCCCCGAGAATGCAGGGGTTACGTAGCAATTCCGCCCTCTTGTGGGCCCCCGAGAAGGCAAGGGTAAGGCAGCCATGAGGTTCCTGCTGGTTGCTGGTTGTGCCCAGAGTCTGGGTCTGCACGGAGTAGTCCAAGTAGCCACATAACCCCTACGTTCTCAGAAGTGGCTACCTCACCCCTGCCTTCTTGGGGGCCCACAAGTGGGCGGAATTGCTACGTAACCCTTGCTTTCTCCGGGTTCCCCCAAAGAGGGGACAAAATCAAAAGCGGCTACATCACCCCTGCCTTCTTGGGGTCCCCCATAGTGGGGAGACATGAACAAGAGACAAAGCGGTGCCTCTTCTCCATGCAAGAATGGTGCCTGTCAATTGAGCCCTTTTCCCAACCCCTAGCCCCCCGATGTTGGGGGCTCTATTGACCCCCCCCCCCTCGCTTGAAAACTCGACGTGCCCAGTGTATGCAGTGAGGGGGCCCTTCTTGAGCATCTGCACATGGGGGCCGCCGCCAGCCAATGTGTGACCCCGAGGGGTGTTCGACAGTTTGGGGGGCTGTAGGGGGGGGGGGAACCCCCACCCCCCTCCGAAGGGGGGGGGGGACCCCCCCCTCGTTGACCCAAACCCCGCACCATTTCCGTCAGGCCCCGTCCAAGCGCGCAAACACACAAAGCTAACAAGAAGCACTGTGACCGGTCATAGCTCATGATTGTTTTGCTGCACTGCAGCACTTTCAAAGCAGTACTGAATGTTGCCTTGAGTTCGCTCAAAGGCCTTCCCTTCCCCTTGTCACAAACCACAGACATATATATATAGAGAAGCGAAGGGAGGGGAGGCGCCTGAAGCATCCGAATCATCCTCCCACTCGTCGCGTGCCCTCCCTTCCCCCTATCACAAACCACAGACATATATATATAGAGAGAGAGAGAGAGAGAAGCGAAGGGAGGGGAGGGGCCTCAAGCATCGGAATCATCCTCCCACTCGTCGCGTGCCCTCTTGCCGGTACTCTTGGGGCGAGCACGCTTCTTTGGCCGGGCCGCTTGCGATCTTGTGACCCGGCAGGCTGCCGGCCCATCAGACATGGATTCCGATGGCACATAGTCACTAGTGCCTGACGGGGCACTACTGCTGGAGGATGCACTCGTACCGGAGGAGGCATTGGTGGTGGAGCTGCTGCTACTACTACTGCCACTACTACTACTACCCTGGATTGGCCCAGAGAGAAGAGCAGGGAGAACGGTGGGCAGGGCCGGCAGCGCAGCAGGCTTCGCCTTCGGTGGCAATGGGGCCCGGAAATTGTCAAAGGCTTGCAACACCTTTGTTTTCTCCTCTTCGCTGCACCCGGCATAGTCGTGAGACACACCGGGGTGCGCTTGTGCCATGTGGTGTGGCATGGCGTAGGTGGAAAGCCATTTTCGGCAATCAAGCACCTTGCAGCGAACTGGCAAGTTGGTGCTAGGGTTCATCGCTGTTGGGGTTGCCGCGCTGTTTAGCCATAGCCGATGGTACGCAAGACTGCAATTGCTGTCAATTTTCTTGCCGTGCACACTTGTGCTGCACTTGCCATCTGTGTTGCCACACCACAAGCAAAACGCGCCTTTATCCGCACCCTCTTGGCCGGCCCACCTATGGCCTCGCAAAAAATGCCTAGCAATATGCGACCGCATTGAAGCGTGCATGAAAAATCGGTCGCAGTTCGGAAAAGGGCACGGCATATGTTTTGCTCCTGGAGCATTCCTCGGCTGCTCACGGTATTGAGCACAACCCAACGCCGCATACGGCACAAGCGGCACTGCCTTTGGCAAGGGGACATGCATCAGAAAGCGCGAAAGCTGTTCAATGTCATTCTGCGAGAACTGCCACAACCTCACAAATGGGCAAGGTGGCTACATAACCCCTGCCGTCTCGGGGAGCCCCTCCGCTTCAGAGCGGGGGACTAAATCAGAAGTGGCCCACTTGTGGGCAAGGTGGCTACATAACCCCTGCCGTCTCGGGGAGAATCAGAAGTGGCCCAGAAGTGGGCAAGGTGGCTACATAACCTTTTTGTGCTTTTCGTCCATTCTTGAATTCTCCACAAAATTCTGAGTATTTTGAGTATAGACACATTGGGTCGAACAAAAAAATTTCCCCCTGCCATATGCCTAAAACAAAATCTGCGGCGCCTCTGGCGCCGACAAAGCACATTGTTCCGTGCGACAATTTTGGGGTTCGTAGAGGGGGGGGGGGGGGGGCACCCCCCCCCCTTTGGGGTCGGGTCCCAACCGGAATCGGCCCCCGTGCATCTGCAAGGGCCTGTGCCCCATCTCCCAGCGAATTCCTCCCAAGAAGCAGGACCAGTGTATGTAGTGAGGGGGGCCTCCTTCAACACTGCAAGGACCTATGCCCCACTCTATCCCACAGAATCAGACCCAAGATCCGTTAGTGTATGCAGTGTGGGGGCTTTGTAGCGCTGCAAGCGCCTGCGTGCCACAATCTTCCATGTCAAGATTCAGGGTCAGTATATGCAAGTATATGCAGTGTAGGGGGGTCTCCTTCAGCTCTGCAACACCTTGTGCCCCAAGAGCTCCCCCGTCATTATCCTCAAGATTCAGGGGCAGTATATGCAGTGAGGGGGACCCCTTCACCATTGCAAATGCCTGTGTTCCAACCTCTGCCACCAAATTTCCCACAAAATTGGGGGTCAGGGCATGTAATACAGGGCCCACCTTCAGCACTGCATGACATGCTAAATATCACCGAAAAAGGGGTATAGTTTGAGAACTAGTTGAAAGATAGGCCATTCTACAAACAAATGTGTGCATTTGCTGAAATTCTGCCAATTCATGCTTACCAAGGGATCTGCCGGAGGCAATTTAGGGGATACTTCCAATGGAACATTCTGCATGAAACCGAGCGATTCATTGAATGGCCCATGGCCATTGGACCACTTATATCAATTCAATTTGCTTCAGAAGAATTTGGATTACTTCGGAATGAATTCCGATTAATTTGGATTGGGGCACTAAATCGGACAACTTCTAATGAATTTGGATTCAATGGGACTTTTTTTCTTTTGACTGTCCGGAACCATCGACAAGTGTTCGAGATTGTCCGGCGCTTCAAACACATGGTCTGAGACAGTACATTGAGTACATTACCATTCCCTGTTACGTACCTGCCTCACAGAGGGAATCTGGATTCAATGGGATTAACTGGCATTGATTAGGATAGACTTGCATTAATTCCACTTAAATCAGATTGATTCCGAATATTTCAGATTGGATTAAGATTAATTCGCATTCATCTCAATTAATTGGATTGACCCAGTTTGCAATTGGGTTGTCCAAATGTTGAAATCCCCCCAAAATTGTACTGCGGGGGGGTTACATAGTGCGGAGAACATTGTGCTAAGACAAATCCATCAAGCAAGCTCCGAATTTAGGACTTCTTCCTTCATCTATGGGTAGAAGAAAATTGTGGTTTTTTCTCAATTACATATCTACTAGACATGATTGCCATGGAAAGTTCTCCTGTCCTCCCTCCTCCTCCTCCTTCTCCTCATCATCCTCCTCCTCCACACATTTGCCCACACATTTGCAATCATTTCATCGTCCAATCATTGTGAAAAAAGAATGGCTCTTATTGGAAGCACCAGCCTGGCACACCAGCGATTGTCCTGGACTTTCAGGGCAGTTAGGCCAAAACAGGATGCAAATGGCCATTTTTGACCTCCTTTTTGGGTGCCAAGAACCCGCATTGGCTCCGTTTGGCAAACCGAGTTGAAGGAAATTGCCTTTTGAGACGAGAATGAATATACAAAAGCACTGGTTGCATTTTACAACAATACGTTGGATTAATTTTTGCTAGGGCTTGCTTGTTGCTTGCTTGCTTGCTTGCAGAGCAATTATTATTACGTTACGAGGGCTTTAATGATTCATTCTTGCATCTCTTTGGTGGATGGCCAGTTGTGGAAACTCCAGAAGACAAGAATTCTGGGGAGCATGTGAAATGAGCCAAGGGAAAGCTCATTCATGGAGGCAAACCTGACACTAGCCAGCACACTGGCATAGGACCCCAGAGCAGAAAACTTGCAACATATCAGTCTTTTGGGGGGGGGATGGAAGCACTACAGAAGGTGGAGAGTCACGGTTTACAGGGCCTGTGGCAGTCCCAAACTGCGCAATAGTTTTCGTGGGGAGAATTTCGGCGCAAACGTAAAACATGAACTTTCCCCACAAAATGGACCACTGCCCCCCCTGTGTGACGTTCCTTTACGGGGCCCTGGACAGTCACCCGTTCTTCCCTTCGTATGTTGCGTCGGGTCGCTGCTTTCTGTCGGCCGCTGCGGCCGGTGCTCCTGCTGGTGTCGTTTCTGCGTTCGCGAAGCCCCGTGGTTCGTGACCTGGGGCTGTGCTGGATGCGGCAGGATGTGCCGTTGCGCGTCAGCGGCGCCCAGTAGTTGGCGTATTGGGGTTGTGCTGGTTGTTACGGGGGCTGTTTGACTGTTTTTGCTGTCCACACACCTCTGTCCTCGGGCTGTCCACAACCTGCTTCGCTGCGCTTCCGTGTGCGCCCCCCCCCCCACCCCCCGCTCGCCCGCACACGACGGCTCGAATTTGCATAATGTCATCATCGACGAGGAACGCAAAGGGTTGTGCAATAATCCAGTGCTTTGTTACATGATGTGGCACAGAACTGCGTTGTTGAGGGTCAGCGAGGATGGCGGGGTATCGGACAAAGGGAGGCGAGGCGAGGCGAGGATTCCCTCTCGGTGTTCTCTTGCGCCTGAAGGCGTGGAGCTCGTGAGCAAAGGGATTGTCAGAAGGTTAGGATCCGCTCCCGATGAGTATGGGGCCCTCTGTGAAGCACCCGGTCTCGGTCCAGTGGACTGGCCCACTCACCACCCCGGCCATGCATCCTGAACACCCAGGCTTGTAGTATTCCAGTCAACGATTTGTCACTGCGAAACGGGACCAGTTCAGCAACACATTCATCCCGCTGACGTGGTGCTGCAGTGGTCCCCAAATATGGTGCCGCAGCGACAACCTGTTGAAGCAGCCGTTCCTAGAAGCGGGTGCGGATTCGGCGGGTCAAGATTTCTGTGATAACTGTGCGATGGCGCGCGGTCGGGGTATTACAAGACGACTCGTATTTGCATTACATCCTCGACGATGACCGCACCAGGGCGCACCATAGTAGGGTGCTTTGCTGCATTGTAAAACTGGGGGACTGTGTCCTTGGAGGTTGGCGGCCTTGACCTTGAGCCGGCATCTGTGACCGTGTAAGGGCTTCTGTTCAACAGAAAATAGCAAGGGACAGAGAGGATTCAATGGACTGATGAGGCTTCAATTCGAATGCGTTCACTTTTGTGTCAAGTGTTTGCTTTGACGGGAACAGGGCCTGATGCGATACCCAAAGAACAAAAACGACAAACGACGATGAAGCAGCGATGCGCTGGGAATTGCCACGGTGCCCTGAATCTGAGAAACGCTACGCAGGTAAATTCAGCACCAGCCCAAGGTGCGATGGACAGGGAGGGAGGGAGGGCTAACGAGGCGTCACTGCTCAAGGATTCTACTCCACCTCCCATTTCTAAACTTGGTCGCAAGCGGGGACTGAACGTTGCATCTCATAACCCCCCTCTTTCCGAGGGCCCCCTCGTTGTAACGGTTCGGGCGCAGGGCAGTGGTGGATATAGTTGGGGGGCGGGGGGGGGCTCTGGCTGAACCAGTGCGCAGCATGTACGCATCCTCCCCGAGAAATCTGAGAGGAGGCAGGCAAAATGCAAAACCACTAACATGAACAGGATGTGCTCAATACGAATGGGACCAATGATCAGCTGCACTGCAACCTGCTGTCCTACCAACTGAGCTACTGCACAGATCTGCCATGTCCTGCTGTAACAGAGCACTAGATGCCTGCACATTCTCAACGAAGCCGTCAGCACACGCACCTGTCAAGGAAAAAGGGGGATCGTAATCGCCATTTCGTCATCACAGCCTCCTGGCCCAGGACCCCCACCCTACCCCCACCTTGGTAACGTCGTCACTGGTATATCTACCCCTGCACAGAACATCCATTGGTCCCCCCCATCGCTCTCTCGCTCACAATTCTGCCAGACTTTATTCGGGACCGCCCCGCGCTGCTCTCTTCCCTCCAGATGTACTGGCCACGGGCTGCGCTGCGCTCGAGCCGGGCCAACTCCTCCCAGCCCCGTCTGCCCTGTCCATTCGCCCCATGTCTCCCGCTGCGTCGTCACTGCTGTCGAATCCCTGCAGACGCCGGACTGCACCAGCGACACGGGGGTAGGACTGGGAGGACCCGTTTCCCGGATCGGCTCGTCCCCAGAGGCATCCCCCACGCCGTGCCCTGTGAGTCGCTTTGCTGTGGTGCGTGTCGACTCACGCCCCCTGGCGAGGTCCACGCGCTGCAGTCTCTGCCCCCACAATGCCCCCGCAACGACATTCCACACACTCACTGACACACCGGCCCTGGACGGTCATTCGTTTTCCATTTGGACTCTTCCGGTCCATTCCTCCGTGTTTCTGGGGGACGGACCAGTTCTCTGGTGTGCCCCCTGCCCCCTGGGCGCACGACGTGCAAAACCTGCAACACATCAGCCTTTTGTGGGGGAGGGGGATGGAATCATTACAGAAGGTGGAGAGTCACGGTTTACAGGGCCTGTGCCAGTCCCAAACTGCACAACGATTTTCGTGGGGCGCGAACTTTCCCCACGAAATTGACCACTGCCACGCCCCCCCCCCCCGCCCGCGCGCGAAGACTCGAATTTGCATAATGTCATCATCCACAAGAACCGCATAGGGTCGTGCAATAATCCAGGCCCACTCACCACCCCGGCCATGCATCCTGAACACCCAGGCTTGTAGTATTCCAGTCAACGATTCGTCACTGCGAAACGGGACCAGTTCAGCAACACATTCATCCCGCTGACGTGGTGCTGCAGTGGTCCCCAAATATGGTGCCGCAGCGACAACCTGTTGAAGCAGCCGTTCCTAGAAGCGGGTGCGGATTCGGCGGGTCAAGATTTCTGTGATGACTGTGCGATGGCGCGCGGTCGGGGTATTACAAGACGACTCGTATTTGCATTACATCCTCGACGATGACCGCACCAGGGCGCACCATAGTAGGGTGCTTTGCTGCATTGTAAAACTGGGGGACTGTGTCCTTGGAGGTTGGCGGCCTTGACCTTGAGCCGGCATCTGTGACCGTGTAAGGGCTTCTGTTCAACAGAAAATAGCAAGGGACAGAGAGGATTCAATGGACTGATGAGGCTTCAATTCGAATGCGTTCACTTTTGTGTCAAGTGTTTGCTTTGACGGGAACAGGGCCTGATGCGATACCCAAAGAACAAAAACGACAAACGACGATGAAGCAGCGATGCGCTGGGAATTGCCACGGTGCCCTGAATCTGAGAAACGCTACGCAGGTAAATTCAGCACCAGCCCAAGGTGCGATGGACAGGGAGGGAGGGAGGGCTAACGAGGCGTCACTGCTCAAGGATTCTACTCCACCTCCCATTTCTAAACTTGGTCGCAAGCGGGGACTGAACGTTGCATCTCATAACCCCCCTCTTTCCGAGGGCCCCCTCGTTGTAACGGTTCGGGCGCAGGGCAGTGGTGGATATAGTTGGGGGGGGGGGGGGGGGCTCTGGCTGAACCAGTGCGCAGCATGTACGCATCCTCCCCGAGAAATCTGAGAGGAGGCAGGCAAAATGCAAAACCACTAACATGAACAGGATGTGCTCAATACGAATGGGACCAATGATCAGCTGCACTGCAACCTGCTGTCCTACCAACTGAGCTACTGCACAGATCTGCCATGTCCTGCTGTAACAGAGCACTAGATGCCTGCACATTCTCAACGAAGCCGTCAGCACACGCACCTGTCAAGGAAAAAGGGGGATCGTAATCGCCATTTCGTCATCACAGCCTCCTGGCCCAGGACCCCCACCCTACCCCCACCTTGGTAACGTCGTCACTGGTATATCTACCCCTGCACAGAACATCCATTGGTCCCCCCCATCGCTCTCTCGCTCACAATTCTGCCAGACTTTATTCGGGACCGCCCCGCGCTGCTCTCTTCCCTCCAGATGTACTGGCCACGGGCTGCGCTGCGCTCGAGCCGGGCCAACTCCTCCCAGCCCCGTCTGCCCTGTCCATTCGCCCCATGTCTCCCGCTGCGTCGTCACTGCTGTCGAATCCCTGCAGACGCCGGACTGCACCAGCGACACGGGGGTAGGACTGGGAGGACCCGTTTCCCGGATCGGCTCGTCCCCAGAGGCATCCCCCACGCCGTGCCCTGTGAGTCGCTTTGCTGTGGTGCGTGTCGACTCACGCCCCCTGGCGAGGTCCACGCGCTGCAGTCTCTGCCCCCACAATGCCCCCGCAACGACATTCCACACACTCACTGACACACCGGCCCTGGACGGTCATTCGTTTTCCATTTGGACTCTTCCGGTCCATTCCTCCGTGTTTCTGGGGGACGGACCAGTTCTCTGGTGTGCCCCCTGCCCCCTGGGCGCACGACGTGCAAAACCTGCAACACATCAGCCTTTTGTGGGGGAGGGGGATGGAATCATTACAGAAGGTGGAGAGTCACGGTTTACAGGGCCTGTGCCAGTCCCAAACTGCACAACGATTTTCGTGGGGCGCGAACTTTCCCCACGAAATTGACCACTGCCACGCCCCCCCCCCCCCCCCCGCCCGCGCGCGAAGACTCGAATTTGCATAATGTCATCATCCACAAGAACCGCATAGGGTCGTGCAATAATCCAGGCCCACTCACCACCCCGGCCATGCATCCTGAACACCCAGGCTTGTAGTATTCCAGTCAACGATTCGTCACTGCGAAACGGGACCAGTTCAGCAACACATTCATCCCGCTGACGTGGTGCTGCAGTGGTCCCCAAATATGGTGCCGCAGCGACAACCTGTTGAAGCAGCCGTTCCTAGAAGCGGGTGCGGATTCGGCGGGTCAAGATTTCTGTGATGACTGTGCGATGGCGCGCGGTCGGGGTATTACAAGACGACTCGTATTTGCATTACATCCTCGACGATGACCGCACCAGGGCGCACCATAGTAGGGTGCTTTGCTGCATTGTAAAACTGGGGGACTGTGTCCTTGGAGGTTGGCGGCCTTGACCTTGAGCCGGCATCTGTGACCGTGTAAGGGCTTCTGTTCAACAGAAAATAGCAAGGGACAGAGAGGATTCAATGGACTGATGAGGCTTCAATTCGAATGCGTTCACTTTTGTGTCAAGTGTTTGCTTTGACGGGAACAGGGCCTGATGCGATACCCAAAGAACAAAAACGACAAACGACGATGAAGCAGCGATGCGCTGGGAATTGCCACGGTGCCCTGAATCTGAGAAACGCTACGCAGGTAAATTCAGCACCAGCCCAAGGTGCGATGGACAGGGAGGGAGGGAGGGCTAACGAGGCGTCACTGCTCAAGGATTCTACTCCACCTCCCATTTCTAAACTTGGTCGCAAGCGGGGACTGAACGTTGCATCTCATAACCCCCCTCTTTCCGAGGGCCCCCTCGTTGTAACGGTTCGGGCGCAGGGCAGTGGTGGATATAGTTGGGGGGCGGGGGGGGGCTCTGGCTGAACCAGTGCGCAGCATGTACGCATCCTCCCCGAGAAATCTGAGAGGAGGCAGGCAAAATGCAAAACCACTAACATGAACAGGATGTGCTCAATACGAATGGGACCAATGATCAGCTGCACTGCAACCTGCTGTCCTACCAACTGAGCTACTGCACAGATCTGCCATGTCCTGCTGTAACAGAGCACTAGATGCCTGCACATTCTCAACGAAGCCGTCAGCACACGCACCTGTCAAGGAAAAAGGGGGATCGTAATCGCCATTTCGTCATCACAGCCTCCTGGCCCAGGACCCCCACCCTACCCCCACCTTGGTAACGTCGTCACTGGTATATCTACCCCTGCACAGAACATCCATTGGTCCCCCCCATCGCTCTCTCGCTCACAATTCTGCCAGACTTTATTCGGGACCGCCCCGCGCTGCTCTCTTCCCTCCAGATGTACTGGCCACGGGCTGCGCTGCGCTCGAGCCGGGCCAACTCCTCCCAGCCCCGTCTGCCCTGTCCATTCGCCCCATGTCTCCCGCTGCGTCGTCACTGCTGTCGAATCCCTGCAGACGCCGGACTGCACCAGCGACACGGGGGTAGGACTGGGAGGACCCGTTTCCCGGATCGGCTCGTCCCCAGAGGCATCCCCCACGCCGTGCCCTGTGAGTCGCTTTGCTGTGGTGCGTGTCGACTCACGCCCCCTGGCGAGGTCCACGCGCTGCAGTCTCTGCCCCCACAATGCCCCCGCAACGACATTCCACACACTCACTGACACACCGGCCCTGGACGGTCATTCGTTTTCCATTTGGACTCTTCCGGTCCATTCCTCCGTGTTTCTGGGGGACGGACCAGTTCTCTGGTGTGCCCCCTGCCCCCTGGGCGCACGACATGCAAAACCTGCAACACATCAGCCTTTTGTGGGGGAGGGGGAATCATTACAGAAGGTGGAGAGTCACGGTTTACAGGGCCTGTGCCAGTCCCAAACTGCACAACGATTTTCGTGGGGCGCGAACTTTCCCCACGAAATTGACCACTGCCACGCCCCCCCCCCCCCCGCCCGCGCGCGAAGACTCGAATTTGCATAATGTCATCATCCACAAGGACCGCATAGGGTCGTGCAATAATCCAGTGCTTTGTTGCGTGATGCGGCACGAAACTGCGTTGTTGAGGGTTAGCGAGGATGGCGGGGTACCGGACAGCGGGAGGCGAGGCGAGGCCAGGCGAGGATTCCCTCTCGGTGTTCTCTTGCGCCTGAAAGCGTAAAGCGTCCCCTCTGCGCCACTTAGCGTCCCCTGTGCACCCCCGGAGTGTTCACTATGCGTCTTTGTTGCAACCCCTGTCCCCTGCGTGGGTTGGGGGGAAGAGGCCGACTGGCGAAGAAAATCCGCCGGGCGGATTTCTGGCACATGCTTCGGGAGCAATGCGTAGGCGGGCCGCTCTGCAGGCGTTTCCCAGGGGCCACGCCCCCAGATCTGGAAGAGGGGCGGGGGCGGTGGGGGAGGAGGAGGGGGTCACACGGGCTGGGATGAGCAGCGCGTGCTCAGCCTGTGCAGTGACCCGCGTCAAGTTTCCTTCTCCTGGCAAAATCTTTGCCATCAGAGATAGGGTCGTCGTTGATGGCAAAATATACAGTGCAGTGCCGGCTGCTGTCGGTTGGTGGCCATGCGGTGCCGGGTGGCCAACAGCGAAGTCGGTTGCTCACCCTTCAACCGCTGGGCTGCTGAACGCCAACTGCCAAACGGGGGGCCTCCCACAAGCAGAGGGTCGTTACAAAGCGAAATGAAAACAAGTTCGGCCCGGATCGGATGCATGAGCTAGTGCTGCAGAAGGCCTGTGACTGGGTGTCAATGACAACAAACGGCGCGGTATTTGTGAAAGAGATATGCGGCAAAAATAAGAAGGCCAGGGACAACGAAGGACAGCAGCTGCGCAACTCCCGAGGTGCCATCTGCGTCGGGCAGCGTCTTCAGCCTGTGGCTCCTGCGAAGAATGAAAGGGAGTGCACCACAAGAGCGTACGTATGCAGCTGGATGCACATGCACACGCCAGTACACATGCGCATGAGCACAGGCTGATGACATGGGTGCACAGAACTTGGAGGGGAGCCGAGGAAACCCTGAAAAACCTTGACAAAAATCTTCAGAAGGCAGGCTGCCCGTAACCGATACAAAGAACTCCCCTTCATTCACCTGAAATGGCTGTCAACAAACAACAGTGAGTAGCGCAGCTGACGGTTAGGAACAGGTACGGAATTTCTGGTTGCTCCCGTTGCGGTGCTCAGTGCGGTGTGGCTTCAGAATGGCGATTAGATGTTGCTTGCCAACGATGACCGATTGATCGACGGTTGCCTTTGGACAGTTGGCAGATTTGAGCATTCACGTGCTACTCTTCCGCCACCGTCGTTTGAAACCCCGGGGCCCCGGTCGACGAGTCCCACAGAGATCATTGCAGGCAGGCAGATTGGGCGTGGCCACAACACTATCGTCCAACTCTGATGAACCCGCCCCGGCCTCCGGCCAGACGCCGGTGGTTGACCACCAACCGGCAGCCGTTGGTGGCCAAATTTTTGTCAGCGAATGACCAAGCGCCGCGCGGCAAGTGCCAACGACTGTTACGCGACCGCCTACTGCTGTCGGTGACGTCCCTTGGCATCTTTTACTCTATCGCCTACCTCTCTCATTCCTCCATTGATATGCCCACGGAGTGTGGAATGGCATGTGGGCGCATGCCAAGATTCGGGCACACAGTCGCCCTGCCCCTTGGCCCACACTTGCACACACACACGCGCGCGTGCATTCACACACACACACACGCTTGCCCGCGCGCAGACACACACACGCGCACGCACGCACACACGCACACACACACACACACACACATTGAGAACCGCCAGACAACAAAGGAGCAAAGAAAAGCGGTCCGAGAAACTCCAGGAACTGCAGAGCAGTCCGAGACGTCTTTCGGTCTGGCAAAGAGGGCACAGTGCAAGTGCGATGGTGCTTATGGAGGTTGATGTCCACCAGACTGTCCCTTCCTTCAGAGCTCAATTAATCCATACACACGCACACGATAAATGCGACGACAACAGGCAACAGAAGGCCTGAGTGCACAAATCTCGTCAGGTGCAGCGTCAAAACATGGTGTCAAAACGCGGCACAAGGCGCCTTTCTGCAGTGCAGGGGACAGGCATGGAACATCCTGAAACCATGATCACCAGGTCGCTCTAGCCTCTGGCAGCTGCGCTCAGCCAGAGGCCTGCAGCAAAGAAAACAGGGGTGAGCCCAGTTCAGCACCCAGATAACGTGGGAAAGTCAGGCCTCATACCTTGTACCCTGCCCTGCTCCCACCGCCAGACGACCGGACATTCACAGCGTGTCATGGGGTCAAAATACACACAGGAGGCAGGGGCCTGTGAGGGGAAGGAGGTAGCTTCATCCCATGTCATGTCGCCTGTCGCCCCGTTACCGGGACGATGCACACACACAAGTACCATCATGGTTCAGTCCCCAGCGCACGTAAACACTCGATGTCTGTTTCCCAGACCCCCGTTACCCCCAGGGTCCCCAGGTCGTCCACACACACATGCGTGCGTGCGCATGCACGCACGCATGCACGCACAGACACAATCACACACAAAGGGCACACTCTGTGAGGGGAAACCCAAGCACGCAGTGGAGATATCACTGGGCACTTCAAAGCACTGGCCTCCGAGAACACAATTCTCTCAGGCCAATAGGCATAACAATGAAATCGTCATGTCAGGCTCGGCGTTCTGATGCAGTAGAAAGAGGGCAGAAAGCAGTGGCACGAGCAATTCATTATGGAGTCATCTATGGCGAGCACCTGAACCCCTACCTGCTACCACATGACCATGAGGAGTGTTGTGGTTGTGCAGCAGCAAGGCCACAACATCAGGAATCATGCATTCGTATGATTCGTGTGCTACTGAATGTGTGGTGTGGCGTTCTGTGCAGTCTAATGGCACAAGAGATGCGTGTACCGTTCGTGAGCCGATACCCATGTTCCCGAGCGCTTTTAGTTGATGCGTTTGCAAACAATGCGTTTGTGTACCGTGTATTTTTGTAGTGCGGACGCAGATCCGTACTTCCTGTCCCGTGCCCCTGCCCTCCTTGTTGACGGTACCTGGTGGTGGGTGCGACGCTGGAGACGGGACTAGCCACCGGCGCAGCCACGGGATCGACGACTGGTGCGGCTGCAAGTACTGGCGCGGCCCCCTGACAATGGGTAAGGGTTGAATCAGGTGGAGATGGGTCACTGAACATCGCGTTGCCGCAAGGACTGGCCCAAAAATTTGGGGCCGCCGACTGTTTTCAGGTCTGGTGGTGTGTTCATCCAATGTAGCACCCCTGTTCCCGAGCTGCGGGATGGAAAAAGAGGTCTTCAGGTTGGATGCTGTACGGCACTTGCAGGCAGAAAAGCCTGGTCTGATTATCTTCCCGAGCCAACATCTGTGAAATGGAATACCTGCTACCGCCAACACCACCCGTGATTTAAAACGGTCTTTGTACACGAGTATGCGAAGATGTGTTTCTCAACGCAGGGTTGTTGTGGACCGTAGGCAATCGCTTTTGCGACATCACGACCCTGTGTGGCGATGGCTGTTGGTGGACGGGTATGCCCGCCTTTCCCATTTATCCGTTTATCAAGGAGGCCTCAAAAACAGATGTGTCAAAATCACACATCACAGGTGTTTTCCTTTTCATCCGCCAGGCCGAGGGAAATGGCGCCTGTATGGGGTGCTGTAGGGGCCCCCGCTCTGGCTCTGGGCCACATGCCCGTGCTCGAGCGTTGCACTAGAGGCCAGATTCTTTGGGACCCGCAGCACGTGCGATGCTCTGCAAACATCATGTGTGCCCTGTAGTTGTCCATTCCAAGTGTGGAATCTGGGTTTCCCACGCCCGGCATCGCTTCGCGACCCCCGAGCTCGTGGTACCATATACTATGGAGTTAGGAGGAGAGTTCAATGGAAATTTGATTGGGCGCAACATTGAACATCGAGAAATTCGCAATTTACAATATTGGTCGTGTGGGACGAATTGCCGGCACAAGGCCCGTGGCACGTGCGCTCAACACTTCGACCGTAAAGCGCTGCTGGGACGGGGTTAGCTGGTCTGAGGGCACGGACCGCATAGGGGGCGCAGCTTTCTTCAAAGGCACGCCGTGCCGTTTCTTGCCGGCTGATTTGCAGACTCTTTGGCTCAAATACCAGCGAGTTTTAGTGGGTGAAAAAAAGTTCTCGGCACCTGCGGAATCAGAATTTGGCGTGGCATATCACTGACCCCTGTCGCATTGTTCAACCGTTTTGAGGTCAATGAAAAGTGGCAGTCGGCTATTGACAGAAGCTTCTTTTTTGCAGGGGGACTCTGTTGCACCACCCGTCGCAAGTCGGAAACCCCACTTCTCCAGGGCTGGGCCTGGATGTGGGCCGCATGCTGCTCCGACACTGGTCCAGGAGGGACAGGCAACCGCGCACGGCGCAGCAAGGCGCACACCGCGACTGGAACGTTCACAGACCGCGGCGACGCAGGCCGCGTTGGCGGCGGAAGGATGTGCCGCAGGGCGGCAAACCAGTTGGAGGCGATGAGCACGTTGCCCTCCTGGTTCGGGTGCGTGCCATCACGCCCCAGCATGCTGCGAACGATCCCACGCCCTGTGGCACGACATGAAGCAACTGGGACCAAGAAAACCAACTGCCTCTGATTCTGCGGCCTCTAGACTGGCGACGGCGGGCGACGGTGAAATGACGACAGTTGGCCGATAATCGACGGCGGTTGGCGGTGCAGAAGGTGCGGGGGAGGGGGATATCAGGGACTTTAAGGAGAGAGCGAAAGCAACAAAGGTCTCCCAAAGGACTCCCATGACATCAAATTCAGGCAAGGGACAGTCACATGGAGGGTCGACCAACAAATATGAGAGATGTGGTGTGTATGGGCACACCTACGGAACACAGCACAACCGTGGCATTCGTCAGCAGCTTGCGGGCGTTGTCCACACAACGGCGGCACCGGCACGTTGCCGTGCTATTCTCTGACGCCGAGGGATTCTCCCGGGCCCCCTCCTCAATGCACGCCATCTCCTTCTCCCTGTCTCTGCGGTTCACGTGTCGATGCCGGCCCTCGATCTTGCACCCCGCCGTCGGGTCCTTGTCGGACGTCCCACCGCATTGCAACTGCTTGACCAACTGCTCATTCGTCTTGGTTACCACTCCTGGGAGCATGCGGCTGAGCTCCTTGGCACGCCTGCAACACGAGGAGTCCGACAGCCTTGACACGTATCCCTGTTATCCACAACCCCCTTCACCACGACCCAGGTCTGTGCTTGAGGGGAGGGGGATTACGTTCCCGAAGGTTCGGCGGTCAATTTCTCCACGGCCTTCCCTTAACATACACGGTACACACATGGACGGTCCTGCTGTACCGCTGAATGCGCTTCGGAACCCACCCAACCTGGATACCTGCCTTGCACCAGACCTGGTGTGTGAAAACAGGAAAACATTTGGCGTTAGCCAAGGATCTCCCATGCCGTTTGCCCCAAAACCAAGCCCCAAGAAGGCAGACATACCGCATGGAGCCATCCGTGGCATAGTTCGGGATGAGGGTGGACAACAGGATGGTGACACTCGGGTTCACTTGGTGCATCTCCGTCACTACCTTCCGGATGTTTACTGCGCTGCGCGCAGGCTGATCCCCGGCGATGGCGTCATTGGTGCCGAGGTTGAACAACACGATGTCGGGCATAGCGTGGTGCATGAAGCGCGAGACGGAGATGGTTCTCATGAATTCTAGCGTCCGCCGCCCTACACAGCACGCCAGGCTCAGCATCACAATTTTGCTTCAAAAGCCACTTCCAACCCCGTTTGCACTCGTTCCCTCACGCCGCCTTCCCGGGGGTTTCCCGTGCAATCGGGTTGTAGTGGCGCGTTGCCTTTGCGTGACTTGTCGTTGATCGAGGTTATTTGTGTCTACCGGGTGAGTGCGGTGTGTCCCGGCCGGAACATAAAGACCGGGCCCGGTGACATGCACTTCTTTGACGTTTGTGATGATACTTGGGCACAAGGAAATTATCGGTGTTTTCGTGGAGGTCGAGCTAAGCGTCCCCGGTTTCACGGTGGGATGACTGGCTACGAGGGGCGAGCAAGAGGGGGGGGGGGACTAGGTGGTATCATTTCGCGTCGTTTGCCCCGCGGCACGACGGTTGACGGGAACCATCCCGTCGGACTTTGTGGTCAATGGTCGCGGAAAGTTAGGATCACAACCGTTGTTGAGAGGGGCAATGTGCCCAAAAAGCCGAGGGGGGTTTAGGAAGCGGGCGCCAACACCCATAGCCCACGCTAGTCCGGGCGAGAGATCGGGAAACTATGGCATTGGACAAGGTGTCACAACAAGCTGCCGGACCTAGACCCACTCTATGCGTACACCCCCTACATACCCGTGAGGGTGCCCTCCTCTATCAAGGAGCTTGACACACCTGCCCAGCTCTCGTGCCACATCTCAAAATCCGACTTGTGAACCCCAAACGTGGGCTTCGGAAACAAAGTTTTGAGGACGCGGATCTCAGTCCCCACGAAAGTGAAATCATGACCGCTAGAATTGAGCATGTGCCACAAATCACGTCTGTACGCATGGCCCTTGCCACCTACAACGTTGCAAGGCATACATAAACAGCGGAGCGCAAAACAAATACAACATAGCCGCGGGGGGGGCTCTAGCGTGTCAACGCTGCAACGCGAAGCATTATCACCGCACTAACACCTCGGGACATCGAAAGGCAACACCAAGGGCAACCTTCGGAGAGCAAGGAGTGACTGCTAGGGATTGTTTTGGAAGGGGGGGGGGGGGGCGATCAACGCGTGGACCCTGTAAATTGCGAGATTAGTCGCCTAATTTGTTCGGGGCTTCTTGTGAGCCTTTTTGTGTACACACGCCAAGTGAGCGCGGACTTGTCATGCGGAACCAAGGGATGACAAGGATGCTCAAACTGATGATGGTTTGAATGAAGGTGGGTACAACATGGCAAAATGGCATTGTGTATATCATTCCTTTTGCACTACAAGGAACATGAGATATTGAGAAGATGGGAATCGCAGTGACCCCGCTGCTACGCTGCTTTAGAAGTAGAGGTCTTCGCAAAAGCGGCAAGACGCCGAAGGCTAGCAATTGAGTTCATTCACCAAGGTCATCAAAATGCAAGACAACTTGTCGTACGCTAGAGTGTAAACGTGGTCACGTTTACCCTTCGATCCCAAGTGCGCGCACCAATCATTTAGCATAGTCAAGCATGCATCGCAACGGTAGCCCAACGAGACGCATTTGGGGCACACTACCACCCTTTGTGCGCCGATGCATAAGAAGGGGAAGCGTAGGGGGGGGGGCATTCAAAGAACAAATGAAGACAAGCGGTTGTAGGGCTCAGGTACAGTGAGTGCACGGCGAAACACGAAGAGCACCTTGGGTCAAGGAATCACCGAATGGCATTATCCGAAACGTGTGGCTACCAACGAAGGGTAGCCAAATACACATCCACAACACCAACCATGTACCACACATGGGTTGGGTAATGACTCACGGCACGTTCCACTATAGCGGAGTTCCTCGACACCTAAAAGCAAGTGCAAAATTAGAACTCTTGTTAGATGAACATGACAGTATCACTCCTCGGGGGCAGCTTCGGGGGTGGGGGACGGCAAAACTTGAGTGCATCGGCTACATGGGCATGCCCAATGTGCCCATGCATTGTTCGGCAACCACTATCATATCTTCAAAATTGTCGCCAATCATGGCTTCTTGCATGGTTTGCTCTATGGATGCACAACAGCAGTAACGAATCATGTGGTAGATGTTGCAACACCTTTGTGCGCGCCGAGTTGCCCGCGCATGACGCCACCACCATGAACCACGAATACAGTTTTCAAGCTAGGGTTGCCGGTTTCCCACGATGCATGGGGAATATTTAAGGCGTGCGTTACATTTGATTGCGGCGTGACGCGAATGCGTAGCTTACTCGAGTGATGAAATATTTGATCTCATCGCAATCCGGGAGAGTTGGTTGGTGCACATTGTGATTCTATCCCCATTTCACACATCTTTCTCGGGAACGAATGCACGTAACAAATCTTATCAAGCATGAGGTCAATCGTGGGATCAATTCTCGTTATTGTACACGGGGGCTCTCGTGTGGTGCTTAGTTTGAAATGGGTGGATTTGGTGGCATGACACGCGGGATCTATGAGGAACGCTCTACAACCCCGGCCCCGCGCTGTGTAGCCCATCGTGGTGCTTCGGCACAGTTCAAGCCGTTGTGTGGAATGACCCACGAGTACTCCTCAGTGTCAACGTGGTCAAATGTGTCAAAGGACGCAAACGGGGCAAATCCTAACACATCTGACATAGCCTGAAGAGCGAGTGCAATGAAATACCGTGCGTGTTTTTATGATGCATACAAAGATGACAATACCATCCCCATGGACATGGATCCACATGGACCCCGGAGAAGGTTCCGCCGTGACTTCTAGTGACATCATGTGATCGTGAGCTAGCTTTGGAGTTGCAAGACATCACGGATCATTGTTTTTTTTTGTTCTTGCCCACACACACACTAGCTGCGCTTTGAGATCATAAGCATAGAACGTGGGTCAATACATTTTGGGGTCAAACTTCGTACTTTGAGTCCTTTGATCTCGTGAGCTTGTGCATGTCTTCGAGTTCCATTCGCACGAATAAGCAACTGAATAGGGCAATATGAAAACTACCAGGGCACGAATAGACGGCAAATACATTGCTTGCATGGTGAGGGGATCGCGTCTCTGGCCTCAAAACCGCGGTAACATGTCCACAAATGTCCCAGACAAAATCAAGCCATTCGGAACATTATTTGGGACATTACGAGACTTTCCTGTATGGGCACCGTTTGGGACCATTCGGGACATTACGAGACTTTTTTTTGGGACATTACTAGACCCCCCCTTTGAAACCTCCAAAATTTTTCTTCAGGCGTTTCGCCCCCGCCCCCCCCTTGAAAGCTAGAAAATTTTTCTTCCGCCACGTTGCGCCCGTTCCCCCCCCCTTGGTGACCCCATTTTTGAGCAATTGCTGTGATGCGAAAGCAAAATGGAGCACAAAGCAAAATGGGCAACACACGGGGAACTAAAATCGTGGATTCGTACACAAAAGCGGCGCATGTTGTAGAGAATGTTTTACCGGTCCAAGTAGTCCAAACCTGGCGGTCGCCGGATGACACGAAACCATTGAAACCATTGAGGCACCCGAACCCATCTTTGTGAAATTCCTTAAAAAACGAAAACAACAAATAGCATTTCCAATGTAACCTAATTGCAAACATCCAAAACACGAATTCTGCAAATTGGACTCAGATGCGGTGCAATCTTTCATTAAACTTAATTTCTACCAATGAACCAAGGAACGAACCAACCATATGGGCAACGCAAAACTACGCATATCTCTGCGACTGCTGCGCAGAAATCTGGCGCTACTCAGAACTACTACTACTACTCAGAACTACTCAGAACTGTGGTCAGCCATCGCTCGTCGATGGCTGAACTTTGGTCAGCGATCGGCGAGCCGAAAATCTTGGTCAGCAAGTGCAACCAAGGTCTTCTTCCCGTGCACTCACAAGAATCGAACCAACTTGTGCCAAGTCGTACCCCGCGCTTACCGCTAGGGTACTCCCTCTCTGCCGCTGCGCGAAAACTTGACAGTTAAAAAATCCATTTGGGACATTAGTCCACTTGTCCCAAGAATTCAAAATCATAAGTCTTGGGACATTATCCAGGCCATTTGGGACATTACGAGACTTTTTTCTGGGACATTACTGGACATTTTACTGAAATCTGCTTGTGCAATGTCGCGCGCGTATAGCATAAGCGCACGCACAGAGATTCTATTGCCTTCGGCAAGTCCGCAAGTGTTATCCGGAGAAACGCGTTTTCTCCGGATAAGGGCTTATCCGGAGAAAATCGGCGCCGCAGCCAGATTTTGGTCAATTTCAGCCCATTATAGGACAGTACAGTATATTTATATTTTTCTACATTTGTATTATTATTACTGTTATTATTCTATGGTACATCTGTTAAATTTCAGATGTTAAATTTGTCAAAATTTGTCTCCTTAGCCTTTAAATTTCAGATTTTCGATTTGTCAAAATTTGTCTCCTTAGCCGTTAAATTTTAGATTTTTGATTTGTCAAAATTTGTCTCCTTAGCCTATTGTTGCAAAATGCAAGCCCATAGCACCATGAGGGGCAAAAGGCCCAAAATTATTGATGTTGATTTGCTGAGTGATGTATCATCCCCATTTTTTTGACCAACCTCCAACCCATGATGGTCCGACCGCTCCAAGCCAGTGTGAGACGGCCTAGCACGGCCATGCATATTTGAAAAGTAGACACCTTAGGCTTTCCAACGGTCCAAACGGATTGAAAAAACACCACGGTGGCGCCAAGTTACCCCCCCGGGACTTCTGGCAACCCTGTTCTGACAAAAAAAAATTTGTCACTTTTTTGACCAACCTCCAACCCATGATGGTCCGACCGCTCCAAGCCGGTGTGAGACGGCCTAGCACGGCCATGCATATTTGAAAAGTAGACACCTTAGGCTTTCCAATGGTCCAAACGGATTGGAAAAACACCACGGTGGCGCCAAGTTACCCCCCTAACACCTTTGCACCATGGTTTGTCAAAAACACTCTTGGGTCCAATAAAAGGGCACTTCCACCTTGTCCCACACCCCCAAACCTGATTGTAAGGCATTGCAGGTGTGGACATGTGTCGTGCAATGTTGTGTGCAAGCCCCATTGTGAGTTTCCGGTCAGTGTGGCCCCGGGCTTGGCCCGGGGCCTTTGGTTTTTTTAAAAATTTCACTTTTCTCTAGATAAATTTATATGAAAAAAATTTTCGGAAGGGTATCGGCGCTGCAGCAGCTGAGTGGTAATGCGGTGGTGTCTCAAACGGCCAGCGGCGGTTCGATCCCTCCTGCCTGTTTTGCGCCAGCCGCCAGCCGCCAGCGCCAGTGCACTTAGGAAAATCCCACGTTTTTGACTCTGGCGGCTGTTCTGCGGCTGTTCTGGCGCCTCCGCGCCGATTTTCTCCGGATAAGCCCTTAACACTTGCGCGGCAAGTCCACCTCGCAGAGAATCTACCCTAAGCAACGCACTCACAAAATAGGGAAAAAACGACATGAATACGGCCTCAAACATGCACATAGCTTGGATGGTCATTTTAAGTGATCACACTGTCAGAAAAATACAATTTGGGGAATGCCATGCACGCAGTTCGCACGCAGTGCGCACGCAGTGCGAAGTTTTTGATGTCGGCAAATACTCGAACCCTAGTTTTGGCCCCTTTTCACAAGTTTTTGGTTCCGTACCAGGGTTTTTTTTTAGCTTCCCAAGCATTTAGGATGTGGCATATTTGAATTGTCAACCATTTCCCCCTAGAAGAGGCCCATCGACAAAGTGTACACTGTCAACACGACCCGGATCTCGACGTCGTCATTGCCGACACTGCAGCGAGCCTCGTATCCGTAGAGGTGGTTCAATTCGCCCTGCAGAGTGCTCTTCCCGACAGATAGTACGTGCACCAAAACCTTGGTCGACTTCAAGGTGATTCTCGAACCGAGATGCTCAAGATCATCGATCGGTATGGCCACGTCCACACCTGCAGAGAAGTCCACGTGGTCATCGTCGCTCGAAGGCTCTCGACGATCGCCGATACCCGATGGTGGCGAGTCGACACCAAGACCGGACAGATCTTCTTCGACGATGCTGTTGGTCATAACTACAACCAGAAGTATCGATGGACACCTGGCCAACCCTATGGTATTGACACCTTTCAGTGTTCCCTGTAGTAAACAGGTGACAGGTATTCTTGGGTGAGTATCCTAGCCTCTGCGTGCGCAATATTCCTTTGGCTACCATCTGTACGTTTCTGGCCGGAGGCGCGCTTTTGTGGCCCACGGTGTTGCACGTAAGGTTTTGAAAACGCGTAGAGCGCGCACAACGCGTACAACACGTACAGACCAAGTAACACGCACAGAACGCGTAGCACGCCGAACACGTGCCTGACAGAGGCACGTGCAGAATTGGAATACCGCCCTGCGTGCGCGCAATGGTGCATTTTTTCCATAGTGCGCGCAAATTTTCAAAAATATGACCTTTATAGCGCGCCTATTGCGCGCGCTCTACCGCGCTATATTGTCCCGTTTTTCAAATTTTTCAAAACCGGAAAATGTTTCAAAACCATGCTTTTTCCAGTGTCCTGCGTTTCTCAAAAACCCCTTGCTTTTCAAAAACATTCCCTATTGCTCATCCAACCCAAGACATTGTGACACATGCAAAAACACTGTCTGAAAGGTCTGAAAAGTGTGCAAGTTAAACAGTACAGGTCCTCACGGGCACAGACAGTGTAGCGCGCGCAACATATTTACAGCGCGCGCTATGAGCCTTACGGCGCGCGCTATACCAGGTATAGCGCGCGCTGTCATTCAGTGATCTCCTTAATGGTTTGGACCACCACTTCGGCCTCCCACTTAGACTCCTTCTCCCATTCGGGTCTGTGGTCTTCTGCCCCAGTGGCAGCTGGGGCTGCATCCCCTTCTTCTTGTGGGCTTGGGTCGCCTTCTGGGGTTGCTCCTTCTGGTGCCTCTTCTTCTTTCGGGGCTGCTCCTTCTCCTTCTTGTGGCGCGGCCGCTGGTGCCTCTTCTTCTTATGGTGGGGCTGGTGCGTCGTCTTCTTGTGCTGCTGCTGCTGCTGGGGCTGGTGCCTCTTCTTCTTGTGCAGCTGCTGCTGGTGCTTCTGCTGGTGCTGCAGCTTCGGCAGGTCCCTTAGACTTGTCTTCTTGTGGGGGGGCTGGTGGCTGGGCTGGTGGGTCTCCTTGGGGCTTCTTCTTCTTTGGGGTTGGTGGCCTGGACGGGGACATCCTCATGGTCTTTGGGTCGGGGCAGAGGTCCACAATTTCATCGGCCTCGTACGTCTCCCACCACGACCGCCACTTGTCCAACTCCTCATACGCTTTGCTTTTGGCGGAGAACACCTGGCAGCTGGGCATGAACTCCGACCAGTCGTCCTCTTCCTCCTCCTCCTCCACTTGTTGGCTGGGGCTCCACTGATCGTTGGGGATGATGACGGCCACGTGGTCCTGAGGGGCCCTGGCGCCTGCTGGCTTGACTTCGGCTCCCTCCACAATCATCGGCGCGATCGCAATGGTGCAGTAGATGATCCACCGAGGCTTGTAGCCTTTTTGGTAGGACCAATCTCGGCGCTGCATGAGCTCATCTCTTGCCTCCTTGTCCGCGTCGGCTCTGCTCTGCTGCTTGGCCTTGGGAGCCGTACTGGGTGGGGTGGAACCTCCTTGTTCTTGTGGCTGGTCTGGGACTGGGACAGGCTGCTTCGGTGCTGGCTTTGATGCGAGCTGCGGCTGGGGTGCCTGCTGCGGTGCCGTCTTGCTTGCCTGGAAAGAGTAGCGTAGAGGCATAGCACAGGCATAGCACGCGCAATACGGAGCATAGCACGCGCGACGAAATGCATAGCACGTGCAATGACAACGATAGCGCGCGCTGCATTACCTTTTCTGCTTTCTCCTCCTCTGCTTTCTTCCGTCTCTTCTCCTCCTCTTCCTTCTCCTTCTTCTTCCTCCTCTCTTCCTCTTCCTTCTCCTTCTTCTTCCTCTTTTCCTCCTCTTCCTTCTCCTTCTTCTTCCTCTTTTCTTCCTCTTCCTTCTTCTTCTTCTTTGCTTCGTCCTCTTTCTTCTTGGCCTGTTCCGCCTGACGTTGGACTCTCTGTGCCGCCTGTGCCAGCAGCTGCTGGTCGGCAGTCTTCTGGGCAAGGACCTTTCCAGGCGGGTGGGGGGGCTTAGCGGTGTGGGAGGCGGAGATGGCTGGTGGTAGGTGGCTGGTGGCTGCTGGCTCCTCGGTACGCTTCTTCTTGGGCCTTGTCATGGGACTGTCACGGATTCCGTCTCCGGCACGTCGACGGCAAAGGCGTCGGCCCAGTCCACCTCCAGCTCCTCCAGCTGCCGCTTAGCCCGGGCAAGCACCGGGGAGGGGCCTTGCTCCTTCCGTCCGTCAAGCCAGTCAGCCGCATGCTTGGACTGCCCGGCAATGTCCGCGGGCACGCTGATCATCAACGGCCCTCTGCGGGATCCCAGGCACAGGAGCTGCTCGAAGCTGCCCACCTACGTGACAATGGGACAGAAGGTAGGGCCGTAGCGCGCGCAAACAATCAAATCGCGCGTGCTACATCTAATGAAGCGCGCGCAACAATGTCGAAAGCGCGCGCAATGGCAAACATAGCGCGTACCTGTGCCTGTGCCAGTTGTTGTTGTTGTTGCTGCTGTTGCTGGGCCATCTGCACCCGCTGCTGCTGCTGGAGCAGCTGCAGTGTTGCCTGCTGCACGGCTGCCTGCTGTTGGAGCTGCTGCTGCTGCACTTGCTGCTGCTGCGGCTGCTCCTCGTCCTTGACCGCCGTGGTTTTGACTTTGGCGCCGGTTGCAAGTGCCCTTGCGGCACTGGCTCCTTTCTTGGCTGACCCCCGCAGCAAACTGGCACCCGCACTTCTCACCGAGGCGCACTCGTTCTTGAAGGCCATTGCCCCCGCGTCGGTCGCGTTGATGAAGCTCGGTGGGTCCTTGTTGAAGTAGAAGTGGTGGACGGTCTTTGCGGTGGCACCCGGAGGCGTGTGGGTCCGAACATGACGTCACCCCACCCATAACTTGCCCAGCACGAGAACAGCAGCTCGTACTCCTCCACCTTGCAGTTTCCACAGGCAGCTTGTCCTTCTTGGGTTGGCACGGAGGGGTTCAACAGGTTCGCCAGACTGCACCAGTGGCCAGTAATGCTCTCGTCATGCCAGCAGGGTTTCACGGCTCCGTCTGGGATCTTGGCAATGGCCGTGGCCCTTTGGCGCCAGAACTTGTAGAAGGCCACCTCGAAGAGGTAGGCCGGTGTCACGTCCTTCAGCCATGCCCAGTCGGGCCCTTGGGCGCAGATGGTGCTGTTTTGGTTGGGCCAGATTCGGTTCTTGAAGTCGCTGCTGAAGGCGAAGCCCTTACGTGGCCCGGGTGGGGGAGACTGAATACTGCTGTCTTGGTTGGACCTGCTGTTGCTGCTGCTGCTGCTGCTGTTCTGGGCTGCCGACTTGCTGGGCCGCAGCCTGCACTTGCTGCTGCTGCATTTGCTGCTGCTGCTGCACTGGCAGTGGGCCGAAGAGCACTTGCTGCACTTGGCCCACTGGAAGACTGCCGCGCACTGGGGAGCCCAAGGTGGGCGACCCACCGGGGAACAGCATGGGAGACAGCTGCTGTGAGGCAGCTCATAACGGGGACTGCGGCGCGCGGGCCACAGAGGCTGAGTTGGGGAGAACTGGGTCAGCTGCTGGGACAGCGTCTGCGGAAAACAGGACAAAGCACGCGCAACGAGGACGTGCGTAGTGCGCACAACGAGACAGCTAGCACGCACAACAAGAGCGTAGCACGCGCAACGGAAACAGTAGTGCGCACGGCAAGTACCTGTGGCTGCATGCTCCACGGCGTCGTGGACGGCTGCCGCAGTCCCGTGTAACTGCTAAGATCTGTTCACATGGACACGTACGTGTTAAAAGCTCGACACGTACGTGTTGAAATCCCAACTCGTACGCACTGATTTACCAAACCGTACGCACTGCGTACGCGTTTGGCGCAAAATCGTACGCAGCGCGTGCGCGTTTGGTACCCAGTGCGTACGGTGTGGAAAATCAGTGCGTACGAGTTGAGATTTCAACGCGTACGTGTCCATGTGAACAAAAAAGGCCACATCTTAGCAGTTACGCGGTTGTACAGCTGCATGTGGCGGTGGTTGCGGTGTCGCACCTGCTCCTGTGGCCCCTGCAGCAGTTGTTGGCGGTGCTGCAGGAGGCGGATATTAATACCCCCAGCCCATGGGCTGCATGAGCAAGAGGGTTACATTAAAGTACCCCTGTTCCAGCAGTAATACAAAAAGGAAAATGCAGTAACAAAAAAATCGAAATCACCAAAAAAAACGGAAGAAAAGGAACAAATCAATGCATTCCAAATCGGAGGCACATTTGAAGTGCGTAGTCATAGCACGCGACTTCCAATTATATATCGCGATTTCAAGGGTTCCGGCGCTTGAAAACAGCATAGCGCGCGCGATAGTGGTCATTGCGCGCACTAGATAGCATGTAGCGCGTGCTATAAAACAAATAGCGCGCGCTACCACAGTTCCTCATCCGCAAAATATGCCCGAACCTCGTCAGCCAATTTTTGTGCATTGCACAGGTTGCTTCTGGAGGTCCCATTCCACCTTGGTACTTCAAAGTACAGGAACAGACGCTCATTAACCTGCCTGAGCATCTTAATGCGGCGCGACACCAGGGTTCCTGCCCCCCCACCTCTATCACAAAAGGAGGACCAAATGTCCTTCAGCACCCTGTTGCTCCCTTCCAAAAGATCCCCCGCAGAAAATCCTGCAGCGTCTGGATGCACCCCGGATGGGAACCACACCACTGTCAAGGGCACTCTGCAGAAAAGCAAGATTGTTAGCCCAGACCTGGGACAACACAGAGGTGGACTTCTCACCACAAAGGGCGACGTTAACAGTCCAGTGGTAGGACAACGTCCTTGCCAAGTGACCATGGTTGGCAAAGGAAATGGACATCTGGCACGACGATTCCCCCCCAACCCATCCCCCCTCACAATGATCCACAGCTCTCCTTGGCACTCCCTGGGGTATTGGAGGTTAGAAACAATGGAATCAAAGGAAAATATATAGTCAAAAAAGTGCTGCAGGGGCCACTGCGAAAAGACTGTGACCCCATCTGTGTGCACGGCAACCTGTAAATGCTGCCTACTTGCAAGCTGGTTCCATTCTGTGGCGAAACTAGCATAGGAGGGGAGAGAAAAAAGGTGTGTGGGGACCTTACTTCTCGTCCAAGTAATCAAATCTTTGTACCTGAGTAAAATAGCGCGTGCAACATGAGGACGTATAGCGCTATAGCGCGCGCAGAAGTCAACGAAGCGCGTGCTATGAGCGGAAGTGCGCGCAATGTCACATGCAAAGCGCGCGCAATAATACCTTCTTCTTGGAATCTTCAGGAGCAGGACCAAGTCCACCACCGACAGGGGTGTGACGGCGTTGGCAGCCTCGGTCCTGCGACGCTTCTTCTCTGCTTCAGACACGGGGACCCTTTTTTCCAACCTGGCCCACAAAGACCGTTGGACGGCAGACCTTGAGCAAAAAAACTCAACTAGGTCCGCCAAAAGGTCCTCGTTCTTCCACAGGGACCACCCATAGTGGGGGCCCAAAATGTTTGCAATCTTCCCTAACATTGACAGCGTCACATGCGGTGCCGGAAGCATCTGAAACTTTAGAAAAATAGGCGTTTTTGCCCTGCTTATTAGGACATGGGGTTACAAACCCAAGACCCCGAGCCATAGCGCGCGCTATGCTGCGCCCTATAGTTTTGTAGTGCGCACTGAGCCATCGCGCGGCAATACCCTGTAGCGCGCACGCAGGGCGGACCGTGCAGAACGCGCAGAACGCGCAGCACGTCGCTTTGCACACGGGCGCACATCGAGGAGGGGCCGCGTCCTCACATTTGGGTATCCAGCCTACGCGGTTGTCCCCCAGGGTTCGCACTGGTCCCATGGGTAGGGATAGCAAAGGCTCCGCCTCCATGATCGTCTCGTTCAAGCCCCCCATTCCACCACACTACTCCTCATCCTCCCCGTCCTCCTCATCCTCCTCGTCCTCCTCATCCTCCTTGTAACTACGAAGCCAACCCCAGATACTGTACATTCGCCAACTCCTGGTCAACTCCATGTCGAGAGCATTCAACTTGCTTGTACTTGTGCACTGTGTTGTTACTACGCCTTGTGCATGAAACGTGAGGAACTATTGATATTTTACAGCTTTTGGTTGCGTTGCTTTGTTGTTATGATGCAATATGTGGGTTTTTTGGGTCGAAGCCAACTTTTTGGAAGCCAAGTCAAAGTTGGCGCGCCAACTTGGCAGTTGGCGCGCGCCAACTCAAGAGTTGGCGCGCCAACTGCCAAGTTGGCGCGCCAACTTGGCGCGCCAACTCTTGAGTTGGCGCGCGCCAACTCCGGTTTTGGCGCGCGCCAAGTGCCCCATTCTTCCTCTTCTTTTGCACCCTTTATGCATTCCCTTTCCCTTCTAGGCATTTCACGTTATCATGCCTCCAAAGCAACCCAAGAAGGGCAAGGGGAAGAAGGTGACATGCAGTGACATGCAGTCACCGACCCCACGTCTGCCCCAGCCCCAGCCCCCGCTGCACCACCTAACCCCGAGGTGCAGCCGGTGGTCGATGCCCACATCGCCAACGTGGGCTCCGAGCACTTCCCCGGGGGCTATTTTCCCATCCCCTACACCCTCACCTCCCCGGACGCCGAATCCTTCCCCCAGCTCCCCCCCCTCCGCGAACCCCTGGAGGCCGCCCTCTTCGGCAAGTGGGACCAGCCGGGCAATCCCCACTTGGTCTGGCGAATTGACGCCACCCGTGTTAACTTCGCCCTGACCAGGGGGGTTCTTAGCAGGTTCTGCTGTGCCGTGATGGGCCGGTACCCCACGACGCTCGCGGTCGAGTTGAAGCTTCCTCAAGTCACCCTTGAGGCCTTCAACAAGACCCTGAAGCTGTGTACCCTTCGTGAACCGGCCGTTTGAATCCGAGATTCACGGTACCGTGAATTTCACCTATTTTTGCTGTTTTTTGCTCGTAACTTGGTGCCATTGTGTGCTTTTGTCGTGCTATCTTCGCCCAAAGTAAGATCCAACAAATGTGTGCAATTTAGAGGTTTGAAGTAGTCGCATGGTTCAACACATTTGGTGAGATTCGCGTGAATGTGAAATTCACGCACCCAAATTCACGCATAAATTCACGCTAGATTCACAGATCCACGAGAATGTGAAATTCGCACGAAATTCGCACGAAATTCGTACGAATTTCGTACGAATTTCGTGCGAATTTCGTGCGAATTCGTACGAATCGGCCCCAATTTTGTCTTGTCACTGCTATTTGTTGCACACATTGGATATTGAACAATTTGTTTTGTAGATCCCTAGATACACGCTAGCACGCACAATTTCGTTCTAGCCTAAAACGACATCGCGAGGGCATTCTACCCCACAACATCTAGCTAGAACGTAGACTAGAACAGGAATCATTCTAGCCTAGATGTATTCTACACTAGAACACAAATAACAAATCAAAACAATACACATTACATTTCTTAATCTTTGTTGCATTGCTCACAAATTTGTTGGGAAGGGCATAGGTTATAGGTGATAGTGGATGCAGTGGTGGGGGGGTCCATTGAGGTCAAACCATTGTTGCATTGCTCACACAGTTGTTTGGAAGGGCAAAGGTTATAGTTGCTAGTAGATGCATGAGGGTGGGGTGGGGGGGTCCATTGGGTCATACCATAGGAGCGTAATCAACCACGTCTTGGGTTGGGAGGGGGGGGGGGGGGCAAGGAGACCCCCCACTTACAGCCCCTGAGTGTCTGGGTGTGGGGTTATGAGGGTGTCTTGCTTGTTGCAGTGCGGTTAAGGTTAGGGAGGGTATCCTTTTTCTCTTCACAGGTTTTGTGTATCCCCATGGCTCTCATGTGCTAGTTGCTCATGCTTTGGCAGCAAATAATCAAGTCAGCGCCGACTTTACAGTATGCTCCCGTGTCTACTCGGAACTGTGTACTACGCAGGGGAATCTGACTGTTTAATTGAAACACAGCTTTGCGATGGGACCTGCTGGCTGGTTCCGCGAGGTGACTTCTGCCCAGTGCTCTGATTGTCAATGCAAAGAGATTTAGCCAAGCGCGGGTAAACGGCGGGAGTAACTATGACTCTCTTAAGGTAGCCAAATGCCTCGTCGACTGATTGACGCGCATGAATGGATCAACGAGATTCCTGCTGTCCCTAGATGCTGGCTGGTGAACCAACCGCCAAGGGAACGGGCTTGGGTGTTCCAGCGGGGAAAGAAGACCCTGTTGAGTTTGACTCTAGTCTGACAGAGTGCAGCAGCATGGAGGGTGTAGCACAGGTGGGAAGTGCGCGCCAACTCATGGCATTGATCATAGCCTTCGCGGCCATCTCGACTGTCGGCTCTTCCTTCTGGATGAGGCTCCGCGCTGCTACGCGCAAGCTTGCAATGAAATACCACTACCTCCACAGCCGCTTTACTAATCGGATGATTCAGGTACGGGTGTGTATGGGTGTGTGTGTGTGTGTGTGTGTGTGTGTGTGTGTCTGTGTGTGTGTGTGTGCCGGGGGGCAGGTGTAGGGAAATGTGTGTGCTTGGTTCTTTGGTCACCTCACGCCGTGTGTGTGTGTGTGTGTGTGTGTGTGTGTGTGTGTGTGTGTGTGTGTGTGTCTGTGTGTGTGTGTGTGTGTGTGTCTGTGCGGTGTGTGTGTGTGTGTATGTGTGTGTGTGTGCCGGGGGGGCAGGTATAGGGAAATGTGTGTGGGTGTGGGGACTTAGGTACATGCATAGGTGGTGTTGGTGTGGCTCTTCGTGCAGTGTCCTGCAAAAATGGTACGAAATTCGTACGAAGTTCGTACGAAATTCGTGCGAAATTCGTACGAAATTCGTGCGAAATTCGTACGAATTTCGTACGAAAAGTGCCTCACAGATAGGTACTGTGAATGTGGTTGTTACGAAATTCGTACGAATTTCGCACGAAATTCAAACAATTTGCATGAACTTGTGTCATTTTTGTGTGTGTGTGGGTGTGCCTGGTCAGAGGGGTTGTTGTTTGTGTGGGCGTGGGTGCATGGTGTGTGCGTGCCTGGGTAATATGTGCATGCATTGGTGGTTCTTGGGTTCTTGGGTGGTTTTGTTGAATCATGTGGGACGATACTTTTGTGCTGTTTGTAGTTTGTGACTGTCTGTCGTTTGTGTTTGTTGCTGCTGATTGTCATGATGTGTGTGTAATGCCTGCTTTTCGGCTGTGTTGGTATCGCTGTTTTGCTTGCTGCTTGTTGTGCTTCGTGTGTCTGCTGCTTCTCACTGGTGACTGTTGCTGATGACCTGACTGTGTTGTTCTTCTGTGTTGTTGTTGTGTTGCTGTGCTGTGTGCTATGGGTGGGTGTGGATGGTTGGATGGGTGGCTGCCTGTTGTTGAATCATGTGGGACGATACTTTTGTGCTGTTTGTAGTTTGTGACTGTCTGTCGTTTGTGTTTGTTGCTGCTGATTGTCATGATGTGTGTGTAATGCCTGCTTTTCGGCTGTGTTGGTATCGCTGTTTTGCTTGCTGCTTGTTGTGCTTCGTGTGTCTGCTGCTTCTCACTGGTGACTGTTGCTGATGACCTGACTGTGTTGTTCTTCTGTGTTGTTGTTGTGTTGCTGTGCTGTGTGCTATGGGTGGGTGTGGATGGTTGGATGGGTGGCTGCCTGTTGTTGAATCATGTGGGACAATACTTTTGTGCTGTTTGTAGTTTGTGACTGTCTGTCGTTTGTGTTCGTTGCTGCTGATTGTCATGATGTGTGTGTAATGCCTGCTTTTCGGCTGTGTTGGTATCGCTGTTTTGCTTGCTGCTTGTTGTGCTTCGTGTGTCTGCTGCTTCTCACTGGTGACTGTTGCTGATGACCTGACTGTGTTGTTCTTCTGTGTTGTTGTTGTGTTGCTGTGCTGTGTGCTATGGGCCGACTGTGTTGTTCTTCTGTGTTGTTGTTGTGTTGCTGTGTTGTGTGCTATGGGTGGGTGTGGATGGTCGGATGGGTGGCTGCCTGTTGTTGAATCATGTGGGACAATACTTTTGTGCTGTTTGTGGTTTGTGACTGTCTGTCGTTTGTGTTTGTTGCTGCTGATTGTCATGATGTGTGTGTAATGCCTGCTTTTCGGCTGTGTTGGTATCGCTGTTTTGCTTGCTGCTTGTTGTGCTCTGTGTGTCTGCTGCTCCTCATTGGTGACTGTTGCTGATGACCTGACTGTGTTGTTCTTCTGTGTTGTTGTTGTGTTGCTGTGCTGTGTGCTATGGGCTGAATGTGTTGTTCTTCTGTGTTGTCGTGGTGTTGCTGTGCTGTGTGCTATGGGCTGAATGTGTTGTTCTTCTGTGTTGTTGTGGTGTTGCTGTGCTGTGTGCTATGGGCTGAGTGTGTTTGTTCTGGAGAAAAATGATACAAATTCATGCAAATTGTTCGAAATTCGTACGAAATTCGTACGAAGTTCGTACGAATTTCGTACGAATTTCGTACGAATTTCGTAACAACCACATACACGGTACGTATTCACGGTACTTTGGGGGCGAATTTCGTACGAAATTCGTACGAAATTCGCACGAATTTCGTACGAATTTCGCACGAATTTCGTACGAATTTCGTACGAATTTCGTGCGAACTTCGTACGAATTTCGTACCATTTTTGCAGGACACTGCACGAAGAGCCACACCAACACCACCTATGCATGCAACAAAGTCCCCACACCCACACACATTTCCCTGTACCTGCCCCCCCGGCACACACACACCCACAAACACGCACACACACACACACACACACACACACACACACACACATACACACACACACACACACACACCCATGCACAAAACACACACATACCCTCGATGAAAGCAAACAGCCCCCCACTCGACCCACACCCACACACTGCCCGCCCACACACCCTCATACGTACCTGGACAGTGGATGTGTCACGGTTAGATGTTTAGGGGGGGGGGGTTCTGTGTGTGTGTGTGTGTGTGTCTGCCTGTGTGTGTGGATGGGTTTCTGTGGATGGATATGTGTGTGTTTTTCTGTGGGTGGGTCGGTGTGTCCATGTGTAGTTGGGTGTGTGGTTGTGTGTGTTTGTGTGTACGCGCGTGTTGCTGTGAGGTGCGGGAAGGGTGTGTCTGTATGTGTGCGTGTGTGTGTGTGTGTGTGTATGGCTTGTGCGTATATGTGGTTTGGTGCTCCTCACATCCTCACCCCCCCCCACACACACAGGCGCGCGCCCACACGCAGAACCAAAAAGACAGTCATGCACCCCCCCCCCCCCACATACCATCAATGAAACGTACCTGGACAGTGGATGTGTCACGGTTAAATGTTTAGGGGAGGGGGGTTCTGTGTGTGTGTATGTGTGTCTGCCTGTGTGTGTGGAAGGGTTTGTGCGGATGCGTGTATGTGGGTCGGTGTGTCCATGTGTAGTTGGGTGTGTGGTTGTGTGTGTTTGTGTGTGCGCGTGTGTTGGTGTGAGGTGCGGGAAGGGTGTGTGTGTATGCGTGTGTATGGCTTGTGCGTATATGTGCATGGTTTGGTGTTCCTCACATCCTCACCCCCCCCCCCCCCACACACAGGCGCACGCCCACACCCAGAAACAAACAGACAATCGTACATGTACCCCCCCCCCCCCACACACACACCCACATGCCATTAGTGGAGTGAAGCCGCCCTGCTACCCCACCCACACCCACACCCACAAACTGCCCAGCCACACATACGCACACACACCTGCATAGTGGATGTGTCGTGGTTAGGTATGTGGGGCGGGATCATTGTGGGTGTGTCTATGTGTGTGTGTGTGTGTGTGTGTGGATTGGTTTGTGTGCGTGGGTGCGTGTTTGTGTGTGGGTGTGTATCCATGGGTCCGTGGTTGTGTGTGTGGGTGTGTGGGTGTTGGTGTGAGGTTTGGGACGGGTTTGTGTGCGTATGTGGTCGGGTGGCCCCCACATCCCCACACACACCAACACACAGACGCATGCTCGCACGTAGACACAAAGAGGAAGTCATGCATCCACCCACATGCAAACCCAACCATACACCCATACACAAACCCACACAAATCCACACACCCCACACAAAGGCACACCCACACACATGTGCACATGTTGCATGTAGCCAAGGTGCCTGCAGGGGTGCATTGGGGGGGGGGTACCCCGGGTGTTAGGACAAATGAGGGGGTGCACAAGGGTGAAATTTGTATGAATTCACGTGAATTCACGTGAAATTCGTACGAAATTCGTACGAAATTCGTGCGAATTTCGTACGAATTCACGTGAATTCACGCCTGTGAATCGGCTACAGGCTTGCCGGGTTTCGGCACCTCTCGTTTTGGGCACGGTTCGGACATGATGGATGCTTTTGGGGCGGGACTTTCATTGGATGATGCGTAATGAAGCCGGGGGAAGAATTTTGGCCCCTCAAATCCCTCGGAAGGATCCAAAAATATGGCATTTTCCCCCAAAAACCTCAAAATTTGGGTAAATTCACGTGAAATTCACGCAATTATTCAAACGGCCACTTAACCCCCGTTCACGAAGGGTACATGTGCACTGCTGCAGCGTCAAAAGAGTTCGTTAACGTTCTCGACCTGCAGGAGATGCCGCCTCAGGGTCTCGACCCCGAGGAGCAGTGGCTGTGGGTGGATCCAGTCAAAAAAAGTGGCTGGACGCACCGCACGGCCACTGACGCCGTCGTGCGGTACCAGACGGTGAAGGTGCAGGCGTGGGATGCAGTAGCTCCCACGGAGTTCTCCACCGACCGTCGCCTGCGCACCCACATCCCCGACATCCCCGACATGCCCGGGCACGCAGGGGGGCTATCACGCTGCGCATCGGTGGGATATTGTTATCCAACCGCTTCGCAGCGTGACGCTCCTCCGCGGGACGGTGATCCACCGCGGTGCGGGCGGGCCTGGCCGGGCACTGTTCATCCCGTTTGCACCCGTCGGCTACCGGTCGCGCATGCTGACCGTAGAGCCGGAGAGTGTAACGGAGCTGATGAACAGTGTTCCGGTGATGCCCTCCGAGCTTCTGGCCGAGGGGGCTGCAGTCGGGTCCCCTCTGGGCACAGAGGCCAGTGTGAACTACAGCCCCCTCGACCAGGGGTCTGAGGAGGCCGAGGCAGCCGCCACCGACCCCGTGCCTGCCCCCCACGAGGTGGACATGCCGGAGGCGCCGGCGGATGCGGAGGAGAGGCCGGCCGCGCCGGCTGACGCGGATGCCGCCCCCCCACCACAGAGTGCGGCACAGGAGGAGGAGGAGATGCCGGCGGCGCCAGCGCATGCGGAGGCGCCGGCGGATGCGGAGGCGCCGGCGGAAGCGGAGGAGAGGCCGGCCGCCCCCCCCCCCGGCAGAGGAGGACTTCCTCACTCCCGACGCGATCCCCCAGCCAGTCTGCTTCGTGTCGCAGGCTGAGCAGCCATTGGACCCCCCGGTGCCCTACATGGGGGACGTCCTCCTCCTGCAAGAGGGGGTGTCTGCGGGTCTGTTTCTGACCCCCACCGACCACGCGCACGTGGGGCCCACCGCCGAGGCGGCCAGAGCGGATGCCTGCCTCACTCCGCACATCCACCGGTGGTGGCTTCCCCCCCCCGACGCCACCGACTTCTGCCGCGTGCGCTGCACGGCCGGCACGGTGGTGTACTCGTTCGCCGCACTGGGCGCTGCGTTCGTGCGGGAGCCAGGGGCCGGCCGCATGGCCTGGATGGCCATGGCCCACTTCACCCCGCCCCTGAGCTCCCAGGACGCCGAGATGTTGGACCTCGTCCGCGTGGACAAGGCCCGCCGCACCATCTGCTCCTGCAGCGAGAAGGTGTGCCCGCGCGGTGCCTTGCATGCATGCGATGTTGTCACACGTGACACGAATTTGGCGCGCGCCAAATAGCAGATTGGCGCGCCAACTTCGCAGTTGGCGCGCGCCAACTTCCATCTTGGCGCGCGCCAAGTCACCGGTTGGCGCGCCAAGTGTTCGGTTGGCGTGCGCCAAGTCCAGTTTTGGCGCGCGCCAAGTCAAGTTTTGGCGCGCCAAATAGCTAGTTGGCGCGCGCCAAGTGCCGTTTTGGCGCCTGAATTTAATTCGTTGGGTTTTATCGGAAACGTTGTTCTGTGGCTGGTTTTCGAGTTGTCTTCGCTGTTGCAGTGGTGTCGTTGTGTGCATTGTTTTATGCTTGTGTTGTTGCGCATTTGCAGGTCCCCATCCACTACGCCAATTTTCAATTGGAAGTGGACCCGCGTCCGGTGCCCGTGCCGGCCGGGGCGGAGGAGGTGGAGGGGCAGCCGCAGGAGCAGCGGCAGGAGCAGCGGCAGGAGCAGCGGCAGGAGCAGCGGCAGGAGCAGCAGGAGGGGTTGGAGGTGGATGTGGACGTGGTGGTGGATTGGGAAGTTCCGGAGGTCCCGGAACCGGCGGACTTCGGGGACGCCTTGCACAGCCCCGACAAGTTCCTGAAGGTGACGTCCGCCGAGGCGACGGCGGTGGACGTCGTCGATGGGGGGGGGGCGATCATCAGCCGCCTGTTCCAGGCGCAGGTGATCCGGCGGGGTTCGGGACAGAATAGGGTGGTGGAGTGCCCGTTCTGGGCAGTGGTGCAGGGGAAGGGGGGGGTGCAACCATAGGTTGTCTCCGTTGTGCCCTTTGTGCAGGTGCGCCCCCCCTCCACGCACAACCGGCTCCTCCTCTGCAGCATTGACGCTCTGGGACAGCTGCAGAGGTGGAAGCAGTGTGAGTGGAGCGACGTGCGGGCCATTGCCCCCGCCCCCCACTTGAAGGAGGCAGCGCAGGCGTTTATGCTCCGCTTCCAGAAGCAGCTCGTGGGGAAAGGGCCGAAGGGGGAGAAGGGGGGCAGGGCCGCATCTGACGTGTCTGGGGACCCCTCCCTGCAGAGCAAGGGCCGCACGGAGCAGCAAGCTAGGGGCTCCAGGCGCCCTCGCCCCACGACCACCCCCCGGGAGGCAGCACAGGCAGCGCAGGCAGCGGGAGACGGGGGGGGGGGCACGGGAGAAGGCGGAGATTCTCCGCCTGGAGGCGGAGAACAAGCTGCTGCGCGAGCAGCTGAAGGCGGCGGAGGCCGCCCGCAAGACGGCACAGGACGCGCTCACCGGTGAGCGCGCCTTGTGGGAGTGGCGGGAGAAGGGGTGGGAAAAGCTGAGGGGGGAGTTGCAGCAGCAGGTGACCGCCACGGCGCAGGTGCGTGCAGTTGGGGGGGGGGCAGAGGGTAGTGCCGACCCCGACCATGGGCAGCATGTGCTGTACCTGCAGGCGGCGGCGGTGGAGTTGCACTCAGCACTCAGCGCCCAACGCCATGTGGCCATCAACATGGGGGTCAAAGAGGCCACCCTCACGGAGCTGAAGGGCCTGCTGGACAAGCACCCGGTTGCGCACCTGCTTGACCCCAAGCGCAGGCGGGCGGAAGAGAGCGAGGGGAGTCAGAGTCAGGGCAGCAAGCGGTCGAAGAAATGAGCAGGCACTGGCTTGGCATGGTTTTGGCGCGCGCCAAGTGGTAAGTTGGCGCGCCAAATCCTGATTTGGCGTGCGCCAACAGGGGAGTTGGCGCGCGCCAAATGGGAAGTTGGCGCGCCAACTTGCCACTTGGCGCGCGCCAACTCAGGACTTGGCGCGCGCCAACTGACGAGTTGGCGCGCGCCAAATCCTGAGTTGGCGCGCGCCAACTGCCTGCCAACTGTGTGCCATCTGTGTGCGAACGTGCAACAACGTTCCGTTGCTTGATCCAACCCGCCTGCCACGTCCTCACGTGCCGCAGGTCTTTGTTTGTGCACCATGCAGCGGCCCTTTGAGCAGCTGGCGCCCTCAAACTACCGCGACAGGCGCGCGCGCCTGGCACGCCTTCGCGAAGTCGTGGGGGAGATTTTGGGGCCACATTGGGAAGTACACCTCAAACCCGGCCGCCGCCGCATCCACCTTGTTTGCGGGGAGAGCAAACCCCCCACCCCCGATTTGGAGCTGTTGGCCGCGGCCATTCTGTGGGAGAGCCGCAAAAATCTGTGGATTGACCACCTGTTGGGATGGGCCCGCAGGTGGGGGCACATTGCCATTTTTGCCGCCTTCAAAGGAGAGGGGCGGCACAAAGCCCTGAAATGTGAAATCTCAAAGCGCAGCTTTCGAGGTGGAAGTAAAGGCGGCCGGGTGTCCAGACTGCGGGGGGCCAGAGTGCGGGTGAAGGGGGGCAAGGGGGATCGCACGCGGAGGGGGCGGGGGGAAGTGATCCGCTCAGATAATCTGGACTGGGGGTTATATAATAAAAAAATTTCGGTTTGGGAGTCGTCGTGGACGAAGCAAAGGGGGTACATAGAGAATAAGGGGGTCTTCGTCCAGGCTGAATCAGGCATGTGACCTCTATATATGATTTATATGATTGATATGACAGCTTCCTGCACATTCGCAGTCTTTTGCACATTAATCAAAAAAAGATGGAACAATGCTTTCTTCGTGCCAAGTGTGCAAGGGCAGGTGAGGGACGGAATTTCCAGTGACAACAATGGTATGCAAGTCGATGGTTTGATTGGTGGGGGGACATTTGGCGCGCGCCAAGTCGCAAGTTGGCGCGCCAACTTGTGAATTTGCGCGAGCCCAGGCCCGGGAAGCCAACTTTGGGACTTTTGTACCGTGTAGGAGTGTTTTCAGCACGAGAGGGGCATGAAACCCGGGTTTTTTCAGGGTAAGAAGTTTCCATTTACACCAAAAAGGAGGAAAAAATCCCTAGGTAGCCAGTGTAACAACATAATAGACACCCGCCATGATTTGGCTGCATTCCGAAGCAAGTTGGCGAATGTCTCTTGGCTTCGTAGTTACACTCGTCCTCCTCGCCTTCCTCGTCCTCCTCGCCTTCCTCGTCCTCCTCGCCTTCCTCGTCCTCCTCATCCTCCTCGTCCTCCTCGTCCTCCTCGTCCTCTTCGTCCTCCTCATGGTCCTCCTCCCACACCTCCTCGTCCTCCTCGTCTACCTCCATGTCCCGTGCGCCTTGCACACCTCCATAGCCATGTCCCGGTGCAAAGCACAACACGTGGAACGCCTTTCCACAACCGGTACATTCATAGCCGGTTCTTCCCCTCTTGCAAAAGTGGCACACACGCCGCCGTTGTGTCGCCACCGGCACGTGTACCTCTTGTCGGAGGGGGTGGGCAAAGTACCGCCGCGACACTTGCCATTGCCATTCCCACATACTAGTGGTCTCCTTGCAAAGTCCCAATTGCCGGCAAGTTGCGAACACATTCACAACCGCGTACCGGAGCACGAACGCACGCACCGCGTGGGCCCATGTCATCTGGCGGCCAACTTGCCTCATCTGCAGGGCCATGTGGTTCACACCATCGACACCGCGCGACAGTGTGCGGTACGCCGCTGTAACTACGAAGCCAACCCCAGATACTGTACATTCGCCAACTGCTGCTCAACTCCATGTCGAGAGCATTCAACTTGCTTGTACTTGTGCACTGTGTTGTTGCTACGCCTTCTGCATGAAACGTGAGGAACTATCTATATTTTATAGCTTATGGTTGCGTTGCTTTGTTGTTATGTTGCAATATGTGGGTTTTTTGGGTCGAAGCCAACTTTTTGGAAGCCAAGTCAAAGTTTTTTCGCAAGTTGGCGCGCCAAGTCGCAAGTTGGCGCGCCAAAAGTCCGGAGTTGGCGCGCCAAGTCTGGACTTGGCGCGCGCCAACTGTCCAGTTGGCGGGCGCCAAGTCCGGCTGTCGCGCGCGCCAGGTCCGGTTGTCGCGCGCGCCATCAGTGCTGGGACACTTGGCGCACGCCAACTTGACAGTTTTGGCGCGCCAAGTCCGGACTTGGGGCGCCAACTCAGTACTTTTGGCGTGCCAACTTGTGACTTGGCGCGCCAACTGGGGAATTCGCGCTAGCCAAAACCCGGGAAGCCAAGTTTGGGACTTTTTCACCGTATAGGAGTGTTTTCAGCACAAGAGACGCATGAAACCCGGGTTTTTTCAGGGTAAAAAGTTTCCATTTACACCAAAAAGGAGGAAAAAATCCCTAGGTAGCCAGTGTAACAACATAATAGACACCCGCCATGATTTGGCTGCATTCCGAAGCAAGTTGGCGAATGTCTCTTGGCTTCGTAGTTACAGCCACCACGGGGTGCACTTCCCGCCCGCTTCGCCGGTGAGGTGGTCCCTTTCGGGCAAACCACACATTCGTCAACATCGGCACAACGCGGGGGGGGGTTTGTGCCCGACCTTCGGATTCTTGTACGTGCACAAATTGTACTTGAAATCCGCAACAGTGCACACCGCCGTCTGCCCCTCCTGCACCTGCTCCCCGGCCCATGTCACGCCGTACGTGGACCTCTTCGTCATCATGAGGAATGCCCGCTTGTTGGCGGCCAATTCCTTTGCAAGGCCGTGCAACTACGAAGCCAACCCCAGATATTGTACATTCGCCAACTGCTGCTCAACTCCATGTCGAGAGCATTCAACTTGCTTGTACTTGTGCACTGTGTTGTTGCTACGCCTTCTGCATGAAACGTGAGGAACTATCTATATTTTATTTAATACAGCTTATGGTTGCGTTGCTTTGTGGTTATGTTGCAATATGTGGGTTTTTTGGGTCGAAGCCAACTTTTTGGAAGCCAAGTCAAAGTTTTTTCGCAAGTTGGCGCGCCAAGTCGCAAGTTGGCGCGCCAAAAGTCCGGAGTTGGCGCGCCAAGTCTGGACTTGGCGCGCGCCAACTGTCCAGTTGGCGGGCGCCAAGTCCGGCTGTCGCGCGCGCCAGGTCCGGTTGTCGCGCGCGCCATCAGTGCTGGGACACTTGGCGCACGCCAACTTGACAGTTTTGGCGCGCCAAGTCCGGACTTGGGGCGCCAACTCAGTACTTTTGGCGTGCCAACTTGTGACTTGGCGCGCCAACTGGGGAATTCGCGCTAGCCAAAACCCGGGAAGCCAAGTTTGGGACTTTTTCACCGTATAGGAGTGTTTTCAGCACAAGAGACGCATGAAACCCGGGTTTTTTCAGGGTAAAAAGTTTCCATTTACACCAAAAAGGAGGAAAAAATCCCTAGGTAGCCAGTGTAACAACATAATAGACACCCGCCATGATTTGGCTGCATTCCGAAGCAAGTTGGCGAATGTCTCTTGGCTTCGTAGTTACAGCCACCACGGGGTGCACTTCCCGCCCGCTTCGCCGGTGAGGTGGTCCCTTTCGGGCAAACCACACATTCGTCAACATCGGCACAACGCGGGGGGGGGTTTGTGCCCGACCTTCGGATTCTTGTACGTGCACAAATTGTACTTGAAATCCGCAACAGTGCACACCGCCGTCTGCCCCTCCTGCACCTGCTCCCCGGCCCATGTCACGCCGTACGTGGACCTCTTCGTCATCATGAGGAATGCCCGCTTGTTGGCGGCCAATTCCTTTGCAAGGCCGTGCAACTACGAAGCCAACCCCAGATATTGTACATTCGCCAACTGCTGCTCAACTCCATGTCGAGAGCATTCAACTTGCTTGTACTTGTGCACTGTGTTGTTGCTACGCCTTCTGCATGAAACGTGAGGAACTATCTATATTTTATTTAATACAGCTTATGGTTGCGTTGCTTTGTGGTTATGTTGCAATATGTGGGTTTTTTGGGTCGAAGCCAACTTTTTGGAAGCCAAGTCAAAGTTTTTTCGCAAGTTGGCGCGCCAAGTCGCAAGTTGGCGCGCCAAAAGTCCGGAGTTGGCGCGCCAAGTCTGGACTTGGCGCGCGCCAACTGTCCAGTTGGCGGGCGCCAAGTCCGGCTGTCGCGCGCGCCAGGTCCGGTTGTCGCGCGCGCCATCAGTGCTGGGACACTTGGCGCACGCCAACTTGACAGTTTTGGCGCGCCAAGTCCGGACTTGGGGCGCCAACTCAGTACTTTTGGCGTGCCAACTTGTGACTTGGCGCGCCAACTGGGGAATTCGCGCTAGCCAAAACCCGGGAAGCCAAGTTTGGGACTTTTTCACCGTATAGGAGTGTTTTCAGCACAAGAGACGCATGAAACCCGGGGTTTTTCAGGGTAAAAAGTTTCCATTTACACCAAAAAGGAGGAAAAAATCCCTAGGTAGCCAGTGTAACAACATAATAGACACCCGCCATGATTTGGCTGCATTCCGAAGCAAGTTGGCGAATGTCTCTTGGCTTCGTAGTTACCCGCAAAAGGAGTCGGCACATAGCACCGTCCCCTCGGGCAGCAATGATGCCCACAACTTCATGATGTTTTTGGCATCAAAGTTTCCCGCCGCAGTGCCGTAGCGGCGTAGCCGGCCACGTACACCGGTGTACAAATACATGTCCACCACGTACCCCCATGTTGCATCGGCCAGGCAATACAACTTTATCCCGGTTGGGTGCGGTTTCCGGGCAATGAACATTTTCAAGGGGCCCGCTAGCATCCCCTTGTGGGGCACCACGGACTCATCGCCGCAGGCCCCACCCCCCATGCACCACGCTCCCGCCCATTGGCCATTGCAGTCTTCCAGTAGCGAGACCACATTGGTACGTAGCAACCGTTGCAGCAAGTAATATTGGCAACGCGTCAGCATGTTTGCCATATAGGGATTGTATAATAGGCCCTTGCGGTCCCCAACCCCGTCCACCTGCATTGTTCGCACCATCCCCAATAGAATTAGAAATGCATTGTACCTAGGTACTAGAGGTAGCAGGTCTGGCCTTCCGTGGTCCCGTAGGGCTTGGCATTGTGGATTCTCTATGGGGGCCATGATATGGTCCCACACCTCGTCCTCAGTATAGCCCATGAGCCACGATTCCGGGCCGGATACCGTATTGGATATCGGCCGCACAGTCCTCCCGTGGGAGCGTATGGTCGTACAGCGGTGGTTGAAATTTTGGTGGCATCACAAACAAAGATTGTTGAGAAATGAGACTCTGTAGAACACGCAACACACCAGTGGCAGTTCCAGAGGCAACAGGAGAGGCAGCAGAAGGGGAAAGTGCAGAACGCGCAGCATACGCAAAACGTGTAACACGACCTCCAAAGGCAGACACAGAAGCAGACACGTAGAGCGCGTATTACACGAAACACACGCAGGTCAGGGGATGGGGCAATGGGGGCGGCAACACAAACAAGTCAATTGTTGCTTTCTTGAAACGGTGTCCGTGCACCCTACATGGTCCACGCAGAGCAGCGGCCGCAGCCGCCACCATTCATCCGAACGTCGAAAAAGTATTCACAACGCAATAAATACCGGCGTCGGTGCCCCAATGGAAGCGCCGCCTACCGATGCCACCACTGTGGGGTTGGCTGTGAGTGTGCTTGCTGGGCCAACGGCACTGGCCTTGAAAAGAAGAGGGGTTGTGAGGTTTGTCTGCCGCGGACCTCATCGGGGTCGGGCCACTCATCCGCATCCGAAAGCTGTGTGTTTGAAAAAATGCTGCTTGGGCTGCTCCAACTTAGGTCGGCCCGACTTACTAAATCTGCACTATCTCGTCCTTCTCCATCTCCTCTCCCGCCGCTGCGGCTTCCTCCGGGGGCTCCTCTCCCATCTCCGCATCCCTCTTCGGCGCCCCAGCGCTCTCTTCCTTGGCTGCCTCCGGCTCCTGCGGTGGATCCGTTGGCGCGGTTGACTCCTCCTCCGGCTCCGTTTTGATTGGGTGCTGCAGGACACGGAACACGCGTGAAACATGCAACCCACCTCCAGAGGCAATCCGAGAGGCACCAAAACGAAAACGTGTGGAACGCGCAGAACGCGGAGAACACGCGGCTCGCATCCAGAGGCACACCCGGAGGCTACGCGCAAATCCCCTAGAACGCATAGTACTAATGTGCAACGCGCACCTGTGCACCTTCCGTGTGCGGGGGTCCCGTCTCCGGCCCCATCTCCGGCCTGCCTTGCTGCTCCCCGGACGGTGGCGGTGGTGGCGGCGGATACTCGTGGGGTTGGTACCTGTACGGGTCGGACCCATACGGGAGGCTCCCGGAGCTCGAAGGCATTTCCGGATCCGTCTTCATCGGCTGGTACTCGTACCGCGGCTCATACTCGTATCGCGGCTCATACGGATACCCATGCTGCTGCGGATACCCATACTCCTCCCAGCTTAACTCCGACCCGTACGTTCGATTCTGTGACTGCCTGTGGATTTGCCTTCCCATGTCTTACCTGTTTTGCGCGCTCTGCATGTTCTGGAGACAATTGTCTGCAGAACATGCAGAGCGCGCAAAACAGGTAAGACATGGGAAGGCAAATCCAGAGGCAGTCACAGAATCGAACGTGCAGACCGCGTAGAACGCGTAAGACGCCCAAAGCAGACAGGAGGCAACTCCAGAGGCAAGTGAAAAGACCCGTGCCACGACGCCCAGCAGAGGAATGCACACCCGCTGCCTCTTTGCATCCTTTGTTCTCACGAGTGTCCATGCCCCTGTGTCGGGGAGATTGACACCTGTGTCCTCCGTTAAGGTGTAGGCCATGAGGCCAGCCATGCGGACCGTGCGCGACAGCTTCTCCTGTACAGAACACGCAAAGCGCGTGCAACACCGGAAGGCACCCCCAAAGGCAATGAAGAGGCGCAACGTCGGGAACACGTAGCACGCGCAGAACGCCGAAAACGCGCTACACGCTGCACTGGAGGCGTTGCAGAGGGAACACGCAACACATGCAGTACACCTGCAAAGCGTCAGTGGGCATGTCGACAATGTCCTCCGCACCAAACGCACTCAGCTGGTCCATGCTGCGCCGTGGTCGGTATCCAGACGACAGGTCCTCCCAGGGGCTCCCCCTTCAATTTCGCCAACGGCAGGCCTGCAGCTGCGGGGTCACCAAATTCTGCAGGCCAGTCCGGGGCTCGGACACAGTTCGTGCACACCGACACCCCCTTGATCAACCCAGCTGCGACTTGGCGGGGTGAGCTGCTGCGGTATCGCTCCTCAAAACAGTTCTGTGGCAAAGGCTGTGCTTTGTGCATTCTTCTTGCCACAGTGGAGGACCATCTGCACACTGTACGCCCGCACGTCCGTCACCAGAAGCAGCGCCAGGCCCAATTCGCGGCGCGCTTGTGTTTCCTCTATGGTGAGCATAACCTGGCATACCAGGAATACCTGGGAGTATACGGGTAAAAAAGGGGGTTTTGGGAGAAAGGGGTACGTGGCATGTACAGGTGGGTACGAATGTATAATGCACAATGCATGCATAGGTGGGTTGGGGAATACCTCTAGTTTGCCAATTGTGATGATCAATGTTGTGTTTGAAAATACCCTATTTTGGGCTCTTGGGGTATACGGCCGTATACTCAAGGCTCCAATACCTCAGTATACGGCCGTATACTCTGGAGTATACGGCCGTATACTTAGAGTATACGGCCGTATACTTAGGGTATACGGCCGTATACTGGGGGTATATACGGCCGTATACTCGAAGTATACGGCGAAAGATTTGTGCTGAATCCTACATGCTGTGCGCCTGTTGCATGCGCCTGTACGCACGGTTCCATTGGGCAACTGGCCCACATATGCTTGGCACATGTTTCTGCGGCAATCATTGTTACAAATATGTTTACGAATGCCCATCCGGCGACGGCAAGCAATACATGTACAAGGCGGATGTGTATTGTGATCAATGATCCCCAAAGTGATGTGCTTTCAAACAAAGCCCTCATCGGAATTCATCAAAATACTGTCCAAACAGAGCCCCTTGAGGCCTCCGTTGGCTTCCCGTTGGTGGTTGGAGGGTATTTTGTCAAAAGGCTATTTTTTACCAAATGTTCGTCCCCCTCCTTCTACCGTTTTTGTTCGCCACGCCTGATTAGAGCTCTACACTTCCTGGGGTAGCCTGACTTTGTTATCGAACGTCAGTACATACATTGGTCTGAGTGGTGGAAATTCCCGATTTTGCACCGTGACAGGTCTGATTTCACTGCAGCCCATTGACAGGGTCCTGTAGCACCTGCAGCTGCCCCCCCCGCCCCCCAAGGGGCCTTGTCAGCCAAGCTGAACGGGTGGAGGCCCCTGCCATCGATGGTCCACTGTCCAGAGTTCATGTCCTGAGGGTCAGGTATCACTCAGCCCTGCCACTCCTATGGCCCAGGGCTGTCCACAAACTGAGATCTAAACTGACATTTTTGCCAAGTATTCATCTGTTTGAAATTTTAAGACCGCTACCCAGCCTAAAACAGCTTTTCCGCCGGTGGCTCATGCGCCCACTCAGTGAATTTCTGTCTGCGCTGTACCATTTGTGGCCTGTTAATTACAAATGCGATGTAAATATTTGTTGCATGCTTGAATTGTTTTAATTTCAGCATTTCAGAACCGATGAGGGCCTTGTTTTAAAGCCGAAACGCCTATTGTGGCACATCACTTTGGGGATCATTGATCACGATACACATCCGCCTTGTGTATTGCTTGCCGTCGCCGGTTGAGGCCTCCGTTGGCTTCCCGTTGGTGGTTGGACGGTATTTTGTCAAAAGGCTGATTTTTACCAAACAAAAAAACACATGTAGGTATATATCATGTGATATGATATGTTGTGCAATATGCATAAGTATGTATATTCAGTGTACATAACATGCAGAAGTGGATCACATTTGACATTTCGGATGGGACATCAAGCAAAAATGCTTCTTATGGTCTTCTGCTTTGCTCATATGGTGCTCTTTTGTGTGTACAATTTGTTTTGGGGTTGGAGAGTCATGAGTACTTGCAAGGGGGGGGGTAGTTGATGAGAATGGTGGCATGGGTGGAAGGTAGGAAGTCTCCGTATACTCCGAGTATACGGCCGTATACTTCCGAGTATACGGCAAGAATACTTCTCCAATACTTCGAGTATACTGACAAATAACTCAAAATGTGTGGATTACCACACAGAGGTGTGGGTGTATGGAATTGGCTTTATGGTTTTTTGACCCCCCGCCCCCTATTTTCAGGGTGCTAAACTGATTTTTTCATATCCCATGGGCAGACGGAACGACTAGGTGCGTGTGACAAAATGGCTGTTTTGGGGGGGGTATTCTTGGTATGCCAGGTTATGCTCACCATATCGGCCAAACACACTTTGTAGTGTTGGCATACTCGTTCGAGTGACACTTCATATTCCGACTCCAGGGTGCGCTGCATGACCTGCACATCGTTGTCGTAGGCGGCCCCGGCTTGGTACTTCTCCCCTCGGGTTGCACCTGTGGGCATCGTCCTGTGCGGTTCGCCTTCCACTGCGTAACGCACATGCTTGGGCTTCTCCTCCACCTTCTGCTTGCCCTTGCTCTTCTTCTTGGGTGGACTCTTCGTCTTTTCCTTCTTCTTCTTGGACAGCTCCTCCGGCTCTGGCCTTGCCTCTCGCTTTGCCTCTGGCTTCGCCTTGACAGGGGTCCCCTTTGGTTGTGCGGCCATGCGGGCATCCTCTAGGTGGGTGCTGCGGGGGGCGCGTTGGGCGAGGGAGGGCTCGTCCTCGTCCTTCACACTGGCAGCATCACCGCCCTCCTCGTCCTCCTCCTCCTCCGCCTCCTCTGCCTCCTTGTACCCTTCGTGAACGGGGGATAAGTGGCCGTTTGAATAAATGCGTGAATTTCACGTGAATTTACCCAAATTATGAGGTTTTTCGAGGGAAAACGCCATATTATTGGATCCTTTTGAGGGATTTGAGGAAATACAATTCTTCTGCCAGCTTCATTACACATCATCCAATGAAGGTCCCGCCCCAAAAGCATCCACCATGCGCACACCGCGCCCAAAACGAGAGGTGCCAAAATCCGAGAATGTATGCGTGAATTTGGGTGCGTGAATTTCACATTCACGCGAATCTCACCAAATGAATCCGATACCATGACACGAGGACAAGGCACGCCCCCAGACTGAAACCCAAGTAGAGTGTTGAAATTATAACACGGTGTGCCTCTGCAGACACACAGCCTGAAAAAATGATGAGACTGGAGCCTGGGTTCAACGTACAGTATGTGCACAGGTACCAGAGCACTCTACACTTTGGGCAATTCTGCCCTGTGTTGCTTAGTGCATGCTGATTTTGCAAGATACCATTTCATGTGTAACGTATTTGCACATGTTCCCTTTTGTTTCGAAAACAGCCCATGGGAATGTTAGCATTATTCTTTTAGTGCCTCCGTTGTCGTGCCTGAAGAGTAAACAAACGGGCCTGGATCGTGCAAGACAAGGAAGTGATCACAAGTCGCGGTGACAGTGCAACTCGTCCTGGGACAAGCACGCGCCAACAAGGTCATCACGTATAGCAGCCGAAGCAGGCAAACAAAAGCAGGCGCACTGCAGCGGACGAATCATAGCGAGGTATCGGAACATCGGAGCCTCTCTGTGCCTACACATTGCTGACATCACCGCCGAACACCATAGTACAAAGATGCCCGACGACCACGATGACCGCAAAAATATGAAAAAATTTCCTGGCGCAACATGGTGCAAAACACATGGCTGGTGCAAGCACACTTCGAGTTCATGCAAGGGTATCTCGAACAACCCCCGGCGCAAGACGGCGCGATGCTGGGGCTGCGGCAGCACAGAACATCGCCTCCATGAATGCCCTGAAGTGGAAGAGATCCCGCATTGTCACAATTGCGACGAGGATGGTCACGAGACGTGGAACTGCACCAAGCCGAAAGACCGCTGACGAATTTCGCAAGGCGCACGGAAGGCACGGGAAACGTCGACCACGTCCAGACCAAGGGAGCCTGTGGTGATCCACGACGAGGACAAACCCAGCATCAAGGTGTCCTCGAGCACGGGAACCCTCTCCGACTCCGCGGTGGATAAGATGCTCACCATGCTCAGTGATGACATGTCGTTTGAACTCAGCAACTGCATGAACTACTGCGTAATCGGCGGATTCGAAAATGAGCACCACGCACAGAAAGTCATGAACGATATGCGGAAAATTGGCGGTATCGACATCACGAAGAACGGGGGACCCCCGCCCAGAAAGCAGCACAGCACGAGGACCGCTGGGGGCACAACGCGGACGATGGGGAAAGACCACGGAGCGGGCATGAATGAACAGGAGACACAGAAGATGAACCAGCTGGAGTCCGACGTCACTGAGCTGAAAACGGACATGGCCCAGGTAAAGCTTCAAAACCAGCAGATCAACACCCGACTGGATGACATGTCAGAATCTATGGGGAAAATGGAAAGTGCCAGACAGCAGGACAGCACTATCCTCGCAATGCTGGCCACGCACTTCAAGCTGGAACCGCCGAAAAACAGGGACACCGACACGTCGCCGCCAGCACCAGGGGCCACGAATACAGAGGCATCGCCGCTGCGGACCAGTACAACGTCGACGCCACCCCCTCACAGCGGTGCGCAAGTGCACAGGCGGGGACGCACCCCGGGCTCGTACTCGAAACACCCGAGAAGGAAATCGACGTTGACATGCGGGACGCGCGAGGCACGAAGCGCACAGACCCGAGCCCAGTGAAAATCGACTTCACTGGTGCGGAACTCACTGCAGGCAAACGAGGCTGGCTGCACGTACCACCGCGCACGGGGAGGAACGAAACCACGGAGTGGACATCACTCCCCGTCATTCTAACCCACCAAGTGGGAGCGACAAAATGGTGGGGAGTGGATGCAGACGACCTCGAACCAGCACCAGTACTCTTCGATGAAGAGGACTTTTTCTTGGACAGCGAAGCGTCCAACGCCGCCCTTGCCGTGAAGATCGCTGGAAAACGAGCCAGAGTGCACAAGGCACAGAAGTGAAAAGCCCCCCTTTAACACGTTCTACCAGTACATTGAGTGCTGGTACCTGCCATTACCACATTTCTGCCACCACAGCATTATCCTGCCACCACGTGCGTATTTTTAGGTGCGTACCGTCATACATGATGTTTCTGCAACCGCAAACGTGGCATGCATGTGATACCTGTTTCCTACCGGCTGTGCGCACAATGATGAAGTACTGCAGCGCCTCTGCACAATTGCACCACGCACTAGGACCGGACGCTCCACGCCCGGACTTAGAGGCACCACTGCCGGTAGTTCCACCGGTGGACATCGCAGCACTCAATGCACATGCAGCTGCCATACTCCAGCGTGCCCTCACTCTGCGCGAAGCAGTGAGGACAGCCTGGACGCAGAGACACGCAGACACCATCAAACATGCCCGACAAATGGTAAACAGGCAATCTTTTGCGACGGACAGTGTCTATTTTTCCAAGCACGACCTCCCCCTGGAGCGCGCACACCCCTGCTATGCTTTGCTCTCGAATTTTAAAAGCATAATGTACCAGCCTGACACACTGCAAATTTATTGGAACAGGTTCACTGCACTTGAACGAATCCGCAGCTGGCGTACAGTCTCGCTGAGAGACCTGTGTACCTACGGCTCACTGGTGGCTAAGTGGAAATGTGAAGTTGGGGCTCATTTGGGGCTCAGTTGTGCATTGCGATGTCTTTGTGCTTGTTTGTTGTGCGTTTTGCATGCTAGGTAATGTGCATTTAATGTTTTTAGAAGTTTTAGATACTCACTTGGTCAAGGTTCAAGGGGGGGGTACTTTTTTTGGCGACGGCTCAGTTGACTGAGCGCCCGACTGAGCCGTCACTGAGCCGTCACTGAGCCGGCCCACTGAGCGCTCAGTGAGCGCTCAGTGAGCGCTCACTGAGCGCGCCAAATGGCTCAGTGAGCGCTCAGTGAGCGCTCAGTGAGAGCTAATTGGGGGCTCACTCAGAGTGTTCCCCCCTCTTTCCGCCTCTCCTCCGCCCCCCTATCCGCCTACCCATCCATTCCTTCTCGCTCCCATAGGTCCTCTCTTTCACACCATGTCTATTGTTGTCCCAGGCCTGGAACCGGTAGCTTCAAATGCTCTCGCGTCTTTCCTTCGCCGCCCCCGGGTACCTACCGCTTTCACAGAGGCAGCGTACCCGGGGGTGCCTTCGACGGACCTAGAGCCCTTGAAGCTGTGGGCCCAGCAGCTCCCTGCCCCTTCCCCAGAAGTGGTCCACATCAACGTGACCGATGTGACCCTTCTTGGAAAGAGCTGGATGCACCGGTGCAACCAAATGTTGCGCCAGGTGCATCCAGCTCTTCGTGCCGTACGCTTCCGCTTTCCTGTGGCTGCTGTCCAAGATTTGGTGCAGCAGTCCTCAGGAAAGCTGATCGGTACCCCCCACGAGTTCGGGACACGGGTTCATGACACCAAAGATCTCCAACACGGTTGGACTTCAGATCTTGGTGTCAGCCACGTGGCACCCAAGAAGGGACTCCTTGAGCCCCTGCCTTTCGGGGTCGGGGTGGTGTCAGGGGAATGGTGGGAAAGCCTTTCGGCTTGTCCCATCATTCCTGAGTGGTGCCATGTGGTGCCCGACTACACCACCCCAGCCTTGTACAGGACCAAGGAGCCCGTGTTCCTCCGCGGTGCCGCCTCCCCTCCCCCCTACATTTCCCTGGCTGCCCCGGTGTTCTCACATGAACTCCCGGCTCATGACCTTGAGTCGGATGAGTCCTTGTGCGACTTGGGGCTCCGGGTGGTTAGGGGGGCGGTAGAGGCCAAGGAGTGCGAGAACTGGTACCCCATTCTCGTCGACTCCTGCGGCACCCAGCCGGATGCAATTTGGGATCTGCTGTCCAATGCACACTCTCGCGAGGAGTGCTTGGCTGATCCCAAACTGCCACGGCGCTGGGGTACTCGGCCCGGCAAGCTTATCTCTGTGTTGGTGCGCATGGAGTTGGGGGCTGCTGCGCACTTTGTCAAGGCCCGGCTGTGGGGCCCACTGTTGCAGCTGGTTGCACCGGTGATTGGGAACCATCAAGTGGGGGGCAGGCCATGGGTTGATGTGTGCACGGAGTGGTGGGAGGCGTTTGCGGCCATGGCCGAGGTGGCCTGGAAGGCCGACTTTCTGAGTGGTGCAGAGCAACGTGCCTTGCTGCAACGGCAACGGACCATGGGGGCAAGGCACCTTGACCTGGGATGGGGGAAGACGTTGTGGACGCACATGTGGGTTGACCACATGTATGCGTATGTTGCACGGTGGGGGACCATTGCAAGGTTTAGTTGCTTTGCATTGGAGGGCAGCCACGTGCGACTGAAACGGTTGCTTAGGAATAGTGGGGGGGTTAGCTTGCTGAACGATAGGTCCGGCTTGCAGTGTGTGGTGGATAACCACACACTAGATGATCACCTCCGCAAGGAAGGTTGGGAGGTGGAGAGTAGGGCCGTGACCAAGCAAAGGGGGTTCCAACGACGGTGCATGACTTGGTCACGTGCCCGGCGGGAGAGGAAGGGGAGAGAGAACATGGTGAGGAGGATTGTGGAACGTGCATTGCGACAAAGGACCAAGTAAGTGCTTATGATGGATGATTTGTGCCCGTGCATGTTAAGTGAGCCCTGAGTGAGCCCCCAATTAGCTCTCACTGAGCGCTCACTGAGCGCTCACTGAGCCATTTGGCGCGCTCACTGAGCGCTCAGTGAGCCCTCAGTGAGCGCTCAGTGAGCCGGCTCAGTGACGGCTCAGTGACGGCTCAGTCGGGATGCTCAGTCAACTGAGCCGTCGAAAAAAAGAAACCCCCCCGGTGAAATCCTCTTGGCCTAGGGATTGGGATCCCTTTGGGGACATTCCAAAACCCCAACCCACCCCCGAAAGCCACAACTTTTCACATTAAACCCCTTGAAAAACACCACTTAGCCCCAAATGAGCCGTTTTAGCCCCAAATGAGCCCCAACTTCACATTTCCAAGTGAGCCGCAGGTACATGTACGATTTCTCGCATTTCACCAGCGACATATTCTTCCAGACAAACAACACCCACCATTTCACGGATGCAGGCTACTGGGGCATCTCCAGGCCCTGGCAACAGACATGGCTGAACACCTTCCACCTCGACACAGTGTGTGGAATCCCCTGCACACACACACACGCACCACGATTCACCTGCACTGTGGCGGCGGAAAAATATCTGGGAGGAGTACCTGAACCGAATTGGGTGTTTCAAAGCCCAACCCCATGCCGCCTCCTGTGGGTTCTGCAACCGCCTGACACCACACACGACCTACAAGCGCTACGCACACGAATCCAGAAAGGCAGTCATACCAGCGTCATTGTACTGTGCCCGCATACACACGCGCTGAGCCTAGACCTATTCACTTGGTCCCAGGACGCGCCACTGGAATGCACACCCATCCTGGATATGATAGTACCAGCACTCCCCTTCCTCTGGCGCCGGGGCACACGACACCCTGTGCGTGACTCTATCTCAGTGCAGGCCTTCTGGGTCACCGCACACCAAGGGGACAGATCTGTACATATCAATGATATTATTTCCCACGTTGGGCAGCACGCACGCCACACAGAACACACACTGCACACCATACCACCCAAAAAATGTACCACGGCCACAAAAACGTCCTTGCGCACGCATTTCTGGGAGCGCATGAATCACCTGGTAAAACAAGCGGACACACAGGGAAAACGGTGGAACGAGACGCAATGGACAGCGCACTTGGACAACATGAATGCCCTCCTGAAGACAGCGCCCCATCCGTGGCTGCGGAGGCTGTACTCCTTCGCCGAGCACCCCACAGCATCCACGGGAACAACTGGAGCCTGGATCTACGCACTCTGGAGCACGCGCACAAACAGGGTGTACGTGGGGCAGAGCGGGGCCATCAGGCAGCTGAAAAAATGCGTCACGCGCTACTCGCAACACACACGCACAGCACGATCATGGCACACGCTCTTTGGACGCCATGGCGTACGTCGACTCGGGAAGCTGTACCCGGTCATGGCACGCATTGGGTGCCATCACTTTGGCATCCTACCGCTTGAACGCCTCCAAAGGGTGGCCGAGGCGGACGGCCGTGAACGGTATTGGATCAGAAAAGTAGGAAAAAATTTAAACACACGCGGCATATACCCAACTGACAGGCGATGGAAACTGTTGCTGCATGGGAAACTGGTCACGCCGAAGTACACAAAGCAGCAAATTGCGGACTTGACACACCGGTTTGGCGACCGGCTACGTTGCCCACTCCCCATACACACGCAGCTGCACATCCTCACCCTGGCAAAAAAGTACTGCAGCGGCCCAGTGAGAAACCGCTGCTACCAGAAAGTGGCCCACAGAATACGTACAACCACGGGACTGCAGCTGCCAAACCACGCACCCCTGCGCGTCCCATGCATGCACAATTTGGAAGCGGCACCCTTGACACACACAATGCGCGCACACATCGATAACCTGCCCCTACCACTGCACCTCCGTAAATATATCTCGTCAGTTGCCAGCGTGGTGCAGGTGCGGAACCCCACTGTGGCGGACGCCCTGCGAGCGAAACCACCAGTCACCACCCTGCATGCCATGCGAGACAAAGTGGCGGCGCCACAATGCCCATGCGCAGAGCTGCACAAAAAATGGGGGATCCCACTCATTGATGGCCATATATTCGCACGCCACCCCCAGGTGCTCTCCCACATTTTTGGTAAACGGTCCAAGATACTGACCCACAATGCCAAGAATGACATTGTCCCAGCCTGGGAGTCTGTGAAAAGACCTGTAATACAGTCCCTGCGCAATTTGTTCCTAAAACTGCTCCCAGAAAAAACCAGCGATGCAGCGGTTAAAGCCACTTACTCAGCCATTCTCAAACAGCCGAAACAGGTGTGGTTTGAACACAGAAAAAAGGCGCCCTGGATTCTTTGGGAACAGGCTATCAGGGACTTTGCAGCCGAACACAGGGACACATGGAAATTTGAGATCAGCGACAAAAATGCGGGGCAAATCACTGCCCACTGCTGGGTCGGTGCCATGAAGTCCATGCTCGACAACCTTGACGACCCCGAACAATTTGAAGTCATAGAGGTCCTACCCATGCCCCGTGAAGCCCAGGATCGGGCACTGTCCTTGCTGCAGGACGCTGCACACCGCAATGGCCTGAAGAAACACTGGGCGAAGGGAAAACGCAAGGGGCCCCCCTCCACCCGATTCCTCTCCAAAAACAAGTACGATGAACTGATAGGGTGGCGCAGACCACCCTCCCGCTTCCGCCTCCACCTCATCCCCATGGAAACCTGGGTTCATCACATATTACCCCACTGCCTACAAGATACACATGCGCTGTGGGCACTGGTGACAGCTAATTCACTCATCCTGTCCCACTTCGCCGAAAACCTGCCAGGATACGTTAGATTGGAAAAACTGGATTGGTTGTATTGGCGGCTACGCCACGTGTCGTTCCATTCTTGCCCACTGCGACCCCCGCCCACAGACACCCTGTGCCCGCCCCAGCCTGAACCCCTAGCTGTCCGCATTGTGTTCTCCCACTACAAACACCCACGGCGCGCGCACGGCCGAATTATTGGCGGATGCCTCCAGCTGTTCATGATTGTAGCCCAAAGATCTGTACATAGTTTTGAAATGTTGCACTGCAAGGACATCCTGCCCTGGATACGCTATTGGAACGAGCGGGTAAAGGAACGACAGTCCACAGGCACACTGCGGGACCCAGAAGTCGAGCTCTTTGAGCTTGACATCAAGGCAATGTTCCCATCCCTGTCGCGTGACGGTGTCTGGAACGCAGTTCAGGAACTGCACACTGCGATAGTGGACGCCCGCCGCCAACACCACAGAGGCCGGGGACGTATGTTAAAATTTGCCATCACCAAGCTTGATAGAAAACTGGATCGACTGGGCCACGGGCACAGCGATCTGTACCACAATATCAGTTTCGAGGAAGTTCAGCGGTTTTTGCGATTTGATATATATGAGAACGATTTATTTGTCATTGCAGATACAATTTACAGACAGAAAAAAGCCCTGGCGATAGGGGGCACGTGCTCAGCACCCAATGCATCAGCGTACTGTGTAAACCAGGAGCGCAAGTTTTACGCACAGGTCTTGCCGCTGGCCCCAGAGGGCCCCTTTAACCTGCACCCTTGCGACCTGCCGGCCCAACCTGGGCGTTTCAGAGATAACATCATGGGTATCAAATATAAATCCACCACACTGACAGCTTTGCAACGCTCTTTCGAAACAATGTACGGGCTGCAGTTGCAGCAAGAAGGTGGGGGAGAGGAGTGGATTTTCTTGTCAGCGCACGCATACATGACACACCCACCACCGCCACCACAGCACCCACTGCCACAGCACCCACGACCACAGCACCCACCAGCCCCCCAAGTCGCTCTGCGCCTGGCAGACAAGCGCACAAAGTTCACGCAGACCCACCAGCAGCTCAGGCGCTTCCCCGATAAATTTGCAGCGAAAGCCCGCAAAACGCTGGCCTCCTTGGTGCCGGCGATGGCAAAAAACAGTGCGTATTTCCGTCTGTCCCCAGATGATGCCCACAAAAATGCCATCCAAGTACAAGACGAGCTGCATAACAAACCGTACCCCAGATCCTGGTGGCGCCCAAATCTGGTCCGTTGCCTCACGAAGTGGGGTGTTGTCCCGCCACACAGCCCGCCACGCCACACCACAATGTAGCAAAGCATGAATGCGATACCATGACACGAGGACAAGGCACGCCCCCAGACTGAAACCCAAGTAGAGTGTTGAAATTATAACACGGTGTGCCTCTGCAGACACACAGCCTGAAAAACTGATGAGACTGGAGCCTGGGTTCAACGTACAGTATGTGCACAGGTACCAGAGCACTCTACACTTTGGGCAATTCTGCCCCGTGTTGCTTAGTGCATGCTGATTTTGCAAGATACCATTTCATGTGTAACGTATTTGCACATGTTCCCTTTTGTTTCGAAAACAGCCCATGGGAATGTTGGCATTATTCTTTTAGTGCCTCCGTTGTCGTGCCTGAAGAGTAAACAAACGGGCCTGGATCGTGCAAGACAAGGAAGTGATCAAATGTGTTGAACCATGTGGCTACTTCAAACCTCTAATTTGCACACATTTGTTGGATCTCACTTTGGGCGAAGATAGCAGGACAAAAGCACACAATGGCACCAAGGTACAAGCAAAACACAGCAAAAATAGGTGAAATTCACGGTACCGTGAATCTCAGATTCAAACGGCCGGTTCACGATGGGTACACTCCGGCTCCTCTTCCGACTCCTCTTCCGACTCATCCTCATCCGAACTCTCCGTGCTCCCTCATCTTGGATCCACGTCCACAGCCGGTCGCGCGGAATCTGTAGAACATGCAGAACATGCAAGACACATGGAGGCAACCCCAGAGGCAATACCAAAGGAAGCGCGCAGAGCGCCGAGAACGCGCAAAACGTATAACACACAACCAGAGGCAGATCCAGAGGCAACGGAAAAGGGAACGGATAAAACACGCAGAACGCATAAAACACCTTTTTCTATTTCAAGTAGCCATGTAACTACGAAGCCAACCCCAGATACTGTACATTCGCCAACTCCTGGTCAACTCCATGTCGAGAGCATTCAACTTGCTTGTACTTGTGCACTGAGTTGTTGCTGCGCTTTGTGCATGAAACGTGAGGAACTATTGATATTTTACAGCTTTTGGTTGCGTTGCTTTGTTGTTATGATGCAATATGTGGGTTTTTTGGGTCGAAGCCAACTTTTTGGAAGCCAAGTCAAAGTTGGCGCGCCAACTTGGTACTTGGCGCGCGCCAACTGCAAAGTTGGCGCGCCAACTGCCAAGTTGGCGCGCCTACTCTTGAGTTGGCGCGCGCCAACTCCTGTTTTGGCGCGCGCCAACTGCCCCATTCTTCCTCTTCCTTTGCACCCTTTATGCATTACCTTTCCCTTCTAGGCATTTCACTTTGTCATGCCTCCAAAGCAACCCAAGAAGAGCAAGGGGAAGAAGGAGAGGGGCGGCACAAAGCCCTGAAATGTCTAATCTCAAAGCGCAGCTTTCGAGGTGGAAGTAAAGGCGGCCGGGTGTCCAGCCTGCGGGGGGCCAGAGTGCGGGTGAAGGGGGGCAAGGGGGATCGCACGCGGAAGGGGTGGGGGGAAGTGATCCGCTCAGATAATCTGGACTGGGGGTTGTATAATAAAAAGTTTTCGGTTTGGGAGTCGTCGTGGACGAAGCAAAGGGGGTACATAGAGAATAAGGGGGTCTTCGTCCAGGCTGAACAAGGCATGTGACCTTTATATATGATTTATATGATTGATATGACAGCTTCCTGCACATTCACAGTCTTTTGCACATTAATCAAAAAAAGATGGAACAATGCTTTCTTCGTGCCAAGTGTGCAAGGGCAGGTGAGGGACGGAATTTCCAGTGACAACAATGGTATGCAAGTCGATGGTTTGATCGGTGGGGGGACATTTGGCGCGCGCCAAGTCGCAAGTTGGCTGGCCAAGTCCGGACTTGGCGCGCGCCAACTTCCCAGTTGGCGCGCGCCAAGTCCAGACTTGGCGCGCCAACTTGCGACTTGGCGCGCCAACTTGTGAATTTGCGCGAGCCCAGTCCCGGGAAGCCAACTTTGGGACTTTTGTACCGTGTAGGAGTGTTTTCAGCACGAGAGGGGCATGAAACCCGGGGTTTTTTAGGGTAAAAAGTTTACATTTACACCAAAAAGGAGGAAAAAATCCCTAGGTAGCCAGTGTAACAACATAATAGACACCCGCCATGATTTGGCTGCATTCCGAAGCAAGTTGGCGAATGTCTCTTGGCTTCGTAGTTACACATCCTTCTTGTTGCGGACGTCCTGCACCACATGTGGCGCATGTGGCTTGCCCTTCGGGGCCTTAACCTGTGAAAGGGTGCAAAAGGCGGTAGGGGACAACAGGCAGCGTAAAATAGTGGTCACATGAACCGCAAACCCGTGAACGTGGTACACGTGATACGTTGTGAGGTTCGTCAACCAAAATTCTTTCTCCTGCTTGTCCTTGGCCCCTTTCTTCTTCCGATTGACCCATCCGGCATGCCACCCCGCTGCGACACAAGGGGGTGAGGAGGACAGCGGTGCAAGGCGAGAAGCGAGACGAAAACGGAGACACACACACATACTTGTGGCTTGTTTAATTTGAAAGACAACGAAGGCGTCGTGCTTCAGTTTCTCTGGATGCTTCCACTCTCCCCGCTTCCCACCCTTCTGCCACCATTGAGAATGTGTGGCGGGGTACAGGGGTGCAGGCATGGCACCATGTAGCCGTTCCCATCAACAAAGTTGAGGGACGGCTGAGAGGGGCCAACCCTGTGGGGGGCGGGATCAGGGCTGCCCGTCACCCCATGAGGGGGGTCGGGAAGGGGTTCGGTGCGGACGGGGGGCTCACTTGAAATGAAGGGGGGGGCGCATGAGGCACCACGGTACCATTGCAAAGAAGTTGTGCTATAGAAGGTGGGGTGGGTGACGTCGGGGACGTGCACCTGGGGGGGGATGGTGGGATGGAAAGGGGCGATGCCCAAATCATCCCCCCACCGGGGGTTGGCAAGATGCCAAGAAAAGGGGAAAAAAGAGTGGTCTGCTGGTGCACCTGCAGCAAGATCCTGCAGGCACACCATATCGCAGTGGGGGGGGTGTGGACGAGGTTAGTGGTGGGGTACACCTGGACGTGGGCGTCCTTAGGCTTCCCCACAGGGTTATTCCTTATCGAGTTGAGGAGCTGGTCAACACTGGAGGGGAGAGGGGTTAGATGGAGAAATTTGAGGGTGGGGAGTTGGCGGCGCAGTTCCCTCCACAGGGTTGTGGCCCATCCCCTCCCCCCGAGGTAGCTGTTGCGGGTGGGGCTGCGCATGTCGATGTGGATGACATCGGGGGAGGGGTCGAGGGAGGCTGCCCAGCCCACGATGTCATCCACCCCCAGTGCCTCCGACTCGTACGTTGCCTCCTCCAATTGATGGTGGGCAACGGGGAGGGCTTGGTATTGGGCGAGGGTGTCGGCTGCGGGGTCGGGGCGCGAGGACAGGCTTGCGAGTTGAGACATGGTCTGCTGGGACATTGTTAAAAGAGAAGAACGCGAGGGCTTTGAGAGCTGTAACAAAGCGAAAGAGTGGAAAGGAGGGTAAATTCGTACGAATTTCGTGCGAATTTATGTAAATTTCTTCCAATAGCATGCGAATCACAGTAGAGAGAGTTGTCTGCGGGAGGGGGATGGTAGAAACCTTGCGATGACTGCCTGCCCATTCAACAGGTCTTGTATCTCACACCATGCCACGACCCAAGGAGCCATTCCATCTGCTAGCGGATCGTACACGACGGCGGCGCCTACAAGAGCTCCAGGAGGTTGTTACCAAGGAGCTTGCAGCACCCTACACCGTCAAGTACCTGCCCGACACGGGGCAAATAGTGCTTACCCCCGAAACAAGAATTGTAGCCACCGTCCAGCCCGAGCCCACCCAGTAGGAGAGGTTGATCATGGCCGTCTGGAGGATCCGGTCATTGCACCTCTCTAGGACGGAGTCCCGGTACCTAGTGGGGAGCATGACGTACGGTGTGGTATGGGACCAGGTGTACGGCATGCTTCGGCAGCTAGCGTTGCCGGAGTCCCGGGCGTTCACTGCCTATACGGGTGACGACACGGCCATCAATGGTGCGGCCTGCTACCTACCTGACCGCATCGGCCACCTATTCAAGTGTCGACCACCCCCACCCTCGGCCATCATGCAGCCCGGGGACCGACGGCTGCATTGGTTGCCTATTGCGGTGGACGGTACATCGAGGCATGAGGCCTCGTACGTCCATTGCATGCTTGGTGGCACCGCCAGCCCCAACCAACTATCTAGTTGGTGGCTACTAGGGGGCAGTGAAAAGTGGGAGACCCTCTACGCGGCCTCCTAGGAAATTGATTTTGATGATGAGTTGCGCAAGGCCGCAACCGTAAGTTTTAAGGATACGGCAGGGAACGATAGGCAGTCCCTTTTTTTTTTCTGTGTGCAGATGGTAAAGCACAGGTGCTCATGGCGGGCTGCCAAAACTGGAAGGCAGAATCCCCTTGTGCCACTGTGTGTTGGGTCTGCATGCGTAACCGTGCTCTGTGCCTTGCTACCTTTGGCACAGCAAGTGCGATAGACGGCAACTGGGAACCAGCCGTTGCCATAAATGCTATATATAGGACCATTACGAGTGATAGGCGAGTGCCTGATTATGGCCTCCATGGGGTCCTTCGTGTCCTGTTGTGTGCAGTCAACGGGACACGGGACCTAGTTGTACAATTGACAGGGAAGGCACCGGCCACTGTGGCACGCACCATGCTGCAACCGGTTCTAGATGAGGCACGGCTTTCTGCACGAACTTGCACCCGTGCCTCATTAAATAATGACAAGGCAAACAGCAAGGGGAAGGTGAGGATGGAGTGTGCTGCTGCAATCCATTTCATGAGGAATAGGGGTTGGGAGAAGATAATAGATGCTTGCCTAGAGTAGCCTAGTGTGCGGCAGCATCAAGTAGGGGGAAAAAGTTGGGAGTCGGTGTGCAAAACGTGCTGGGAGAATTTTGCAAGCATGTGTGTATACGCGTGGCATTCCGCATGGTTCTCCGGGGCCGACTTGGGGCGGCTCCGGAACCATAGCATAGCCATGGGCGCTACCCACAATGAGCTCCAGTGGGGCAAACTTCTGTGGACGCATCTTTGGATCGACCACATGTATTATTTTGCAAAGAAGTGGAGAATCTTGTCAAAGTTCTCCTGCTTTGCAATGGAGGGAAGTCACCGGAGGCTGAAGCGCATGTTGCGCAACAGCGGGGGCCTAAGCCTCCTCCGGGGGAGACTACGGGTGCAAGTGGTTGTGGACAACCACACCATTGACGATAGCCTTTGGTTGCATGGCTGGGATGCGACCAAAAGGGCTCAACATGGGCAATGGGGCCCATAAGTGTACAAACGTATGCAAGCCGCACAAGAAGACGGCTTCTAACCGACATGCAGCACCTTCAGACTCTACAGCGGCGGTTCCGGTGCCGCAAGAGACGGACATGAGATGTAAAATCACGTGAATTCACGTGAAATTCGTACAAAATTCGTACGAAATTCGTACGAAATTCGTGTGAGTTTCGTACGAATTCACGTGAATTCACGGCTGTGAATCGGCTACAGGCTTGTCGGGTTCCGGCACCTCTCGCTTTGGGCACGGTGCGGACATGATGGATGCTTTTGGGGCGGGACTTTCATTGGATGATGCGTAACAAAGCTAGGGGAGGAATTTTGGCCCCTCAAAGCCCTTGAAACGAACGAAGAATATGGCATTTTCCCCCAAAAACCTCAAAATTTGGGTAAATTCACGTGAAATTCACGCAATTATTCAGACGGCCACTTAACGGCCGTTCACGAAGGGTACATGCACCGCTGTCCTCCTCACCCCCTTGTGTCGCAGCGGGGTGGCATGCCGGATGGGTCCATCGGAAGAAGAAAGGGGCCAAGGACAAGCAGGAGAAAGAATTTTGGTTGACGAACCTCACAACGTATCAGGTGTACCACGTTCACGGGTTTGCGGTTCATGTGACCACTATTTTGCGCTGCCTGTTGTCCGCTACCGCCTGTTGCACCCTTTCACAAGTCAAGGCCCCGAAGGGCAAGCCACATGCGCCACATGTGGTGCAGGACGTCCGCAACAAGAAGGATGGCTACTTGAAATACAAAAAGGTGTATTATGCGTTCTGCGTGTTTTATCCGTTCCCTTTTCCGTTGCCTCTGGATCTGCCTCCGGTTGTGTGTTATGCGTTTTGCGCGTTCTCGGCGCTCTGCGTGCTTCCTCTGATATTGCCTTTGGGGTTGCCTCCATGTGTCTTGCATGTTCTGCATGTTCTACAGATTCCGCGCGACCGGCTGTGGACGTGGATCCAAGATGAGGGAACCACGGAGAGTTCGGATGAGGACGAGTCGGAAGAGGAGTTGGAAGAGGAGCCGGAGGAGGCAGAGGAGGCGGAGGAGGAGGAGGACGAGGAGGGCAGTGATGCTGCCAGTGTGAAGGACGAGAACGAGCCCTCCCTCGCCCAACGCGCACCCCGAAGCACCCGCCTCGAGGTGGTTGCCCGCATGGCCGCAAAGGGGACCCCTGTCAAGGCGAAGCCAGAGGCAAAGCCACAGGCAAGGCCGGAGGCGGAGGAGCTGTCCAAGAAGAAGAAGGAAAAGAAGAAGAGTCCACCCAAGAAGAAGAGCAAGGGCAAGAAGGTGGAGGAGAAGCCCAAGCATGTGCGTTACGCAGTGGAAGGCGAACCGCACAGGACGATGCCCACAGGTGCAACCCGAGGGGAGAAGTACCAAGCCGGGGCCGCCTACGACAACGATGTGCAGGTCATGCAGCGCACCCTGGAGTCGGAATATGAAGTGTCACTCGGACGAGTATGCCAACACTACAAAGTGTGTTTGGCCGAGGAAACACAAGCGCGCCGCGAATTGGGCCTGGCGCTGCTTCTGGTGACGGACGTGCGGGCGTACAGTGTGCAGATGGTCCTCCGCTGTGGCACGAAGAATGCACAAAGCAAAGCCGCTGCCAGAGAACTGTTTGAGGAGCGATACGCCAGCAGCTCACCCCGCCAAGTCGCAACCGGGTTGATCAAGGGGGTGATGTTGTGCACGAACTGTGTCGGAGTCCCGGACTGGCCTACGGAATTTGGTGACCCCGCAGCTGCAGGCCTGCCGTTGGCGAAATTGAAGGGGGAGCCTCTGTCGTCTGGATACCGACCACGGCGCAGCATGGACCAGCTAAGTGCGTTTGGTGCGGAGGACATTGTCGACATGCCCACTGACGCTTTGCAGGTGTACTGCATGTGTTGCGTGTTCCCTCTGTAACGCCTCTAGTGCAGCGTGTAGCGCGTTTTCGGCGTTCTGCGCGTGCTACGTGTTCCCGACGTTGCGCCTCTTCGTTGCCTTTGGGGGTGCCTTCCGGTGTTGCACGCGCTTTGCGTGGTCTGTACAGGAGAAGCTGTTGCGCACGGTCCGCATGGCTGGCCTCATGGCCTACACCTTAACGGAGGACAGAGGTGTCGACCTCCCCGACACAGGGGCATGGACAATCGTGAGAACAAAGGATGCAAAGAGGCAGCGGGTGTGCATTCCTGTGCTGGGCGTCGTCATACTCGTATCGCGGCTCATACGGATACCCATGCTGCTGCGGATACCCATACTCCTCCCAGCTTGTCTGCAGAACATGCAGAGCGCGCAAAACAGGTAAGACATGGGAAGGCAAATCCAGAGGCAGTCACAGAATCGAACGTGCAGACCGCGTAGAACGCGTAAGACGCCCAAAGCAGACAGGAGGCAACTCCAGAGGCAAGTGAAAAGTACGGGTACCAGCCGATGAAGACGGATCCGGAAATGCCTTCGAGCTCCGGGAGCCTGCCGTATGGGTCCGACCCGTACAGGTACCAGCCCCAGGATTATCCGCCGCCACCCACGTGTCCTCCACCGCAAGGAATGCTGCAGCCACCGCCACCGCCGGGGATCCCACCAGCGCCACTACTCCCACCACCCCAGCCACCGCCGTAAGGACCTCCGCCACCACTGCCACCGTCCGGGGAGCAGCAAGGCAGGCCGGAGATGGGGCCGGAGACGGGACCCCCGCACACGGAAGGTGCACAGGTGCGCGTTGCACATTAGTACTATGCGTTCTAGGGGATTTGCGCGTAGCCTCCGGGTGTGCCTCTGGATGCGAGCCCCGTGTTCTCCGCGTTCTGCGCGTTCCACACGTTTTCGTTTTGGTGCCTCTCAGATTGCCTCTGGAGGTGGGTTGCATGTTTCACGCGTGTTCCGTGTCCTGCAGCACCCAATCAAAACGGAGCCGGAGGAGGAGTCAACCGCGCCAACGGATCCACCGCAGAAGCCGGAGGCAGCCAAGGAAGAGAGCGCTGGGGCGCCGAAGAGGGATGCGGAGATGGGAGAGGAGCCCCCGGAGGAAGCCGCAGCGGCGGGAGAGGAGATGGAGGAGAAGGACGAGATAGTGCAGATTTAGTAAGTCGGGCCAACCTAAGTTGGAGCAGCCCAGGCAGCATTTTTTCAAACACACAGTTTTCGGATGCGGATGAGTGGCCCGACCCCGATGAGGTCCGCGGCAGACAAACCTCACAACCCCTCTTCTTTTCAAGGCCAGTGCCGTTGGCACAGCAAGCACATTCACAGCCAACCCCACAGTGGTGGCATCGGTAGGCGGCGCTTCCATTGGGGCACCGACGCCGGTATTTATTGCGTTGTGAATACTTTTTCGACGTTCGGATGAATGGTGGCGGCTGCGGCCACTGCTCTGCGTGGACCATGTAGGGTGCACGGACACCGTTTCAAGAAAGCAACAATTGACTTGTTCGTGTTGCCGCCCCCATTGCCCCATCCCCTGTCTTGCGTGTGTTTCGTGTAATACGCGCTCTACGTGTCTGCTGCTGTGTCTGCCTCTGGAGGTCGTGTTACGCGTTCTGCGTGTGCTCCGCGTTCTGCACTTTCCCCTTCTGCTGCCTCTCCCGTTGCCTGTGGAACTGCCACTGGTGTGTTGCGTGTTCTACAGAGTCTCATTTCTCAACAATCTTTGTTTGTGATGCCACCAAAATTTCAACCACCGCTGTACGACCATACGCTCCCACGGGAGGACTGTGCGGCCGATATCCAGCACGGTATCCGGCCCGGGGAATCCTGGCTCGTGGGCTATACTGAGGACGAGGTGTGGGACCATATCATGGCCCCCATAGAGAATCTACAATGCCAAGCCCTACGGGACCACGGAAGGCCAGACCTGCTACCTCTAGTACCTAGGTACAATGCATTTCTAATTCTATTGGGGATGGTGCGACCAATGCAGGTGGACGGGGTTGGGGACCGCAAAGGCCTATTATACAATCCCTATATGGCAAACATGCTAACGCGTTGCCAATATTACTTGCTGCAACGGTTGCTACGTACCAATGTGGTCTCGCTACTGGAAGACTGCAATGGCCAATGGGCGGGAGCGTGTTGCATGGGGGGTGGGGCCTGCGGCGATGAGTCCGTGGTGCCCCACAAGTGGATGCTAGCGGGCCCCTTGAAAATGTTCATTGCCCGGAAACCGCACCCAACCGGGATAAAGTTGTATTGCCTGGCCGATGCAACATGGGGGTACGTGGTGGACATGTATTTGTACACCGGTGTACGTGGCCGGCTACGCCGCTACGGCGCTGCGGCGGGAAACTTTGATGCCAAAAACATCATGAAGTTGTGGGCATCATTGCTGCCCGAGGGGACGGTGCTATGTGCCTACTTCTTTTTCGGGTCCCACGGCCTTGCAAAGGAATTGGCCGCCAACAAGCGGGCATTCCTCATGATGACGAAGAGGTCCACGTACGGCGTGACATGGGCCGGGGAGCAGGTGCAGGAGGGGCAGACGGCGGTGTGCACTGTTGCGGATTTCAAGTACAGTTTGTGCACGTACAAGAATCCGAAGGTCGGGCACAAACCCCCCCGCGTTGTGCCGATGTTGACGAATGTGTGGTTTGCCCGAAAGGGACCTCACCGGCGAAGCGGGCGGGAAGTGCACCCCGTGGTGGCGGCGTACCGCACACTGTCGCGCGGTGTCGCGGTGTGAACCAGATGGCCCTGCAGATGAGGCTGGTTGGCCGCCAGATGACATGGGCCCACGCGGTGCGTGCGTTCGTGCTCCGGTACGCGGTTGTGAATGTGTTCGCAACTTGCCGGCAATGGGGACTTTGCAAGGAGACCACTAGTATGTGGGAATGGCAATGGCAAGTGTTGCGGCGGCGGTACTTTGCCCACCCCCGCCGGCAAGAGGTACACGTGCCGGTGGCGACACAACGGCGGCGTGTGTGCCAATTTTGCAAGAGGGGAAGAACCGGCTATGAATGTACCGGTTGTGGAAAGGCGTTCCACGTGTTGTGCTTTGCACCGGGACATGGCTACGGAGGTGTGCAAGGCGCAAGGGACATGGAGGTAGACGAGGAGGACGAGGAGGTGTGAGAGGAGGACCATGAGGAGGATGAAGAGGACGGGGAGGGCGAGGAGCACGAGGAGGACGAGGAGGATGAGGAGGACGAGGAAGGCGAGGAGGATGAGGGAGGCGAGGAGGACGAGGAAGGCGAGGACGACGAGGAGGATGAGGAGGACGAGGAGGATGAGGAGGACGGGGAGGATGAGGAGTAGTGTGGTGGAATGGGGGGCTTGAACGGGACGATCATGGAGGCGGAGCCTCCGCTATCCCTACCCATGGGACCAGTGCGAACCCTGGGGGACAACCGCGTACGCTGGATACCCAACTGTGAGGACGCGGCCCCTCCTCGATGTGCGCCCGTGTGCAAAGCGACGTGCTGCGCGTTTTGCGCGTTCTGCGCGGTCCGGTATTCCAATTCTGCACGTGCCTCTGGAGGCACGTGTTCGGCGTGCTACGCGTTCTGTGCGTGTTACTTGGTCTGTACGTGTTGTACGCGTTGTGCGCGCTCTACGCGTTTTCAAAACCTTACGTGCAACACCGTGGGCCACAAAAGCGCGCCTCCGGCCAGAAAAGTACAGATGGTAGCCAAAGGAATATGCACGTAGTGCGCATGCAGTGCACACGCAGTGTGCACACAGTGCGATATCTTGGCCTCGAAAACCTCGATTTTTGAGCCGTCCGAGGTGAAAAACTGCATGAGCAGGTTGTGTACCAATCCCTTGGGAGACCCCCCCCCCCCCCCGTGCCCCATGCCCAAATAGGGTGAAAACCACGTAAATACGGCCTAAAACATGCTTTACATAGCTTGGATGGTCATGTTAGGTGATCATGGTATCAAAAAAACCAGTTTCGAAAACGTCGATTTTTGAGCTGCCCAGGGTGAAAAACTGCATAAGCAGGTTGTGTCCCGATCCCTTGGCAGGACCCCCCCCCCCCTTGGACCTAATACCCAAATAGGGTGAAAATCATGTAAATACGGCCTAAAACATGCTTTGCATACCTTGGATGGTCATATTGTGTGGTCACATGATATTGTGACCACACAAAGTTTGATTTTTGAGCTGCCCAGGGTGAAAACCTGCATTAGAAGGTTGTGTACCAATCCCTTGGGAGACCCGCCCCCCCCCCCCTAGACCTAAGACCCGGCCAAATACTCCCCCTAGCCTGTAAGACCTGCTAATTATTTATTTCCATAGCCTACCCGCGGATTACTCCCCCCCCCCCCGACTGTAGACCCACCCGGAACCCCCCATTTATAAGACCCACCCCTTTTTTGAGCCCCTCCTCGGCATACCCGGGAAAATTTTGCGGAGCACAACGAAATGAAGCAAAATTGTCCTCAACCTCACCCCCAACCCAAAAAAATGACAAGTAACATTCATTGGATGCTTTGCGTGATGGGATGGTGTCATGTGACTTGGATTGACTTGGATCCTCTTCTTCCAAACCTTCTTCATCATGTGGATCTTGAATGTGTGCATCGTGCGGCAGGCAAGGGAGGGGGGGGGGTTTATGGGGTGGGTGATCCGGATCATTTTTGATCCAAACACTAGGCAGTGGGGAGGGGGGGGGGTTTATGGGGTAGGTGATCCGTGAATCACTTTTGGATCATTCTTGGACCATTTTCGACCATTTTGCTCACTGTACTTTCAACTCTATGCCAATGGTCTTGTGGACTTGTGCATCATTTTTTGGAAGCCAAATTGTTCGAACAAGTGAATTTACATTTTTGGATCATTTATTATTATGAAAACGGGCTATTAATCCGTTTTCCACAATGAAAACGGGCTGTAAGCTGCCTGCGGTTAGGCAAGTGGCATCCGAGTTCCTTTGTCATAAGTGCTCCTGAGAGATCAATGCGTGGCGTCCTTTGCGATGGCAGCATTGTGTCTTTTGTGTGATGTGTAATGCTCCCTACCATTGTAACTGCTAAGATCTGTTCACATAGACGCGTACGTGTTGAAATCTCAACACGTACGCGTTGGTTTTTTCTTTGTTGCAAATTTGTCATTTTTCATGGAAAATTCATGTGTGGGGTATCACCTTACCCGACTCAACCCCTCTTTGCACTTCCCCTATACCACTGGGTGCCACTGCAAACATTGCCGACCGTAGGTCGCCTTCTCCCTCTGCAGAGTGTCCCAAAAACGATACTGAATTTCCCAAAACCTTGCTTTCAGATTGTCCTCTGACGCGTGCGTGTTGGAAGTGCAACGCGTACGCGTTGGGTGCGTGGCGCGTACGTGTTGGTGTTTCGACGCGTACGCGTTAGTAACTTAACACGTACACGTTGAAACAGCAACGCGTACGTGTTAGATTACCGACGCGTACGCGTTGATCTGCTGGTGCGTACGCAGTTCGTACGCACCGCCTACGTGTTATGTGGTATGGCAGCTGGTTGGTCTAGAGGTATGTGCATGTTCCTTGCGTTTCGGAACCCTGGGTTCGAACCCTTGCATACGCACTGTGTGTGCACCTTAGGATGAGGACACACAAGACCAGGAGGAGAGGGAAGATCGTGAGACGAGCAACCGCAAGACCAGGGGCCCACAAAGGAGGTGGATCCAGCCGAAGAGGCGATGAGGAGATGCTTGCCGAAGACCTACCTAGTGGGGCAACCAACAAACACAGGCGCTGAAGACAGGCATTGAAATGTGATCACCAGCTGCCCTTGGTTTTTTTAGTAATAAGGCCTACCGAGGGCTGGTCTGTTGTGGCTGCCCCAGCGTGGGCTGGGCTGGTCTTGTTGGAGCCACCAACCCTGTGTCGGAGGCTGTTCGACGACGAGGTGGCTGGTGCTGGGCTGGAGCTATTGTTGGAGTTGGCCAGGCCAGGGTTCGAACCAAGGAGCCCTGCCGCCGGAGTCTACGCCCATAACCACTCATCCACAGACGAACGTTGCTCAGTTTGGTCGCTCCCTCCCTTGCAAAGCACATCACTGCACCAAAACACCATGTTGAATGCAATGTGCATTGAAGACGTAGTATACTTGCCCAAAGCAATTCAATGGAATCCCAAATCAAATATCATACACAAGAGCTGAAACACCATACAGACTGCTAAGGCGCGTTGGCCTTCCAATACGTTTTGTGTTCCTTCACGTGTGGTTGTTGTGTCCATGCACGCACCCATACATCCCACCCCCTCTTTAACAAACCCCAATCCACATTATCATTTTTTACAACTTCCCTCCACCCTTTCACGAAAACTTGCCTCACCAGTCTACCTCTCCGTCCCCGTACCCCCCCTTTTACTTTCCTTGCCCCCCCCTTGAAGCTCCTAAACCGAATCTCTGTTTTCAGAGTCTTGTGCCTTTCTTCTGCCTTGAAGGCAGCAAAGGCGCCAAGGGCATGCCACTGCTTAGCATACCCAAGCATGTGGTCAACCCAAAGGTGCACCCACAGGGTTTGCCCCAGCTGGCACCTTTTGTGATGCACTGCCATTTGGGGTAGCACATTTTTTAGGGTGTCAATCTCTTGGGCTCCTAACAGCCCCTCCTTTTTGGCAATGGTTGCACTTTTGTGCAGACAGTCCCACCACGAATCAAAATTTTGCGCCCAAGTGTGACCCCCTTCCACGACATGTTGCAAGAGACCTTCATTGTTCAGCCCTACAATGAGGGGACCCCAGGCCTTTGTCGAAACAAATAGAATTGCTGCGCTGTGTTCACAACGGAGTGACGGTTTGTCACCCGCCTGCCTTGCGATGTCTTGCGGTGCAACACTGTGTGAGGCAACCCTGCAAGGATTTACATGGGTCTGCACCCATGTAATAGCGCGTCTCTTCGTGAAGCGATGGTGCTGTACAAGAGCCCTCCAGCATCCATCAAGGCCACTGTGGGTTACACGTGTGACCCCATGCAATGCATAGTCAGGAGGCCTGTACTTGGGCACAATGCTACGTAGCACCTGCCCGTGCCAGGTCCAGTGTGACAGAATGGGTGCAAGTCCCTTTCCAAAGTCGCGATCGCAATGTGCCCTGCATTTGCCGCATACCCAGCACACTGGGTCCACACTGGTGCAGTTCCATCTTTTGATGCCTGCCATTGCCTGTTGTGCAACGACATCTGCAACCAGGAAAATATGGGGTTTTTCCATGTAACCCCCTTGTACCTCATACCTTGTGTTTAGGGCCTCTTGCAACTGCTCATCCATTTTGCTAACCCTTGTGAGCGATCGCAGCACAGCACGTTTTTCAAAGCCGTGCAAAATGCACCAGCTACCAAGCGGGTTGCCCGATCCAAGCACTCCAAGCATAAAATGCTCGAAGTGCCGCTTGTGTAGTTGTGTACCATCCACACATAGGCGTACCCATAGGTCCGGGTACAAATTTCCCTTACGGGCGGCCATCATGAGTCCCAGCTTCTCCCTCAAATTTGTACCGGCCCCCAGCAATGTGTGGTCCCCGTCCATTGCATTGTAGTCCACTACTGGTGGTGCACTAAGTTCCTCCTTCACACGTCTGATTTCATTAAGGGGGCATTTGATCCTGGACGTAGGGATGGAGCACTGGAGGGCCCCCCAGCTTTTGCCCTCTTTGCGGCAATCCCACAGGAGGGCCTCGGCATGCCACATCTGGTTTTTGGGCATGGGCCCTTCCGTCGTTTTCAAAATGAGGGTGCCCACGTTTTCGCCAGCTTGCACTTGCCAGGTTGGGCCAAGAATTTCTGTGACTGCCGTTTGCAGTTCGGCCATCCGTTCCCATCTCTTAGTCCTTCCCAGCTGTTGGTACTCCTTGAACGGGGGCATGTTCCTTGAGGTGAAAAAAAAAACCCTAGGGAAAGACAACAAGGGGGGGGGGTGCATGGACACAACAAGCTTCACACGTATAGGCAACATGCAACACGTACGTCTGCGCGTACGAGCCGCGTACGCGTTCCATTCTTAATGCGTACGTTCCACAACACCGAATCGTATGTTTCATGAACCCAACGCGTACGCGCCAGAACAGCGAATCGTACGCGTCATGACCCCAGCGCGTACGCGCCACCACAGCAACGCGTACAATGCAACACCGTAACGCGTACGCACCACGTACGCCAGCGCGTACGCGCCCCTGCCACAACGCGCGCGTGTTGACGCACACTTCACCCATCAATCATTAGTGCACAATGCATGCACATGCTACCCGGCACATAGCCGGAACCCAAGACTGCGCAGCAGTACGAGGTCCTCCCAGGACACCTTGCCGAGACCGACCTGGGTAAAAAACACCAGTGCGTAGCGCTCACCACGCCACGGCGCTGGCATGTGCAAAGCACCACTGCAAAAGACAACCCCATTCCGGGCATCCAATGCCACCCAATCCTCATCCACTCTGTCTTGGCCCTCTGGCCCTGCAACACATGCCATTGTGTAGGGACGGGTTCCCTTTGTGGGGAACATGAGCCCCGCCTCTTCCACACAAAACTCCCCACCTGAAAAATCACCAACAGCCACAATGGCACTCAAGGGCAAGTGGTCCTGGTGCTTGTGCCCTGGCATAGTGCTTGAAGGGGAAATACCATGGTTCACTTGGACGGCAGTCCAAGTGAACCACGATGGCAACCGTGCGCGCCCGTAGGCGTTGATGGCCCGGCACACCTTCGGGAAGTTGCGTGTTGCAACCGCCACCCGGACATTGCCACGCTGCACCACCCCAAACATCGCGGAACGCAATCGTACTCCCCACCTGTCCTTGGACTACCACGCCCCCCCATCCAACCCCTCCAACAAACCCCGCCACCCCTGACCACCGAACACGCTTGGCCTGCTTGAGCTGCCCTCCCTGCACACCCCATGTCTGCACGTAACTGTGGCTGTCACCTTTGATCTGGTACAAAGTCCCCCCAATAAAAACTGCTGCAGGGTCCCTGCCAACGGCATGGCCCTTCATCCACATGGGAAAGCGGACCATCATGGGCTCAAGCCATGAGACCACACCACTGTCTTCCTTTACCTTTGCCTACAACGTAACCTGATCAAAAAAACTATACTTGGCAACATCCCCAACATGGACGTTGTCCACCACATCCTCCTTACTCACCTGCACCAGCTGCCCTGCAATTGTCCCTATCGACTCAGGGTCCGGGGCAACCAAGGGAGCGCCTGGGGGGCTCTGAAGAAGCCCCTTCGGCTTCAGCGCCTTCCGGCCCGCATCCGGAGGCGTCGGGTGCACTTTTGCTTCAGAGGGCCAAGGGCGCCGCTCCTTGTACTTGAAGGGGGTGACGTTCAACTGCAAGAGGCAAGCGTAGAGACACGTCAATTATGAAACAACACGTGCGGGCAGCGCACGCAAGACGTACGCGTTGGTACATTAGCGCGTACGATCTACTTGGGCAACACGTACGTGCTGGTACGTCAACGCGTACGAGGCGATCGGGCAACGCGTACGTGTTGCTACCCCAACACGTACGATCTGTGTGGCCTACGCGTACGTGTTGGCAGGTCAACACGTACGCACCAAAAACGTAACGCGTACGAGGCACTTGCACAACACGTACGCGGTGCGTACGTGCCACATGCGCAAGAAATGCATACCTCCCCATAATTATCACAATGGTCCATGCACCCACATGAGTACGCCATTCCGCCCGTCGCCGTCGGCCGCTGCACCACCCAGTTCTGCTCCACCGCCTCCGCAACACTAGCGGGCGCCACATGCAGGGCATGCCCCATGGCTGCCCACTCCATCCATTCCGGCCCATCCTCATCCCGCCTCAACACGTAACCACACGTGGCAAACGTGAACACCAACGAACCTTTCTCAACCGTAAACCGTGTCCCGCCGTCAAAACTTGCCTTTGGGAGGTACCAACGGTGAAACCGGGCCAAGGGACATCGTGGCTCCTAGGGGCCGGGGGGGCACTTAAAAAAGAAAGTTGCACCTTGCACACCATGGCCCAAAATCACAACGTCACCACAATAGGGGATAGCTTGCCGTCGCCGAACAAGCAACGGAGCCGAAAAATGGGTAAAAGATTCCCAAGGGATAGCAACACCTTTGGCACCTTTCAGAAATTGAACCATAGGAGGAAGGGCATACAATTGGCGAGCAAGATGCACCTTTGACATGGTGGCAGCATGCTCCAAAGGGACAAACGGGATGAACAAAGTGTAGCGCCCCTTCTCCCCACCACCCGCCCCGCGATGAAAGGTGCAACCTTTTAAAAGAAGGATGTCACCCAATTCCATGGAACACACATCTCAACGATTGGACTCATGTTGCCCAACCTGATGTGAACCCACTCCAACTTGCAAAGCACACTCGGGAGGAACATTGTCCAAGGGAATAAAGACTTGGATGCAATCCTTCATCCAAGGTGGACCCATAAGGTTGTGATCCGAATGGACCAACTGATACCCATCCCATGGGGCGCATGGGGTACAATGTAGCAATTTCATATCCACGGGTTTCAACGCACTCCACTCAACACCCTCAATGCGCGTCACCGCACCCAACACTTGCATGCGCAACTCCTCGGGCAACCATTTCGACGACCGTTTTGTTTGCTTCCGAATCACGTTGGCACTTGCATAAGTGTCATCTTCCAACGTAATCACCTCCCAATCACGGGGGGCAATGTCAACGTTTAAAATGGCTTCGCCAATAACAGCATCAAACGAATGCCGTTCAATGAAATAACCGGCATGTGCAAACCCATGCACATTTTCAACGGGTGCGTCCGGAAGCAATTGGTTTGAGGGCAAGGGCATATCACAAAAAAATGGTGTGGGTGCACCGTAACCCAATGCAAAAACTTCTGCTGCGGTTGCATACACATACGGCGTTGAGCAATCGGGGTGGTAATTTACCGAAAGGGGTGGGGGCACGCATTGAATGGGGCCATGCTCATTCCATTCATCCGATGCACAACCCATGTACCGCACAAAGGAGTCCGTGCGACAAATGCTATCCACCTCACTGGCAACGGGATTGGGGAAAAGGGTACCATCATTGAGCACCGCATATTTGTGGGTAAGGGTCTTGGCAACTCTCTTACGCAAGGACGCATTCATAGTTGTGAAAAGTGCGTCACGCTCACCAACACTCAAACTAATGGAAACCATGAGCAAACGCTCACCCACAAACTCATACAAAGCAGCAGGGAGAAGGGTGTGGGGCATTGCATCAGCATTGGGCCATGCAAGAACGGAACGACTATCAACAACAGCAATAACACCTAGTGCTTGCGCATTCACATCCAAAAGCAAAAGATCTTGCCATGAACTTGGCAATTCCGGGAGACCCTTAATGTCTTCCTCACCCAACGCTAAACGAACAACAACAACACCATGAACACCGTGAGCAAGATCTCCTGCCTCACGAGTGTCCGTGAACCAACGCTCCACCGATTCATCCTCCTCCAACAACCCAACCTCCAAGGCCCGCTTCACAATCTCCGCGGGCCTATTGCCTTCGGCCACCACCTCATCCTCCTCCTCCACCTCCTCCTCCAAATCCACGTCTCCCTCCACCACGTCTTGACCCACACTTGTCCTTGGCGCCCTCTTTGCCACGGCCCCGGCGTCGGCGGCAGGCATGGAGACCTTCCTCGCCACCTTCTTCTTCGCCGGTTTTTTCTTGCCGGGCATGTGTGCGGAAAAGCACTAAGGAAAGGAAAACAGACATGAAGCAAAGTAAAAGTTTTTCTTTGTCACGTCAAAAGGAGCACAATTCAACCGCCAGTACTGCAGACAGCGTACGGGCACCATAGGCAGCGCGCACGCGTTGCGATCTGAGTGCGTACGCGCTAAAATACCAACGCGCACGCGCCAAAATACCAGCGCGTACGCACTCAGAACACAACGCGTACACACTCAGATCGCAACGCGTACGCGCTGGTTCGCTGGTTCATGCGCGTTACAAAATCAGTGCGTACGATAACGCGTACGCATACATGTGAACAAAATGAGGCAGATCTTAGCAGTTACAACGAAGCTTGTATGGGCCAGGGTGCCAAAGATGGCTCCATGCGTGGCCCTTGTTGCCCCAAGGAGTAGATCAGAATTATTGTACACTATTATTAATAATGTACACTCGGATCCAAAGGACAAATCAAAACAAACTAACATTATACTATATTATTATAAACGCTAATCAAAGGTGTCCACTCGAAACTAGCCTGTATAGTGTATGTACAGTGGAGGCGTTTTTCCTCATGCCGGTGGTAGGGTTTCTTATCACGTCATCCAACATTTCACATGCGGTACTTTCTTTTGCCTTGCCTCTCCTCCATGTGTCAACTGGAACCTGCACCGGTCGCCGGGTGGTTTGCACAAGTGTCCCAACTAACGTCGGTCTGATTCCCCCGTTTTTCAGCCAAATAAAACGGGCTATAATATCCCGTTTTTAGGAAAAACGGGCTATTAACCCGTTTTCCTCAATGAAAACGGGCTGTAAAAGGTGCTTCGCTCCGGGGGCGCCGAGTTTTCAGGCCGATAAATGTTAGATGGGAACGATTATGTAATCAAATTTTAGTTTCCGACGTGGTTTATTATATTTGGGTTCCGACAAGACGAACCCCACTTCAGGAGCTCCAAGATACCCGTAAGCTCTCTCTGAGAGCCGGTTGTGAGGTTTCTTGCTTGGTTTGGAATGATGTTATTTGTCAATGTACGCTAAGAACATGTTCCCTAAAGGACAAGCACCGTGTGTTCATGCTGTTTCCTGGGAAAGTCTTAGTTGCAAACTAATTTTGTTCATTTCTTGAATTTCATGAATTTGCCGAACCCCGCCCATGTGGCGGGGGTCTTGCACAGCCCTCATTCGGACCGGCTCGCACAGGTGCAAATGCCGGCCCTCACTCGGACGGTGCAAGTTTCTTTTGTCTTTTGTCTTTTGCTTTTTATGTCCGCTATCGGTCTCACAATTTCTTTGCAAAGAAATGCTATCGCCAACCCTCCTGGCGATAGCATTTCTTTGCAAAGAAACGCCAAGGGGTAGCATTTCTTCGCAAAGAAATGTTAGGCGATAGCATTTCTTCGCAAAGAAATGTTAGTGTGCATTTTATTCCCTCTGTGTTCACTAGAATAGCACAACAATGTCCAAGAGGTTGACTTTCAAATCTGTTGCACGACGGGTGGTGTTCACCAAACTTGCAAATACAGATGAGATTACTTTGCATGATGCCGCAAAGCATGTTGGTGTGCAGCCTAGGACGCTAAATGTATATCACCAAACTCGTGTTTTGAGCTTGCTCAAAACGCTAGTTTAACTTAATACATCTACATTAGGCATTTGTCCGTTCGTTTCTCATTTGCCATGTCCGGTCTCCATGGAAGCAGTGGTATGCAAGAGGATATCGTTGTGGTTTCGGATGATTCGGCGGTGGGTTCCGACACGGCAAAGGAGTTAGCCGAACTGAAAATGATGTTGCGCAAGCAAGATGCCGAAATGGAGAAGTTGCGAACACAATTGGCGGCGACGGAAATTGAGAAGCGCAAAGAGGAAGTGGTCCCGGATTTGAGTTGGGAAGAAATTGAGCGATTTCTGAAAAAGGAGCGCGTGACGGTTTGGATGAAAGACATGTCTTAGGTCTTAAAAAATTACGTTGCTGCGGTGCCGAATCCAAGTAGACCTACCGACGTGGGGGGCAGATAGGGACAACAATTGAGTTTGGGCGATGCGTTGGCTTACAGGGTTTGGAAAGTTTTGAACGTTGCACATTCTGCTTATGTCAAAAGGTATTCTCATGGTGAGAAGTCAGGACCAAAAGGGGCATCGGAGACCTTTGAGCAGGCTATGGCGGCGGGCGGAGATTCGTGGCGTTACAAGAGCATTCAATTCAAGCGCAAGGATGGCGCGGCCTATTGGTTATCCAAGGCCGGAGATTGGATTCCCGTAGACGCGTCGCTGAGTGAGGATTGCCGGAGGTGTGCTGCTGCCGGGAAAACGGAGAACTTGCGCCATTGGTGTTTCAGGTGCCCACTTTGGTCATGAAAGAACAACCCGTGGCGGTACCGGGACGCCGTCACGGGAATACCAGCGCCAGGAAAAGAGAGGCCGACGTTCCGGTGGTTGGCGATGGAGTTTGACTCGCACTGACGCAAGGAGAAACCCACTACGCCGGTGGGTATTGCAATTCGGAGCTGGAAGGCATCCACAGCGGCAGGGTATGCAACTCATCTTCGGGGATTGGCGGATGTCGAGGATGAATTGGGGGAAGAAGGATGGTTACCCGAAATTTTGTAGCGGCGACTTGCGAGACATGTGCAACACGGAGGCAGTGCGAGTGCAGCCAGAGGCATTATATCAGCGGTCCGTGCATGCGAGGATTTGCAGTGGGTTGCAGGAGTGGTGCAGCCGATCCTTTGGAGATTGGCTAAGGCAGGAGCGCAGTCTGGTGCCCAAGAGTATGCTAGTCCTGTTATGCTACGGCACTTGGTTGAGGCAGCGAAGTCAGCAGACGATAGGGCGGTGGTGGCTATGGCATTGGTTTCGTATGTGTGTTTTTTGCGAGTGGCGGAGGCAGCTAGTGTTCGTGCTGGGGATGTCCGTGACAGTTGCTACGTGGTTTTCTGGAATAGTAAAACTGGGGATGAAGGATGGCAGCGGAGACTTGTGCCGGAGTGGCTGCGGCCTTATGTGGAGTGGCTTCTCGAATGGGCCGAGGACAGAGGGCTGGCCCGGGATGATCTCTTGTTCCCTGCAGGGGCAGCTCAATTGGAAAGGTCGCTGGCGGACCTGGTGCGCGGAACGGCTTGGACTCGTCAGAGGTGGCACTGCTTCCGCAGAGGCGGTGCAGCGGCTTGCTGGAAAAGGAGTCCGGTATTACCGCATTTTAAGTGGTGGGGCCGGTGGGCAGCCACGGCCACGGCAATGGCTTATGCCCTGGGGTATCGGGATGAGGATGTTGTCGCCCCACCTTGCTTGCCGCAGGTTTGGAGTACGGAGCCGAGATCCCTGTTTGTGGAGCCCCAAAAAGTGTGCGGTGACATCATGTACGAGGGTCAACGACGCGACAAGAACAAGCCGGTTTGGGGACGTGGAGAAAGAAGGAGGGCAGCACCCAGCATGTTCAAGGGAAAGAGGTATGCCGGCGAACCACGGTCTGACGCGGCGGACCTGGGCAGCTCATCGGACGATTCCGACTCTGGGGTTTCGGCGGACGAAGGTGTTGTGCAGTGTCTAGGTGTCCGACAACCTCCAGGAGTTGTTCAAACGGCAGCGGGAAAGAGAGGCTCCGGGCGAGGCGGCGGTGCACGGGCCAGAAGTGTGGGTGACGGTGCCCAGCAGGGTACCGGTGCAGACCCCCGGCGTGCAGGGCAACAAGCGGAACAATCCGGTGCAGGGTCAAGCAACCCGTCGACAAGAGGTGGTGGAGAGTTCAAGTTCACGGCGCCACCTTCGGCCAAGCCCAGGGCCGGGGAAGTCCGGGATCCATGGCGCTCTGCGCACGCTGCTCAAGGAGTCCCAGGAGCCAGGAAGAGACCGCTGGCTGGCCGAGCTGTATCAATGCTACCAAGGAGGACGCGTGGCGAGGCGTTGGAGGTGGCGCAAAATTCTGGACGGGGAGCCGGTGCCCGAAGGGTGGAGAGACCTCAGCGGCGAGACCGGACGAGCGATGGCGAATCGGGATCCCAACGCAAACGATCCAGGACTCTACCCCGTGGCCCCGTCAAGTGACAGCGGAGTACGCGCTGTTTTGGGTGATGAGGGAGCGGGGTCCGAGATGAAGGTTTCGGGTGTCCTGGAGGGTGTTGTTGGCCTCGGTCCGGGGCTACATTATAAGGGAGGCGTTTTCGTCACTATAATGGCCGAGCTAACTCGGCATTTTGTTTGGATGGCTGTGAAGCTGGTTTGTGCGGAAGCTCTTCTAGTGCACAGGCTCTGGATTTTTTTGCTTAGATTGACTAGTGTGTGTGAGGACTTTAGGCTTGATGAGCCGATGGCTGTATGTCTCATGGCTGTGCGTTGTCTTTCACCGGAGGCTTGGAACTCCTTGAATCATCCTTCTACCTCCCCCAAGCCCAAACTGGCTAGGGTTACACCTGAGATTTTGGCGGCAGGCATAGGGGAGGTCGGGTGTTGCCAGATGACAGAGAGGGAGTGGGACGAGATAGTGCCCCCGAGATTTCTGCGGTTCATGGAGTTTTTTGATTTGCGTGAGATGCCCAAGGGTAACGGTAGGGTGAGGAAGCGAGTCCTGGGTATGACCGATGCGATTCGCAGGACGGGTGTGTTACACGACGAGGACTCCTCGATGACCCCAACGTGCTTCCCTTTCGTTATACCAAAAAATTCTGTGCGTGTGTTCCTTGATCATGAGTTGTGTAGGTATACACGAAGGCTTGCCTCTGAAGCCCCCAAAGTTCTCTTTGGCGTCGTGGGAGTTGATAGTGGGATGCAGCGTTCTAGGGCGTGGTGCGGAACCCCCCCAATTTTGGGTGTTGTTAATATGGTTGGAACCCAGAATTTCACATGTTACATGGGTGCACTATGATGCAACAATGTGCCTTGCATGTTTCGTTTGCTCCATATCCCCCGTTTTGCACTTTTTTGCGATTTGATCTTTTTGTGCTCTAACTAGTTAGAACGGGGTTAGAACGGGGTTAGAGCACTAGTTATCGCGGGGGTTATCGCGCGATAACCTAGTTATCGCGGGGGTTATCGCGGGGGTTATCGCGCGATAACTAGTTATCGCGTGGGTTATCGCGTGTGTTATCGCGCTTCATTTTATGTTTCCCCTTTTCGCTTTAGCTCTCAAAGCCTTCGTATTCTTTGATAATGGCCCTTGCTGCTGCCCACGCTTGGTGCGAGCACCATCAAAAGCTCCTTGGGGTCCGTCGCCTTGGCGGTCCTGAGGGGTTTACGATGGGTGACGCAAACGTGAGGCGCCCTGTGGCGACTCGCTTTGAACATGGTGTGGACTTTGGACTCCTTGTCCATAAGTCCCCCTTCATGGCTGACAAGAGAGACCCCCTGGTTCTCAGCAACTACATCTTTGAGTTGCTAGAGGTAAATCCAGGGGTTGCTGGATTCCTCATCCAGCTGCATCCCGAGGACGTGGACGCGGTGTTGCGGTCCGTCACCGCCCATGCCGAGAAGGGTGCGGGGACGAAGACGACCCTTTATGTGGGTCAAGAGGAAGAGGAGGAAGTGCAGGAGGAAGCGAAGGAGGTGGAGGAGGTGGGGGCTGGGAAGGGGAAGCCCCACAACCCCCTCATGATTAGTGCCCAGAAGGTAAGGATCCGACCGGGTAAGGGGAAGGGGAAGTCGGATGGTTGGTTCCCCCAACCCCTCACCCACAACACCCGCCGGGTATGCACTGACGACCCCGAAAACAGGCTCCCCATGCACTCCCTTTGCCCCACAAGGGAGTGGGAGCGTGAGTGGTATGGGGTCACCACTCCCAACATTGTTTCGGGGCAGGGGGTGATTCTTTTTCCATTTGGGGCAACACCCCCCCTTATTGGGGAGGCGGAGGAGGTGGTTGCCGCCGAGCCCTTGGGGGCCTTTAATAGGGACCCCAATGACCTTGTGCTCACGGTGGGGGGAAAGCTGGTGGTCAACCACCTCCTGGAACACGATTTTTTGAGTGATGTGCAGCTGCAAAGTCTTTTGGATGATTTGGATAGGGTGCCTCTCTCAGAGAAGGCACCCATTTTCAATGAGAACCCCCCCATTGTCGGCAGGCCCCAAGATTCCGGGACCCGCCGCACGTTGTATGGCAACTATGGGGGTGCCAACCACCACAAGCACAACCCCCACAAGCTCCATGATCTGCCAGTCCTCAAAAGGGTGGCAGATCGTGCGCTTGAGACGGCGAAGAAGACTGTGGTTGGGGGGGTCGGATGGAGCTGCACCATCCTTGTCATGGCCGAAATTTCGAGCTATGACCACACCCCCCAGCACCTCCATCGCGACGCCCCCCCCTACACCATTCTTGAAGGCACATTGATTGTCAATTGCCTTATTATGCTAACCCATAATCATGAGGAGGAGGATGGGTCACATTTTCTTTTTGTGCCCTCCAGTAGTTCGGGGTTCCCTGACCCTTGGGTGGAGAGGGCTGTGCCATTCAAGAGGGGCACTGCCTTTTTTTTTAATGCCCTTGATGTCCACCGGGGGTCGGGGATTCCCAAGGCCTCCCCCACGGGGGTGAGGGACCCCCGCCTCATGGCATTTTTTGCCATTGAGCTTACTCAGGGGGGGAATCTTCGATTCCCCAACCTGCACGTGACGCAGTCCATTAAAAGGCCCCAGCTGGGGGGACCTGGTGGCCGGGTGGCCGAGACAGTCCAGTGTGATGGGGCGGTTAGGTGTAGGGGGAAGGTGGTAGCCAATTGCTACGGATGCAATCGGCTGATTTTGTGCGCCGCCCACAAAGATGGCCTTTGTGTGCCATGCCAGGAGGGGGAGGAGGCGGAGGGGGGGGAGGAGGAGGAGGTGGTGGAGGACCCCAATGGGGTCAGCGTTGAGCAATCTGCTCAGTGCTTGCTCCCGGTGGGAACAACCACCGGGCATTTTTTGTTGTGTGGGTGGGGGAATGGGAGGGCGGTGATTGCCCCCCTCACTAATGAGGAGGCTCGGGGGGTCGCAGGCCACCCCGATCAGTGCCCCTTGGCCAAGGTGTGCCATGGGGAGGCATTGCCCTGGCCCTCCGTGCAAGGGCATGTTGGGATTAAGGTGCCGCCGGGGTGCATTTTGGTGGTGAGGAGGGGATTGTATGGAGGAGTGGCGAGGGTGGCCCCTGAGGTGGAGGGGGTGGCCCAGGTGGTGGAGTGGAGGCAGGTGGGGGAGTATGCGGCTGTCACGGACTTCGTGTGGCTGCGGAGGATGAACCTGGTGCTGGACGACGGCAAGAAGGAGGGCCAAGGCATGTGCCCATGTCACCAGGTGTGAAAACTTCCCACAACACCCTGCTCTAACCCCTGCTCTAACTAGTTATCGCGCTAGGTTATCACCCTAGAACGCCCTAGAACGCTGCATCCCAAGGGCGGTGGATGGCAGAGCAAGACCCTTCCAAAGAGTTGTACGGGACACATGTGGATCTGTCGAATGCATTTTGGTCATTCAAATTGCCGCGGAAGGCCAGCAGAATTTTTAGATTTTATACCAAGCAGGGGGGGGGGGGGGTTGGTGTCACTGGATCGGTTGCCTTTCGGTTGGGCTTTCTCGCCTTTTATCTGTCAGGAGTTGCTGGGCAGGGTTGTCCGTGACATCGTGCCGGAGGGTGTTTATTTAGTGCATTATTTAGATGATTTTATATTATTATCTTGCGATCGTGATTTGTTGGAGGATGCGACGGAGAAGGTGGCGGTGCGGATTGGGCAAGCAGGTTTTTTGGTGAGCTCTAAAAGTACCCTGAGCCCTGTGCAGGTGCTGCAGGCGCTGGGAAAGGTTGTAAATTTGCGAGAGCGGTTTATCCAGGTGCAACCGTTTGTCTTCCTGCAGCTTATGGTGGCGTGGATTCGATTGGCCACGTGTGGTTATTCCAAAAAGCGTTTGGATAAATTGTTAGGAACCTTGCAGTGGCATCTTCGGCCTCGTAAAGGATTCTCTGGGGTTCTTGCTGGGGCATATGCCTGGTCTCGGTTCGGAAGGTGCTGGAGGGATGGGTTACAGCGATCACGCGTATAGGACACAGATGGAGGCCCATTTCCTGCTACCGAGTAGAGAGGGTGAGGCATTTGGGAGGGTGGTGCCTGCAGGAGCGACAGGCGACACCGTCTGATTTTTTGGGCAATCTGATTTTCGTAGATGCAGCTAAGGACGTGCGCCGGTATAGAGTAGGGGGTGTCCTGCCCTACTTGCGTGCGGTACGAACCTGGTTGTGTCCGGAGGGGCCGTGTAATCAGCAAGTGGCCGGGCTCATGGGAATTGCCTGGTCGATTCGACTGGCAGTGCGCCTGGGTTGGAGATCCGTCACAATTTTTGCAGACAGTTTGGTGGGTATTTCACAGACGGTCCGGTTGCGTGCGGCGTCTTACCTGAAAACCCAATTGCGTGTGTTACGCGCGCTTACATGGGTTTTGCATAATTCTGGCCTGATAGCTAAGTTGATTTGGGTGCCGTCCATTTTGCACCAAGCTGATCCCATGAGCCGGGTAGACGCGGAGTTTGAGGGCAGTCTTTTTCGGGCGGAGGAGGATGCGTGGAACCGGTGGTATGTGGTCCAGCGACACCCGGATTTGTGTTGGGTCCAGGGATTGGCATATGTCTGATGTCTGTGGGTCATCGAGGTGCGGGTGAAAGACGTCTGTAGGGTAAAGTTAACCGGAGAGCTTGAGGCAAGCATATGCGGTTTGAATCAGCCTTTGTTTCGTGCATGCCCTAGGGTTAAACTCGTGTTTTGAGCTTGCTCAAAACGCTAGTTTAACTTAATACATCTACATTAGGCATTTGTCCGTTTGTTTTCCCTCCCCCCCACCCCCGGCCGCTTTTTCACGACAACCGGGGCTGAGGCACGACATTGTTTTGCCGAGTTGACCATGTCAGCCCCCACATCGACCACATGGGAGGGGGTCGTGGGCACTCGTACGACTGTACCCCCCCCCCCCGCGGCGACAGTGCAAGGGATGAGACAAGCGGTCCTGTATGTTGCGTGCTTTGATTCGAGAATGACATGTGACCCGCCGCATGCGAGTGTAGAGTGTGTATGAACGTGTAGGGTAAGGTGGGGTCCCCTGCGGGGAGGCGGCGGAACACATGTGCAGAATCGATGGACTATTAGCCACTGCGAGTGGCAACTGATTGGGCCGGAGAGCCTGAGAGCCTGTTGTGAGGTTTCTTGCTTTGTTTTGGAATGATGTTATTTGTACGCTAAGAACATGTTCCCTAAAGGACAAGCACCGTGTGTTCATGCTGTTTCCTGGGAAAGTCTTAGTTGCAAACTAATTTTGTTCATTTCTTGAATTTCATGAATTTGCCGAACCCCGCCCATGTGGCGGGGGTCTTGCACAGCCCTCATTCGGACCGGCTCGCACAGGTGCAAATGCCGGCCCTCACTCGGACGGTGCAAGTTTCTTTTGTCTTTTGTCTTTTGTTTTTTATGTCCGCTATCGGTCTCACAATTTCTTTGCAAAGAAATGCTATCGCCAACCCTCCTGGCGATAGCATTTCTTTGCAAAGAAACGCTAAGGGGTAGCATTTTTTCGCAAAGAAATGTTAGGCGATAGCATTTCTTCGCAAAGAAATGTTAGTGTGCATTTTATTCCCTCTGTGTTTACTAGAATAGCACAACAATGTCCAAGAGGTTGACTTTCAAATCTATTGCACGACGGGTGGTGTTCACCAAACTTGCAAATACAGATGAGATTACTTTGCATGATGCCGCAAAGCATGTTGGTGTGCAGCCTAGGACGCTAAATGTATATCACCAAACAGGCAAACAAGTGAAATCCAAAGCAGTAATGCTCCTGAGCAAACACAATGTGGCAAAAGCGGAGGAGCAACGCAAAGCAGAACCGTGCCCCAAACCAGAGATGAAAGCCGAACATTGCCCAAAACCACCACAGAATCCTTCACCAATGAAAGTGAAACTTGAGTCTCCCCAAGAGATGGACAATCGTCAAGTAAGTATTTATACTATCTCTGATGATGATTTGCTGAGCTCACATTCTTGCGATGTGTTGAATGCTTCTATGGTTTCCTCGGAGCATTCCTTCGGAGATGAAGCAAATGACTATGAAGAGTTTCCTCCGACTCAATTGTGTGAGAAGGGGGATGTGTTTGCCTCACTTGCAGAAGGTATCAATGAATATCGTGATGCAACTTTTGCCGCCCCACCTAGTGAGGAGGGTGCAGCACACAATCAGGTGTTTGAAGACATGCCTAACCCCTTCACAGCAGCAAAGCAGCCCAACAAGGCCCCATGTAGACCCAAGGTGGAACCAAGTGTATGCTATATGTGTGATGAGCCGATCCCTAGGAAACGTGACACTATTGCTCTTCAACCGGTGTCATGTGATGCATGCCGTGCAACCTACCACCTTCGGTGTGCCAAGTTGACTCGAGTGCCTCGTCATGGGTCATGGATTTGTGAAAGCTGCACCATGACGCCGTAGTTCTTCCCTATTTATGGCTAAGAGGTAGTAGCCATGTGGTAGCCATTCCGCCTCCGAATGTGCGGGGTGCCACAACAAACAGTGCCGTTTCGCAACTCAACTTGACTTCTTTACCCCTCTTGATGTCAATGTCTTGGGAATGCGGGTTTTGCCATGGAGGGTCGGCGATAGCATTTCTTTGCAAAGAAACTGTGAGACTTCGATAGCGGATATAGTGAAACGCTACCCGATAGCGTTTCTTTGCAAAGAAACGCTATGGGGTAGCGTTTCCTGTATAAAGTGGAGTGGTCGGGTGAAGCTATGGTACCCGGCGCCTTGGGTTGGCAACACCAATGTGCCACACTCTGCTGAGCGTAAGGGGGAGCTTGCTTGTGTTTCGCGATTCCTGACATATGTTATGGCCTCGTCCCGCATGGGTGACCATGGGAGGACCCATAAAGGGCAGGCGAATGAGATATGTGCCCGTGGGGTGCGGATTTTTTTACCGCTGCATTCGACCCCCAAAGTCGTGATGTTAGCGGGTTGGGCTTTGTCACGGTGGCATCACGAACGGGCTCCCAACCTCTCACTATACTCTTGGTTGAAAGTAGAGTGCACATAGTGCCGTAAACTAAAATGCGGCGACCAATGTAACTGCCCGTGAGTGTACCGGTCGAACATATTGTTCACACAGACATCCGTGCACCATTTCCCAAGAATGAAACATTTAGGGATTCCGTTTTTTGCCAAGGCGCAATATGTGCGAGGGCTTGCTAAACACACGTGCACGTGTACAAAAAATGAGACGGTGAGGTTGCTTTGATGATGTGTTCGGACATGTCCACACGGGGTTGAAACCCGTTCACATGGATGGCGCGGTGCATATGTTCACACAAGGTCAAGGTATGTTGAGACAGGATTGGACCATGCTCAAATAGGATTGGTACACGCCCAAACAGGATCAGCTCAAACAGGATCAGCATAACTGCCCGTGAGTGTACTGGTTGAACATATCGTTCACTCAGACACTCGGACCATGTTCTATTATGAAAACGGCCTATTAAACCGTTTTCCTCAATGAAAACGGGTTAATAGCCCGTTTTCCCTAAAAACGGGTTATTATAGCCCGTTTTATTTGGCTGAAAAACGGGTTAACCAGACCAACGTTAGGTTCTTGGGACACTTGTGCAAACCTCCCGGCGACCGGTGCAGGTTCCAGTTGACACATGGAGGAGAGGCAAGGCAAAAGAAAGTACCGCATGTGAAATGTTGGATGACGTGATAAAAAACCCTACCACTGGCATGGGGAAAAACGCCTCCACTGTACATACACGAGACAGGATAGTTTCGAGTGGACACCTTTGATTAGCGTTTATAATAATATAGTATAATGTTAGTCTGTTTTGATTTGTCCTTTGGATCCGAGTGTACATTATTAATAATAGTGCACAATAATTATGATCTACTCCTTGGGGCAACAAGGGCCACGCATGGAGCCATCTTTGGCACCCTCGCCAATGCAAGCTTCATGGTACGGAGCATTACACATCACACAAAAGACATCATGCTGCCGTCGCAAAGGACACCACACATTGATCTTTCGGGAGCACTTATGACAAATGAACTCGGATGCCACTTGCCTAACCGCAGGCGGACACTTTGGTCGCCGCATCTTTTGGAAAGGCATTGGCATATCTGAGAGATCTTGGGAAATGGGAGCATTAGCTGCGGTGGGAGGTGCATCCCTATACTCTTCGCGACTATCCTCCAAAGAGTGCTTCAGGGACGCCTGTGTGAAGGGTCGCTCGTCATAGTCCCACACCGACTCACTAGACTCACTTCTACCACCAGCAAGCAATTCAACAGAGCCACCTGATTGGGAGGATGTCACACTAAGCTTTGCAGGGCTCGAATCGGCCACGGGAGCAGGGTGAGGAGGAGCCTCCACCGGTTCACGGCTCAAATCGGCCACGGGAGCAGGGTGAGGAGGAGCCTCCACCCATAAGCCCATAAAATTTGGGGTTAACCCGTTTCTTTCCAGAAAAACGGGTTAATAGCCCGTTTTCATTGAGGAAAACGGGTTAACCCCTGCCAAAGCTGTGGTCAGGTTAACCCGTTTTTCAGCCAAATAAAACAGGCTATTAACCCGTTTTTTATTACATAATCGTTCCCATCTAACATTTATCGGCGTGAAAACTCGGCCCCCCAGGAGCGAAGCGAACGGGCCGAGTTTTCAGGCCGATAAATGTTAGATGGGTACGATTATTTAAAAGTGTTAGACAGAGAGGCGAGTTTTCAGGACGATAATCGTTAGATGAATATCAGCGGCATCTAGCGCCCAGCTCATTGTGGCAAGCCCCGAGTGTAAGGTTGCAAACAAGGGGAGGAAACGGCAGGGAGCAAGCACGGGCAACAAGACATGGGCAAATGCGTTACTGGCTTTGAGTATGAACTGCGTGATCACTGTACTTCCGGTGATGGGTACCGGTGTCTTTCAGCTGAAATGGAATGTGTGGCGTTCCCATAATGACATGGTTGCCAAGCAAAATGGATGGTCAATAGTCAAATTCCTCGCGACAACAAGGACCCACACCATCGTCCACTTTCATGGTAGAAGTGGATGAGGTAGCATGAAAGCAAGACTCATGGTAAGGTGCATTGCACACTTTGCACTGAATGCGGGCACCACCACGCAAGGGTCGCCAAACAAAAATCTCGCACGAACACTTGGAGCACGTATTCTCCCGTGGCACATGCCTTGGAGGATACCGTGGGTGACGCATTCACTTGAATGGTTGTGGTACATTGGAGAAATCCTGATTGACTGCGGCTCCCTCGGGTGCCGGTGGGGCCTCCCAAGTCGCGGTCCTATAAATTTAACGGGCATCCTGGAGGGAACGCTTGAGGGAGGGCTGCGTGAGAGGCCGTTTGTCATAATCCCACTCACTATCATCCTCATTCAAAGACTCTGCGGAGTTCTCCTCCTCAAGGAGATCTACAGACACACCACTCAAAAATCCCAAGGATGAGTGAATAGAAGCAGGTCAAGCAAGCACATCTTTGCTCGGCGATTCCACCCCCACAAGCACATACTCACGCAAAGATCCCAACGATTCACACAACGAGGACTGTGAATTACGAACTTCTTCAGCAAAAGGAGCAATTGCAGCCACAACCTCGGCATTGTTTTCGGCAATGCCGAGGGAAGTTCCTTCCAAAAGGAAGTCTCCGTCCAAGAGGCCAGGGCCCTTGGCGTTAGATGACATAGTCTCATCTTCATTGAGTTTGCAGCCTTGATAAGAATATCAAGGGCAGCACGATGGTACACCGCCAACGTTTTTTGGGCAACACCCAAATATTTGGCTGCATCGGCCAAACTAACCTCCGAGTTCGCAAGTTTTGTGAATACTGAAAATGAAATTGCAAAGGTGGCCCAAATGGTTCAACAACATTGTGGGTGGTGTTGCGTGCTTTTTTGAATTTGAGAGATAATTTCCCCCATCTAACAGTTTTAGCAATTTTCAGGCCGATAAATGTTAGATGGACCGCGAGATTCATCTAACGATTATCGTCCTGAAAACTCGCCTCCATCTAACACTTTTAAACAGGATTGGACTATGTTCAAACAGGTGGACGATCCTGTGTGAACATACATGTCTAAACAGGCATGTGATCCTGTATGAACGTATGCGTTTTTGCAAAAAAAACTTGCTAAAATTTTAGAGTGGGCACTTACAAAAGTTTCCGCCTGCGGTTAGGCAAGTGGCATCCGAGTTCATTTGTCATAAGTGCTCCTGAGAGATCAATGTGTGGTGTCCTTTGCGACGGCAGCATGATGTCTTTTGTGTGATGTGTAATGCTCCCTACCATGAAGCTTGCATTGGCGAGGGTGCCAAAGATGGCTCCATGCGTGGCCCTTGTTGCCCCAAGCAGTAGATCATAATTATTGTACACTATTATTAATAATGTACACTCGGATCCAAAGGACAAATCAAAACAAACTAACATTATACTATATTATTATAAACGCTAATCAAAGGTGTCCACTCGAAACTATCCTGTCTCGTGTATGTACAGTGGAGGCGTTTTTCCCCATGCCGGTGGTAGGGTTTCTTATCACGTCATCCAACATTTCACATGCGGTACTTTCTTTTGCCTTGCCTCTCCTCCATGTGTCAACTGGAACCTGCACCGGTCGCCGGGTGGTTTGCACAAGTGTCCCAACTAACCTCGGTCTGATTTCCCCGTTTTTCAGCCAAATAAAACGGGCTATAATAACCCGTTTTTAGGAAAAACGGGCTATTAACCCGTTTTCCTCAATGAAAACGGGCTGTAAAAGGTGCTTACGCACCTTTTACAGCCCGTTTTCATTGAGGAAAACGGGTTAATAGCCTGTTTTTATAATAGAAAAATAAAAATGGATAAAAGTTGCGTCACCGAAACCGGCATTCTTTGGAGGCTGAGAAAACAGGTCACAGTGTGCTCCGTATCAAAGAAGTATAAGACCCACTCTAAAAAGACCACTATATAAGACCCACCTGACATGGCTTAGGATAAAAAAAATTATAAGACCCGGGTCTACAGTCGGGGGGGAGGGAGTAGCGGAAAAAAAAATTAAAAATTATTCCATTGCACCGTGGATTAGCGGATGTTTTGAGGCAATTTATCTGCTAAATTGTTTTTGCCTCGATCGCCTCCACTATGCCCTAATAGGAAAATGCGCCGTGTCCCATGGTTTCTACGTTTTCCTCCTACGAATACTACAAACGCGGCATATGGCAAAGAACACATGACGAAAGCAAAAAGCATTGGATTGGAACCCATTACCCATAACCGCGGGCAATGTTGCCGTTGTGATTTGCGTCTCGAAATCTTAGGCATGTTCAAACTGATCGCTCAAATACTGAGGCAACGATGCACGGGGCTCCCAAGTGTCGTCCTCAAGCCCATATCCCTTCCACCTAACCAGAAACTTCGTCTTCTCCTTGGCTATGAGAGGTTTGGGTATGACCCCCTCTTGGTGTCCAAAAATGGAAAATAGGCGATGGGCCATTGGAAAATCCTAGTAACACATGCCGACATTGGATCGGTGGTTGTCGCTCTTCCTTTTTGGATCGGCGGACTTAGCGGCAAGCAAACGGCACCCTAACGGAGGTGTTATAACACCAAAACACACTTGTTGGCCAAGACAGCATTTGTAGCGTGTTTTGCCTCTTGGTTTTCAGAGTAGTACACCATGTGTCGGATAAAGCCTGCTTGGCCGTTGTTGTTGTTGGGCCCACACACAGCGAGCATGGGCGCCAGACAAAGCACAGCATCACGGACACTTGTGCCCAGCCTGTAGTTTTTGGGCGCCGTCTGAGCAGTTGATTGCCTGGGTGACTATCCAGGGACATGATTTTCCGATTGTATATTCTACAGTCTGGGATGGGGCTGCCCTGGGCAGGACTGAAGCTATTTTACGGTATTCACCTAGGAGGGACAGGAGGTTGCTAACCAACTTCTTTGCCCAATTTACCCTAGCTGATTTCGTGCTGCATGAGATTTTTTGTCCCCAGCGCCACACACCCATACCGGTCCCGTGTGCGGTCATCTCCCGTTTTAAAGACAATGTCCCCATGGCTCTGGTGCACTTCCCTGCAGATGTGCAAGAGACCATGCTTCAGGTTTTGTCCGCCTTCCTCAGTGGCCTATACCAGATTGGCCTAAAATGGGAGGACCACGGTCCAGTAGCGCAATTATGCGAGTGCGAGATCGACACTCGGTCGCCCATTTTTCTGCAGAGAAAAGGGATAGTATTGAGTGTGGATGGCACCCTCAGGCCTGACTTTGAGTGGCAGAGGTGGCTGCCTGTGTCGTCACCGAATGCCAGGCAGGTCCTGTCTTCCACGTTTCCGGCCCTGATGCACAAGAGCTTACTCTATTGTACTAGGATTTATTGCTAACGTTAGGTCGCTAGTGTGGGGGGCAGGGTGGCATAACTACCCGCCTGACTGGTGGAAGAGCTCAGTCAAAGGTTTCCTACTGGAGCTCTCCCTGACGGACACAGTGTCATATGCGGACATAGATAGATGGTTTCGTGAAGGTAAAGAGTTCAAATGTCGGACAAACACATAGTGTGGAGTGTGTACGTGTGTATCATAGGCATGTGACAGGATGTGGGCTGGGCTGAACCATCAGCCTACACCCTGCAGACCCCAACTGTTGAGGGAGGGACAGTGTGGGGGGACAGTGGGAGGGATAGGGCGAGACGTACTGACGGTGCACTGTGGGACAGTTTTTTTGCTCCCAAGTAGGTGAATCAGCCCAGCCACATCAAATCCTGGAACACCCTAAGTGAACAACATGTTTGAAGCAACATTTTTGCAGTGCCACGAAAGGGTGGGCTGGGCAGGTTGTGTATGCAGTGGAAATTTTATGATGTACTCATGTGAAAATAAATTTCTGCACACAGTGGTACGGACAGTGCACACACTCTTGTTCAGACCCTACCATGAGCAATATTGTTATTGGCTGAGGAGTTGGTGCCTGCGTGCATTGCTGAACTAGTTGTACTACACACGGTCCACTGGTGCAGAAAGTCGCGGTGTTGTTGTTGGTCCCTCTCCCAGAGGTGCAGATTATTTGGCAATTGAGTGTGAGCAGGATGGGAAGCCTGTAACACATGACTGTGCATCGTTGGAGAAGATCCGTTTCGACATCCGTTCCCCATCACCCCCCTCCCCTTCACCATCACCTGCCCCAACGCCACCTTCCCCGAGGTCACCTCCACAAAAGCAACCACCGCTCCGAAATCCCCACCTGCTGGAAAGCAGATTCTGATTCTGACTCCAATCCTGAATCTGATTGTCAGTCAACCCTTTGGTTGTGTGCCACCATCTCCGCTTCAAACCCTCTGAGGACGGTCTACACGTGTATCACGCAAGTTGCGGTACGTAAGCAACACCCTTGTCCAAGCAACACTAGGCGTTGGTTCCGTCAATTTCTGGTCATTTACTGTGAAGGGGGGGGGGTAGTCCCCCTTGCCTTGCCTTGGTACTAATCCCAAAATGTGCCTCACAACATTCTGTACCAGGAAATGTTTCAGCAACTTGTTTTTGAATCATGTAGTTTTGTTTTAGTTGAAGAGGAAATTGTTGCGGGAAGGCAAAGCGCAGATGGAGTCTCAGAGGAGGAAACAACCCAAGCCTAGGCATAGGGGTGACTTGGCATTGAGAAAGAACATGAGGGAGAATGTGGCAAGGGATACAGAACAGACATGCACGATAGATCAGAGGAAGGGCGCGAGAGAGAGAGAGAGAGAGAGAGAGAGAGAGAGAGAGAGAGCCATATTTTGCATGCATGTAATCTATCAAGAGGACACTCAGGGGGGATCCTTGCACTGCGCGAGACTTAGACCAGATTCCCCTATGAAGAACCCCCATGCCAACCCCTTCCAAACAACCTCAAAATTAGGCCACCCCAGCTACTCCGACCACTTTGAGGCACTTTGGATATGGATTTTGGTGATTCGAGTATTTGCAATTGTGCTTGCACTCTCGTGCCTGCTTTTGGTGCCCATCTTGCCACCTGACGACGGGATTGAGAAGTATCAAAGGATAAGTTAAAGTGAAGTGATGAACTGCAGCATGTTTTTTTGCGTTCCGCCATCTTTGTGCCCTGTTTGCACTTTGTGTTCTACACTGAAAATGCCATTTGCAGAAAAAATCACATTACTTCAGAAATGCAGTTGGGGTTTAAAAACTCGCATTTGGTTCTGCTGCTTTTGGGTGACTCTTCAGAAAATACATTTCCGCTGTTTCAAACCTTCAGAGCTTTAAAGCCAACAAGCAACAGCACATGTGGGGTTTACTGAGAAGCAAACAAAAACGGTGAACCCTTCGCACACACAGCAAAGTCTAGGAAGTATTTCATGTATTTGACAAAAAAAATCCAAAGTGCTTCCAGTTATAAGGGATTCTCCAAGCCAGCGAGGAAAACTTGTAGGATTATTCTCCATCTGCAGCTTGGCTAAACTTGGGATGGGCACCGTTGCAGCATCCACGATGTTCTAACTACGTGGGACCACGAAAGGTACGGTATGCAGCAATATCTTTAGATCAATCAATCGTTCCGAAACACATGGCTGGGAATTAGATTGTAATTTCAGCTGAACTCGTCTGAATACATGCCTCTCGTGTCTGTGTAACTTATGAACGAATGACTAAGGTTTCGTCAAGCACGGCCGAGAGCCTACATCTTAATACGGCTTTTACTTGCACCATAACTCGGGGTTCCGTGTGCATTTTTTGATTTCTAGCCTCCGAAGTTTGGGGAGTGGTGGGAGGAAGGGACGAAAACAGTGCCCAGTTGAAAATTTCACAGTTTTGTTGCCTTTTTGCCTTTGTGTTTATAAATGGCAGTTGCTTGCTTGATATATTGTTCTTGTTCATTGTTCTTGCTTCTGAGTGTCTGTTTTTTTTGTAAATGTGTTCTCTGAGCGCGTTGGCAGACTCCGACTCACTGAGCGAGCAGGAGTCTCTCCATGCTCAAGTTGTGCAGGAACTTGACAAACAAATCGACGCTGAGATGAATCAAATGCGCAGAAGCCGTATGCTGACGCCTATTGAGTCAGTGAATGGGGATGGATGTTCTGAAAGTGACCAGCAGTCTGGAAGAGCGACCATATTCCCATATTCCCAATTGTCGGCCTTGTCAAGATCTTTGATGTCATCGCCTTCGCCTTCACCTGTGCACTCATCGGCTTCGCCTTCACCTTTGCAGACAGGCCGGTCAAGCCCTGGTGATCCCTGTCTGGGGCGCTCTTTTGATATAGCTGGTGCTGTGATGGAAGTTTCACGTGGAGTAAGTACGGACCCCCACTACGACACAGCGCTGCATGGCCTGGCCCGGCCCATGGAGCACTTGGGCCCCTTCGGGATCAACCCAAATGTCAATATCACGGTGGATGTGGTCGAGGACCAACAAGACCCCACCCGATCCCACTACAAGATCACTGGGCCCAAAGAACTGTGCGATCATTTGGCCACATGCAACTTGGCGCCTGAGGGCCGGCTGTCCACCATCTGTGCCGCAACCCTCGAAACCCTGAGCCGCAGGGGCAAGCACATCCCTTTGAATGCCGAGTACTACGCCTTTATGTACCCCCTGTCGGCTGTGTCCAAGGCCTCCAGCGACCAGCTCACTCAGTGCTTTGGCCCAGGCCGGTGGTGCGCCGCCAGCGGGCTGCTGTGCTTCGGGGGCTTCGTGTATTTTGGCAAAGACCGGGAAGTGCTCCGCATCAACGCCTTCAGCGACAATGACCAGTTTTGCGGGTTCTTTGTGTTTGATGGGCCCTATGACCTCCCGGTCTCGGTTGCCGAGGAGCTGCAGAGCAAAGGAATCGCACAGCCCGTGACACTCGGGTATCTCCGTGCGCAGCTGGGATCCCGCTTCGCCTGGATCGGCCCAGAGGATTTCTCGAAGCACTTTGGAGGCTGCCCCGGGAACATCACCCACGGGGCTTTTGCGTACCTGTTTGACAACCCCAAGTTCAACCGCTACTTCCGCCTCACGGACGGGGTCTCCAGTGCTGTGGAGCTTCCTGAGGGCCTGGAAGCCATTGTGCATGGCGCCGGAGGCTTCGCGATGGGGTATCCTGCCACCACGAAGGACGGGATCAGTTACAGCCTGCAGAACGACATCCCGTACCAGTTGCGCCTGGCCACCGCTCTCTTTGCGGCGCTGGGGCGCAGCCCAAATGACGGTGTTGTTAAGTCCGGGCGGGGACACTATGAGTTCACTCCTGATGAGCCGGAGCCCCTCGGGCTGCGCTGCGTAACGCTCTCCACTCCTTTGGCCAAACTGACGGAACCCATTGTGTGGAGCGCTGCGAGCGCAGAGAAGTATCTGGGGCAGTGGTACACGGAGCCGGTCATCAAGGAATGCTTGGAAAAGGCCCAAGTCAGCAGCCTTGAGGATATATTTGGGCCTGGGGAGTACAAGATCTGCCCCAAGGACCTGTTCCAACTCGAGCAGAGCACCACCATCACCACTAGCCCGCTGCTGCCGCCGCACTTCTACCGGGCACTGCTTGCAATCACCGGGGATGCCAGTCACATTCAGTACTTTTTCGATGTGAAGTCCGTGGCCCTGCACGACTTCCTGCTGCCTGGGACGCCGAAGCCTGCAATGGCCAGCAATGCTGCGGCGCGGGCAGCGCTGGCAGCACTGCTGGAGCGAGTCACAACCTCCCCTGTGGACTATGGGTTTGCAGACCGTGTGCAGCTGCAAGAGACTCTTTCGCAGTCCCTAACAGAGCTATCCACAAACGTGCTCATCAGCCAGCTGGGGCATTTCCTGGTGGGTAACCACAATCAAATAGAAATTCCCACTCCTGAGCAGGTGCCCATTCTGTTCCTGGCGACAGCGGCCATTGATTTTGACGAGCCGGATCGCCATGCAGCCGCTCAGCGCGAGGAAGCCCGGTATTTCAAGATCACGAAGCGCTTGGAGAACGGTGAAGTTGAGGGAGACTGGAAGAGCCCTGAGGCCCGGCAGGACTTCAAGACTCGGCTTAAGACCATGTATGACATGCTTTTCACGCGGTGCATGAAGGCAGGAGTGACACATCCAGGCTTCCTGCCTATAGGTTTGGGTGCATTCTTGCCACGGATCCAGTCCGATGACGTCAAAACTGTGTACCATGAGGCCCAGTTCGAGTTGCTGGCCGAGCGTGATTACCGTTTCAAGTACTATTTCCTGAATCCAGGCCCTGGTCGGCGGCAGGCGCAGGATATCCTGCACAACTATCTGTTCAAGACCAACGTTGTGTTGCATACCAAGAACGGTAAATTCTTGGCCGCAGAGCTGGCCCGTGCCGGCTATTCGACGTGCTGCCTGAACCCGTCGGACTGCATTGCAATGATGAATGGCTGCATGGGATATTGGTGGGAAGTTGGGAAGGGCAGCCGCTACGTCGGTGAGGAAGACATCGTCGCCACGTCCACCTTTGGCCTGTCCTCCAAATCCATCTCAACAGCCTATGACTCGGCACGGGTGATTGAACATGTCCCCCTTAACCCCACCGTGATACGTGAGTTTTCTCTGTCCATCTGAGCTCTGTCCTTGCCAAGGGGCGCCCGGCACGGGGAGTGCGGTCTCAAGGCTGAAAGTCGGAGAAATTGATGAAATGGCAGCACAATGCCTGGGGTATGCGGGCTAATTTGGCTCAACATGGGGAATGTTACCAGGTCATGACTGAGGTGGAGGTTGATAGATTAATTCTAGATAGATAGATAGATTGGTTCTTGATCCTCTGGACGGTTGTGCATGGCCGCTCCTGATTGGTGGATTGATTTGTCTGGTTGATTCCGTCAACAAGTGAGACCTCTGCCTCTGAATACAGGGGGGTACTTTAGTATGGGAAAATCTCTGTCTAGAAAGTAGTCTCTGTATTAAGGCCAATTCTGGCGCAATTTTTCTCACATTTTTATGATTGTGGTGCAGTTTTCCCTATACTTCCATTTTCGAGACAGAATTTTTCCTGACTAGCCCCCCTCCCCCCCCCGCCCGCATAGTTTTTCTGAACCCTCCCCCTTCACCCTCAACCCAACAGGTGGCAACCAACCCACCTATCCACAAATTGATTATTCCCTCCTCACAAGGCGCACGTACGTACACCTGAAAGTACCAACCGGCATATTTTATGGTAACCCCCAGCCCCCTGTAGTCCTCAACCTCGGATTCAAAACGGCGGAACACATGTCCACTCTGGGTTGGCTTGCTGTCCCACTGGGGCTCATGCACATCTCACCCAAGAGCGCTGGGGATGCTACTTCTCTCACGTGCCACACATGCCTGCCAAATGCTGTCGTGTGACCATCATCATCAACTGCCACTGAGCGAGCAGACAGACTTCATAACAAAAAGAAGTTTGCGTGGTTTGCGTGCACTTGAAGGTGGTCGGCGGCTGGAGCCAACTGGTGTCTTTACGTTTCGGGCACATTTGAGTTGCCCCTGCCAGAGCCTGAGATGAGCCCCAAGCTCTGCCATGCTGCACATGCCTATTCCCATTGGCTACACCACATGCTTCGCATCCGATCAGGGTGGCTGGTGAATGAATTTGGGAGCTCTGGTGGTTGTCTTTGTTGCTCTGTTCAATGCTCAGCCACCATGCTCAACCCCCCCCCCCCCCAAATCAGGGGCCGATTTCCCCGATTGGCCTCAATTTTGTGCCCCAATTTGTTGGATTCCTGGCCCTGTTAATAATTGACAGTACTTAGTGTACTGTCAATTCGGATTCCGATTCGGATTCTGGAATTCTCAGGAAGGGGAGCAGAATCATAGCATTGCCAAGGTCCATAACTGAAGTGCTGGTCTGTTTGAGGTGTTTGACAAAACACCCCTCAATTCCGAGTAGGGTCATGCCATGTTCCCCATCCAATCACCTCACCCTCAGACAGGGAATTCTCACTGCCTCCTTCACCTGTGCACAGTCGCTCCCCTGTGCACAGGACAAGTCCCCCAGTGCATTCCTGCTTGGCACCCACGATGTATGGGCCAAGGCAGCCCGTGATATTTTGGGGGCTGGGACATGTCTTCGAGCTGTACTTTACAAAAGACATTGTGGATGATAGTTTTGTTCCCCAGGCCGCGTCATGTTTGTGTTCCTTGTTACGTGTTTGTTTGTGTTCCTTGCAGGCAGTGACAGATCTTGCACCTTCTGCAAACACATCTTTCTGCTACAACCAGTGCAATTGCAACGACCACCGCAACTGCTATGACTAGTGTCAACGGTGATGCCAACAACCGTATTCCTGAATGGGCAAAATAACTTTGCAGATGGGATTGCTGTGTGTATGCATCTTGTTTGTTGTTGTGGCAGGCTTTGTTTGTGCAGGGAAAACAATCAGCAGGCTAGGCTGACTACTTTAAGGCAGGTGATGAAATGCCCCCAAGGGGGATTTGAACCAGCATACTTCATGTACCCCCCCCCCCCGTGTCCAGGAACCACCTTGCGCAAGAACCAACCCCTGGTTCCGCGGTCGAATTCTCGCATCACTTTTTTTACCAGGGTTGTGGGTTTTTCATGTTTCTGGTGGATGTAGGACAGCTATTCAGGTGTGCAGGACAACATTTCATGTGTGTTACTACGGGTTCCCCCATCAGGGGGGACCCTATCAGTCACTCACAGGCGCACATAACCCTTAAACCCCTCCCCGCTGCTCTCGACCCCTTCCCCGAAGCAACCAGCCCCTGACAAGAAACAAACAAAAGTCAGTTAAACACAGGGGGCCACTAACAGCACCACTTTGCAAATTTTATTTTTCATTTTTGGCGAAATCCTTTGGTGTTCATTTGTCAACGTGGTTAACTGTGGGAAAGGAGAGGGCACGCATGTCCCGGCCCAACGCGCCGGAAAATTTTTTTTCCGCGGTACGGGGTTGCCCACGGCCGTGCGCAAGAACCAACCCCTGGTTCCGCGGTCAAATTTTTGGGGAAAAGTGTGCGCAAGAACCAACCCCTGGTTCCGCGGTCAAACATTGCCGGTTCCTGGACACGGGGGGGGGGGGGATGAGAGTAGTGCTGTTACCACTATGTCACTGAGCTGCGTTCCTTGACCCTGATCACGGACCATGTACAAACCGGAGGCTGAACAATTTTTTTTGAAATTGAGGGAATGTGGGTTTCCATGTGACTCTAACTGTGCAACAAGCAAAAGAAAGGTGTGTTTGGGGATTGGGACCGAGATGCAGGTCAGCGGGAAGCTGTGTTGTCAACAACTGTGCTGAAAACCTGCTGAGAGTGGTCCCTTGATTTGTGGCCCCAATTTGTTCGAAAAGTTTACCTAATTTTTCTTGGGGGGGGGGGGTGCATGTTGCTTTGTGTGTTTCTAGGATTGAGGTTATCACCGAGCTGGTGGATCCAGTCTTGGTTTATAACCCTCTTTAGTGTCTAGGGTGGACCTACCAAGCTTGGCAAGCAATAGCAAGCAAGGAGCAAGCACCTGCGAAATGGGCAAAAATCAGAACTCCGTTGTGGTGGTCCGGACTTAGCCTTGAATGTACCCTTCGTGAACCAATCGTTTGAATGGGCAGTTCACGGACGCAAGAATTTGTCAATTTCTTGCCTTGTTTTGCGCGCAACTTGGTGCCATCGTGCGCGTTTGTCGTGCTATTTCACCCAAACGGTGCTACTGTAAATGTACTCGAATTTGATGTTTTAACTAGCCGGTAGGTTACGAATATCCATTGCTGTTAGGATGAACTCACTGCAAATCCTCTAAAATTCACGTAGAATTTGCACGTAATTCACGTATGTGAATCTCGTAGGAAATTCATACGAACTTCGTATGAATCTCGTATGAATTTGTACTAATTTGCATTGTTTCCCTCTCATTCTTAGCTTTGATCATACTCTGCTTTCTTTTGTGACAATATCGCAAACCCCCAACCAACTTGCATCCCTCCAATCTCGCTCGGACCCCTCCGCCAACACGCTCCTGGGTTACCATGGCCTCCCCATGGTGCACCACGACATGGAGGAGGTCACCTATGCCTCGGACGCCCTCAATGTTGAGGTGGTGGTGGACTAGGCAACATCCCTCGACCCAGCCCCCCATGTTATTCACATTGATTTGTGTAACTCCGTCCGCAACTCATATTTTGGGGTGGAGGGCTGGTCGACGGGTCCTTGAGGGAATTCTATCTTTAGGTTCCCACTGTGCGCTTCATGCGCCTCCTCCCCTCCCCTGCCACCGTCGACCAGCTGTTGAAGGGGCTAGGTTCCAACTCCATGGAGAAGACCAAGGACGCCCGTGTCCAAGTGTGCCGCCCGTACATAGCCCCCCCTATTGCGACATGGTAGCTCTTCAGGATATCAGTGGCATCTGCTCTTTTTTCCCCTTATCCTAGCACCTTGCCAACCCCAAGTGGTGGGAGGATTTGGGCATCGCCCCTTTCCATCCCACCATCCACCCCAACACTCATACCCCCGACATCACCCACCCCAGGTGGTGCTGCACCATTGCCGTGCAATGATACCTCGGAGCTTCTTGCCCCCCCCCCCCCCTTCATTCCGAGTCAGCCCTCCCCTCCGCACCAAACCCCTATCCGACCCCCCCCCCCCCTTGGGGTGACGCCGTAGTATCATAGTGGGCATGCACCCGGCTTGGAGACTCCCGGGGTAGGTTCAAACCCCAGAAGCTTGTAGTGGGTCGCTTTAGTGTCATGGTCCCTGGATATCTTCCTCCCTTCGGGCGCTTACAAATCCCATCTAATGGAGTAGGGTAAGTTTTGGCGAAGTTTTTCAGCTATCCGTGAAAGAGCGTAGTGGTGGTTGTGCAGGTGAGGCTGTGTGGTGCCACAACTCACATCATTTCTCTGTTCCCTCCTCGGTTGTTGTGCGGTCTCTGTATGCACTTCGCTTGGGCGCTATCTATAAGAGAGGAAGTGTGTACCCTACCCTCTCCGTGTTACTCACGTTCTGTCAAGGGAAGGAGCATACGTGAAATGCACTAGGCACACGCAACAGAGTGCTCTCGGGGTTGGAAGCCTGGTCCGCCTCCCACAGAGGTGATGGGACTGGCCCTGCCTTTGGTCTTTGGCAAGTGATAAAACCACAAAAGGGCAAAATGATTTTGGGGGCGGGTGGCTCGGGGAACGGTTACTACGGTGACGGCAGTGTAGCATACCGGACACATACACCCGAGGAAACGAAAAAGCCAATGACCTGGTTGAGGCCAGACGCCTCCAAAATCCCCTAAATTTTGAGCAACCCTTTCTCATCCCTCGGACACCAGAAGACATCGTAGAACAGATAGGGGACACCCAAGCTTGGCTGTAATTGGCCAAACAGCTTGATTTCGACTCTTTGTCTGCTTCTGTGCAATTCAATTCATCAAACACGATCTCCATGTCATCCGCAGAAGACCCAGCCCCTAGCGTGCTGAACTCCCTTGTGGGGGATGATTCCTTGCAGCTGGATGCATTGGGTCTGAGTGAAATGCATAGCCCGGTAGACCACTCGCCCATGTTTAGACTAGACGCTAATCCGGAACGAGGCATACCCATTCAAAGGACGCCCCCACTGCGCGCTTTGGGGCTGGAATCCATGCCCACACCACAGTGTACCACCTCCCCCACCTCATCGGTCCTCTGTCTTTGAGAGGTCTACTAGGTACGGGTGCAAGCGGGGACGGCACTGGGGGAGGCGGGGGAGGTGTGCTGGGACACCATTGAGCTACAAAGGGGGGGCATGTAGCTCATGGTGGCCACTTGGAGGCACCATGGGCTGCCTTCACGTGAGGGGGTGAAGGATGGGATGGAGGGGGGCCTTTTTAACCTCTAGACCCCCGACCCCAAGCACCGCCACCACGAACCTAACGCCACCAACCTTGACGCAACCCCCCCCCCCCCTGATGCGTTGGACGTTGATGGGGAGCTGGGCACCTGGGATGTCCCCATCATTGACCACATCCTCTGGCTAGGGAAGGGACTGTGGTCGGGGGATGCTGCCGAGGCCCTCTTCGCGGACACGGAGGGGGTGCCCTCGGTGGGCCCCTCCACTTGCCCCTACCACCCAACCTTCATGGCCCGGTTGGCCCCAGCCGAGGACCTAGCTATGCTGGAGGTGTGGGGGCACTCCGTTGTCTTCGTCGGAGGAGTGCACTAGCTGGAAGTGGTGAAGGATGGCACAGTGGACGAGGCGACGGCCATCAACTTTGCCATCTCTGGCATCGCCCCCCCCACCCCACCCCACCCCCCGCCTGACCAACCACCACTCTAGCATGGCGCAAAGTGAAGCAGGCCCGCACCCGAGGATGGTCAATTGTTTGCCCTTGCGAAGGCCAGGTATTTCCGTCGTCAAACCATGCACATTTGCATATATTTGCATAAATTCATACGAAGTTCATACGAACCTCGTAGCAACAAATATAGTTCGCATCGGTACGAACTTTGTCAGAAATTCGTACCCATTTAAGTAAATTTACAAGAAATGCGATTGTTTCCGACATTGATGTTCCCGTTGCACTCTCCAAGCCTCCCTCCAACACCTAGGCTTATCTTCTAGGTGCAGTTCCATGCTTGGACCGTTATTGCGATCCCTACGTTCGCTGCGCTCAGAGCAATAAGCATGGTAGCTGTGCTCACTGCGGGCCTCGCTGGGGGCCTGCCCGTGCACTCGCTCGGCGGGCTCCGCCAACACCTGCACACGCAGCGGGGTGTAGTGGCACCAAAAGATCACGCCCGGCCTTGATGGACGGCAGAGTCACGTCTCTACATTGTGGGAGCTGGCAATGGAGGCCCAAGGGGTGCAGGGGCACTGCACATTCCGTTCCTTTGCCCCATCTTTGTGAAGGGGGGCTCCGGGTTGCCGGAGGGGGACATTTTGGTGGGCATGCTTGCCTATAGAGTGGTCAGCGGGTAGTGGCGGGTGCAGACGGAGGTGACAGGGGGGGAGGGGGGATTGGCTACAAGGCTTGTGAAGTTGGCATTGGTGGTTGGTGGGAGGAGCGGAGTGCCGAGTGGGGCGACGTGGCGTGGCTGGCCATGCACGTCCATGTGGGTAGGGCGACGAGGGGGAGGCCGGTGGGGGTTGACGTCGTTGACGTCTACGAGGAGGACGCGGGAGACGACCGTGACATTCGGTCATCGACCTCCCGCGCCTCCAAGCCCTCCCAGGGGGCAAGGAGGAGCCCCCCAGCCCCACCCCCGACACACATGCACCCCCCCCCCCTCCAAGGCCCCTTGCACGGGCAGCTCCGTAGGAGTCGTTGTTGTTGTTGTTGCTGCCACTGCGAGACGCGAGCTGGTCACGGAGGATGTGGCCCATTGGCTGTAGTAGCAGCAGCAGTCGGACCCTTGGCGGGTGCGGGCACTGTCCGCGGAGGCGGCCCAGAGGGACCTGAACCGACGACTTACCCGGGCAGCAAAGACGGAGAGGGACAAGTTGCGGGAGGAGAGTGATGGGTTGCAGGCTAAGGTGAGCACCTTGGAGCGCGAAGCGCGCCGGTCCAAGGGCTGCAAGGCGCCAGCGGCAGGGGACGGAGAGCCCGAGAGTCCGAGGGGACGGTAGGCCGGGGTTGGGGGGGTTTGGGGCGGTGGTGGCACCCACCCCTACCGGCACCCACTTCCTCTTGGCAGGTGCCCAAGCGTGGCACGCGCTAGCGGAGGCGGCGCACAAGCGGCCGTCCACGGTGGCGGCCAGCTTGTGGTTGATGCCGGTGGAGCAGGGCACCGGGGTCTAGGTGGAGACCATTGCTCCGGAGACGGGCAAGGTCGAGCACGGGCATACCCCAATTGCGGAGTAGTACCAGCTAGCCGACCTCACCGCGGCGGTGTTGGACGCCGAATTCACAACTGGGGCGGATGACCACGGCTCTCAACGCTACCTCGGGGGAACGGGGTCCGAGGGCGGTGTAGCTGCCCTCTGCTTCTGTGGTGTATTGCCTCTGTGACCCGGTGACTTTGTGATCTCATGACCTAAATTGTGTCTCTCAAGGGGTCAACCCCCATCCCCCGAACAGTAGGGCTAATTGTTTCATGAGCACTCATGCAGGGGGCCATTCATTCTGCGTCTCATGCTTATGAGACATAGCATACCCCGCTTGTGTGTGCGCCACCTTGCGACTTCTGCCCTTGTGACCCAATGACCTTGTGACCTTGTGACCGCATGACTGAATGGGGTAGGGCACATTTCTTGGAACCCCCCCCCCCCGTGCAGTGCAAATACAAGGGTGATGTACGTGCTTCCTATGTGGGTGGACTAATTTACATGCGAAGTGCAGTAGAGTGGAAAAAGTGGGCGTGCCGATGATCTTTTTGATTGTGCCTGTATTCAGCACCTATGTCTGTTGCTTGAGCTTCTTTGCGCTCACTAGTACCCGACCTGGAAATGATCACCGTTCTCCCACCACCGCAATGCCTCTGCCGATAATACCTGTATTAAGACCACAGTAGGAATTGAAACCGGGTCCATTCACGCGACGGTCCCAGGGGCATAACTGGAGACCACCGGCAGCCACGCTAGGGTTTCATGCAAAAAACGGCTAGATTCGCATAAATTCGCACAAATTTCATACGAATTTCTTGCAAACTTTTCGCTCAGAGCAAAGTGAACTGGAGGGATTCATGCTAAATTCGTCCGAAGTTCGCACGAAGTTTGTGCGACTTTCAACGAATTCGGTGGTTTTCTTCAATGTGGCCGTAGAAAATTGCTCATGGCGTCCGTTTAGGTCTTGCCTAACACCACCCGTCCGGCCCCTTTGTATACTCACAGGTTTTCCTCCACACACACGGTGACGGGGCACGGCCCAAGCAGGCCTTCCATTTGTTAAGCGACCGCTCGAGAAGGAAGCGCATACAAGACCTCAGCAAGTTGTTAGCAAGGAGGTCGCTGCATCTTACACCGCCAAGTACCTGCCCGATACCGGGCAAATGGTCCTAGCCCCGGAGACAAGGTTTACACAAACCGTGGACCCTGACCCAACATGGAGGACAGCTTGGTGATGGCCGTTTAGCGGATCCGCTCCTTGCACCTCTCTGGGACGGAGGCGTTGTACCCGGTGGGGCAGATGACGTACCGTGTGGTATGGGAAGAGGTGTATGGCATGCTCCGAAAGCTGGCATCACCAGAGTCCTGGGCGTTCACCGCCTATACGGGTGACAACACGGCCATCCATGCAACGGCCTGCTACCTCCCGCCCGCATCGAGTAGCCTTACAAATGTCGACCACCCCCACCATCGGACATCATGCTGCTTGGAGACCGACGGCTGCATTGGCTACCTATTGCTGTGGATGGTACATCGAGGCATAAGGCCTCGTACGTCCTTTGCACACAGAGTGGCACTATCAGCCCCTACCAACTATCCAGCCGGTGGCTACAAGGGGGCAGTGAAAAATTGGAGAACCCGTACGCGGCCTCCCAAGAAACAAATTTTGATGATGAGTTGCGCAAGGCCGCAACCGTAAGTTTCAGGGACAAAGGAGGAGTGATAGGTCGTCGCTTTTCTTGTTGTGTGCAGATGGGAAAGCACAGGTGCTCAGGGGGGGCTGCGAAAACTGGAAGGCAGAATCGCTTGGAGCAACGGTGTGTTGGATGCCGCAAGTGCAATGGAGGTGGATTGGCAACCCGTTGTAGCCATAGGTTCTATATTTAGGACTATTACGGGGCATACACGGATACACGATTGCCTGATTATGGCCTCCACGGGGTCCTCCGTGTCCTATTATGCGGCATCAATGGGACACGGGACGTGGTTGTACAATTGACAGGGAAGGCACCCGCCACTGTTGCACAAACCATCTTGCAACCAATTTTGGATGAGGGACGGCTTGCTGCAAAAACTTGCACCCGTGCCTCCTTGCACAATGAGAAGGCGGACAACAAAGGGAAGGTAAGGATGGAGTGTGTTGCTGCCGTACACTTCATGTGGAACAAGGGATGGGAAAAGGTGGTTGATGCTTGCCTGCAACACCCCAATCTAGGGCAACATCAAGTAGCAAGGAAAAGTTGGGGGTCGGTGTGCAAAACCTGGTAGGAGAATTCTGCAAGCATGTGTGTGTTCGCTGGGCGTTCCGCATGGTTCTCCGGGGCCGACTTGGGGCGGCTCCGGAGACATAGCGTAGCCATGGGCACTGCCCATGATGTGCTCTACTGGGGCAAAATTCTGTGGGCGCATCTTTGGATCGACCACATGTATTTTTTTTGCAAAGAAGTAGAATCTTGTCAAAGTTCTCTTGCTTTGCCATGAAGCGGAGTCAACGAAGGTTGAAGCGCATGTTGTGCAACAGCGGGGGCCTAAGCCTCCTCCAAGGGAGGCTAGGGGTGCAAGTGGTTGTGGACAACCACACCATTGATGATAGCCTGGCAGCGCATGGGTGGGATGCGACCAAAAGGGCATAGCATGGGCAAGGACCCATCAGTGTACAAAGGTTAGTGAGCTGTACGAGAAGACGGCTTCTAACCAACATGCAACACCTTCAGACCTTAGAGAGGCAGTTCCGATGCTGCAAGAAAAGGATGTGAGAGCGTAACACGGACAAGGGCCATGGTTGTCAGTGGCTGGGGTGCATGCAAGGGTGCACGGGGTGCGTAGTCCGGGTGTTTGAGCAACGATGGGGCGGGGTTGGACTGAAATGCAGGCAAATTTGTACGATATTCGTACGAATTCGTCGGCATTCATGCCTACGCCTTCCCTACAGGATTGCCGGGTTTTGCCACTTTTCGTTTTGGGCACCGTTTGGCCGTGGTGGGTCCATTTGGGGCGGGACGTTCGCTGGACGATGGGGAGTCAAAATAGGGCACGGTTTTTTACCCCTCAAGTACGTCATATTCAAACCAAAATGTAGTGTTTTATCCAAATAACGCTTTAAAAGGGTCAAATTCGCGTGAACATGAACGCGCCATTCAAACAACCGCTTAACCCCCGTTCACGAAGGGTACAAAGAGCACCCTTTTGCATATTTTTTCAAGTTCCACCTTTCCGTGTTGTATGTGACTACAATGGAATGCGTTGGGCACCCTTGTGGTGTAAATACTGATGAAGGGGATCACTTGCAAGCCATTTTCTCGCTGCCAATACCCTTCAATGCCTCTTTTTGGCGTCGCTGACCGGTGAAGCTTGGAAAGCACCCTTTTTGCGTACTTTTTCAAGTTTCACCTTCCCGTGCTATGTTTGACATTCGCTGGGTACTCTTGTGGTGATAAATCATGATGAAGGGGATCATCTGCAACATAGTTCCATGCTGTCAACACCTTTCAATGCCCTATTGGTGCCACCGGCGTGCATGGTGCACGTGCTAGGGTAGGGTTGCAGGACTCACCTTTTAGTCCAAAGGGGGTCAAAAACGATTTTTTCCAAAGTTGTTCCCAACCCACTTGGGGTGCGCAAACCAGTGGTTTAAGGCTATTTTTGAGCCATGTTTGACGCATATTAGCCCATGCAAGTTCCCAAAAACCTGAAGCAATTTTAGGACTTACGATATGTACGGGGTGGTTTGGTGGGAATGGGTTGTATTGAATGCCATACATTGCGGTGGGCATCCTTGTGGTGATAAATAATGATGAAGGGGATCATTTGCAAGCTATTTCCATGTAATCAACACCCTTCAATGCCCCATGGGGGTGGTGTAGCCCGGACAGTGCACGTGGCAGGGTAGGGTTGCGGGGTCACTTGTGGGTCCCAAAGTGCTCAACAATGATTTTTTCCAAAGTTGTTCCCAAACCACTTGGGGAGCGCAAACAAGTGTCTTACAGCTATTTTGAACCATTTTGGGCCCACATGAGCCCATGCAAGTTCAAAAAAAGCCTTTCAAATGGGCTATTATGGGACTAACCGTGCAGCAAAGGGGGAGCGTGGAGGGGTGGTAGGTGAGGGGTGCGGGAGGAGTGATGGGGGGCATGTCTCTTGAGTGAGTAGAGCCATTTTCGACCCATATGAGCGCATACAAGCTCCAAAAAGGCCTTGAAATGGCAAATTTTGGGAATGACAGTGCGGCAAAGGGTTTTCTAGGGGGACTGTGTGGGGAGGGGTGATAGGGGAGGGATGCGGGAGGAGTGCTGGGGACATGTCTCTCAAGCAAGCGAAGTGAGCGAGGAAGGTTTTCGAGGGCGGTAAAAGGGGGTAAGTGTAGCCACACTTGTGGCCAGGTAGAAGCATGCCGCAGCACAAGAAAATTTTCCAAGGGACCGCACATGCTTGGTTGTGTGACACGGCAGCTGATCTGTGCCACTATGTTCCTCTTGTGACCGCCCCGCCCGACACTGTTTCCAAAGAGGAGGGTCACCCCCGCCCCCCTTTCCAGACCCCCTCCCCCGGACCCTCCTGCGTTCTACCGCCTTCCTTGTCGTGGGGTGTGCTGCTCGGGCAAAGGAAAGCGTCAATGTGCCAAAGTACCTCCGGGGGAATGGAGGGGCATCCGTAATGTTCTGGGGGATTGATTTTGCCGTTTGTCCTGTGGGATGCCGCTGTCGTGGCAAGGAACGGGCACGGGAGGGGCATAACGGAACGCAGTTGGCACTGAACGATGGCGGTGTTGACGGTGTGGGAACAGGGGACGCTGCGCGAGCAACACGGATGGGGATGGTATGAGGAGCTCTATACTGTTGGGGAAAGGCGGTGCGTCCCGGGATGGGCTGGCCGCAAGCAGGAGGCATGGAGGCCTCGTCAGTGGCCCGAACACCAGAATCCTGCAGTCCCAACCCAAACGTGCTCGGTCCCATCCCCCACACCGGCGTTGCCCTGTCAGGAAGACGCTTCGCAGTCCGTTGCCCCCATCTCCCCCCATCCAAACCGGGGTCTTGAAGTTCCCCTTTGTTATTGAGTTGGGTAGTGTTGGGAGTAAGTGGGTTTCCTACATTCTTGGTGTCCCTCAACATGCATCCTTATCCAGCTCCGTAGCTGATATTTCCTCCCCCACCAGCTCGGTCCCAATATTCAGTCTTGATACGGCTCATGCCATAGACCACACTACATGATCACTTCTATTGCCTTCGGCAAGTCCACCTTGCACAGAGTTTGCCCCGAGCAGTGCATCACCAATTTGTCCCGGCATTGTTGCCTATCCATGTACATATGGGCTGGTACGTGGGTCTCATTGATGCTGCACAGCTCCCCATGGGTTTATGTGCGGTTCCCTTGGCACCAAATGATCATGCAAGCTTGGTCCAAGGGTCCTTGTTGGTTGTCGGAGGTCACCCAAACATCAGGATTTTTTTACCAATGCATGCTGGGCTGCATCCTCATTGCGGTAAGGGGGTCAGTTGGGTGTACCTGGAGATAGAGCTTGGGACCCGCCATCAACCAAAGTCCAATCGACACATGGTGCTGGCCATAAGCCAACAAAGTTTTGCCCACTGCAGTGCAAATCAACAAAAAACGGCACTTTAGGGGCCAATCAAATTTTACATCACCTGACCTTTTTAACTTTTGTATTTCAACGGCCTTTTGGACCAGAATTTAGCGCGTGGTGCAAGTCTGCCAGGTTATGCAGAGTTCCCAGCACGGTGCAACGTCGATCCCAAGTCATGGTAAAGGGCAAGGGCAAGTCCAGGGGATCAGGACGTATGGGAGTAGGACAGGAAGTGGTGAGGATGGAGAAAGTCTGAGTAGAGAGGGAGGATATGGCAGTGGTGAGAGGCCGATGGGTGCTGCTAGATAGAGGCAATACAATACACAGGCTTCGTGCCCCCCCACACACACATACACACACAAGTGCCTAGACACAAAGGGTGGGGGGGTACCAACTTGAACAAAAGGTTGTTTCAAGAGATCCTCCATCGAGTCCATGAACTGTCTCTCATTGATGGTTCTCAAGTAGACCGTTCCAAGACTGAAATTTAATGATGGGTATCCAAAGCCCAAGGCTGATGCTCCAAAATATGCACACTCTCTCTCATGATGGGTATCCAAATACAAGACCATGTCCATTCAATGGCAAAAATAGAAAATTCACATTAAAGCTCCAGTTTTTGAGTATGTGGGCCACCATTTGGCACATCTTGATTTTCTAGGCCATGACATACTAAAAATATGTCACAAGTCACTACAAATTTCACATGCGATCACTACCTCCCACTAGATGCTTGTGAAAGACTGCAACTCCTATCCACAGTGCTTTCCTCTAAATGGTGCTACAAAGAGGGCGTCTTGCTCTGTGGGGTGCATGCAGCGAATGCGGGGCATCGTTTAGGCACTTTTTGTACCCCAGGACAAAGTGCACACATTATCCTCCTCTTCAACCTGCTCATTGTTGGTGGGAGCAGAATTTTAATTAAGGCTAAGGAAGTTTTTCATTAAGCCTGCCACTCGTAACCCCCCTGCCATGATTCGCCCCCCCCCCCCTCTTTTTTAAAGCTATGGTTTTCTGGGCTCCAAAGCTGCGTTGTTGAATTGAAGCATGACTGATTTTCTGATGCTATGTATGTTGTTTGTCCATCACCATATTTTGCGGGTGCGTGCTTTACGTGAGGTTTATGGCCATATGGGAGCATTCAGTGGGGACAGGTTCTAGGGAGAATGGCGCTGCGTGCGGTGCAAAGTTTCCCGCAAAGCCCTTTTCATCCTGCTTTCATCCTGATCCGCCCTATCTATAATGTGCCACTTCTGTTGATCTGCTTTTGCCAAGTTATGAATACAATCATAGATATTATGCTCTCTGGTTTATGCCTCACAAGGTGTGGCTGCAACCAAACCGCAAGTAGAGTGCTTCTACAAAGAAGGTAGAACCAACCCTCGTGGGAGTCTGGCCTAACTCTGCGCAAACAATTCCGGATTGCATGGTCCAGTGTGGGGGGGCAAAGGATCGACCGCAAGCCATTTTTCAGTGGCCCTGATACCCGACCCCGGGGGGAGGGGGGGAGGGGGGGGGGGGGGGGCTGCCTGCCTTTTTGAAATTGTGGGTGCCTTCGCCAACCCCCCCCCCCCAGTCTGCCCCCGAACAGCCAATCAAAAACAACTCCAGCCATCACAAAGCAAATGTAAAATGAATCAATAAAATTTTCGCTGTGCATAGCCATGCCATTTTGAGCAGACGGGGGAGGGGGGTCTGCGAAGAGGCAGGCACTTTTTGAGGGCAGGCAATGCTTTTGTCCTAAGCTTACCCTGGGAGTGAAGAGCTAGCTCAGTCTAAATGTCAGTACCCAGCCCTCCTACTGTGCACAGCCCTCTGTGGCTACAATGAGAAGGGTGGGTGGGGGGCGTGCCCAGCAACACACGGCATTGCCATGCATTTGCTTTTGAAGAACAAAATGCGGTTGAAAGACAAGGTTGCATTGATAACCGGAGCCGCCCATCGAGTGGGCAAAGCCATCGCTGTTGGATTGGCGCATCGCGGTTCCAATATTGTTTTGAATTATCACTCCTCCGGCGAGGCTGCTCAGCAAACTCAAACTGAGTTGGAGGCTTTGGGGGTAAAGGTGCTTCCAATTCAGGCAGACATTACGAATCAGTTGGCTGTGGAGGCGATGGTGGCAAAGGCTGTGGATCATTTTGGCCACATTGATATTTTGGTCAACAGTGCGGGCAATTACAAGGAAACACCTTTCCCAGAATCGAGCGTTGCTGATTGGGATGCGGTCATGGACACCAATTTGCGGGCTGCATTCGTGTGTGCCCGCACCGTGACCCCACACCTGCTCAAGCGCGAGGAAGGTCTGATTGTCAATATTGCTGATCTGTCTGCATTTGGGCCATGTTGGCCCAATTTTCTGGCACACTCGGTTTCAAAAGCTGGTTTGCTCTCGCTGACACAGTTTTTGGCTGTGGAGTTGAGTCCAACGATCCGGGTTAATGCTGTCGCTCCCGGTCCTGTAATTCCGATGTCTGATGATGACGTTGATGCAGTCGCTCAGAAGACGTTGGTCAAACGGTGGGGAAGTGGCAGTCACGTGGCGCAGGCTGTTGTCTTCCTGGCTGAGAATGATTACATTTGTGGTGAGGTCATCCGTGTGGACGGTGGCCAACTGCTGGGGCCGCGGAAATTGTGAGGTTTCCTAACAATTCCTGGGCAGATGGTGAAAGACTCGATGTGCAGTTCGTTGAGGAGACTCAGGACAAAACGGGGGCGGGGCGTTCCATTCCTACTTGGTGTCCTCATGCCACTCTTTGGTGTGGTTGCATTGAGCACACAAATCAATGTGTGTCCTGTGCCACATTGACAGGCATCTGAGTTGCAAGCCCAAGCTGCAGACACCTCCAGTAAGTCTTGCAACCCCCAGTGGAAGTACAGCTAGGCCATCAACCCCAAACCGCCAAAGGCAAAAAGACATAGGAACCAAGGCATCAAGAGCAAGACACCGGTCCACCAATTGGGTTTTGAGTCCCTGCAACAAGCAAAACAAATTGTAGCACAGCCAGAACACTCTTGGTGTGCAACTGCGGGAATGCCGTGCACGCAGTGCAAGCTTTTGTACGCCGGCAACTACTTGAAACCTAGTTATGGCCCTTTTTCACAAGTTTGTTGTCCCATAACAGGTTTTTTTGCGCTTCTTGTGCATTGAGGATGTGGCACATTTGAAATGCCACCCATTTTCACCCATTTTCAGCCATTTTAGCCCATTTTCACCCGGTTTTGCTACACGTTCTTTGTTATAGGTGGATGGTGGATTATGATGATGGGGAATCACCGGACGTCAGGCAAATTTACAACACAACAAATTGGCAGGTGGGTTGTTACACACTCCAAAACGGATTCCAACCTTCATGGCCATTGCCTTGCTATCTCTAGGAAACAATGTCCTTTGTGAATTCTCTTTATGAGCGAGCACTTGAACCCTTCATCTGCACTCTCAGATCATCGCGAATCAGTAGCATGGCTTATCAGTAACGGCCCACATAGTGCTGCATCATCTTGCTACAAGTTGGGTCCCAATCGGGTCAAGGCAGAATGCTGATGTCCCTGGAAGGCTGCCGCCATCTTCCAATACACTCACGCAATAGCAAATTGCGCTTGGCCACGGCCACCAACCACCAAGGATATGAAGACCCTTGTGACGCCTGCATAAATGCAGGGTGGTTTCCTCCAGGGACCAGATTTTTTTTTGTTGCTAAGGACCGCCCTTAAGGACCGCCCCAAGGGACCACCCACTGCCAACCGCCAACTCCCATCAACCGCCAACCGCCACCAGCCGCCAACCACAAACCGCCGCCAACCGCCAGCGGCAACCAACCGCCAACTGCCAACCGCCACCAACCACCAATCACCAACCACCAACCGCCGCCAACCACCACCAACCGTCACCAACCGCCAGTTGCCAACCGCCAACCGCCGCCAACCGCCAACCGCCAACCGCCACCAACCATGGTTGAGCACATGGAGTGCCCGCGGGCTTTTTTGGGAAAACTGGTTCCGGAACACTTTTTTTTTTCCGTTAAGGACCGCCCTGGTTTCCACCCTTCCTCCCTGACTAGGTTTCATCGTGTGGGCACTGCACGCAGTGCGCACGCACTGCAACAACTTGCCCTGCCAATCGGTCCTTGAATTATTTAACTTGCGATGTTCTGCTTAGGTCATCCGTGTGGACGGTGGCCAACTGCAGTGGACGCCGGACCTCCTCCAAGGCTGAATTTGCTGTGGTCTTGGAGCTCGGATTTCACAGGCCCTGCACTCCAGAATTCGGATCTGGTGGTTGGCTTTGTTATAGTGAGCCCACACAAAGTCAGCACGCGCCGCCAAACTGCAGCATGTGTCTATGTGTGTGTGTGTGTGTGTGTGTGTGTGTGTTTGCCCCGCAATTGTGTGTGTGTTTCAGTACGTATGTGTGTGTGTGTGTGTGTGCACGTGCATGCACACGCACGCGTGCATGCGTGCGTGGGGAGCTGGGTGAGCCACACTGACAGAGGTCAAATTGCTCACACATTGTTCTTTATCGTGCCCTGTTGTGACATTCCTGGTCTGGGTGAGTTTCAGCAGAGCTCAGGTGTGCCTGTGTCTTGTTGCACTATGGGCGCGGCCTTGTCTAAGCACGGGATCCCAGTAGTACCTAGGCTATGCTTGTGCAAGGGGCAGGGTACCCTCCAAAAATGGTGTTTTCCTGCTTTTCCTTTTGCCAATTTCCCGCGATAGTTTCCTACAGAGTGTATACTGTTTATAGTCTTGGATTTTCAATGAACTTCAGAGGTCTTTTAGTTCGGTTGAACTTACTCGGCCACGCCTACATCCCGTTCCCACAAGCTCCCACACGTATCAATACATGTTCCTTATCGGTCACTATACGCCCGTCTGCGATCAACCAAGCGGGTGTTTTTTTGCGGGCTTTGGAGCCTTCAACGTCGACACGGGGCCTATGGGTCCCGTACATGAAACCTTTTTCCTCTCCTTCCCCTCCCCACCCCCGCCGGGCCAACTAGAGGCGACTACCAATGTCCCATGCACAACGGTTGTACCACTGATATTGGGCCACGTCTGAGCTAGCCCCATCCGGGGCGCTGCAGTGCACAACATTGCATGCATGATTGGGAACACTGCACATGCATGAGCAGTGTGTGCAGTCATGTGCAGCGGGTCTCGACCCTAGACAATACAACCGGACAATGAGTTGCTGTGATGCTGCTGTGGCATTGATTCCACCTTGAACGGCTGCGGAGAGTCATCGAAAACGTCGTGATATGGTTTACCTTTCCCTCGAGTTCCTTTGATGAATTCAGCTAGCCGAACTCGCCGGCTAGAAAAATGGAGGCATGGCTACATGTGTCAGCACGGGTCGCACAGTAGCTAAGTGCATACTGCCACCGTGCTCTGTCTTCTATTTTTGTTGTTGCTGCCTCCGTACTCTCCTCACCGTGGGATATATCTTCTCTGTTACTCTTTTGTGTTGTGTGTCCATCCCAACCGGTGACTATACCGTTTGCGGCAAAAGGCCCCATCCAGCGAACCCTGACCCTAAGGGCTAAAAGGAGTGGTGACGTGAGCATAAATGAATGGAGAGAGCAAAACGAGTCTAAGCTTTTGGACCGCCGCCGCTCGGCTTGGACCGGAATGGTCAAGGCCGCCTCCTTTTCTACCTCACGCCTGTCACACTAGGCGCTGTTAATAGTGCTCTTTGTCACCCAAGTTTTGTTACCCTCCCCCCCTTGTGTCGTTCCCCACCCCTTGTCGTTCCCCGCGGGGGGGTGGGAATCGAAATTTTCAAACGTGGGGAACCTCCCTGTAATGCCATGCTGGATAACAAATTTCAAATGTAGGTGGTGTTTGTGTTGTTTGGGCCGTGGAGGTTGGGATTCGGCTGCATGTGCGGAATATTGTCCGCCGGCGTTTCAGCAAATGGGACCAAGAACCTGGCGCATTCCCACTGCGGAATTGCCGGTTTGACTTCAGCTGTGTTGTTCGCATTTTGCACACGCGGGACCCTATAGTATTCTTCGCTCATGTTTGTACCCCCCCCCCCCCCCCTCCGTGTCGTTCCCCACCCCAGGGAAGACGGTCCCCCACCACCCCCTGGGGGATGGTCACCAAGTGACGGTCCCCCACCCCAACCGTACACGCACATTTGCAGGCACAGAAATTGCAGCATAAAACGAAAGAACTCAGCATAGGATGCGTTCAAAGGGCTGCCAATGTACGGAGACCTACTCCTTGACCGGCTCGGTGTAAAATTTCTTGGTCGTGCTCCACTTCACCTTGAACTCTTGCACATGCTCACCACTTTCCACTGGAATGCTTTGGGCAGCACTCTTGGGTGGTGGTTTTGCCTTCTTGGTAGGAGGCTTGGCAGGCGCAAGCACAATGAGCCGCAACGAAAAATTTTGGGTTGACCAAGTGACGGTCCTCAACCCGGTTTCCTGAAGCCCGCTGACGGGGCACATGGACATTAGAACTCGTGGTTTGGTTGCATATTAGTAGGGCATAGTTGTTGAACCTTGCAGTTTGAGCATGGTTTGAAAGATTTGGGCGTCACACACCATCACAGTGCATTGTGCTGACAGGGAGGAAAGGCCGCGCGAGGCGGAGATTCAAACATTGTTGTGGTGCGGACCAGGCATCGTTTATAAGAGCTATTTTGCAAGGGGGGGCGGGGGGTCTGGGTGGGTGGGTCTTCAGCCGGGTGGGTGGCGGACTTTTTTTTTATAACATCTTAAACCTGTGGACCTTTTGTTGCACAAAGCTATCAGAGCTGGTTCATAGCCCAGTTGTCAAGGTACTTGACTGCAATTCCAATGACCACTGGTTCAAATCCTGGTAATGTAAAGTTTTTGGTGTGTCACCCTTTGGGGTTGCCTAACCCGGGAGAGCGCCTTGGCTTCAATTTGGTTCACAAAAAATGCTCCCCACTGATTTATAAGAGGGGGGGGGGTCTGGGTGGGTTAAAAGTCGGGTGGATGGGTCCAAAGTTGGGTGGGTGGGTCTTGTCCAAAATACCCCCACCCCTCTTACAAACGATGCCTGGTGCGGACAGAGCTGTAGACTGCTGCTGTATGATAGCGAACGCTATGTTGTTTGTTGAATCATCATGGGCGTCACACACACAACATCAATCAATCAATGAGACTTGCTATTGATTCACACAATGCACAGGGTATTGGTGGGGGTACGAGTACGCCCAATGGTACACTGTCAATCAATGGTACACTCTCAGGCAACATGCGAACCCAAGTTTGTTCGGCCCTATGATTGCCGACCCCTCACCAATGCATATGAACACACGGTGCCACTGCACTGCACTGCCATTCCCACGATTCTGCTCCCCGCATGGGGCGGGACTTTGGACTGGCGGATGCACCAGAAAAAACTGGACACGCGGTGCCACTGCACCAAGAATCACCCAGATGGCATGTGGGCAGCTCACTTGCAGGCACCCTAATAGAAGCAGGGTTTACAACCAATATCTGACTTGCAACTCAGACCATCTAGAGTACGAATTTTCCACGGACAGCTCATTGAGCGGATGTGAACACTCAGCCAACTCATTGAAGTCAGCCTCCACACACTCCTGTTGTTCATCAGATTCAGGATGGTCCTCGGTGAGCGTAGATGTCTCTGTGCTGTGGAGATGCCATCAGTAGCTCCCCACATGCTTTCTGCAGACACAACACACCACTGCAAAAAGGGATGGGGAGTGCTCAGTCTCTTTTGGGTTGTGGGGCAGGTAGTCAATATTGTGCCATGACGACAACAATCCATTGAGCTGTCACCACACACAAATTGTTCTGCACGACGACAGGTCTATGGTGTTAGGATGCCTAGCCAATCATGGGGGGTTATATCCTCCCTATACGGCCGGACAATTGCAGTTGGTGCCTGATTGGCCAACAGTGGCCATCCCCTGCAAAACATTACACCAGCTCAACCGGCAACACCGGCATTGCGGCAGAGGGAAGGTGGTGCTGCCAAAAAAAAAACCCAACACATGTGGTCGTGGTATGATTGTGTTTGGAGCCCCTTACCTAATGGGACGCTTTTCTTCGAAGTGATGTTGCGTGTCTTTTTTCGTAGTCTCTTTGTTCGGCGGCTAGGTTCACCGTGTTTCGGTAGTGAACGAAAACGCTTATAGAGATAGACAACGACAAAACTAAAGAACAATACAATAGGCAGGAAACATTGTTGACCAGATGTGCTTTGGAAGGGCCGTTGCGGCAAGTCATGACCTCGTTCGCTTTCTGAGTGCCAGAGTGCAGGTCCATGCAGCGGGTTCTAGAGCGGAGGTCTGCGGAGCGGTTCTGTGCGGGGCAGCTGTCGTTCCCGTTGGCGCTCTTGAACTCGTTCTAGTTGCGGCTGCGGACTGGGTTGCGGGTCACGATAAACTGCTCCAGCTTGGGTGCCGTCTTTTCGTTGTGGGCGGGTCTGGTCATATTTTAGCTGTGTTGAAGATATAGTTACTTCACAGAGACAGAGGTGCAGGCTGGCGAGTAAGTGCGCTGTTTCGTAACACTCTGTAATCGAATCTCGTAGTTGGGCTGCGAATTGCGTGATCGACTTCTCCAGATGCTCCGCGAACAGGGGCTGCGGGCCCAAATCCAACGAATTCATGGTGTAAAGAGGGAATCGAAAAACAAAGAGACACTCAGAAAGTGACAAAGAAACCAGTCTTCGAGTACTGCAGCAGTCCTCATGGACAAATAAGTTGAAACGCTTTTTTGCCCATCAACTCAGAGCTCCCACCTAGGAAGGTGTCCAATGTTTTTCACGACATACAGCCAGACAATTCATTTTTTATACTTAGCATACAGTGGGAGCTTAGTGTGAACCGATGGAGGTAGGTTTACCATCGTTGTAGTTCGCCTTTTCGGGACCTCTCTGAAAGGTTTTCGTTGGCCCTTGGTCACATAGCCATACAATAAGGTTCGTGCTTAGACGACGTGATGAGAAAGATAGCAGGGTGGCGATTCCTCACCCTCTAGGAAGAGTTTGGAGTGGAGGAGGCTACCTCGGAACCCGTTTCTGCCTTTGTGCTCCCTGAGGGACGCCTAACTCTGTTCTGGTTGACTACTTGTCCCAAAACAATCTAGGAGAGATGCTGAGGCTCGCTGAGACGCTTGCTTCGCAGAAGAAGCCTAGGGACTGAACCCTTCCTATACCTGCCTATGTATGTGTAAGTGTGCTGAGGCTGAGGACCTAAGAGCAAGCTGCAGAAGTGGTGTCTTAATTATACCCAAGTCTGCACCCTTGCTCAACCCGGCGGATGTCTTTACACGGTGTAATGGGGTACGCCCCACGTCTCTCTGCCCCTAGGTGCCCAAGGTTTGTGTTGGCACCAGAAAGCCTTGGGGGAATACCCAGCGCTAACGCCAAGGTATTGGTTTTGTCTATCTACCTACCTACTACAGGGGAGGGGTGGCCAAGACCTACGAGGCATGAAAACTCCTGTTTGATATGGGGCCAAAACCTGGACTACCACTGCCATTGCCCACCAAAAACCCTGATAAAATTTCAGCAAACAGGCGGGACAGTGACACACTCACTACAGGTCCTACACACTGTACCCTGGCACCAGCCCTCGAAGGATGAGCGAACACTGCCCTGCTCTAGCCCTCACGCAGGCCTGCCACACCTACACGCTACTTGGTGGCGTTCATGAAGAAGACTCAGGCCCTAGTGGCCCACTTGTGAAATTGCAAGCAAACACAGCGCTACTAAGCAGCTGTGGTCTAACACGGACGTCAGTACACGTTTCCCTGCTAGGGCTTGGAGGGAAGGAGTGCTCTGTTGGCGTGCACAGCGTGAGTACGTGTTGTCGTTGAAGAATACGTTCTGTTTCCCCTTTGTGATTGTGTGATCTGCGCCCCTGTTTAGCGGGGCTTTGCAGTGACACAAATTCAACGTGCACCTTTCCCACCTGAGAGAGGCACATGTAGGACAGTTTGGGACAGAGGAACCTAACCAGCCTCGCCGTATTATACGGGTCTCCGACTTGAAAATGATACGCTATTCCCAAACTGCCCTATCAAGCAAGCAAGCTTATGGAGCTCCGCCCGTTCTCTTAAAGAACGTAGGGCGGAGCCCCGGGGTAACCTAAACAAGGGTTTTACTGAGCGCACCACGCGTGGCCTACTCTTTAATGCGCCATATGCATGAACAAGGTCGGGTACCGGGTGCACGATCTGACCCAATCTCCTAATCTCTTGTCCCATCCAATCAATCTCCAAATCCTAAACACACCACAACGGTTGAAACTCAACCAGAGGGTGCCCCCTCCTGGCTTACGCACCTTACCTACCGCTAGAGAACGAGAGCAACAAGAAGGAGAAGCGGACACAACAAAACGAAGCGAGTATGCCCTCCTGTGTATGTTCGAATCACCCTGAGATCTTCTAATCTAACCCTCTATCTTATGTGTTGCTACTGCACGCGGGTGTGTATGCCTAATCATTGAACACATGAGGTAGGCACTATGCAAGCAAAACCCGAAACCACGAAGCACCTGTTGTTTTATTCTCTTTTTTTTTTGAATTCTTGAATTTTCGATTATTGAAGTTTCCTAGAATCTCTACCCTCATAATTTTGTGTGTGTTTCGTCATTTCTTTATAACTACGTGACATACAGTTACAATCTTATTTTGTTTGGGTTTTCCGGCCGCGAATTAGGATGCGCTCCAAAGGGAATGGGGATACTATTCTATAATTATTGTCTTTGCACCATAAGTTGAACTATTACAATCAACACTAAAAGCACCACCATCGGGGATGGGATTTGCTATGACAATGGTTCGTAGACCAACTGTTGTTGCCACTTGTTGTGTGTGCTATGCTAGGCAGGTTTTGAAGGTTGGCCTAATCCCTCCTTCACTTATGGACCCCACCCCCTCGCACCGCTTCGCCGATTTCAATGGTTCAAGGTGGCAGAGGGTTGGTCACGTCAGTGCGCTGTGTCTGGCAAGCTCAGGCCGAATCACGCTGATACACTTTCTGGTTGTGTGGCAGTCTCAGAGCACGGCGGGAACACATGCAAACAGCTTTGCGACGCGGTTGACGGCTTTCATGAGCACCTTGTGGCTGTCAAGCAATGCAACAACAACCCCAACATGCATGGTGTCCGGCAAATCGAACTGCAGCACAGCACAACGTCAATGCCCGCACCAGACCCACGCGTTAAGCTAGGAGCGGTGACATTATATTGGAAGGAATATTTAGGCATTGGTTGCAATGTGCCGAAATTGCACACGCGCCCAACTGAACCCCAACCCATCGTGCGAGCGCTTTATGTGGGAATGCCTCGCATTCAATACCGTTTTTGCCTCATTAACCGAATCTGTTGTTCTTGTTGATGAGCAATGATTATCGTGGAATGAAGCCTAGGATGATTGTAACGCAGCTCAGCATGGAAAAAATGCACTTTCAGACATACTAAACCATCATGAATTACTGACAACAAAAATGGGACAAGTTGGCCTGAAAAAGAATCAAAGCCTTGATTCAGTGCTTGGTAGTCCTACCAACTCCAAGTAGATTTCTTGCAGCAAAACAATATTTTGTGCTAAAAAATTGAACAGATGACCACCAAGCGAAATGGTGTGGAATGCATGCACTCATTGTGCGATGGATCATGGATGACAAATCAGCGGAGAGCAATGCCGACGGTAACGTTTGGAACCTGGTAGTTTTGAAAATGAACGGTTTGAAACGATTCTTGTTACAAAAATAACCGGTTTTGCCGATTAATAGTTTTCAAAATCACCCGTTTTTCCGATTAATTGCCCTTTACTAACCAAAATCTTGCCATCGGCAGAAGATTGCCCATACAAGTCGGAGCACAGTGATCAAAACTACGGTAGAAGTCGTAAATTTCACCATCGGCCATCGTTTATTGCTACTAAAACTTCTGTTTAGTGCAAAAACTAGACAAAAAGTACTGCCGAAAACACCCCGAAAAGTTTGGAACCATTCCGATTAATTGGTTTAAATCAGTTTTCAAAATAACCGGTTTTGCCAATTGGATTGAAAATAGCCTCCAATTATTGCCGATAACCCGTTTTTCCGATTAATTTGTAAAACGCCTTCCGAACCCTAGCCGACGGTCAGCAGGTGGCAACTTTGCAGAACAAACAGAAGTAGTGAGAAAATATTCTGCCAAATTTCTTGCAGTTCGTGGGTTATTGAATCAACCACATGAAGACACATACATACCTCAAAACAACACACATTACACATGTCTCTTACACATGGTTGCATATAACATACCATATGATAACATAACATAACATGGTGCGTGGGTCTGCGTTGGGGTTGGTTGGTAGAGCTGGATCCTACGACTAATTTTCTGTCATACTGTTGTACTAGACGTAGTACATCTTCTAACACAACTCTTACGTCTTGTGGAACAGTATAAGTTGTTCTAGAAATAGCAGTTCCATTGTTCCGCTAGATGTATTTTATCTACCACTCCACTTTCGTTGTGCGCATCCAATGCCGTGGGAGGTTTTTTCGCGTAGCAATTGGCGCGAACAAAAGCAACACCCGTAGCCAAAGACTACAAGGTCTCTTATGGTATCTCCGAGCCTTTATAAACATCACTCGTGTTGGTGCCAAAGGAAAAGCGTGTTGAGCCTTTCCCCGGCAAAAATGAGCGCACTCCCGCCGCCAAATGTGCCCATGCCACATGTCAACAAGTAATTAACATTGTGCCATTCTTCACCGTAGAGGATGATTTAACAGCCCCAAACTGACGAACCACATTTCAAACTTGGTCAGGTGGAATCACTACCTCATGATGCAAAAAAAAAAAAATTGAAGGCGGGAAAACCGCTAATTTTGGCGGGAAAATCCTTTAATTTGTGGCTACGTCAGTGATAACAAAGTGATCCAAGTCCCACAAAATCTCCGCCAATTGTGAATAGTTACAATTCTCATCCGCAATAGCGAGTACATCAAATTTGTTCCAAAGGACCACTTGTTGACATACATCCATGAAAGTTCGGCATTTCGTCAACACCACTCTTACATCACGCGATGTCATTTGTGGTTTGTACTTCTTTACTTTGCGGGAAACGGTTTACAACAAGGACACCGGTCTCTGGCACGAATGCATATGAGATTCCATTGTGTGTCCGAACATCATATTGACTCGTAAAAAGTTCAAAGTTATCTCGGGTAAGGAAAAAGTCAAAAGCACTCCATCGTTGTAGCAATCCAAAAGGCACTTTAGTCGGCAAATGTATGCTTTTAAAGATAAGAGCTTCTTCGGTCTCACCTTCGAAAATTGAACATCTTGTTTCACACAGCAAGTCAGTGAGCAGTTTCAACATATCAAAACAAGTTGCTTTAGCCCTATGCACATTCAATCGCAAATGAATATCATCTTCTATTTGCATGGCTTGCGGCAACAACTTGGATTCATGGTTGCAAAAGTGAATGACTTCCACATGAAGTGCGGTTCAAGTGGGCGTAGTAGACAACAATACAAACATGTACATGTCACAAGCATCATCCGGTACGTATGTGGTTGGCTTCCCCACCACACCCAACTCATTTTGCACACATGCCAAGCCTTGTGTAATCACCACTTTTTGTGTATATTTTCATACCATCAAAAGTATGAGTCTACGATCAACGGAGTATGACGATTTGCCATCAATGGTGAGTGCCATCTCACAAGCCTCACTTTTGTGATATCTTCCTTTCACATCTCCGCCGCTTGCTCAAAAAATTGTTTAAAAAAGGTTCCGCATTTCCAAGTTGGCCAAATTTTTTCATCCGTTTATACTGATGTAATTGTAATATATGGTGGATAAAACCATAGTGTTTTTTCATGAGCGCTACAATATTCATACCGATGCATCCCATTTTTGGTTCGAAGCCCAATGTCCATCCTACAACATTAGTGCCGTTGGTAAAAGGTTCCACGTCCGGGACTGGAATATCTAACACCGTTGAGACTTTAGCGAACATTTCATGAGACGGCATGTAAGCATCATGCTAAAAGACCAATTCCTCACCATTCTGACACAAATCTATCATGTCCGAATTGTTGGCACTTGGTAAAATGTGTTTGTAGGGCGGGGGTGGCAGTTGAAAACGAGATTGCAGGTGTTGACGCTAGATGAAATGCGTTCGAGAGACATGGGGTGAGGTGAAAAAGGAGTTTGAAGTTTGTCACCACGTGAAATGTATTTTGAGGGCTTTGGGGTGTTGGCAGTGGGAGAAATGTGTGTCGAGAGCATGGGGGCAGGTGAGAAGAGGGTTTGAGGTTGTCGCCCAGAGTGAAATTTGAGGTATGTGCAAACCTCATTTGAATGGTGGCAATGGGTGAACAATGTTTTTCCAGCATGCACACATGTGAAAAGTGGGTTTGAGGTGTTGGCACTAGGAGGAATGTGTTTTGGGGGCATGGGAACAATTGAATAGTGAGGTGCCCACATGCAGTGAAAGATGTTTCCAGGCCGACGGGGCAACTACAAATGGTATTTGAGCCTAGACATACACCAAAATCTGTTCTGCTGGCATGCAATGGTTGCAAATTGGGGTTTAATGAGTAACTTCTGCTGTGCGGACATGGGGAGCAAAAAGGAGGCTGGCACCTAGAAAAAATGTGGTTGTTGTTTGTGATGAGCTTAATTGTTTACAGCACAGTGCACCCTTGGGATCTTTTGCTGTCATGTTACACCCTGTTACACCGTTGTACTATGTTGGTTTCTTCTGGGAATTCGGTTCACATTTCCTAGCTATGAAACAGTTCTTACTTATGAAATGGCTAGATCGCAGAAGTTCGGTCTGAAGCCAATTTTTTGTCATGGCCTCTCAGCAGGTCTTACCTGAATCTGCTCACGATCTGGGAGAGGCATCACTGTTTCGGTCAAAAATGGCAACGATCTGTGAGAGGCATCACTGTTTCGGTCAAAAAATGGCACACCATTGTGCATGGAGTGGTACCCACACCCGCATTCGAGCAATACACAACTTGCCCCGGGCAGCTCAAAAATCGAAACATATTCCTGAATTTCATGACCCAAACTGACCATCCAAGCTGTACAGCATGTTTTGGGCAGTATTTGTGTTGCTTTTTTTTTCAGGTTTGGGGTGTGCGTGTCACCTGGGTGTGCGCTGCTCGTGAGAGATTCTCTGCGTACAGGAATCACCTCTATCTTCTCTTAAAATACGGCAAGAAATCGCAACATGATCGTGATGAGACTGATGGCTTGCTGTGCACGGAGCATTGTGATCCCAAAATGGTCCTTGTCAATAAGACAAGGTGGCTGTGATGTGTTGACACAATGGGTTGGATTGGACATATTGGACATATATACGGAGTCCTCTTGCCACGTGTCTTTTGAGTTGAATTTGACATATATATCATATCTGAGTCACTTGCATATATAATCGAGCTTTGCATACTTAATGGAGCTTTGTACATACAATAGGCGCTTTTTTAGAGACTTAGCGCATCCGGAGAACTTTTGTCCCATAATTCAGAAGGTTTCGGAGAGATGTCGTTCTTTATCTGGCCAGCTGCATGTATTGAGCGCAAAGTTTGGCTTCGTCGACCGCGACCTCTGTCACTGTTGAGGGATACCCAACCTGTCACTGCTGGTCGAAGGGTCGCGCGCCGTTGTGGGCTGCTGTCAAGGTCGTGCATGTGCACGTTGAAACAACGCCATGTGTCGAAAAACTGCGCCCGCTTTGTTCACTTGTTGAAGGGGCCACCTCGCAATAATATTTGCCCCCAATCAAATGAAGAGAGACGAGTCGAGTCCAGTCTTTTCCTGATCGTTAACCAACTGCTGAAGCCTCAGTGTCAAAGTCCTCCGCACTTCCACTTGCTATGGTCCCAGCGGCATTCATACGGGCTCTTCACGAAAATTCTGTAACTCACGTGGCAGCTCATAGGAACAGTAAACCCGTAGTGGTGAGGAAACCCTCGCTGATGACACCTCTTGTGGGTTTGCAAACCCCATCCGCGAATCGGCTCGGTTCCCCACATTTCGACACATCCCAGTGACTCACGGTCGGATTTATCTTTGTGCATCACCATCTTGGAACACCACTTGGTCACACATGGCGGAGGAGGAGAGTTACCCATTGTAATACCTAAGGATACAAAAGGATATTGGTAGGCGACACGCCGGCTGCATCCAAAAGTACGACAGTGCGAAGTTTGTTGTTGTGCAATGTTGATGTTTTGGCGTAGCACATCATATTGGCAATGGCATGCGTTCACACAGCAGCATCAACGGTTACCCATATCATGGCGCCACCCCTAAGACAGAGCCAACTGCCGCGGCAGGGTGCGATAACCGAAGTATTTCAGCGTTTTTGAGCATTTTTTCTTCTGTCGGATTGGACCCTCGGCCATGTGTTCCAAACATTGAAGCCGTTTTTCATGCGATGTAACTTGCAGGTGCATCCGGCATTTCGTACACGATTTCGCCTGTCAATGGAAAAGCAAGCATATGAACAGAGCTTTCACATAGAGCTTTCACATGCAGTTCACTCCAACCAGGAGACACAAAAGAACTTTTATCAAAGGAGAATAACACCATAGATAGAACCTTAAAACACTAAAGTCACACAATACATCACAAAGTGTCTGTGAGTGGTCTATGAGGACCTATTAAAAACAATGCTTTTATGGAGCCCTTGTGGTTTGCAA